>JAOEGL010000001.1:101553836-102753836 GCA_034509955.1 Urosaurus nigricauda
TGGGCAGAAATATGGTAATGGTCCCTGGCACATTGGAAAAGCACAATTGCTTGTCTCTTCATGTAAGATAGCTTGGGGGAAATTGTTTTAATTGATCTTTGAGTCAAAAGTGATTTAAAGCCATGACAAAGTATACAAGACAGAAAACATATTGTTTTCTTAAGCATATCTACTATGAAAAGATTAAATTCATTGGGGTTTCTTTTTAATTATGTTTAGAATCTGCCTGTAAGAGCTGTTGCTATGATATGGCATTAAATATTTCATTGTTGTCAACCAGTGTTGAATAAATTCTAATGAGCTGTCATATAGTCTTGTATGCCATGTCACATTTTTAAGTTCATGGCTACTGTTGTCTCAACTTTCAAAGATTTTAATTTCTATCATGACCAGATCTCATCTACTGCATAGTTTCTTTAATCTTTTAAAAAAGGCAGATTTTAAGTGTTTTACTTCTGTATCTGTTATATGCAAGACTTTTGTTTATGTTGTATGTTCAAGCCCCCTTGCTGAACTTATCAACTGACCCTGAGAGGATTTTTGCTTATTCTTGTGCAACATTACATTCCCTACTAATTAGATTCATCCGACTTTCTGGTGCCTTTTGAACTTATCAAATATTTGAAAAAACACATTTGGTCTTAATTGATTTTTGAAGAAGGGAAATTGCATTCTTACACAGACAGAATTCAGTACAGTAATTCTTTAAACTAATCTTTGCTGTACTAATTTTTTTGAAACACACCAAAAGCAGCTTTTTAACAAAAGAATTTGTGGTACTTCTCCTGTTTAACTTTCAGGGAGCAGGTGCCTATATCTTCTCAGTGATAGAGACTTCACTGGTAGGTGAACAATAATGTTCTCTTTCCTGATAGTATCCATCATGATTTAAAATATGAGTCTGTAAAAAGGTTTGTGTTTAGACTTGAGTTTAGACTCTGACTTATAGTGACCCTAAAACGACCTTATCATGGAGTACATATATGCAAACACAGGCATTCCAAAATCTAAAATAATCCAAAAACATTTCTATTACCAGTCATTTCAGATAAGGAAGATTTGGCCTGTATTTCTACATCTGGTACCAGTAATTTCTGTTAAGTAAAAAAGACCAGGGATATATCTACTTGATTAACTGAGATATACCTGTATAGTGCAACAGTGTTACAGCATTTTCCCCATGAACTGTGTTAAGCACTTAATAATTTTGCAGTTGGGCTGGCATGTACATTAACACAGAAGTGTGTAGTTGCATATGACTAATTATCCAGTAGCTTTTTTTTTTCTCGTTACTATGAGCAATTTAAACTGTTTGCGGCCAAAACATTAAACACAGAGTTAAAATACAGTTTTAATGTATTGTTATCCATGTCTCAGCAGGGAAAGAGGCACAGTTTATCACAGTTCTCATTAATCTGGAATGTAAGTTGCAGTAACAGTTTGCTCATGGAATTTAAAGGGCAGGCTGGAGATGGCATGTGACCTTTAATAACAGAGATTTATATAAGAAGGGAATTGTCAGGGACTGAGGTTCAAGAACTAGAAAACTTTTCCAGGATGTTAATGTTTGTATGTGCTCTTTTAACAACAACAGAAAGTCTTGGATAATATTGTAAATGGGGGATAGACACAGAGTTTCCTTATAAATGTATTTAAATGTATTTAATATAAATACTGTAGGGCAGGCATATAATACACAATATGTGGTTGACACAGTATTAAATATGGTCAAGGTAACTTTCAGATAACAGTCTAGATACACACACATATAAAACAAAAACTCACATGATATAGTGGTTTGAGTGTTGGACTGTGACTCTGGAAATCAGGGTTCGATACCCACTCGAGCATAAAAACCCACTGGGTGACCTTGGGCAAATCACACTGTCTCATCTTCAGAGGAAGGCAATGGGAATCCCCCTTTGAAGAAACCTCCCAAGAAAACTCCATTATGGTGACCCCCTTAGGGTCACCATAAGTAAAAAATGACTTGGAGGTACACAACAACAGTAAAAGAAAAAAAATCCCTGATCAGATCAACAGGTGTTTCATTTCACATTTGGGGGAAAGGTTATTTTTTTAAACACAAACCTGTTTTGGGGTGTTGTTTTTTTTAATATGAATGATCAGTTTTTTAAAAGGAATGTTTTTAAAAAAAAATGACATTTAGTTTAAACTAAGACTTATAACAGTTAAAACCAATCAACCCTTTTCCATGAGGAAACACAGTCAGACCTTGGTATCTGCGGGGGATCCATTCTGGACTTCCCCACAGATACATAAAAACACAGGACCCATTCAGCCTAATGGTAGCTTGAATATGTCACACCTGCTAGCGTAGCCACATTCACATGCATGTGTTGCCATTGGGGCCAATGGGGCTTGCTGTCTGCAGATGCTTAAATCCACAGATGGCAAGCCCATGAATATGGAGGCCCCACTGTACATTGAATTGTTGTTGTTTTTTTGTCCTAGATTACATTTTTAGGTTTATGGAAAACATTCATCTTAATTTCATGTAGTCTATTATGAGTGGTTAGTAGGCTGTTTATATTATTTTTCCATTTTGCTTTTACATTACAATTAAAGTACAATAAATTTGGTAGTGAAGTTGTAGAAGTAATATATACTTATGTACTCATGTATAAGTCTAGAAATTTAAGTGAAAAAATTGACCAAAAAAACCTTAGTCGACTTATCCATGGGTCAATATAAGTATTGTACTTTAACTCTTCTTAAAAAACAGGAACTCTGGTGAAAGACAAAAGTGTTATCTATCCTGGAAGCACTAACCCCCCTCTGTTTTCTTATCTATCCAGCCTTTAGTGTGAGCACAAACAGTAATGGCTGCTGGAATTTTGTAAGTTCTTTGGGATTGTTTTCCTGTGCTTCATGCTTTAGATCCTTTGCCCCTAATTTTTACCCTCGACTTATCCATGCGTTATTTCAAAATCCATAATTTTGGCCCAAAAACTTGGCCTTGATTTATAATATTGTAGATGGGGTTAACTTACAGTCGAGTATATCTATGGTAATTAGGAAGGGAAGTATGTTTTGCTTTTCATTTTTTCAGTGTGGATTTGCAGAAGGTGCAGAAGGAACTTCAGTTATGTTGATGGCCGTGGAGCATTCAAATGTCAGACTTAGAAAGTGCTAGCAAAGTTGAGAGGTGTTTGGCAACCCAGATGGTCTTTGTGCTTTAGCAACAGCAATCCCTGCAACTAAGAGGCATTCTCCCAGTTTCTCAAAAAAAAAAAAAAAAAAAGACAACAAACTTTAACAGATTTAATAAATAGGTTAACCAGTATTCATCTCTTTGTGTAAAGTCTTTATGTGAAGGAGTAATAATAAAGGAAATAGTCCAGTGGTGAAACTACTATGTTTTGTTACCACATCTAAATGCAACACAGTCAAAATAGTAAAACAGAATGCTTATTTGAAATGCAAAATCTGTACTAAGGTTACGGTAAATTATTCCATTCTTGTTATATTGCTCCTTGAAGAGGTAGATAAATTTTATGTATGGACTTGCTTGTTCCATACCCATTCATGAAACATATCCATAACTTTCTCAAATTCTCACATCATATATATATATATATATAGGCATACTGTCGGCCCTCTGTATACACAGATTTTGCATCCACAGATTCAGCCAACCACAGTTGAAAAATAGTTACATAATAATTCCACAAAGCAAACTTTGATTTACCAGTTGTTTTTTTTTAAAATAAGGAATACCATTTTACTGTGCCATTGTATATAATGGAACTTGACCAACTACAGATTTTGATATTCATTGGTATATATCACAGATATTGAGGGCCCACTTTAATGATATGTTAGGATCTGAAATTTTGTTTTTTATTTACTCTGTTTTGTGTCATGCATTATTTATTCAGTTTTAAAATATATTCCAAGAAAGACTTCACTTAATATAAAATATAAATATATTAAAAAAATAATGTTTTAAAGACTTCATTAATATAAAAATATAATCTGGGTGAAGATAAGTCTCAGTGAAAACTGATTTTACAGTGAATAACTCTTTGGAATGTGGCCTCCCAATATTTATGATATGTTTTCTTTAGTTGCCATCAGTCTCTGCTGAACTTGAACAGCCTTGGCAGTTACAAAATAAAATAAAATCATATGCTTCTAATGAAATGTTTTTTGCTGACACTTTTTGTGTTGCCATGTTTGAGAATGTAAAATCACTTGTGTGTGTGTATATTTACAATGTGGGAGAAATGCTGTAATCTTGGATTACAAAAGCGAGAGACCAGCAGGGAACTGAAGGTCTTCATAGAAGTCAGCTGAAGATTGTTAAAGTCAGTGACCAAATCAGTTTATGAGAGCTAGGAATTTTATTGCAGTTTGTTTTTGAGTTAGCTGAATATGTCTGATGAATAAATACTAATCAGAGGTCATTGGAAATTTTAAATATTAGAAGAATTTTGTTTTGGACATTGCCACAACATTTTTTCTCTTTAAAAAGTAGATTGTGCTGCATTTTTTAAAGGAAATGCAGATATTATGTTGGAAATCCTGATTTTATTTTTATGGCTTTATTATTGGTTATCTACACTGGCAGATTGATTTCACTTTGCTTCCTTAAAGCAGGCTTACAAAAAACAACTCACAGGTTATGCTCTTACTCCCTGTTAAATTGCAGTCTACTTCTGCTACCATTTCTAACCTCTCTCCCATCTACTGACAGGGCAGTTTCCCAAATGTGTGTCTGTCTCACTCAATTCCAGAAGAGTCAGCCAACACGAGCCGGTGATACACATTCCACTCAGGAGACATCAGTGATTGATGCAATAGCCACATGCAGGCATTCAGTCTCTCCTTTTTCTTCTGTTAACTTTAAAGGACTACGGCTCTTTAATGTGAGAAGAAGAAACAACTGAGCATAGAACTACAGTAGCAGTTTGCTGCAGTTTGATCTAGAGATGTGAAAGTCACTGGCAAATTAGTATTGTGTTATATTTACGTAAGAAATTAAAACAATATATAAATTACATTTACTTTGAAAAAAATGAGGTTTATTATTATTATTATTATTGTTATTACTGGGCCGGTACAGATGACCCCAAAGTGGTTGGGGCCAGGGCAGCTTCACTGGCAGCCCTGCGAGCCCCAATCTAGCATTTTTCCAGGCCACAGAGATGCGGCAGAAAGGGGTGTCTGTGGGTCTTCATTCCCCCAGACACCCTGGGAGCCATGAGGAGAAAGGGGCAGCTCCTTTCTCCTCAGGATTGTTCCTGTGGCCGTGTGGTTGTTGCAGGAACGATCCGTTCCCAAAAAGGAGCTTTGTTTTGGAGCTCCTTTTTGCGCTGCAGCCAGGCTGCCATAATTGGCCTGGGGCGGTGTGCAGACATCATACGTGTGCCACACTGTTTGGATGCACTATGCATATGATGTCACCGATGTGTGTGATGGTGGGGCAGCACAATCACGGTGGCCCCCACGCATACTAGGGTTAAGGAACGTGCGGCTGGTGTTCACTTCCTAACCCTAGAATCACTGCCGCCTGCCCCCTTTTGCCCGTCTGTCTTAGTGAGGTTTACTATATTGATACACTAAATATTTTGTTAGAGTGCAGGTGTAAATTTTTATCCCTAATTTTAATCTTTTTTTCCCAATCTTGGATAAGAGGGAAACTGTCAGGAAGGGTGTGTGCTGGGAGAAGACATGCATAAGCAGAGTTTATGTACATGGACAGGATGCCCAGAAAAAGGTCTGTGAAGAATCTGAGTTGCGTGGCAAATTTCCTGTCACACAGGAATGAATCTCAGTACAACGAGGTTTCTCTCAAATGAGGGTTCTTTAATCTTTGTTACTAAACTATTTACAAAGATTACCGAGAGTATAAGATGTCCGTCTTATATACTCATCAACAAGTTGTTTTACCAACCGACCGACCTTAACCAACCAGCTCTGAGGCAGTTAAGTAACAGCAACCGTCTGTCTCTAACTTAGTGACAGTTTGCAGTTGGCAGTTGACAGTTGCATCAGCCTTCCCACGATTGTTTCAAGATGCAGACACATGTACCTACTGGAACTAAAAGTTTTGCTTTAACTCCCCCTAGTGCCCACATCCATGTCATTTTATCAGACCTGTTTTCAACATGGTCCTGACAAAACAGCTGCATAAATTGTTGAAAAAACCCCTACTTCTCATCTGGCTCCACTCACCCATCGAGAGGGAATGAGTGTGGTTAAAAATGAACTCACACACACAGGAAAATCCAGGAAAAAAAGGCCTTCCATGGTATTACAGCAATAAAAGAGATAGGAGCAAGAGAGAACAGTTAGTGAAGAAGCTGGGCTAAATCCCAGACCAACATTCCAGTCATTAAACAAAGGATATAATCCCAGAAGAAGAAAAAATCACAGCACTAGCACCATAGTATCACAAAAGATGCTTGAACAATTGTTGTTACTGTTGGTGATGATATTAATTATCTTTGAGTTGACCTCAGCTCATGGCAACCCTGTGGATGAGACATCTCCAAGAGCTCCTGTCATCTACTGCTCTGCTCAGGTCCTGCTGGCTAATGCCCATGGCCTCTAGGATTGAATCCAGTCATCTGTATATGGTCTTCCTCTTGTTCTACTCCCCTCTAGCTTTTCTAGCACCACTGTCTTTTCCAATTATTTATGCCTTCTCACAATGTGTCCAAAGTACAACAACCTCAATTTAGTAATCCTGGCATCCAGGGAGAGCGCGGACTTAATCTGTTCTTAGAATCCATTTATTTATTTATTTAATCTGCTTGACTGTCCGTGGTATTCTCAGCCCTCTTCTCTAGCACTATATCTCAAATGAGCTGATTTGCTTTCTATCAGCTTTCTTCACTGTGCAACTCTCACGTCCATCCATGGTGATGGAGAATACAGTAGCTTGAGCAATCCTCTCTTTGATGTTCACGGTTATATCTTTACATTTTAGGATCCTGTCTAGTTTTTTTCATAGCGACCATTCCCATTCCTGTTCTTCTAATTTCTTGGCTGCAGTCTCCATTTTCATCAATATTTGATCCAAAATAGAAGTATTCCTTGATTATTTCAATTTCCTTGTTACCTAGGACAAATTCTTGTACATCTTACAAGGTCGTTATTTTTGTTTTCTTAATGTTCAGCACCCATCCTACTGTGGCAATTTTGTCCTTAACCTTTTTCAGTAATTCTTCCAGGTGTTTCTTGATTTCTGCTAGTGGTATTCTGTCGTCTGCATATCTTAGGTTGTTAATAATAATCAGTACCACGATAAAAATTATGCCCCCTCCCTCTCCCTCAGTACATTACTTGTAGAACCCAGAAGGGCGGTGTTAATAGGGAGATAATGACTCTTTGACAAAGTCGCGGGAAGGGAACATACATTCAAGTAGTATCAGCAAACTGAAGCATAGCAAACAGGAAGAAGATAGGAGTCACAACTGCTTTGTGGTTCAAAAGTAGTGAAGAAGAGCCCTGAGAATACAGGGCATGGTAAGCAGGATGATGTGGAGAAAAGAAGAAAAAAAAGAAAGAAATGATAAAACACCTGATTGGCAGCTAGATAAAAGGGCTAGTGGGCAGCAAAAAAGAGCTTGAGGGTAGTAAGCCAAAAGATGAATTTCAAAACAAGGGTAAGCAGTAGTGAAGGACCACCTGAAAGGAGCAGATGGGAGGGGTCAGAAGGAAACAGCTGGTGATCAGCAAAAAGATGTGCAGATGAGGGGGAGCTGAGAACAGCACTCATGAAGCGTTTAGTGGACTTCCTTTACTTATTCTTCTACCCCTCTCTTTTGGTTGATGTGTGTCATGCTTCATTTCACTTGCAGTCAGTGCCACTTGCCAGAGTGACAAAGCTCAGCAAAGAAAGCAATTGAACCAAGAAGAGGGAAGGCAGCATAACAACTGTTATTTGATACTTTTTAAAAAGTATAAAAGTAATACTGTAATAGTTCTTTCTCTTGCTGCTGTATGCCTTCAGGTTGTTTATAACTTTGGATGATTGCAGGGTAACCCTATCACAGGCTTTCATAGCAAGATTTGTTCGGGGGGGGGGGGGGTTTGCCATTGATTTCTCTGGGGCTAAGAGAATTTTACTTGCCCAGGGTCACCCAGAAGGTTTGAATGGCCGAACTCTAAAATGTCTTTGCATGACAGAAATAATGCAGTTTGACATCACTTTAAATGCCATGGCTCAGTGCTATTGAATTCTGGGATTTCTTTTTTTTTTTTTAACATATTTAACCTTCTCAGTTAGAGAACTCTGGCCCCACAACAAACTACAAATCCCAGGATTCCATAGCACTCAACCATGGCAGTTAAAGTGGTGTCAAACTGTATTATTCCTGCAGTTTGGACAGTTGCCTAACCTAAAACTCAAACCATGACAGATGTGTCTCAATGGTTTCTCTTTCTAAATTTCTCTGTTAAATAGTACCTTTAACTAGTGGCAGAAACCTAAAATAGATAGTATGAAAAAAGTCTTGGCTAGAATTATGATGTAAATAAAAATACTTTGCACCTTCACTCCTTAAAAAAACTGCACAAAACACTCAAATGTCTTTCCTACCAAACATATTTATAAGGCCGGCCTTATTTACTGTCTGGCAGTTCAGTCTGAAGGACATTTTCTTATAAGCAATTACTTGTTATTGTAAGTAATGCAAACCTTGGGGCAAAACAAACGGGCAGGAAAAAGTGGCTTGAAGCCGCCTTTTCTGAAGCCACATTGAAACCCCACCAACCGCACCACCAGCTCCCAAGGCAGCTGGAGTGTTCATGTCATGACTACATGACATGGCTTCAAGCCAGGAAGAAGTGGAAAAAAAGCTTCTTCTTTTTGAAACGGTTTTTCTCTGCATAAGGATGCTTTTCTTCTGGCTTCAAGGCATGTGTCATCTAAACACCATGCCTTCAAGCCAGCCTGAAAGCACCTCTTTTTGCCTGTCTGTTTAGCTCACTTATCAACAATTTTTGATTTAACAGATCTAGAATCTGTTGGTACTGAAGTAAACCACATACATGAGACTGAGATGTTTGCAATGAGGCTGTTTGTGAACTTGATATGTTGTTCTGTTTTATATTTTCTTCTGTAGTGCTTCAAGTGTAGCTGCTCCACATCAAAATATTGAATTTCTATGGCATTACAATGCCATAAATATAAAATTGTGTTAAATGCTGCAATAAAGTAATACTATGCTATACAGCAAATTTGCCATTAATGTCTGTTCTTGTTAATGTGCCTTTAGGCACTGTCTGGCCTGCAGTGGCTAAACTGAAACCATATGGAAACTGATGCAGGCACAATTCACGTTCCAGTGATTTGAATAAATGTAAAGCTTGAATGAATAGGAAGGGACAGAAATACAAAGCTGTTATAGCAATAGCAATGGCAAGTATATTTCTATACTGCTTATCAGTGCACTTAAGCACTCCCTATGCGGTGTACAATATGTAAGCTAATTGCCCCCAACAAGGTGGGTACTCATTTTAGCGACCTCAGCAGGATGCCAGGCTGAGTTCAATACCAGCCAGGCCCGAGCTCCTGGCTGGTATTGAACTCACAACCTTGGTGCAGTACAGGCATTTAACCACTGCACGATCAGGGCTTCTGGTAATTTGTACATGGTAGTTTGTTGTCACAATTTTTTTTAATTCCTGTACAGTCTATTGCATTTTTGTAGCTGTTTTTCTATGTGTTCCAAGAAGTTGGTTTTTCTTTAAAAACTGCTTCTGGGTTAACCCATGAAGGTGTCAAGCAAGCAACCAATTTCTTAATATAGGATTGTAAATTTAGTAGTATAGTCTGCAGGCAGCTTTTTTTATCCTTAAAAACCATGGGTATATAAGCATAGGACTTGCTTATAAACTAGATCAGCAGTAGTTTAAGAGATGGTTGGACTGTATGGAACAAGGGGCCCACCAAAGCCTCCAGCCCTTCCCTTATTTATTTGTTTGTTTGTTTGTTTTGTAATTTTTTCCTATCCTAAAACTGCCCCCAAATGTAATACATAGTTTCCTGTATTTACTCTTTCTCTACAAACCTTGTAAGAAAATCCAACCTGAGGTGATGAGATGCCCCTTCTGGTTGTCCAGTGTCACATGGGTACAGACATACAGGGATGCTCAGGGGTAAAGATTGGTTCCTCTCCTCCAAAGCCCTCAAAGAGACACACAACTCCTTTAAATATACTTTAGTGTCTTAGACTATGTAAGCTTTAACAGTGGTGTAAGCTATATGTAATCAATATATATGCTTTATTTCTGGAGCTTATTCTATTTTTTCCCCTTTCTTATCCCTTTGTAGGATCGGGAGAAGGTTTGGGGAAAATCATTCAGAGATTTCCCTTAAAGGATTTGGATGACACTCCTTTTCCACAAGGAATAGAATTGGTAAGTTGGTCTGTAAGAACCTGCTTAATAACTATACCTGGACGCATTTTGTTGTAGAGTCTAGTTTATTATACAGTGTATATTGATGAGTATTATATGTCTGTCAGCAACTTAAACCCTCTCATAATCATCTTAGTCGTGTTACCTGAATATTACCTCGGAATCAATCTCTTGGTACTGTATAGATAATTTTAATGCCTGCATAAACTGTAACTGGAATACATTGGCACAGACTATTCATTTTCTACCACAAGATACTATATTGATCACATACAGACAATCTAAGGACCATGAATGTAGTATTCAAGGGAAATTATTTATCCACACTGCATGCTCTCACGACTCCCTCAAATTGCCCAGTTAACCACATGGGGGCGGCGTCAAGATGTTCCGGGCACATGGCATTTTGAGCCCCTGAAAATTCTGCCAGAGCCACCTAAAGCGTCACAAACCCACCCTAAATAGGAGTGGAACTTTTCTGCTCCTATTTGGGCCAGTGGCGGAGGGTGCCTTTGGGACCGTGGCGTGTGTTTGCTTCAGTCCCAAGGTGTCTTCAGCCACCCTTCTTGCTGGTCTTTTCTGGCCCTTAGTTGAAATCCGAACAATGTTTAATATTGAAAAACCCATCTTACTGTGGGCCCTTGATATCCACTAGGGTTTGGTTCCAGGACCCCCCGTGGATACCAAAAACCATGGATGCTCGGGTTCCATATTATACAATGGAGTACTAACATGATGTTTCTTATATAAAATTGCAAAATCAAGGTTTGCTTATTGGAAATTATATTTGGGGGGATATTTTCAAGCTGTGGATAGTTGAATCAGTGGATAAAGAATCAGTGGATATGGAGGGCTGACTGCATTCAAATGCTGCTGAAGAGGCAATCGACTACTATTCTCAGATAATTTCTGCACTCCAACTTTTCTATTTCATGAAGCATGACAGAACAAGAAATTGTGTAGATCTAGAAATTTTAATTCATAGTTTGATGGTGAATGTTGACAAACACAAAAGGAGTTACAAAACCCTCAAGAACCTGAATATTACTCCACTTTGCAGCTCTTTTGTAGAATTGAGGAAATTCTGTAAAATTATAAAAAGCTGAAATTACACGGCAAACAAAAGAGGTTTTTGACATGCCCTAAGGCCCGTTTTCACTGGCTTTGGGCTGGGACCACTGGATTGGCATCTGGATTGGCCCAGGCCAGGACTCTTGACTTGTGTCATCCATACAAGATGACACAAGGCCAGGGGGAACACGGGCCTTTTGGTCCTTGTGTACAGGCCCTTAATCATCTCTGAAAGGGATAGAAAAATGTGATAGTTTTGTGTTAAGCATATAATTCGTAAAGCATGAATTGTCCCTGTTTCCTTCTCCTTTTTTTGAAATGTTGCTTAGATAAAGTAATAGAAATCTGTGTAGGGTAGTCGTTTGAGTGTTTGAGTAGGACTTCATGAGATGAGGTTTCAAATTCCTGCTCATAAATGGAAACCTGCTGAGTGACCATGGACAAGTCATACTCTATGAATCTCAGAGGAAGGCAGTGTCAGACCTCCTCTGAATAAATTTCGCCAAGAAAATCCTGTGATACGATTACTGTAAATCTGACTTGAAATCTGTTTGAAAGCACAAAAAAACAATATTACTTCAAAGCTGTTTCAAAATTTAACTTACAGTGTGCATTTTCACATGATGAGCCAGGAATCTTGATTTGTTCTAGCTTGTGAACAAGCAGTGTGCTAGTACAGTCCTCCCTCCATTCTCACAGTCTTCAGACTTGCATCCCTCACTTATGTGTGAGGGACGAATGGAGGGGGAATGAATGGGGTGCGTGCCTGTGGCATGCACATGCCTATATTCAGGCTAATGGGGCTTGAATATAAGCGAAACTCCGTTTTCGTGAGTTGGTCCTGAGCAGATCCCCTGCAAAAAAGGAGGAGTGACTGTACACACAGTCTGTTTGTTTCTTCAATTATGGAAAGTTAAAGAAACGAGGAAGGCACAATATATTGTGACTTACAGATCTAGGTTCCAAGATCTCTGACACCAAAGAAGCTACGATTTGTATGCTACCTTTAAATCACTGAGAAATCCTGATTTATCATAGAAGTTGCTTTTGTCATCTTTGAATGGACGGTTCCAAGTAGGTAGATTACTACACTGCACTGTTATAGTGCTGCTATTACACCTTTACTCCTCTCACTGCCTCCTCCTGCATTCTGGGATTTGCAGTTTAGGGAGGGACATTTAGAATTCTCAGCCAGAGAGCTCTTAGGCCTCACTGAACTACAAGCCTCAGAATGCAACAGGAGGCAGACAGAGCAGTAAAAGTGGAATAGCAGCACTGTAAGAGTGTAGTATGGTAATGTGGTAGGTCATGTCAGATGTTTGTAAAGTTTGCTTATAACTGTTGATAAGTGATGCTATAGTCATCATACAACATGAAAGACAGCTAGTATTGTAAAATAGTAAGTTCTCATAACAGCATTATTGTAGATCTAGCACAGTGTATTGGTTTGAGCGTTGGACTATGACTCTGGAGATCAGGGTTAGATTCCCATTCAGCCATGTACACCCATTGGGAGACCTTGGATGAGTTACACACTCTTGAGGCATACAGCAAACCAGGTTGTGTTTTTATAAGTCCATTTTCAAAATTGTTACATATCATAAAAGATACCAATTTTATATAATAATGTAGTCTTAGATTTTTTTATACTGGATTTTAAAAAAATTACTAATTCTAGTACAGTGGTCCCCCGAGTTACGAAGGTAATCCGTTCCAGATTACCTTTCGTAACCCGGAAGCATTAGTTTCCCGTGGGACCGCTATTTTCAACGGACCGCGCGGCCGATTTAAAGGGGCCGCGCGTTTTTTTTTTTGATCCCGGGGGATCTTTCGGATCCCGGGGGATACTTTAGCGGTCCCGCTGGTTTCGTACCCCGGGGTTTTTGTACCCCGGGGGATTCGTAAACCGGGGGACCACTGTACTATAGTTTGGACTACAGTATTTACTCTGACTCACACAGGCAATATTTCTGGCTTGGGTTATAGCTGAGGAACTTTTCCTATGAAATCTAGATCAGTCCAATTCCATGATATGAATGATTTTCAGTATGGTGGTTTTAATACTTGTCCCTAATTTCAGCAACTGATTCTCCAGAACTACAGATAATGTCTATTTATGCATGTGTGTGTCTTGAATTACTTTGAAAATTAATATAAAGGAGACATATCCTATATTTAATATAATGGTCTTACAATGCTACCCAAGAGCTATTGATTTTAGATTCTGGGTCTGATTTTCTGAGGATGTCTTATTTTCGGGTACAAAGGCAGAATGTTTAAACAGTTTAGGAGATGGAGGGCCAAAGGTCAAATGCCAGCCACTGCATGTTGTAAGAATGGATTAGGAACTGTCCTTCCCACTGTCAAGATGACATTGTAACAAGAGTAAAGGAACCAAATTGTGGATGCATATGTAGAACAACCTGTTTGGTTTTTTTTAGTATATGTTTGTTTTTAGTATAGCAGATCATACCCTGAGAACATATTTTTCTGTTACTTGTAAAAGACACATTGTCAAGAAAATATTTTTAGATATGTGATCCAAGAATTTTGTCAAATGAATACTTGGCTGAGCTGGAGTTTGTACTGTGAGAACAGAATACAGTGAAAACTATCAATTCTGTAGTTACAGTATGTATAAGAAAGAAAGCCTTCCCAGTTAAATCAAACTCATATAGTTGTCAACAAGTAAGAACCTTCCAAATATAATTCCAAATCTCTTCAATGCTTTGAAAATATGTAATGAAGTTGCTGGATGTGCAAATGTTATAGTGTATATTTTATTTATTTATTAATTGGATTGTATCTAATTTGATGCCCTTGTTTAGACATAATCGCATACACACACAAACACACACATACAGTCTTTCTGTTAAAATATGGACATGATTGTTGATAACAGTAATGCCATGATAAAAAAAGCAGAACAATGAAAATAATCTGATTGTTATGCTTCCACTCCTTTTTTCTGGCAGCAGAAGAGGGTAATCTGGAATGGGTTACTCCTTCTTGCTGCTCCTGTAGACAATGCCAACCAATCAGGTCTTTCCATCTTTGAGTCCTGAAAGGGAAGTAAGGGCCCATACAGACAGGCCAAAATAAATCTGTTTCAGGTCACTTTGATGTTATGCTGTTTAAATGACACATACATCTTAAGAGGCCAGAAGCTCCATCAAAGCTGCGCTCCAGTCCTTAGGAGTGGAGTGTGGCTTTGACACAGCTTCTGGCCTCTTAGGACGCATGCATCATTTAAACAGCATACCTCCAAAGTGACCCAAAGCAGCTTTCTTTTGGCCTGTCTGTACAGGCTCTAACCCGCTCTAGCACAGTTTTTGGTCCTGCCTGCTCCAATTTGTACAGCTAGTTTCTTTCCTTTTCTCTCTTTTCTGTTGAGAATGGCTTTTCTTGAGCCCTGGCAGAGGGTTTTGTTTTGTTTTGGTTTTTTTGCCTAGGAGAGACTTGTTGCCTCCTGCTTCTTCAGCAGTTCCATTGGAGGCAGTCTCTGCAGTCCCAGTAACATCAGTTGTTCTTTGGAGTCTTAAGTTTTGCTGATGCACTTTGAAGTATTTCTTACCTGCTTCTCCTCAAGCATCAAGGTGAGGAACAACAATTAACAGACAAACATCAGTTAAAAGATATTACATCAATTTAAAAGGTCAAATAAGATGTACAATCTTAAATGTACAATCCACATTGAAAATTCATCATTTAAAATTCACAATAAAGGTCAGCATAATAAAAACGTTCATTCTCTGTCTGTTTTAAGACATTCTACTGTTGCCTAGCAGTATAAGGCATGAGCAAGGAAATCTCAATTGCAGACATATCACTTATGTTTTAAAATATGATTTTCTATAAATAACCCAACCACACCCTGGGAAATACAGAATGCTTATTGATAGTCAGGAGCACCTGTTTTCAGCTTCAGCTGTTACGCCAGCTGCGCCCCTACTTGGACCGGAGGGACCTTGAAACTGTAGTACATGCTCTGGTAACCTCTCGATTGGACTTCTGCAATGCGCTCTACATGGGGCAGCCTTTGTATCACTCTCGGAAGCTGCAATTAGTGTAGAATATGGCAGCACAGCTGGTCACTGGTGTTCCCAGGGCGTGCCATATAACACCGGTACTGAAAGATCTCCATTGGCTGCCTATTCGCTTCCGGGCTCAGTACAAAGTGCTGGTTATTACCTATAAAGCCCTAAATGGCTTGGGCCCAGAGTACCTGAAGGACCGCCTCTCCTCATACAAACCGCCCCGCACACTCAGATCCACCGGGCAACAGTTACTAAGAGTTCCAGAGGCCAGATCATCAACCACCATGAAGAGGGCGTTTTCCATCTCGGCCCCTAGCCTCTGGAACTCGCTGCCCATCGAGCTCCGCTCGGCCGCCTCTCTTGCCCAGTTTAAAAAGGGGTTAAAAACACACTTATTCGGGCAAGCTTACCCCTGATATTCCTCTCCCTGTTGTTATTTCTCCCTCATCCTCCCCCACTGTGAGCTGATTTGGCATATTGCTATTGTACTGCTGTATTGATATTGTTATTGTTTATTTTTGGAATGTTTTTAATTGTTGTATATGTTGTGCACCGCCCTGATCATTGGAAGGGCGGTATAAAAATAATGATGATGATGATGATGATGATGATGATGATGATGATGATGATGATGATGATGTCCCTTTGGTGACTAGTATCATAGGGCCGAAGGAGATGGGTAGGAAAGAATGGCCTGAGTCCACTTCAGCTGCAAGTGGATCTGGTCCATGCTGATGACCACATGGCCTTCTCTGATATATTAGTATATATTATCACTCTCTCAACCTCTGAGGAGGGCAAAGGCTAACTCCATCTGAACAAAACTTTTCAAGAAAATCCCATGATAGGTTCACTATAGGGTCACTATAAGTCAGAAATGGTTTGAAGGCACTCAATAATACAAAGGCTAGCTCATATTTTACTGCATATGATAATATAAGCAGCTGGAATTTGCTTCTTAGCCTATTTTGAGGCTTAATAATAGTTCAAAATATTCTGCTTTGTAAACTTGAGGTAGGCATTTTGTGTTTGCAGAGCATCAACTAGTCAAAATAAGTGAATATTATTTTAATTTAAAAGTAACTGACATTTTGTAAAAGAGTTCTGCTTTAATTTTGCATACTTCAGTTCTGCTAGACTTATCAATGAATAAAAGTTCTTTCATTTTCACTAGTGACTGGAAGGAGCAAGAGGATTCTCCTGGTTGAGAAGTTCACAGTACATCTGAAATATAAATAAAACATGTGAGAGGGTGTGCACGTTTTGTACCTTCAGATGATGTACTGCAGTTCCCATCATTTCTCACCATAAGTTCTATGCAGTAGGATTGATGCAAGTTGCAATTCAGTGACATCCAGAGGGCATCAGATTGTGCACCCCTGATATACAAGTACAGATTTGATGAGAAGAATATGGAATACAACTAATCATAATCCTGATAATTATAATATATTTCACCTTTCTCCAGTTCAGGATTTGAGGCAGTTTACAACAGACTTAAAAATCAAAACAACTTTGCATGTAATAATGCTTGTTCAATGTAAGAGAAATAACCCAAACATTGTTCTTTAAAACTCATTTTCTTTTGTTTTGTTCTGACATAATACTGGGGCAGGGAGGGGATATTATGTATCAGCTGTAGTCTTCTTTGACCTGTGATCATGTTAGCTGGATATATTTTTGTCTGTGAAACTGAAATGAATTAAATTTTAATTTATGATAATAGCTTATTCCTAATAGCTTTGGTTATTCTTATCCGTATACAGAAGCTTATTAAAGTTTATGAAAGTGGAGAACTTTTAAAGGCAATGTCAGGGGGCAGAAATATAATTGAAGGCTGATGACTTTCTGTGCTTTCTCTCAGAAAGTCTTTGGCAAAACATTTTGCCTCTCCCTGTTTTGAATCATATTTAATGAACATGGCTGCTAAATGTTAAATGTGTCCACTTTGATAAAGTCCTGTAAAAGTACACACCTTTAGGTCAAACTTTTCAATAGCAGTTGGGGGAACTTAAGCAAAATTGGTTTCACATTACAAACCTTCATTTTCTGGATGAAAGTGAAAAGTTTCTGCAAAATGTTCTTCTTTCTATTTTCCTGTGAGGTACTACATTTAAGATTTAAACTTCCAAAGTAAACTGAACAATTGAAGGTCATATCAGGGACAGTCTTTAAAAAGATTGTAAAGGTCAGTTGAATACCATACCATCATTCGTGAGCTAAAACGAACACTGAAAAGGGGTTAACGGAAAACAAAAAGAACACCTGAGGCAAAATGTGAGCCTGTGACTCTAACATTGGTCCAAAGCACACTACAGAAATAATCCAGTCTGAAACTGCTTTAACTGCTCTGGTTCAATGCTAGGGAATTCTGGGAACTATAGGGTGTTTTTTTTTAAAGACATTTAATCTTCTCTATTCAAGAGCTCTGGTACCTTAATAAACTACAGTTCCCAGGATTCCATAGCACTTAGCCAGAGCCATTAAAGCCATTTCAAACTAGATTATTTCTGTAGTATGTTTTGAACCATTGCCACATTTCTTGTCCTGTATGATTTTTAAACATTTTTTGAGTGTTGAAGAAGCTAGTGAAGCTTTGAAAGCTTGCATGATGTATTTTCTGTGTTTTGATTGGCCAATAATCACTCTTTTGTGGATTTTGGGTTTTATTGTATTTGTGTGGCAAAATGCAGACTACCCGTGAATATGTTTCCTGAATTTGAAGAAAATTTTACCACAACACAGGGAACTTTAATGAGAGGGAGTTAATGGACAGGGACTTAATTCTTTGATAATTTTTATCTCCCACAAAGGTAAAACTCTTGTATTAGGACTACAGTTGACAGGGTTTATCTATCTAGGCCTAAAAGTTTCTCCAGATATAGTAATAAAAGGACTTCTTGAGAAATTCTGCTTAAGAAAGAGTAGTTAGCTTTGCATAGCACAGGAGTAGCCTGGATCATTAGCAACTTTTCTGTTGCTAATAGAGTTAAAATTTTATTACCTGTCTTTTATTTCTCTTTTTGTCCAGTCCCCACATGGCCAAGAAGGGGAATTGATATCCCTCCAGACCAGTTAACTGACAACAGAAATGGCTTCTGAGACACAATGGGCTGATCTAGACTGGCAAAAAGGGGTGTGTTCATGGCAGCATGACAGTGTAGCCTTTAGATGACCCACACTGTAAGTTTGGCATGAACACACTTCTTTTGCATTTTAGGGGGGAAAAAGCAGCTTTAAAAAGGACCTGCTTTTCCCAGCTTCTTTTTAAAAAGGGTGTAACAGCATAGCTGCGTCTAAATGCTGCAGTGCAACTCTGCAGTTTTTTAAAGCTCCCAAGCCCTAGCTCCAGCCCTAATTCGAACCCTAGACATGTGCAGTAGGGACTCTGGGATGCTGTAACTGTTATGCAACTGCACATAAAATGTCAATTCATTCATAAAATAAAGAAGTTTATTCACAAACTTAAATGGTAACGGATTTAATATCTTTTTAAGGGGGGAGGGATGCAGTTTGTTTTATTGATGTAATTGTATTTTAATGTCTAAGCCGCCTTGATTGATCTCAAAGGGGTGGGGTATTAATATAATAATGAGGTTCATTCATGGTGCCCCGATGCAACTGCGCACTTTAAAAAGGGAAGCGAAACCACAATGGTAATTTGACAGATCTTCATAACTGCACAGTTCATGTGTGATGTACCTGCGCAACTGCGCAGTTTGCAGCTGGCAATACAATCGCCTGTATGATGTACTGGTGCAACTGCGCAGTTCGCAGCCAGTAACAACAACAACAAAAATATTAAAGGTTCAGTGCAGCCAAAAGCCCCATTCATTGCCACCTGTGAAGCTGCTCCGCCTGTGTTTCTAGCATCCTGACAGCTTCCAATGTAGTTGCTGAGCAACAAAAAAGACTTTAGATAAGTCGTTCCCATACCCCTCAGTGTAGCTGCCCTGTACCTTTTAAATACTCTCCTGGGGCTTGCAGTGTAGCTGCTAAGCATTAAGGAAAAGGCAACTTCATGTCGCACTTTCCTTCCAATCTAGAAAGCCCCATTGTATGCCAGTGAAAAAGTCAGTGAAGCTTCAAAAGCTTGCATGATGTATTTTGTATATTTTGGTTGGCCAATAAAGAGACCAACGTTTGTGTATTTTGCTGCACAGCTAAGATGGCTACCCTGACTGAATATGTTTCCTGAAAAGGGACTGAAATTAAAGATCTAATAAAACACTCCGAAAATTAGTTTGGTGGAACAGAAAAAGATAAAATCTAAACTTTCCTCCAAATTCCAGATTGTTCTTAACTGTTATAAACCATTAGCCTTAAAGCAACAAAAATGAGGTTGGCGACCATTTCTCATCCTCCTTATGACATTTTTTTTCTGAGAAGACCTGCTAGGTTCCTTTTCCTGGCTACTCTACTATTTTGATCTCTCCTTGTCCCTTATTAAAGACTTCATATTACTTTCCAGGTTTTGCTTGAGCAATGGGTTAATTGTGTTGGCACCTCTGTATTCCTCCAATATCTTTTCAAGCGGATTCCTTACATCTTGCTTTTTCAGGTTTGCAGTCTGCTGCCACTTTGGTCCTCCTTGGCAACGAGCACACTTTTAGCATATATTCCTGCTCTCTTCTAAGGGCAGTTTTTGATTAACTTACGGTAGATCTTAAAAACAAGAGAGCATAGCTCATGAGCACTTGCTTCTTCTTTTGGGTCTCTGTGAATTACACAGATAGATTATTGCTCAGGTGAAGAGCTTTTGGAAAGTTATAGAGCTGAGTGATTTTACCAGTAGCCATATCCCCTCCCTCAGTGCATCTGTTTAATGTGCCCCATCTAGCTTTCCTTAGTTCCTTTTCATCTGCTATGTAAGCAGCAATGTTCTCTCTAGCCCTGCATAGATGAGCTGAGTATTTCCTCTATTTCTAAATGCTTTGATGGTCTCTGTGGCCCTGCTTAAATTATGCACCTTGTACAGAGGTAAAGTAACGAGGATGGATGGTCACTTGGAATGTATTTTTTGTCTAGGCAAAGGCCATAAGAACTAGTCTTGCTTTATTTGCTGTGGTTTTACTAAGCAGACCCTCTGAAATACAGTTGTCCCTCTATATCTATGGATTCTGCATCCACAGTTTCAGTGATCCATGCCTTGAAAACACTTTCCTTTAAATCCAAAAAGCAAACCTTGATTTTGCCATTTTCTACTCCATTGTGTATAATAAGACTGGAATATCCACAGATTTTGGTATCCACAGGGGGTCCCGGAATCAAACCCTAGTGGATACCAGTGGCCCACTATAGACAGATAAAACTGAGGCTTGCAGCTTGGGAACATACCCTTGGCTTAATAGAACAAATAGTAAAGGACCATGTACTGTATTTCTTCTGCTTACAATATCTGGGCATAAGAGCTACTGGAGTACCAGCTTCATATTTGGATGTAGGCCCCTCTAATACTCACCATGTTACTGAATCCCCACCTTGGATCCACCCATTGGTCCTGGTGCTGTCAAACACCTGGGCAATAGCATTTAGGAAGTCTTCAGTGAACATCACCCAAAGGGCATGTCAGGCATGGGAATTAAAAAGAAGAAAAAATCTGGTAAGATTAAGGCTCAAGATATTCCTTCAGAACCAACAAGATCAGTTCTAACACAGCCTCAGTCATAGGTTCCTATTCCTATGTCACTGTCAATTTTAGTTCTGATTGTTGTGAAGTCTGTGTTTCCAGCTTTTGCTGACCCGAATGCTGCTCTGTCAGAGTCAGAAATTAAAACATGCTGTGCAATAGATTTGGTGTGTCAACCACATCAGGTCTGGGATCATTTCCCCATATCTTCTGTGTATGCGGACTTGCTTGAATGGTGAATCTAGAAATATGTCCATGGACAGACCTGCGCTCCATCATAATACTTCTGTTTCAAGTGCCATTACCATCATGCCTACAGGGTAAGGGAGTTCCCATGTTACAATCATTATAGGAGTCGGTCATGGGACTGTTCCCCGTATTCTGTTTACTTGGGATGTGAGTGATCTACCTGTCATTATAGTGACCCAGAATTATGGTCCATGTGGTGGAGCTGCTACTCTAGGGCTCTATCCAGAGTAAATTATAGAGAGAGAGCCCCACCTTACTATGACTACCATTCTGTTGGGACAGAGATCATCTGGACAGGGACTACTGTTTTAGGAGTGCAATTCTGATGTGCTACTGAGAGATTATTGCTATCTTCATCACTCTTCCACAGCTACGGTCTTTCAGTCACCTGCAGAAGATCAAAGTAATCAGCAGCCTCATCTTGGGTGTGTGATACAGCCTGGATTGAATCCCCTGCCACATCACAAGGGAATGTAGCAGTGGTATTTCCACCTTCATCATTTCCACCTTCAGGCTTTGAGGGTGTTTGAGCCTCTCCTGTGTTGCAAAGTTGCCACAGACCATACAGCTGCAGTGTATTATATCAACAAGCAAGGAAGGATGAAATCCCATGAATTACTCAATTGAGTCTTTCACTGGTAGTATTGATTTATCCAAAAAAATGTAACTGATGGCTGGCAATGAAAACATGCGAGTGGATGCGCTGAGCTAGATGATGATCAACAGCCATGAGTGGGAATTTTCAAACAGTGCAGATCACAAATCTCTGAGGTGTTCCACAGATAGACATATTTGCCATTTGGACCAACAGGAAGTGTACTCAAAAAAGCAGGGTGGGAAAGGGTTGTCATTCAATTGGGGACGTGTTTCTGTTCCAGTGTCAGAACCATTCCCTCACCTGTTTCCTTCCGTCCCACGCTAACCAAAGTAGTCACCAAGATCAGAGAGGATGGCGTGGATTGCATCAAGATAGTAATGTGGTGGCCTCAGCAGATATGGTTTTCAATGGTCCTTTGTCAGTTTGGCTCCACTTACCTGTTTATATCTCTGGATCCAGTGCTTCTGTCTCAGGTGGGAGGCAGAGTACTTTATCCAGATCCAGCATTGTTAAACCTCATGATATGAAGAGTCAGACCTTCCCAGGATGCTTATTGAAAGTGTCTTTAGGAACTACTTTGTGTTTGTATCAGGTCAAATTGAATAGGTTTGTGACTTTTTTCCAACAGCTAGAGCAGGATGTGAATGCTGCTTCTCTAGTTTATGTGTTAGATTTTTTTTGTTACATCTCAAGGAGGTAGGACTCTCCTACTCCTCCTTGAAGGTGTACCTGGCTGCTCTAAATTTTTGTCTGGTCTGGTGAAAGGCTCTCTCTTTACTGATTAGCTGGTAAAGCACTTTTTAAAGAGGCTGCAATGTTTCTATCCCCCATGTGACCTATTAGAATTACAATATGGTCCTTTTCAGTGATGCTATAACAATTAGTGAAACATCATTTTGAACCATTGTCAAATACCAGTTCTTTGTAGGTTATTGTGCAGTCAAGATGGGTGTTCAGGTATCTCAAACATTTGTTAGGTGGGATTTGAAGATGTGTGTATTGGCATATGAGTTGGATTATCACCCTGTCCCTCCTGGTCTTCACACTGATTCTACATGGGAGTATCTGCTTCTGTGACATTCACGAGGGCTGTTCCATTGCCTGAACAGTATAGAGCTTTCTCTATTATTGGCTTGACATGGAACTCAGATCTGGGTGATTTAGCTTGCCAGTCACCCATTTGTGTTATTCATAGAGACCATGAAGAAGAAGAAGAAGTAGAAGAAGTAGTAGTAGTTACTTCATTGTAACTGTGGTGATCTGTGAATTCACACAACCCTCCCTCATCCCCTATTTTCATGTCTACTATTATGTTGTGACAGACAAGGAACTGAGGAAGACGAGCTGAGATACAATAGACATGTACAGTGAGGGAGAGGGGATGTGACTATTAATATTGCTCAGCTCTGGAAGGTTCCAAGATAGGCTCTTTGCATGTACAATAATGCATTTGTATGAATTCACATATGACCTCTTTAAGAACCACAGTTACATGTAAGCAACATGTTCTTGTTCATTGAGGAGAAAATTTAACAATATATTTTTATGACTAATAGCAAAATATACTCTGCTTTCCCCTTTCCTGAAGCCCATCTTGTCATAATAACAAAGTCTGGTTGCTACTTGCAACTTAAAGAATGGAAGCTTGTGTGAAATAAAATTTGTAATACTTTAATTAGTTATAAGACTGTTTTTACTGCAGTGTATTAACATTGCTGTCCTACTGGAAAATATTTTTTTCTAGTAAAGGAATGTTTAAAATGAATAAGTTGGATAAACATGCTTATGGCACTCAGTTCAGGATGCATTTGTCCATCCCCTTGGAATTCTTAATTTTAATTTTTCCTTATACACAAGATGCTAAGGGTTTATATTTACTCTTTGATTGTGTGTAAGCAGAGCTTTTACAGAATGTTGGACATTTGACTGTAGATTTACCTCTGGCCACAGTTTGTATACTTCTTTTTACCCTCTGTAGTCAAATTGATTTTTCAAGTACAGGGGATCTTTCCCATCCATCGGGTTTGGTTCCCCTGCTCATATGAAAGGGAAAAAACACAGATGCTCATTCCCCATATTATTCAGTTGGTGGTGATGTATATGGGTCTGCATCAGTGTGTCTGTGAACAGGTGTCATGATAAAATGGGGTGTGCAAGCTGCAGATGCTGCAATCCATGGCCAGCTACCCCACTGATATGGCAGGCCCACTGTATCTGTGACATTTCACATGATACACAAGAGAAGACAAGATGAATTTTCAGCATCACAGCCAGAGTAGTAATGATGTGTTTTGACTTATAAATTTATTGATCACATTTTCTACTTGAAGCAACATATACAGTGGAATTTCAGTATAAACTGTTTGTTTTCAGTTTTGGGGGGGAAAGGTTTGCATTTTTAAAAAAGTAAATACATATTTATAATATTGACATCATATATGATTGACAGCACTGATCTATACCTCTGCATATTCTTTCTTTTAAAAGGTCTCATACAAAATAACAACTACTTTTCATCAGTCTAGAAAAACCTGTACCCTTTTTACAATAAAAATGGATTACACCAGAAACTGGTTGCCTTTCAGTGTAGTCCATTACACTCCTACTCTAACATTAAGTGACCAAAATGATCACCTGTACCAAAGCTTAAATACCCTAAAGACACCAGATCCCATTTGATCTTGGAAGCTAAGCAGGATAAGCCCTGTTTAGTGCTTGGATTGGAGACCACCAATGAAGACCATGTGATAAGGGCTATATTTCACAGGAAGAAACTAGCAAAACCACCTCTGAGCATTACTTTCCTGAAAAAAACCTGTGCAATTCATGGGATCTCTGTAAATTTTCACGTGACTTTTTTTTTTTCAGTTGCTCAACTTTGCAGAAGATATGACATACACTCTTACTTTAACACGTTTACATCAAAATATCTCTAATTTAGTTCAGTTTCACTTGTTTTCCAGAGTACTGAATACTTCTCCCTTAAATCATCAAGAAGGTGTGGCTATACTATATCTTGATTGGTATTTTCCTCTGCCTTTAGGCTAAGTGGGATTAAAATTATTCTGCATTTGAGCAATTTTCATGTTGCAAAAGCCTGACTAAAGAAACAATCATATGAAAATAAGTATGCTAAGTTTAAACTTTTGTGCTGTATTCATGCACTTTGTAATAGTGAGTCTGTTCTTACTTATATTTCTCTAGTTTTTAGTTCAACTGTATGCAAGTACAAAAATGTTTATGCAGTTCATGGCAACACAAATGTATTGCTAAATAATTTTGGCAATGATAATTAGAAAAACATTTTTAAAATCTCATTTTAAATTGAATACTTCAGTTCTGGTGAAAAGAGGTTCAGTTCTACAAGACTGAGTTTGGTTTTATAATTCTTTCTCAGTCAGTCATGGAAATTGTAGTGATGTACAATGGGAAGAATATGTCATTCATTCATTCATTCAAGGTATTCTTGATCCACCAGTGTTCCTGAAGTGATGCACCAACCATAAACTATTTTATAACTTTGCAGGTATTCACTCCAAATACAGATGTATAAAATTTTCAAAATGTGTTTTGCAAATGCTCAGAGAATTTGTGGGGAATGAAAATACAGGAAATTCTGGGGAGTTGTAATCCAGCATCTGGAAAATCACACAGTTCTCAGCCTTGTAGTAGAGAAAGACCTAAGTAAATTTTTCTTGATATAAGACACTCTGTATACTAAAGAATATTCAACCAGTAGGAAAACTATTGATTATATTATTGCTGTATGATTGCTTCTCTTACAGAATTTTAATATATTTACTGTATGGCATGCTTGTCTTTTCTTCCTGTCTTTTCATCTGTCCCATAAATATCTACCGTATATACTCAACTATAAGTCGAGAAATTTATGCCCCAAAATGCGGGAAACTCGACTGCATAATTTGTGGTATCATGGGTCGACTTATCTACGGGGCAACAAGTTAATGCTGCTTGAATTTTTTCTTAAAGAAGTGCCCACCTTCCTCTGCAGCCAGAGATCTTTAGGAGGTTCCTGTTTGAATCCCTGGCTGCTGCTCCCCAGTGCGCTCTCCTCTCTTCCTCTGTGTGTGTGTGTGTGTGAGAGAGAGAGAGAGATCCCGACCCTCAGTCCCTCCCTGCAGCCAGAGGAACTGCTCAGGAAACGGGGAGAGAGAGCATGCCCAGGCTTGGACCCCGTTTGGCCAGCCATGGGCCTGGAAATCCTGGGGGTAAGAGAAGAAAAAAAGAAAGGTCTGTCCCTTTTGCAATGTCCCCCTTTTGCATGCAGTGGAATCCTGGGATTTATGGGCAAAGAAAGAGAGTGTACTCTCTTTTGCAAACTGTGGAATCTTGGGATTTATGGGCAAAGAAAGAGAGGGAAGATTTATGGGCAAAGAAAGAGAGTGTCCTTTCTTTTGCAAACTGTGTAATCCTGGGATTTATGGGCAAAGAAAGAGAGAGAAAGTGTATGTGTATGCTGAGGTTTGTTTCCTCTTTTACATGCTGAGACTATGACCCTTGGGACTTGGGAGAGGTCCAGAGAGGGAGATGTAGGGAGGGAAGTGGTGATTTGTTTCCCCCTTTAGATCTTTTGTAACATGCCCCAGTGTTTGACCCTCGACTTATCCACGGGTCATATCAAAATCCATGATTTTGGCCCCCAAAAGTGCCCTCGACTTATGCATGACATCGACTTATACACGAGTATATACGGTATTTAAAAGCCATCTTGCATTAACTGTGTTAATAATGAAAACAAAAGTCCAAACTGTTCTAGCCCTCACAGCAAGTTGATGGTAGAAACTACAAGACTGCTACAAAGAAATACGGACACATCTTGCTTGAAAACAGTGAGTCAGCAATTGGCCATTGACCCTAAGCAAGAATATTTTGTGACTTCTTTAATTCATAGATTCCAAATGGAGGTAGTTCTTAGTAGCACCTTTTGAGTGTCTTTTAAAACTACATACCTGAAAAGCTATTTCACAATAAAAGTTCTCTATTCTGGTTCTAGTAATGTACTTGCAGACTTGCTGATGTTTTAAAGTTTCTAAAGTGTATTGTTGGGCCCTCTTTTATTATTGTCTTGGTAACTTTGTATTAAATTTGACCCACTTTGCCAAGTAATAGAAGAGGTGGCAGGATGTTGCAAGGAAGAGGGCAGAACATTTTTACGCCACATACAGTCTTTGTAGAAAGGGAGCGAAATCATTGTTGGTTATGCTGAGTAAGAAAGTGACTCTTTCCTTTAAAAAAATCTGTGTAGAATGCACTCAAGTATGTTTTATCACCTTTTCCCCCCAAAGAAGGAATGTTTCTATATACACATAAAAGATACCTGAATAAATCTTGCCAAAAACCAACAACAACAACCCTTAGGGTTGCCATAAGTCATAAACGACTGTAAGGCACACAATAACAACAAATTCTGAAAGGAACATGAAATTTTTGAAATGTTATATAACTGTAGCGCTTTTCTGTGTGCTCTTCCATATAACAGTTGTGTGTTTCTATTCTTTTTATCGCACCAATGAGGCTATATATTGGGATCTTAGTGTGTTACGTCTATTGTGAGATAATTTCATTTATTTATTTATTTATTTATTTATTATATTTATCATTTTATTAGATATGTGTGGTAAGTTAGTTCAAGATAGTATCACCCAGTGAGCATAATTGCTGAATTCCAGTGGACTCATCTGCCAGCTGAAAACTATTTACTTTATTACACAAGCTCTCAGATGTTCCTTATTCTAAATCTTTTGGATATATGTTGCTTTGGCTTTCTGGAGTATCTTGATTCTTCTACTGAGTAGCACTGCAATCTTCTCCATGCCCTCTAGTTTTTAAGTGGTTTTTCTTTCTTCAAACCCCTTCTCTGTCTTTTTCTAGACAATTGCAATGTAGAGATGTTGAATGGTCCTCCCCCTCCCCAAAATTATTAAATGATAGTGACATGCATGTGCAAGCTTCAGCATTGTATATAGAATGTTTTAATGCTCTAATCTGCTTTGATTGTTTATTACAAAAAATGGGGTATAAATAAAAGATTTATTTATTTATTTATTTATTTATTTATTATGTCACTGGCGTTTAATAATACGAGATATGATCATCTGTGTTTTTTCCTATCCACATGGGGGAGGGTGAAACAGAACCCTGCAGATTCAAAGGGCCTACTTTACAAACACAAACACACACAGAGTTACGTTCTGCTGTTTCAAGTGCTGAGTTCCCCTGCCATGTGTGTCTTTCCATTGTTTCCCCTGCCCTTGTGGATAATAACGCAAAGTGATAGTGGAAAGAGTAGGGCAGAGGTGGATGGCAGTATCCTATTCCTTCTGAATGTTGAGCCTTATTTTTTCATGTTTGTGGTTGACTTAGGCCTGAAACAGATGTCCAAAAGGGTAGCTGTTAGACCATGTAGGGGGCATGGCTTTCAGATGATGCACTCCATGAAGGGGCTGGAAACTGCCTTGGGTGCACTTCATCCCTGAAGAAACGCCCCAGAAAGGAGTGGTAAAATACCACTCCTTTTTGGTGCCCCATTCAGTTCCATGGTGGCAGCCCAGATTGGGACCAAGTGCATGTGGCTGCCATGGTCCTAGGGTGAACAGTGATGGTGTAGTCCCAATGTAGACCTTTTGCACTGTCTGCTTCACCCCATAGTTTTTTAGTTTCTTTTCGCTTCATACCTGTAATTAGGTGGGTTATCTCTCCCACACCAGGTAGAAATAATTAAGTAGCATAGGTCTCAAGTGGGAGTGGATACCCCAGTATAGGATACCCTATGTCTGCTTTTGGAAAAGCACAGTAAGTGTGCAGGCCTGTGATGAAAAACTTTTTTCAATCTTGTAGCTGTTTTTAATATACTTTTGTGTGATTAAAAAAAATCATACCACAGAGAGATCTTTCACAACTACAATATTGAGATAGTGGTTATGCTGCGTGCCTATATGTCTTATTCCATTGCCCCAAAAAGTAAGGAGCATTTTGCTCCTTTACACATCTGAAATGTAGTAAGTGATAACGCAAAAGATAGTAGAATTACAGAAAATGTCACACAATTTTATAGAAATAACAAAAAGTTACAGGTAGTAGTAGAACATCTAGAAACAATAGAAATGAATAGATATGACAAAGAGTAATCTAATCTTAGTGTCTGAATAATAAAATCAATGAGATTTTTAATAATGAACATGAATGGAATAATGATATAAAGATAAATTCTCACTTTGAGTTTAAAGTATATTCAGTATGATGGCTGTAATGTGAAGACACCTGGAAAAGTAACATAGCTGAATTTCAAAGATCATATGATAGTTTTAAAATATATTGTCTTAAATAACCAGACAAAAGGTTGGAAACAGAACTTACTGATGAGTGTAACTGGCAGATCTAATTAGACTAGAATCATATTTGGATAGAAAGGAGAGAAGCATTTCTAAACCCAAATATGGGAAAGAGCAGCTATGAAAAATTAACAACTTGTGAATGCATTTCTTAGGTATGTTAAGCCTAATGTAACCTTTTGTAAAAAACAAAACCTTTTGTAATAATAGCAAGTCTTATTGGGCATGAATTTAGATTGATCATGAAATACCATCGATCTTATTTTTTCTGAGTATGTGTCTTGGGAAGAGCCTAGAAATATTTTACCGTTATTCCTTTACATATCACCCTATTAGGAAGAAGACACATACTCTGGAAATATCCTAAAAGGGTTTTTTTTTTTAAAAAAAAAGAGCTAATGTATGTGACACATCAAAATGTGAATGACATAATATGATTATTAATCACTGAACCATGCCGCTATTAGAGACACCTAGCTATGTCTCATGGCTTAAAATATGCAGTGCTTTCCTTCATTAGTTTCATTTAATTCTCTTAGAAAAACGATTACGAAAGGAAGGTGATTTGATAGATCTCTTAGTCATTCTCTAATGAACTTGCAACTTACAGTATGAATAATTTTGGATTAATAAATTAAAATATCAAATTCCTCCTGTAATTCATCAAGTCTAGGCGTTTAAGTATAACTCAGCTTACTAGCTGTTTCTCCAAAACCCATTCTTGTTACAAATATAATAAAAAGTACACAGACTGTTTATTAATCATTTCTTCATTTTAGATGAGGTTAACTATTGCCTACTATTTAATATAAAGTTATATAGAACTGATCTGTAAAATCAACTTGTATCTATATTAGAATTTCCATTTAGTGAGGCACAGAGAATGAAGAAGCAATTCATTTCCTTTGTAAAATATATTAATGTTGTTTTAAATTTGGTGAGATAAAGGGGGATTTGTTGTCTAAGAATTGAGCCATTATGTGTGAGAATATGGGTGCTGCCTATACCTCCAGATTTACTGTGCATTTGTCCTGCCTTGTTGACTGAATTGCAGAAAATTTCCACCAGATTTTCTGTCTTTGTTATCAAAATTCTTAAATAAGGATTACCTGCCCATTGCCTCTGATTTGTAAAACTAGGAACCTTCCATCTGGAAACACACTATAACTGGATTCCTCCTTTGACCCCTTTCACTGATCTAGACTAGTTATTTATATACTAGCCAAATTACCGAGCTTCACTTGGACTCAAGCCTGCGATCCCACCCCTATTTTTCCATCCCCATACTCATTTCGCCAGTGCCAGCCATCCATGGATTAGACACTCCTTGCTTGTTCTCTGTTGTCTGTGACTCACACATTAAGAAATTCATACACAAGAACCTTGTAGAGCTGAGCAATAGTCTTCTCAGCAAAAGCTGCACCCTTCTATCATGCATGACTTTAAGCATTCCCTGCAATTATCCGCAGTTCCTCTTTGGAAACAACTTGTGAGACTGTGGTGTTTTCCCTTTTCCTCCCTACCTCCCCAGGGCTGAGTGCTTATGTTGTTAATGTTGGTCTTGTCTCCTCTGTCATCCTCTATTTTTGGTGAAGTTTAATTTTATTATTTACAGCATTCACTATCATGTCTTTGGACTCATAGGCTTTTTGAGAGGCTTAAGTTCTACATAATCACTGTTTTAAAAATGTATGTCACGTGGTGAAACTGTTTTACTTAGAGCAGGCCCTTCTAAATGTTGTGATTCTCTAACAGAAGAAGGTAGAACTCGTAACAGACTTGCTGTCCACTGATAGACATGAAGTTTTTATCCAGGCATGACAGTATCATGTTACAGCACCTGCTAAGTTCATACATAGGCTCTGCTTGATGCTGGGTGTGGATTTTTAATTTTCTGATTGAAAAATCATAGTGATTGCCTTTGTTTTTCTAGAAGACTTTAAAAGAAAAGTGTTACTTTGTTTACTTTCCCAAAGCAGTGTTCTCATACGAACTTGGTAATTTGCAGTGAGAATGCTGAAGTAGAGTAAAATCTCCGCTACAATAGATATAGCTTCCTCCCTTCTTTGCCAGAGAGGAATGATGATGATGATGATGATGATGATGATGATGATCTATAAAGAAACGGGACATAGCGGATTACTAATTAAAAACAATACAAATTAAAAACATATAAAAGTGGGCATTAGAACAGAATTAAACTAGTATCGTATTAGAACACATCACTCATTAAGGGAATAAAATGCAGTTTAAAAGATAAAAGTGCTTAAAAACAGTTCATATTAAAACAGTTAAAGATAATTAAACATTAAAGCAGTAAAAATAGAACCATACTCAGACCCTTAAACCTTCAAATCCAGCACCACAAAGCATTATGAGCCCAACCTCAATCATCTGTAAAAGCTTAGTGGCACAAAAATGTTTTAACTTGCTGTCCCTCAGGGGAAGAGAGTTCTAGGCGCAACCACTGAGAAGGCCCTCTCCCTTGTTCCTACCAAACAATCCTGAGAAGGACAAAAAGGAGGGCCTCTGCAGATGATCTTAAAACCCTAATGGGCTCATACAGGAAGATACGGTCCTTCAAATAATCTGGACCCAAGCTTTATAGGGCTTTATAGGACACAACCTGTGCTTTGAATTGTGTCTGGAAATTGATTAGCAACCAGTGGAGCTGCTGCAACAAGGGAGTTGATTTCTCCCTGTAGCCAATCCTAGTTAACAACCTGGTTGCAGCACTTTGGGGCAGCTGAAGTTTCCAAAGACTTTCCAAAGGTAGCCCCACGTAGAGTGCATTACAGTAATCCAAACAGAATGTAGCCAAGGCATATACAACTGTGGCCAGATCTGACTTCTCCATGAATGGGTGCAGTTGGCTCACTAGTTTTAACTGTGCAAACGCACTCCTGGTCACCGCCAAGACCTGGTCCTCCAGGATCAGCATTGAATCCAGGAGCACTCCTGTGACTAGGCAGAATTGGTTTCCTCAACAGCCAATCATGGTTCAGGCTGGCTGTAAAGCAGAGGCTGTAGGAGGAGTGACTATAAAAGGGGGAGGAGTGAGTCAGAATTGATGATGAGTGTCTCAGTTTAGGAATCAGTTCAGAGCAGTTCCGTTCTGAGAGTTGTCAGCTGAGATTCAGGCCAGAGAACCTTAAATGAATTTATAGTTCTGTTAAAGGGGAAGCAGGTTAATACAGTGTTTCCCCGAAAATAAGACAGTGTCTTATATTATTTTTTTGCTCCCAAAGATGCGCTAGGTCTTATTTTCAGGGGATGTCTTATTTTTCCACGAAGAACAATTCACATTTATTGTTGAACAAAAAAAATTAACATTTATTATATATTGTATTCAAAAACTTTGCTAGGTCTTACTTTTGGGGGAGGCATTATATTTAGCAATTCAGCAAAACCTCTACTAGGTCTTATTTACTGAGGATGTCTTATTTTCGGGGAAACAGGGTAGTGTAAGAGGAGAGTCTTAAAGGAAACAAGAAACAGTTTACTTTTGAAAGAGTTCAGTGAGGGAACTGAATAAGAAATAACTTGTTGAAGCACTGTACTGCTGTAGCCATACGATCTGTGAAACATTCTTGAAAAGATACATCTTACCACATGCCTGTAAATACAGTTAAGGTATATTTTGTTTCCAAAAGAGTAGTGGTCTGGGTGAATTTATAACAAAAACTTCAGAGACAACACACTACCAAAGATAAAACACATGTGAGAGAAGGACACTGCGGAGCCCTAACCCAAATTCATTAAAAGGAACAGTATATTTAGGGTAGAAGTCAGGCAAGTGTCAAGGACCAAGGAGTCCCTGGATAGTTATGAGGTGAAAAGACAGCCTCGAAGCATTGATGAGAAGACTACCTTAGTCACAACTCCCAAACTGTGAGTCTGTGCTTTCAGGGGAGTGTAACCCCATCTAACCACAGGCTGAATCCCTATTCCTAGATCTGTCTTTCAACTGACCAAGACCACTTTTGCTTTGTCTGGATTAAACTTCAGTTTGTTTGCCCTCATCTAGTCCATCACAGATGCCAGGCACCAGTTTAGCACAGGAACAGCTTCCTTGGAATTAGGTGGAAAGCAGTGATAGAGCTGGGTATAATCTGCTCTTGGTAACACCTGACCCCAAAACTCTGGACAACCTTTTCCAGGGGTTTCATATAGATGTTAAATAGCATAGGGGATAGGACTAAACCCTGACGGACCCTATAGACCCATATTCCTGCCGGTTGCAAGGCAAAGAAGCAATTAAAATTAAAGTCAATACTTAACAATCAAATTAACAAAGAACTCTGACTTCAGAGACAAACTATGCCTAAAAGGAGGAAGAGGGTGGCATCCCCACCATCTCCAGGCAGCGAAGCCAGCCCATCTTCATCTAGGAAAAGGAAAAAAAGCAATTCCTCCTGCTGGCAAAATCCTTCTGCAAAGACAGCGTCATCTGATGCCAGTCTACCTAAAATTTATAGCTTTATCACCCAACAGTCACCTTGTTTGCCTGAGATCTTAAACCAGAACAAATTCTTGGTACTTGATCATGAGGAATCCCCCAGTACTTTATCACCCTCTGAGAATGCCCCTCTAGGAAAGAACGGAGCCATTGTAGAACAGTACCTCCAAGCCCTGTCCCAGAGAGGCTACTGAGAAGGATTCCATGGTCGATGGTATCAAAAGCCTCTGAAAGGTCCAGCAGAACCGACAGAGACACACTCCCCTGTCCAGTTCTCTGTGCAGGTTGTCCACCAAGGCAACTGAAACTGTCTCTGTCCCATAGCCAGGTCTGAAGTGGGATGTTGGAGACTGGCCTATGGTTGTCTAATATTAAAGGATCCAGGGAAGATTTTTCTCAAAAGTCTCCTTCAGATATGATAGGACCTTGCCTTATTGTAAAGAGGCATTAATCACGTCCCTTACTCACTCAGCCAGTTTTTATTTAATTAATTAGCCAGGAAGGGCAAGGATTTAGTGTATATGTGGTGGCATTCACCTCTCCAAGGATCCCATCCACATTCTCGGGCTGCACAAATTAAATAGTATCCATCGATACTGGAGAAGCAGGAGCCAAAGTTACATCTACTTGAACTGTATCAACTCTGGTGTCTAAGTCAGAGCAAATCCCAGTAATTTTATTTGTGAAATGGTGGGCAAATTCTTCACAGAGAGCAGGATGAGGCTTTTGTGTTGGCCATGGCCAGAGTGACCTCTGCTATAGCAGAGTTTGCTTGACAATGACAAGAAGAAAGAAACCACAAAATGGCTCTTGAATTTTACTGTCTGATGGTTCATTTCTTGAAACAGGAGCAACAGACAAATTGCTGGATGACATGTATCAAGAAAAGAGGTGCAGGAATCAAGACTGGAGCTGTGTCTGAAACATGTTGGCATTTCAAGTCTTTCCACCACTGCCCTGCCCAGATCCTGACTGTGAAATATGAACTAGCTTACAACTGATTTGTGTCAGTGTTACTGTAAAAATTACTCAGCTAATATAAGAAAATGGCTTTGTGTACTCAAACATACAAGCAAAAAACAAAGCTTGGAAATGTTACTGCTTTCCACTACAGTTCCCAGAACTGCTAAGTCAGCGTTGCCATTATAATGCAGAGATCAATGGGTCACTGTACGATTTTAAATCTTTCAGGCCCCCAGATGTGGTGTGAATCGCAGCTATGATTTCCCCCATATGCTGAATGCTGTGAAAGATTTTGTTTCATTTCTGTTTGTACGAAGGCTGCAAACATACAGTGTCTCTCCATTACACAGTAATAAAGATTCCATATCACTTTAATTGCCACAGACCCATCCTGAGGAATTCTAGCATTTGTAGTTTGGTGATGTATTTAGAATTGTATTTAGATAGAGAGCTTTGGTCTACTGTTCTGGACTACTATTCCTAAGATGCCCTGAGTGTTGTCTTTGCGGCAGAATTAAATTGATTTAGCAATTTCTTAAGAAATTTTTAAGTACCTCACTTGATTACAAATGCCAGCATTCCACAGAAAGGAGTCATGACAGTTAAAATGGCATGAAACGTATATGCCCATGCAGTGTTGAGATACTTTAAAAAAGATTTGAGAACCTTGATGGCATAGATAAAATTCAAATAAAATAAATTTACTCTCCCTCCTTCTTCACTCCTCATTCAATCTTTTCTTCTGTTCCTCACACCTGTCATTAAGCAGGAACCCCTCCCTCCCTCTTTCATGTACACATACTCTTACTTACATACACTTTTCAGTCAGAAATTGCATGATTCACTGGGTGCCTGGAATAAAGAGGTAGGAGCTCTGTTATTTAGGCAAGATTTCTGGGCTTTCTTATCTTACTCTTGAAGGGCCTGGTATCCGCCACCTAGTGGCCTTGTTACTCAATGTGTTGCTGCAAGATACAGACAGATTTTAACTAAGTAAAATGAATTAATTTGTTTTTAAAAAGAATAGAAAAGCATGTTGTATTATAGTTTATCTCTTTTCTTCTTTTATGAATCTTGTTTCTTCTGTATATCTCATTCTCATTTCAAATATGTCTGTTTCAAAACAAAAATTATCACCAGAGATGAGGGACTTGACTTGGTGGTCCTGTTATTTCTCTCTTTACATTTATATACTGAATAAATGGATATAATGTAGTCCAAAATTTGCCTTCCATCCTATTTTCACTTGGTTATCTTTCCATTAAGGCAATATGACACACACTCCACAATAATTTATTAATACATACTGTAAATATTTTGCATTTCCCAACGTGTAATTTCTTGTCTTGCTGCTATCAGTAGCACATGCTCTTTTTAAAAATGTTCATTACCATTCATAAAGATTGAGAATAATTAATATATTTTCATAAAAATCATTGCCTGTTCTACCATTTGTGTAGTGAAGTTAATCAGATCCAATTAAAACTGCCAGAATTTTAAAACATTAAATCCACATATGATATAGCTAACAACAACAACAACAAACAAACAAACAAAGGCTTTATTGCAGTCAATAGACCTTCAGGCCATACAGGAATTAAAAAGTCAATTTTAAAACAAGATATAAATTTACCATATACAGTACGTTCATCTCTCCACATTTGTGGGGATTAGGGGAACAAGGACCCCCCCCCCCCATGAATGCAGAAAGTTCATGAATAAGGCAAGCCCTGCCCACCTCCTCCTCCTTGCTGTAGCAAGATGTCTCCAGCGTCGGAAGAGGAGGTGGGAGGGGCTTGCATGTGGATTGCGAATAAACAAATTTGTGAATGTCAAGTCCGCAAATGTGAAGGGCTGACTGTAGAAACAAATATAGATAAAGATAAAACATTCTCACCCTTGATCTTAGTAATCTTGTAAGATCATAACCAAATCCTATTATATAAACCTATTATATAAACTAGGTACTATACATCCTCATTATTCTATAAGCCAATGATGTTCGGTTGGATCCTGGAAAAGACATTAATGTTAAATTACTAAAACCAGTTACTTTTGTTTAATTGAAGTAGTTACTATATATGATATAGTATGTGTAGCATGTTGGAACCCCTCCAACAAAATGTTGCTACATGGGAATAAATTTTATTCATCCTTGTTGGAGTGTAGTGCCATTTATGTGTGGATTCTCTTATAGTTGCAGACATTGGCTGTCTCAGAAATTTCTTTTTTGATATAAGATTCCTAGGTTGTTCTAGCCCAGTGGTTCCCAACCTATGGGTCGTGACCCCTTAGGGGTTGAATGACCCTTTCTTGAGGGTTGCCGGGTTAGGGATCACCCCTCCTCCTCCTCTTCCTCTTCCAGGGTGGCCAGGCCTCCTCTGGCCTGCCACTTCCAGCAGTGGTGGCAGGCCATAGGAGGCCTGGCCACCCTGGAGGAAGAGGAGGAGGAGGAGGTGGCAGCCCTGTGTGATTGTGGCAGGGATTCCAGCGGCCTTTGCAGCTGGAAGTCCCACCCTTTCTTCCGGCTGACGGCCTGCCTGATTGGTTGGGAGGCCAGGAAGAGGTGGGATTTGTAGGCGGCTGGAAGTCCTGTCCCTTCCTGGTCTCCCAACCAAGCAGAGAGGCTGTTGGCCAGAAGAAGGGGTGAGACTTCCGGCCGCAAGGAGGTCGCAGCCCAACAAAGGTTGGGAAACACTATCCTAGCCCTTGATTGAATTTCATTTTTTTCTTCACTTAGCCAGCTGTAAAAGTGTCATTGAATCATTAGTAAAGGGTTCCTGCGCAACACATTCTGTTTCATACTTTGTGTACAGTCTTGGATTTATGGTAGTGGCAGAGACATGTAAATACGGTCTCTCTTAATCATTTGAGATTCCCATATACAACCAATACAGCTCCTTAATGGTAAGGCTTCATTTTGTCTGACTAGCCAAATTCTGAGGAGCATACGGACACATTCATGCACGACTTTGCATTTTCCCAAACATTCTGTTTCTGAAGTGAAGCAAACATACTTGTCTTCATTCTTTTTATATCTATTTACCATCAGAGATGCTGGGATGTGAAATCACAATGTGCTCCAACAAATTGGAGTTGTCTCATCACCCATATACAGCATATGAGTGGCTAAATGCACAAACTATGTGACCGAATGTTGCAAAATTAATCTAGTTCAGTTCTGTTAAACAAGATGTCAAAGGTCTAGAAACCAAGCTTTGTGAAGAACTGTTGAGGGAACTGTGTATATTTAACCTGGAGAAAACAGAGCTGTTAGGATAATCATCTTCAAATATCTGAAGCTGTAGATGGTAGGGAGAGCTAGTTTTCTGTTATTCCAGAAGATAAGATTTAGATTCAGATATGAGAAAAGAAATTCCAGTAAAATTTTAGGAAGAACTTACTGGTGGTAACAGCTACTTGAAACAGACTAGCTCACAAGGTATAAGCCTTCAGTGGAGGTTTTTAAACCAAGAGGCCACCTCTCAGGAGTGCATTCCTGTACTGGCAGGGGCAGGTGTAGATGGCCCTTTGAGACCCTTCCAACTCGATCCTTCAGTTCTCTCAAGAACTGGATAACTGCCATTGCAAGTGATTGCTGAGCAAATATGACCTAGTTAGTCTTAAACACATTCATATGTGAAAGGGTTGATTTTTAGACTGACGTTTTAAGTTCTCTTTATTATGTTAAAAGTCCCAGAAGTAAAGTGGAATGTGTTGTGACCTTCCAGGAAGACCTCAGATTGTTCCATTTAAAAAAAAAAAGCAAGCAAGCATAAGAAACCCTGTTCAATAAGAATATAGAGTCATCAGTGAGTGACTCAGGAAAAATGCATTTAACAGCATTCTTTTTAATTCCGGTCTTGTGAAGAAGCGAACTCTTGATAGTAATGAGAGACAGTGGAAAGGAAAGCTAAATATGAACTAATAAACTAAAGCAGGAACTAAAGGAGACTCTGTTTGTTTCTCTTAGCTCTTTTGTAATGAAGGCTGTTGTTCCAATGAATAAGCATCAGTAGTGACATGTAAAATTGCACGTTGCTAGTATGATAATTGACCTAAGATTCCTGTCATTTTATTCATTCTAGAAGGAATGTTTTGTAAGAGAAATCATGTTTGTTTGTATGAAGCAGTGCCCAATAATGATAGTAGACTCATATCCCAATTTAAGGCTGTATGATCAGAAGATTTGTGTTACTACATTTTAGCATCTTAATTTACAAAGTAAAAATGCAAATTAATCTGCTGACAAAATTGTGTCCGCAGTAGTAAGTGGAACATTGTATATAAATGTTTAATTTATGACTAAAGGATTAATTCATTTCACTATTAAGTTCTCTTTTTGTATGCATGTAAAAACACTTCAGTATATAGGGAAAATTCTATGATAGCCCACTGATGTTAGTCTTGCAAAGAGTAGATTCATGGAAATGAATGACACTTGTTAATCACAACTGCATTAATCTCCTTTGAACATCTACCCTAGGTAGGACTAATGTTGAATTTCAGCAAGGGTGTATAATTAGTCTGTTCTTGAAAGAGTGATTGTTTGCCCAGTTTCTCTTTTCTCAAGGAATGCTTGATATTAGCTCCTAAACTCTACATATTGTATACTTCAGTAGCTTTCCAGAAATCTTTGTGTGCAAGTGGGGTCATTCTATATCTTATATACAAGGCTATCCATCCATCAACAAACTACTAGTCTAGCCACATGGTCTCCTAGGGCTGGAGTGGGAATCCAACAAAGTCAGTTTTTAAACTCCACTGGACTCTAAACCATGAAGAAGAACAGCTTGTCTACCTGTAACTGTAGTTTTTTGAGTGGTCATCTGTAAATTCACACACACACACTCTTCTCCTCTTCATGCTGTTCCTTTCTCCCTTGGAACTGGGTGTTGATAGGAGCTTATATGCGTGCAGGAGAGGCGACAGGCTTACTACCAACACAAAGCTCTAGAAGATTCCAAAGATCTCTCCACAGGTGCAGAATGACCTTGATGTGTGAGCTGAAAGATGACCATTTAATGAATCATATAGTTACAAGTAGGCATTCTGTTCGTTTGACCTTCCTATTAGATCTGCCTACTGAACAGTTTCACTCCCATGTGAAGTCGAAGGTTTTCAGTGCCAGCATGCAAAAAACCCACAAAAAACTAAGTTTACAGTGTGTTAGCCAATTGTTTCCAACAAGCTAGGCATTCATTTCACCAAACTTCGAAAGGATGGAAGGCTGTCATCTTGAAGCCCTGCAGGATTGAACTCACAACGTTTTGGTTGCAGTACCAGCATTTAACCACTGTACCACTGTTCCTCTTTTCTCAGTTCCTCATTTCATCCTGTGACAGCTTCCTTTTCAAAACCGGTTTTTAAAAATATGTATTATTCTGGGAGTCAACTTTCTGAGATAACCAACCTTTTCTTTTTGTTTTTTCCTCTCATCTAAGGTGGTAATTATTTATTATTTGTCCCTCTCTCTGTGTTATATGTGCCTTGAAGTCACCTGTCAACTTACAGCAACCCAGAAGCTTTTCTAAGTAAGAAATACCCAGAGGTAGTTCTGCCAGTTCCTTCCTCAGAAAATATAATTTACAACACCTGGTATTGATTTATGATCTTCTATCCAAGTACTAACCAGGGCTGACCCTGCTTAGCCTCTAAGATTAGATGGAATCTGGTGCTTTTAGGGTATTTCTTCACTTCTCTTTGCCCTGTAGGAAGCATTCTGTAGTCTTGCTTTACGTGCTTTCAGCATAGAAAAATAACATCCAGTTACCAAATCATAAACCTTTGCTTGTTTTCTGTAGCAGACAGAATTTTGCTAGCCAAAGGATGGAATGATTTCTTGCTCCTGCAGCCCTCACACCCTCACAAAATTGCTTCAAAGTTGGGGAGAACCTCCCCTCTGTTTGGGGAATGGACAAGAAGTAGTCCTGTTGTGCTTACAGAAAAGTGTTCTAATGATGTAGGATGAAACCTCTTACCTTCATCTGCAGAATCCATCTTCTCTGTTTAGTCAACTAAGAGCAAATCGAGGAAGGCAATTATCCAGTCGTTGTCACATTTGCTCTATTGTTGTTTTTTAAAAAGTTAATTCATTTTAAAGAGAGAGGCAGACCTGTACGCTAGACCTGTACAGAATCTGTAGTAATAAAATAATGTGTTTGTCTTTTTGGCTATGGCAATCACAGTTCATGAACATTGTGCCACATGCCTGAAAATTTGGCAGTGTGTTTTGTAATGGTCCCAAGTTGTAGTTCCAAGTTTCTAGTCAAGGGGGGGGGGGCATTCCATCTTATCTCATCCTCATTCTCACCAAATCATCACGATAGCATCTGCAAGTCCTTCAACCAAACACTATCTACTTTCCATACTATTCACACCCACCACACAATCTTCCTGCATACCCCTAGTGCTGTTTACTGTTGGGTCATGCCAGGTGCACCAAACTAGGCTGGGTGCCCCATGAAATCATTGGTGGGGTATTAACTACAGATCTGTGCAGCAGTAGCTACAGTTCTTATAGAAGAAGGAGATAGCTGAGACACTGCTAAAATTCCTGAGGGAGGGGGAGGCATAGGAGAGGAACTAAGGTAGTGTTGCTAAGTTTACGTCATAGTGGAAACCTTTACCTTTTAAAATAAATGCTAATTAAGAAGTTATGATTAGGGAGCTGGGTATGTTTAGCTTGGAGAAAAGAGTGAGTGTTGTCACGACAGCTGTCTTTAAATATCAAAACAGATGTTTATGTAGAAGATGGAGCATTTCTCCCTCTGCTCCAAAGATTAAGAAAGAAACCAATGGATTCGTGTTTGAATATGGACCTGATGGCAGTTTGTGTATGCTGTCCAATGACTACCCTAGCTAAGCACACAGAGGATGATGAATTGGCAAGATGCTAAATTGGCATCAGAAACTATGAATACTGTGACAGTGTGGAATCATTGATTACTTTTACTGATGAAATATGGATCTTCAGGGTATAAAAGGGGTATGTTTATATACATTTTTTTTACTTTGCAAACATATCTTTATCCACACATGTATTATATACAGCTGCCCTGTTTTTGGCTGTAGTTGTCATTTGTACAGTGATAATACATCATTGTGCTAATTGGGCTGCAAACTGTTCAGATGTGGAATTCACTGGCAACTTACTTGTCTAGAAAAAGCTGTAGAGTTGAAGAAAAAAATTGAAAAGTTGCTGGAGATGAACTAGACAAGAGGAATTTGTTTTACTTTTTTAAAAAAATTCAAAAAGACATTAAAGCTTTAAAATGGTTTTGTTTTAATGTTCTGGATTGTTCAACCCAAATAAATAACCAACATGTTTTCTCTAAATGTCAACATCTCTGGTTTCTGTAGGAACTCATGAGCTGTCAACACATTTTGTTACAAAACATCTTGTATACCAAGAATCCAAAGGTGAAGTTCAACAATGATGTCTACAGCAGGCTGCAGTGACTGAAAGAGGCTTCATTATTGTAGGATTGATAGTCTTGCTTCAGAGTACTACATTCCTACTAATAGTATGTTTTAGGTGTGGTATTTTTAAGAATTTATTTTTGGATGATTAGAGTAGCTTGGGGAATTGGATTCAGCTGTTTTACAAGGATTTGCTGAGTGGAGAAGAGAAGAAAATGTTGGTACAGAAACATACTTTTCTGTAAATATTACAATTAGCATGTCCCTCTCCCCTTTTTCTTAAGTGTTTTTGTAGTGCTATCCATTGAGTAATTAGAGCATTGCAACAACTGAAAGGTCAACAATGAGAGCATGGTTAGAAGCATGACATTATAGCTGAATATGCTTTTCCCCATCTCTACCACAGGCTGTGCTACCCCAGACTGAGAATACTTTCTCTCTAGGTGATTTAAGTAAACCTCAGGTTGTTGAAAGAGTAATGTACATTTTTGAGTTGGATGGAACTGTTCATACTGTGTACATAATGAAGAATTCCATGAAAGCTGAAAGCTCAGTACACTCACAGATGACATTTTGTGTTCATTACTCCTCATCTTACTTCTTGTACTCTTATCATTTACACCTTAAGATTTGTCCGCCAATGGGATAAACAGAAAACCCTGAAATGAAAATTTGAATATTTTGAGAAGATATTGTGGATTTGATAGACAGTGAATCATTCTTCATGTGACTTGTTATGAAATGAGTCCATATGTTTGAGAATGTTTTTCTTTGTAATGTTGGTAATGCTCTGCAATGTTCAGATTCTTAAAATCTATTGAAAGTGGCTTGTGATTGGGAAGTGCTAGTTATTTCTCCTAGCATCTTCATAACTCTAAATTGGTGCTCTCTGGTATTTTAGTCCATGGTTAGGATTACTGGAGTGGAAAGAAATGTCAATTTTGTTCATAAACAAGTCTTCCATACATAAGCCTCCAAATTGAAGATCATGCCATAAATCAGGGTGAATGTGCTGAGGCTTCTGCAGCTATGCACAGAGTACTGGATTTAGGCAGGCAATGTTTATGGATTTTTAAGCCATTTTTCTTAATTCTCCTTGAACAGAGATCCAGCTTACTTTGAAGTTCTTCTGTTTTGTAGGACAGAATGAATAGAGACCAATTCCTCAGCTCTTGGTCTTGCTCTCAAATTCCTGCAATTAATGGAATGGATTTGTCCATTTTGTGCAGTCCTCCTTTTATGCCTCTTTCTTAACAGAATTCTTCCAGCCTACCATGAACTGATCAGTACATTACTTTTTTTTATCTGCTTCATTATGACTCTTCTTTCCACTATTAACTGAGAAACAAATAGTGGAATGTCACCAAGGGTTATTAAATGTGATTTTGTAGAACAGTTCAAGTGATTACCTTCCAGCAGTTGATAAATTGTTGTTGCAAAGCACATGCCTGCTTCTTCTGGCAGGTGGTCTGTTCTCCTCAAGGTATTACCCATGCCTAAGGAAAGAAAATATTCCTTAAACTGAAGTATACATTTATCTTTATTATCACATTTGAACGGGGCTGAACAGTTGCATTTCAAGAGCCACTGAAATTTGTTTCTAAACATGTTGCTTATCAGAAATAAAAAGCCCCTTTGGCTACTGGGACATGCTTTCACTAGGGATTGCTGAAATTGTTGAACTCATTTTTAACTCAAAATTTTGAAAACAAAGGAGCTGTCCTTCAGCACTTGGGTATACCAATATTTAGAGCCCCGTCTTGCAAGGATGATTGGAGAATCTTTTGAGTTCTTGGGAAGTGAAACCTCCCAAGGTTGTGAGGTTGATACCTGCATTTCCTTATTATTTTCCCACTTATTGGCTGTTGGTAGCATGAATTTTATAAATTAACTGGAAAAGCAAAAATTAAACAAGCCACCAGTGCTATCTGAATATGAGTATGGAAACTAAGGGGCTTTTAAATGTCTATTAGAGAGCTCAAAAGGAATAAAAAGTGGCATTTGGAGAAAATACTTCTTTTGGAAGACAAATGTGTCAGCCTTTCTCTAGCCTGCATGGTCAACGGTCTTGCTGTCTTGAGAATTCTAGAAGTTCTTGTCCAAAAACATAACATTTCTAGTTCTGGTAAACACTTTGTCATTGATGCAGATGTAATACAATATGAAGGAAACAAGAATATTGTTGCAGCGATATTGATTTTAGTTTTCTGGGTTGAAATAGGAAGACAATTATCTCTAAAAATATAAGGGTCCAAATATTTGTAGATTTAGGCCATCAGTTAGCCTGCTGGAGAAAATCCAGTTTTGTCACATATGTTTTTGTAGTGTAAATAAATATGAATTAATGTATTTTTATCATGAACCACCCACCTGTTTTTGGGACAATGTATTCACAGCTTTGATATTTATCTCCACTGCTGACATGTGAATTCCCTTTCAGTAGTGTCTGCAGCAGAAGAAAAACATTCTGATATTATGATGGACTCTTATTTTTAATTGACTCTTTTAACTCTGACACATGAAAAGTTGCTCAGTTTTTAATCTTTTTAAATTGGACATTAGTTGACACCTGCTGTTTAGTTTTGTTCAGTATGCAAAAGTTACTAAGAATATAATTTAGGAAGTCAAAAATAAAATAAAAATTTAAACTGAGAGATTAAGTACACCATCTAAATGTCTAAGTATATTTTAGAACTTAATTGGAAAAGCTGATTGTAGAATAAGGGTAGGCAAAGTGTGCCCCTCCAGGGGTCAACTTTTTAAAAATGTTTGCTCCAAAATGCCCCCAAATGCTATCTAAGGGGTGTGGATGACACTTCCACAATATTTGGAGACCCCCTGGGGTCCCAAACAGCAAGTTCCCAACTACCACATTAGTTTTCTTATTGTTGCAGTTAGTGGTTACCTTTACACTTTTCTTGGCATCCCCTTGTTGCCAGTTTCCTTTTTGATCATCTTCACTGTTGCTGTCTTCCTAAAGATGTAAAAAATTATTGCTTAGTTGGAGAGCTTTTGAATCTCTTCTGTATGGTCTGCTCCTAACAGTGACTCTCCTCTAGGGTTTTTTTCACTGCTACAGGCCTCTCCATTTTCCCTGGCAGTTTCTTCCTGTTGGTTCTGGATATTCATTTCTCCAGGAAATCTGGATGCATTGACAAGACTCAGCACATAGTTGTAGTGCACTGACCTTCTGTCTCCAAGGCACCTACCAGTTTGCACTTACTGCAGGTGTAGTTGATGATGTTTTCTGGCAAGAAGACAAACATTGCATGTACATTGCAGCAAACAGTTATGGCTCCTTATGCCTCCATATCAACAGTTATTTCTTTTCCTTCTTGTAGTATATATATATGGTATATAACTGCATAAGCTAGGTTCTCCTAGGGGCTAATAGCCCCCCCCCCTCATCCCCACCCCAGCCTTCCACAGTTGCCCACCCCTGTTGTAGAACATGGTTAGCAGCACCTAACATCCTGATGAAAAACCATTTAAATACAGTAGGCCTTGGTATCCTCTGGGGTTTGGTTCCAGGACCCCCTGTGGATACCAAAATCTGTAGCTGCTGATCTCCCATGGCATATGGCATAGCAAAATTGTGTCTTTAAAAAAATATGGTAAAATGAAGATTTTAAAATTTTTGGATTTGTATTTTTTTATTATTATTATTTTCAAGATGTGGATGCAGATTCTGGAATCTCTGCAGGAACCCACCACTAAAGTACCAGTCAGAGGTGTTCAACTAATTTCTATTTTAAAACCTCCACAGAAGAACAGGACAGTTCCTTCCAATGTAGTCTGTTTCTTTCAAACAGTTCTTACCAAGAAATTCTTCCTACAATTTGTTTGGAAGTATCTTTTTCTTGGACAAGTAAACCTCTGACAAAGAATGTCTTTTTTACAAAGTCTTTTTACAGGAGCCCAGTCCCTTCCTTTCTTGTCATCTGACTACCAGGAAGTTATTTTGGGGGGAGAGGAGGGGTTCCCCCCCCCCAACATTGGTTTGGAAAGATAATGAAGAAGGGCTGGACTTTCCATCTTGGCTCTCAGTAGCAGGTCTGCAGTAAACAATGCAATAAGCTTTGGACCTGGGAAAGAATAGGATTCTATTCTGGATGTTTGCTATGTTTGTTTATGTACAACAGGTAAGGAAGACAGCTGCCACCAGAATCGATTATTGAACATGTATGAAAAGCAAAAGAGAAAGAAAAGGGGAAAGCAGATTTGCCTGTTTCACCAGTTCGCATGTTCAAAAAGCATAGCTCTGTAATTTTTGTCATCAAAATGGAAATCATAAGAACAGTGGAGACTGTGAACAAGAAAAATAATCCCAGATGCATTTTGGGAAAAGGCTTCAAGTGGTCTGTAGAAGAGTCAGTTTTTGTTTATTTATATAAGTTACCTGACCTTGTTGTTTCATTACACATGTGCATAAAAATAACTGATCTTCTTTTTTGTTGTATAATAAAGCAATGGCAAAACTCCTCTGAACAAATCTTGCCATGATAGGTTCACCTTAGGGTCTTCATAAGTCAGAAAAGACCTGAAGGCACACAATAACAACATTAAAACAATGCTTTCTTTTTCTTACCCACGTCTTCCCAAGTCTTGAGGTGAGATACAATACTTTAAAACACGTAAAACAATTTAAATACAATACGTTCAAACACATAAATATAGAGGACATTCAAATCCTTTAAAAGTATAAAATTAAAATATCTCAATTTAAATTTAATTGTTTAAAATTGACTGTTCTGCCAGAAGAGATAAGTCTAATACCATTTTAAATTCAGATTGAACGCGTAGCTGTTGAATCTCTCCCAGCAGGTCATTCCACAGTCTAGGGATGGCCACTGAAAATGTCCTTTGGCTGAAAGTTGCAAGTCTAGTTCTTGCTGGTCGAAGTAAGGAAAACCTGAGTGTACATGGCAGATCATACGGGAGGAGGCGATCCTGTAGGTAACCTGGACCCAAACTATGTAGGGTTTTAAAGGTAATAACCAACACTTTGTACTTTGCCTGGGAACTAACTGGCAGCCACTGGAGTAATTTTAATATTGATATGCCCAATCCTAGATATACCAGTGATCAATCTGGCTGCTGTGTTTTAAACTAATTGAAATTTCTGAACTTGGTACAAATGTGGAGTGTAGGAACCTATCCCTATTCGTTCCATGTTATTTCCTACCTCTAGTACCAAAGTTTCTGTTAAAGAAGTACAGGGGGCCCTCCATATCCAGGTTTGGTTCCCTGCAGATCCTAAAAAACACAGACAATTACACCCCATGTTATTCAGTGGCAGCAACATGAAAATGCACACTTGTGTGCATTCATGTTGCTGCCATTGAACTATATGGGGCATGGTGAATAGCGAGTAGTCAAATTCGCAAGCCCAGGGATGAATCAACTTTGTTAATGAGGTTACCTTTAATTTGATTGGGTACTGTTCTCTGGAACAGTAGAGCATGCTGTGAGTGCATCCTACAACATCTTAAAACTTGCATTAATTTGTGAGTGTATAAAAGGAATAGCAATAATGCTGCATCTCATACCATAACCTAGGAAGTAATCTGGATGTATTTTAACTTGGTTTGGAGTATGTTTTTATAAATAAAAAACCATGGGGAATAAATCTTTAAATAGTGCTTTACATAGTGCATAGTGCATATAGTTTGGTCAGGGCATGTGACCAAACATACAACATCAAAGTCAGAAATTATTTTGTTAATAGTTTGTTGTTGATGGTGATCATGGTGGTGATTCTTCCCCTCCCTCCCTCAAGTGTCATGCTCATGCAGAGTTTTGCCAGCAAGGGTCGAAATGTTGCTGAAAATAATTGCTCAATGCATTTCTTCTCTGAAATTGCAGTGATCACTCAGTTGAGTTGTGCTGATATACTTGATAGTCAATGGAGTCAAAATATGTCTCTTGTGTTTCCATGTACTAAGCACACTTATTTGAATGGTGTTGTTATATTAATAATGATTTACCTAATTAAGCAGAATAGGCAATTTAAATCTTTCTCCTAACAGATACTTGTGGCTGTTCTTATCTCTTTAATCTTCACAGATACAGTGGAAACTTCAGAGTTAAAGAAATTGGATTATGTTTTGTTACATTACATATTTTGCTGGACCACATCAAAGAGATGATTTAGATGATGATACGGTATAAAATGATTTAGAGAACAATGTGCAAACAAAACAAAACAAAACAAAATTTGTCTATTGAAAACAAAGACTGTTTATTCAGGCACTGAGGGGGATATCTGCTGAAGCCTACAGGTGTTCTAGTTTCTACATATACAACAGCTTACTGTTATTGCATTCATAGAATCATAGAGTTGGAAGAGACCACAAGGGCCATTCAGTCCAATCCCCTTCCTTGCAGAAAATCTCAATTAAAACATTCCTGACAGATGGCCACCAGCCTCAAAAGAAGAAGACTCCACCACACTCAAAGGGAATGTGTTCCACTGTTGAACAGCTCTTACTGTCAGGACATTCCTCCTAATGTTTATCTGGAATCTCTTTTCCTGTAGCTTGCGTTCATGATTCTGGGTCCTATTCTCTGGAGCAGCAGAAAACAAGCTTGCTCCATCCTCAATGTGACATTCCTTCAAATATTTAAATAGGGCTATCATATCACCTCTTAACCGTCTCTTCTCCAGGCTAAATGTACCAAGCTCCCTAAGGCATGGTTTCCAGACTTTTCACCATTTTGGTTGCCCTTCTTTGGATATACTCCACCTTGTTCACATCCTTTTTTAAAATTTTGGTGCCCAGAGCTGGACACAGTATTCCAGGTAAGGCCTGACCAAAGCAGAATAGAGTGACACTATTACTTCCCTTGATTATTCTAGACTCTATACTTCTATTAATGCAGCCTAAAATCACATTGTCCTTTTTAGCTACCACATCACACTGTTGGCTCATGTTCAACTTGTGGTCTATTAAGACTCCTATTAAGATCCCTTTCACACGTCTCATTAAGCCAACTGGCATGAGGTGCAACCCATTTCTTGCCAGAAGTCCTCCCTCATGGAACTGCAGCCCATGATCCAAGAATTCAAATTGTTCTTGGTGCACCATCTGTGGAGCCAGTTATTCACATCACAGTTGTTCATTTTGCCTAAGGCTCTATGTTCAGCTTCAGAACTGCTTATGAAGAAATCTCACTATTTGTGAAACTGAGTGAAGCTGCAAAATGGTGGCTTACTCAAGATACATATGGATGTGAAATATGCCCACGTGTGGAATCAAAAATTTAGCAGACTTACTCTGGATTCTGCTTGTAGGTATGTCCATCTCTGTGGGGCTCTGTTGGGTTCTCAATTCTCATTAGTGATCCTCTGTCTGTTTAAATGACCTTTCATCATCTGACATATTTTTACTGGCTCTGCCCATTGTTTTCTGTTTTGACTGCAGTTGCTTCTTTCTCAGATGAAGAGAATGTGGATTCAATGTGGTTTATTCTCCTGGGCAACCTGAAACAGGTTTAGAGATAAGACAATGTGGAATGTAGCTCTGTCTTCACATTATTACACAAAACAGACAGACAGACAGACAGACAGACAGACAGTGTTTCAGATACATGGCAATTATTCCTTGCAGTAAGACTATCCCGCATCTCATGCAGACACATAACAAGTTCAGGATCATGTCATAGAATTATAGAGTTGGAAGGGAACAAAAAGACCATCTAGTCTACTCCTTCCAGTGCGAGAATCCACAGCTAAAGCATACTTGAAAGATGGCCATCTAATCTCTGTGTAAAAACTTTCAACAAAGGAGATTCCACCATTTTCCAAGAATATTTCACTTTTGAACAGCTCTTACCATCAGGACATTCCTCCTAATGTTTAAGCAGACTCATCATTCTTGCAATTTAAATTCATTAGACTGAGTACTGTCATTGGGAGCAGAACAGACAAACAAAAATTAGGTTCTTTTCATCTTCCATGTTATATTGGTCTCTTTCCTATTACATAATTGAAGCACTTCAAAGTTCACTATAACTGCTATGGTTGCATTCTGAATAATCCTGGGACTTGTAGTTTGGTAAGGCTCTAGAATTATCTGTGAGATAATTGTTAAAAACCTCATGAAACTAAAAATCCCAGGATTCCATAAGATAGAGCCATGGTGTCAAAGTGTTATACTTTGCATGAAAGTGACCAAAGAGGGTTATCATATCAAATCTTTGTCTCCCTTTCTTCAGGTTAAACATTCCCACATCTCTCAACCATTCCTCAGAGGGCTTCATTTTCAGAAAATTCTACCACATAGTTTATTTAAGGCACAGTAAGATTCATTATGTGCCTTGATGTTTATTGAGCGAGTGATATTGATCTGGGGTGGGGGTAAATTGGGGATGATGGAATGCGGTGGTAAATTTATTGGCACTGTTAGTGTATATGTGTCATATTTTTTGTCAATTTTGTTTGTCTGAATTTGTTTATCATGTAATGTTGTGATGTATCGCGATTTTAAATTGTAACTGTCATTTTAAGAAGTTGGTGGAGGAGGAATTCCAGACCTAAAGCTTTATTATGAGGCAAATGTATTAAATTGGATTACTGAATGGATCAGGTTGAAAAATGAAAAACTTCTTAACTTAGAAGGATTTGATAATAGGTTTGGTTGGCACGCATACTTATGGTATGACAAAGCGGCTATATACAAAAAATTTTCACATCACTTGATTAGGAGATCCTTACTTAAAATATGGGAAAAAATTAAGAAGAAAACATTTTGAGAATACCTTTGTGGGTATCTTCTCAAGAAGCTTTTTTTGGAAGGTGGAAGGATCTTGACATTTGACTGACTTACAAAGACATTTTATTCAAATCAATGAATAATACATATAAAATGAAACCAGTCGAAAACTTAAAACAGCTTGACCCAAAAGTACATTTGTATCTTTATATGCAGATTAAAGAAAGATTTAAAATAGACCAAAAAAAACTACAAGACTTTGAAAAAGAAACTACGGATTTGTCAAAATTTTTACTAAATACAGTTGACAAAAAGACTGCTACATTACATAAATTCCTTAGAGAACTTGAACAAGAAAAGGAACCTGTTTTGGATGCAATGATAAAATGGGTTTCAGATTTACAAAATACTATAGAGACAGACAGTTGGAAGAATGCAAGAGAAAGGACTAAAAAATTCACTAAGTGTCAAAACCTCCAGGAAAATTATTGGAAAATGGAACACAGATGGTACTTAACACTGAGTAAGATAACAAAAATTTACGAAATAGGTCCGGGTCTATGTTGGTAATGTGAAAAGGCATCAGGAACTTGGTTCCATGTTTGGTGGAAATGCCCAAAACTAAAGTTATATTGGAAAAACATACATAGAGAAATTGAATGCATTTTTCAACTGAATTTTGAAATGAGACCAGAAATGTGCTTATTGAATATGTTAGACAAAGCTCCTGTGCAAATCAAAATTAAATATGAGAGAACAATATTATACTTAATAACTGCCGCCAGAATTATATTAGGTCAATATTGGAAAAGTCAAATAATACCTGATTTGGATCTTTGGTGGGCAAAAATCTATGAATTTCGAGAGATGGACATTCTCACCGGCCGTTTATCTAATAAAGATGCTACACTAATAGAGGAAGAGTGGGACCAGTTAATGAAAAATTGCAGGTTAGGGACATAAGAATGCAGACACGATAATCTATAAGCAACTTATTTGTAATATAACATTTAAGAAATTGTATGATTTGGGCGTATATACTTCAAGGTAACAGGAAGTAAAAAGAGAAAATGATTTTAAAAAAGAGAAGACTGAAATGTATGGGTATAGTGTTTGGGAATTGTTTTCAAAGTGACTTCGGAAGTATTGATCCATAAACTTCAATATATTTTCTGATACTATGTAGTAACTTGAAGCTTTTTTATTGTTTTTGTATATAAAATGTTTTATAAATAAAAAATTGTAACTGTCATTTTAATCAAATAAAGAATATATAACAATAAAAAATAACATTTTCAAAAAAGAAAAAAAGAAAAAGAAAATTTTACCACATTGGTTGACCTCATCTGGGCATATTCCAGCTTATAAATGTTCTTCTTAAGGCCAGAACTATACACTCTACTCTGGGTGAAGTCTGACCGAAGCAGTACTATTGTTAAGTAAATTCCCTTGATAGCCTTAATTTCCATCAGGGGAAACCCCATGAAGTACATAGGATTTCTGTCAGAAGAAAACACTGTACCCTCTCAAAAGTGCATTTTAAAGTTACTGTATTTCCAAATCCACACAGCTGGTGTCTTGGATCCCCCCTTTCTGTTCTAGGTCTTCCAGTGTTTCTTTCCCAACTGTATTTACTTTTGCAAAAGGATGTTGTAGCAACTTTGAGCTAACTGTGCTAAAGAAGTTGTAGCATAAGCTTTTATAAATGATGTCTATCCTGAGACGAAAGCTATGCTACTTCTTTCCTACACTTTGGCCCAATACAAACAGGCGCTTTGTGCTGGCCTGGGGCCGAAATTAGGGCTCGGTAAGGCGGAGCATTCGCACACTCCCAAGCCCTGCCGTGTGTGCCATCTTGGCATGCTGCCATTTGCACCATGATAACATGCCTCATGTACCGCATCCAAACAGTACAGCGCACAAGGGACATCATAGCGCTTTTGGCACCTCCGTAGTAGTGGTGAAAAACAAGCCGAGTTTTGCGGCTCCTTTTCTGAGCGGATCATTTCTGCAATGTGTAGTTGCACGGCAAGGATCCAGGGCAGAAAGGGGTGGCATCTCGCCGCCCTTTTCTGCCCATCTGTAACAATAGCAATAACAAGTACATTTCTATACCGCTTATCAGTGCATTTAAGCACTCCCTAAGCGGTTTACAAAGTGTAAGCTAATTGCCCCCAAGAAGCTTGGGTACTCATTTTAGCGACCTAGAAGAATGCAAGCCTGAGTCAAGCTTGAGCCCCTGGACTGGTATTTAACTCAAAACCTTATGGTTTATGAGTGAGTGGCTGCAGCACAGGCATTTAACCACTGCGCCACCAGGGCTCTGTACAGCCCCTTAGTCTCAAAAGTGCCACAACATCCCTTTGCATACTGATACTTCAGACTAACATGGCTATGTATTTTAATTGTACCCCAGTATTTACTCTTTGTTTTGCCCTTATATATGTTCTCTTTAATATAGATAAATATGGGCCATTCTGCACATATTTTAATGAAAAGCTTTGCTGAAAATGGAATGAAAAGTTGAGGTTTTGTGTAAGCATGTTTACCACCACATCATTGCCTTATCAAAAGAGTTAACACGTTACAGCTTTGTTTTTTCAAGTAAAGCCTGCTGCCCCTCTCCACCTGTAATGGGGAAAAAACAGACCAAAAGTCATCGAGAATATGATTGGGTAACATTTATAAACAATCTTACTTTTGTGGAGTCAAAGGCTTTCATGGCTGGCATCCATAGTTTTTTGTGGAGCTTTCAGGCTATGTGGCCATGTTCTAGAAGAGTTCCTTTCTGACGTTTTGCCAGCATCTGTGGCTGGCATCTTCAGAGAATGATAGCCTGGGAAAGGATTGGAGATATATATACTGTGTGAGACCCTGGGAGGAAGGAGTTATTTGCAATGCCACAGATGCTGGCTAAATGTCAGAAAGGAACTCTTCTAGAACATGGCCACATAGCCCGAAAGCTCCACAAAAAACTATAATCTTACTTTTGTCATATTTCTAATGTATAACATGCTTTATAGGGAATCATTTTGCTTATAAACTGGAGATTAATAGAAAGCATTGATTATTACTGAAAGTTTATGCATAGAGAAGAATATTGATCATTCAAATATTAACATAAAAACTATATTTCTTATAACTTGGTTCGGAGGCTTGCCAGTACATTCTTCTACATATCTGAAGAATGGGATTACTGTATATTCACAGGACACTCATGCCGGTAGAAATGAGGAGATGATTTTATTTAGTTTAGACTGTTGGATTCTTTAACCCTATATAGGACAAGTTAGTATCCAGATTGAGTCAATCCATTATAAGAATGGGGAGAAATTACTGTTTCGTATTGACTCTGAAAAGGTGATGAATTGGTTTGGAACCTCCAACTAGGAATGTGGTTGTCATTTGCTCCAGTTTACTAAACATACAGATTTTCCCCCCTTTGGATTTCTGTTTATGGGCTGAGAAATGTGAAATTCAGTGTTCTGGGTGTTTATATTGTTTTATTGCTTCAGTACTAAGTTGAACAGTTAAACAGCAGGGGTGCAGTCTTTCACATATGTCTAGCTTTGTCATTGGTGTGTGTCTTCTAGTCATTTCTGACTTATGGCAACCTTAGGCAAACCTATCACAGGGATTTGTTGGCAAGATTTGTTTAAAGGGGGAAATGACTTGAAGGCACACATCAACAACAAGCCTAGACCGATAAGAGAGACAAACTCAGTTGCACCCCGTTGTTTAATTGCTTAGTGCTGAAGTAATAAAACAATAAAACCAACCAGTACATCCAAATTCAAATTACAACCCTCCTCCCACTGGAATGAGTGAGCTCTCCCCTATTTGAGAGATGAAACATTTTAATTATCTCACACTTCACATGTGTGGAGAACAGTAAATATATTTCCCCGCGCTTGTTTAGGGATGAAAAAAATTATGACAGCAATTTACACCCCAAACTCCAACCATAATGGAACATGAAACTCATCCAGAACTCATCTAGCTGTTGTGCTAGGAGACAAGGACCTACTGCTAGTCCCAACTAGAGTGAGCTCCTAGGAACCTAGTAACTTAATATTTATAGTGGGTCCTTGGTATCCGCTTGGGTTTGGTTCCAGGATGCCCATTCATACCAAAATCCATGGATGCTCAAGTCCCATAAAATACAATGGCATCGTAAAATGGTATCCCTTATCTAAAATGACAATATTAAGGTTTGCTTTTTGGAATACACACACACACACACACACACATCTATTGAAGCTGTAGATGATTGAATCCATGGATAAAGAATCTGTGGATATGAAGGGCTGTATGTATGTAAGTACCAGTGAACCAAGATAATAGACCTAAGATTTTAGGAGAATGTCAAAGCAGTGGCCTATTTTGTAAACGTGCATAAACACATATGTATATTTAAAACTCTGAAATTTCCAGTTTCTAATTCAAGTTAAGGCTGTTGCTCAGAATACTGAAGTGATGAGTCATAATATAGTAACTGTAATATAAAATCTACTAACCACATATCCTGGTTAGCTTATATGGTTAATTCCATATATTTGAAAATTTGGAATTAACCATATAAGCTAACCAGGATGTGTGGTTAGTAGATTTTATATTGCAGTTACTATATTATGACTCATCACTCCAGTATTCTGAGCAACAGCCTTGATTTGAATTAGAAACTGGAAATTGTGGATGCTGCAAAATGAAAAGAAGAAGTAAATGTTAATGCTAGCCATTTCTTGGCAATCTAAGGAAAGATTGCCAGGAAGTGTGATAATTATATTACGTGTGGCTTAGCTATAGCTCAGTAAATGAAGAGAAAAGAGAGTGAAAGTTTATAGTTTCTTAGTTTCTGTAAGTCAGGTTGTAGGAATATCCATTTGTGTTTGCACAATATTCCCTCTGCCCTAGTTTTGATCATCCCTGGAATCACATGCACAAATGTAATTTTTAAATAGTTGATTAGGAATATTCCTCACTGTAATTCCTACTGGAAAGGTATCATCACAGTTAAGAATAATTGGCAATTTACACTGGGCCAGTTACTACATAATTGTGTGACTGTGGAAGGTTACTGGTCACTTGGAGAAAGAAATAAGTATGAAATACGCTTTTCTGTTGGTGAAATAGAAAAAAACACAAGTGTTTAAATATTTAAATACTTCTCATAGTAGCTTTATGCAGCTGTCCATGTTTATTACCAGTAAGATTTTTGCCTAGAATAGGCCCTAGATAGATATCACAATGTTTCAATTCATTCTGCTTTTTCCTAGTGTTGTTTTTTGAACTATGGATTATGAGATAATCCAGAGAGATACTTGATGTATGCTGAACAAGAGGGTCTCCTAAGGGTTTATAGAGGAAATAAGCTTTGGCTATTTTTAAAAAAGAAAAATCTCATTTAAGCAGTGATTAAAATACCTATTGGCTTAGCAAAGTTAATGTTACAAATACACTGTACCACCACTTCTTGGGACTTGTTCTGAATGATCAAATTAGATCATGTTACGCAAGTGTCATGTTACCTGGATTAGTCTGCACATTGTGCTGAATATTCGCTGAATTTGAGTGCAGTTGCACATTCAAATAGGTATCAGAATGGAAAATGGTGATAAACAATATTTGGATGCAATGATACCCTTGTGTACAAAATAAGATACATTATTTGTTCATATATGGTAGATAAAATTCTCAGTGACATTGAAATATTTATTGGAATCAGAACAGAATGATCCTGTTCTATTACAACAATAAAGTAGAGAGGAAGAGATAAATTAGCGCTCAGAATGCATGTATTTATAGAGCAGGGGTTTAATGACTGTAGAGTGGGCTATTTTGCCCTTGTGACCCCTGTGGGATGTACTGCTGCTGATGGTGTAACAGGAAGGGATGTCATGTCACTTCTAGTCTGGATAGCATCCCAAATTTAGCGTAATTCTAGTATTTTTTTATAACGGGTTGTGGGGGTAAATGGGGCCAATGAAATCTAAAATGCCACATTTTTGTGGCAGATTGGACAGATGTTTACTGTTCTGAAAAAATTTCTAAAACACTGGGATGTAGGGACTTGGTAGGAACATGTGATAGGCTTTGGAGGCCACAAAATGGAGCCTGGGTAACATGCAGCCCATGGGGCACATTTTCCCCAACCACATTGAGTTGAATGGCATGTGCCTTGCCATTGTGGGTGTTCCGAATTCTGGTGTGGGAAGGGGAGGAGCACCAACCAAATTGTGGGTGTCATAAGGAATGTCACAGAGGTGATTTATGTCTAGGTGATTACATATGATATTACTATAGCTTTCAGTACTGTAAGTACAAAAATAATGTGTTAGCTGAGGAATGGTTTCAAAGTCAGATTTTGAATTCAAGATCTGCTAAGTAGTTGCACAGGAAGATTAATATATTGTCATCTATAGTCATTGTGTAATAACTTTTTACAAGATGAATTATTCTTGTTCTCTGACATACACTTTTGTTATATTATCCTTGTGGTTTTTTTCCTATAGTTTTGTCAGCCTGGAGGATGGCATCTATCAAAAGAGAGGAAGCAGCCTACCTTCTTTGTGGTGGTTTTGACAGATATAAACTCAGAACGACACTACTGCTCTTGCCTGACTTTCTATGAAGCAGAAATCAATTTGCAGGTACCTATCTTAAAGGAGAAGTCTGCAAATAGTGGAGTATTTTTAAACTATTCATCGTTCTAGGTGACCTTGTAACTCCTAAAATTGTTAGCACTTTTATTTCTTGAGTGTACAAATGTCTGTATAGCATTCAAACCAAATACATTTGATTTATTTGTTGTTGTTGTTGTTGTATGTCTTCAAGTCAGTTTTGACTTATAGTAACCCTAGGGCAGACTTATCATAAGGTTTTCTTGGCAAGTTTCTTCAGAGGGTTTTTTCCATTGACATGTTCTGAGGCTAAGAGAGTGTGACTTGCTCACAATCACCCAGTGGGTTTATGTGGCCTTGCTGGGATTTGAATCCTGGTCTCCCTAGTTCAATGCTCAAACCACTACTCCATGCCTGCATATAATGGTTTATACTGCTTCTTTTATAACCTACTTTGCTTTTGCACACACAGCTTTCAAATTTTCCACTCTAACCTAGAAGATCTGGCTTGTGTCATAACCAGAAGTTTGCAGTGATTCTGCTCCTCTTACTGAGCACCTTGACTGTTCTTTTAGACCTGTTGCCACTAAAAAGGTGCAATTATTTTTCACTCTTTTGTTGGTTCTCTCCAGTTAGAAGACTTACTAGGTTTTTTGGTTTTTTTTTTTTTTTTTTACTTGAACTGAAATTCTGTTTGGGGATGGGGTGTGTGTTTATGTTTCCTTGAAACAGAAGTTCTTTTTTTCTTTTTCTTTTTTAGCTTAAATGCCAAGATGTTCTGTCCTCATAATGTGTATTTATACAAAGTCCCTGAATGTGGTATTTCATTTTTGGGTTATCACAAATTCTTTTTTTTTTTTTTTAATGCTGCTCCCTCTACTGGATACCTGCATATTGAAATATGCCAATTTTATTTTTAATACAGCTTGAGTATTCCTTATCCAGAAATCCAAAATAGTCCAAAATCCAAAATCGTCCACATGGATGGCTGAAATAGTGATACCTTTACTTTCTGATGATTCCGTATACACAAACTTTGTTTCATAAACAAAAGTAATAAAAATATTGTGTATAAAATTACTTTTCATGCAATGTGTATAAGTTATATATGAAACATTGGCTGCTCCCACACTGCAGAAATAAAGCAGTCTGACACCACTTGAAGTGTCATGACACAGTACTCTGAGGCTTGTACTTTTGTGAGCTATTTCACTTGCCCTTTCAGCGAGCTCTTGTACCCCACCAAACTACAAATCTCAGAATTCCATAGCATTGGGCCATGGAAATTAACGTGCTACCAAACTGCTTTTATTTCTGCAATATGGGTCCAATCTCCAATATACAGTATTTTCATTATGTACTTGCAAATATTCCAACATCAAAAAATAAAAAAAATAAAAATCTGAAATCCAAAACACTTCTGGTCTGAAGCATTTTGGATAAGAAATGTTCAACCTGTACATATAATCTAAAATATAATGTATTATAATATATTGTACAAACCATTGCAGCACTGTGTTCGGTTCAAACTTAGAGGCATTTATTTGAAAAAAACACATTGTGTGGGTTTGCGTGTTATTCATCTGTGCATGCTTGCATAATTACAGGATGCACTTACATTCCATCTAGTTTGTTTGCTTAATCATTTTTTTGGATTTGAAATACATTTTAAAAACCCCACATGTATATTTAGATATATTAATATGTCCCTTAAAATAGAAAAGCTAGGTTAAATTTTGGGTGTAACCTACTTGGCAGTTTCCCTTTAAAATATTTTTCTTACTAATATTTGAGCCATTATAATTAGTTCAAAAATAGTTGTTGAAGTAATGCACCAAAACTGGAAATTTCAAATAATTTATTTATGACACATTTCTTGGATATCCCTCAAGGGAGAATCCAGGACAAGATAATGAAGTGGGTATTTTTAAAATTTATTATAATGTCTGAAACTATTGTCTTCCAGCATTGTTTTTTGACTTAGTTTGGTTAAGGCCCAGTGCATGTACCTTCCAAATTTGTGCATAACAGTGAGCTTTTAACAAGTTAAAAATTCTCTAGTTTCATTAATAAATAATAGAATGATTCCTAAAATGACCTTAAATTTATGATAATTTTAAAGTAAATTATTTTAAAGTATATAATTCTTGAAACTTACTCAAAGGCCTCCATAACTCAAGACAACAGTTTTGAATCTCTGCATACATAATGAAGCCAAACTGATAGCTCAACTGATTATGTTTGTCACATCAACATGTATTTATTCATGTATAAGTGTAGAAATTTTAATCAAAAATTTGACCCAAAAAACCTGGGTTGACTTATCCACTCATTACTGTAAGTACTGTGCTCGAATGCTTATCAAAAAAGGAACCATCCCTTCTTTGAGTAGAGTGGTGAAAAGTGAGAGCTTAGTCTGTCCTAGGAGCAACTAAAAGATGCACTGACCTCCTCTACTGTCTCTGCCGCAGCACCGCAAGCTCTTTAGCGTCATTTTCCTTTGCTTCATCTTTCACATCTTTTGTTGCATGCCCCTGCTTTTTACTCTTGACTTATCCATGGATCATATCAAAATCCATAATTACTTGCCCATAACTTATACATGAGGTTGACTTATGGTCAGGTATATACAATATGTGTGTGTGTATCATGGTTTTAATGTGATGATTTTTAAATTTGTTTAATTTTTATTATCAGATTTTTTTTAATGATCTTGTTTTGGGCCCTACATTGTAAGAAAGATGGCATATAATGGGAACAAAAAATAAATTAAAAAAACTTCTCCATCATCCAGTCCTCTGTTGAAGCTTTTGGTAAAGCATAATATAGCAGTCCAGCCAGTTGTCAGTGAAAGATTATGGCCCCATATCTCATGATCCACTGGTGATTGGTACAGCTTATTTGTAGTGGAAAGTCTGATTCTACTGTATATATTCATGTATAAGTCTAGAAATTTTAGTCAAAAAATTGACCCCCAAAACCCGTATCGACTTATACACGGGTCAATATAAGTACTATATTTTAAATACTTATTTTAAAAAGGAACCATACCCTGATGAAATGAAAGACCATAAACTGTCCTGGAAGCACTGACCCCCCTTCTATTATCTCATCCATCCAGCCTTTAATATGAACACAAACAGTTAATATCTGCTGGAATTTTGTATGTTCTTTGACATTGTTTTCTTTTGCATTATCTTTACATCCTCTGTTACATGCCCCTAAATTTTACCCTCGACTTATCCATGTGTCATATCAAAATCCCTAATTTTGGTCCCATAACCTGCCCTTGACTTATACATGATGTCAACTTATAGTCAACTTATAGTTGAGTACAGTATTTAGAACAGGTGTGATGGCGCAGCAAGCGCCTTCTGCTTTTAATACTTTGAGTTTAGAGGTTTGCATTTGTGACATGCTGCAGCCTGCTTAGTTTGCAAAGAGTTTAAGTTCCAAAATCCTTTTTTTGCACTGTTCTGATGTGTTTTGTAACTTGCCAAAGGTTTGATTGCATTTATTGGTTCTTGGCACCTGCCAATTATTGTTTATGTGTTACAATTCAAGCTTGCTCCTCCCCTTTTTCTGGGGACCTGGAAAGGGGAAGCCATCTTTCCTTTCATTAGACTGCCAGAGACTCTACAGAGTGGACGTGTTGGAGGGTGTGCTAGCCAGGCCTTGGTCAAGCCATCTTCCAGCAAGTAATTCTTCAGCCTTCAAACAGCCAGTTGACAACAAAGGAAGGTTCACTGCCTTCATATAGGTCATCTGGCTGAGAATTTGAGCACCCTTGCCTCAAAGTCAAATAGAGAGAGAGACTTTGGTGAGCCATCCAGCTGAGTTCCCAGGACCACAGTTACTTAGGACTCTAAAGTAAGCTTTCTGTTGTTTTTTTTAATAAAGAGAAGAAACCCCCTTTGCTAAAGTAGCTGTTCGGTTGGGTTCTTGGGAAACCCAAAGTTTCTAAAGGAGGTCAAGAAGCAATCCCCCAGGAAGAGAATCACCACGTCCATGTTCTCTTGAAGCCATATAACCTGGGCGCGACGGCACAGCAGGCATTTATCCTTTCACCATTCATTGTTTCTGAAATTTTCTCAATTCCCCCCCCCCCCCCCCCAAACATACTACTGATTATTAATTGTGTGCATTCAATCGGGATTTATCTTCTGACTAATTTTACTTTATAAAATGTGGATAATTTTAACATTGAATATGAAATTATTAAATTTGCAGTCAAACTCTTCACTCCTTTGTAGGGATTTAAATCTTCCCTTTTTCATTCTTGCATGCAAGAGTAAAGAATTAACAAAGTTTTCTCTTCACTAGTTGTGATTATCAGAAATTTTGTGGTATTTCTGATGATTTTTTTACATTTTTGATGATTTTTAGGGCTTTTATGTGCAGAATTTATTTGTTCAAAAATCTTGGGTTTTGTGGTGGGGGGACAGGGCTGTGCACAAAACATTGTTGTTTTCTTAAGGAAGTCCTGAAGTGTAAAATATCTTGCAGGTTTTGACCATGTTCTTGACAGGGTATCCCAGTATTTCAAGATAACCCCTTCTCTTGAAAGACATGAATATTTTCAAATATTCCTTATATCCCTATTACTTGTGCATATACTTGTTATATAATTATATTACTGTACTACTTATATAAAATTGCAGATTAACAACTGGAGTTGTGAACAACTATTAAAACCATCTGATTGAATTCTGTTCCTTTAATTTTGTTTTGTTTACTTTAAGTACAGAAATTTAAATTTTCATACATTTTTATTTTTAGTGAGAGGTGGGCTGTTTTTCTTTTGTGATAAGTGGCATGAGCTATGTGTTGTTTTCCATATAGTGAAAGTGGTGAACTGTTTCAGTTTGGACTTTTTCAGGAGTGGGATGGCTTTGACTGGAGGTTGAAACAGTATATATGATTATCCCCAAAATCCTAAGGTGAACCTTGAAATACTGCAATTTGATAGAGAGCAATTTGTTCAAAGTCATCCAGATTGTCCCCAAGTTGGAAGCTCAGCTCACTGAACTCCAGACAAAATGCCCATCATGATGTCTATCTGAAGATCATATCTCCTCATACAAACCTGCCAGAGTTGTAAGATCAACAGAAGACTTTCTCCCAGTCCCACTACCATCACAGGCTGTCTTGGCGAGGACACAAAAAAGAGCCTTCTGTGGCTACTCTTTTCAAAACCATACATGAACTTCTGACCACTTAAGTTTGAGGAGGTACATTCCTGGACTGCTTTCCACCCTGATGTATGCCATGTAAAGGGTAGAAAGAATAGTATTTTGTGTTTGGAGCATAATATGTTTGACATAGCATGGTATACATTTCTGTTTACACTTTAAATGGATTAAATCATTTGCCACTGAAAAGGAGCCAAAGGACCTGATACATTTTCAGCTAATAAATCATTATCAGGATAGCTTTGAGATACCTTCTTTTGGGTTTTTTTGCTTCATATGGTCTTTATTTTCTATTGTTAAACAATTCTGTTAAGAAACTTATTTGCATTTTTATTTTATTGCTTAGGTATCTTATTAAGCCATTTTGTTTATACACTAAACTTGCTTTGAGAATAACATTTTCTTTAGGATGAATTCATGTATACGCTTATTAGTTAGTTTATTAGTTCAAAAAACTCAAAGAACACAATGTATGGGAGTGTTTAATCAAAATTTGATTGCATTTGATTAAAATCTTTTTGATTTATGTCTGTTTTTCTGCACATTTAGATAAGGTGGGATTTGTTAGCTTTGGCTTGCTTATTCTCTATGCAAGGTCAAACTGTTCTAGAACATTTTTTCTATTTGGGATGAAATATTTGTCAGCAAAGCATTCACATGAGTCTGTATTAGCTCTTTGTTTCCTAACACATGCATCTTAATTACAATTTGTTTTGTATAATGGATATGCAGAATTGAAATACATAAACTAAAATTGTTAGAATCCTATTTCAATCTTGTGTTTGTTCCGGTTTGTTCTCCAAGACTCTGAATGACCTGCATATCTTAAATATTTTTATAAGTATCTCATTAATTTAAAATCTTTGCTTGCATTTTGTTGACATACGAAGACAGTGTTTGATTTAATATGAACTTGCCTAGTAAAGGCTTATCCACATACTTTAAGTACATTATAGCTAAGGAAACATGATGCTTTTGAACTATGTGCATGTGATTAATTAAAATACAGTCCCTTCTTCATCTCTTACCAATCAGATCGTAACTGCTTTGACATACATGGTGCTCACAATAACTTTTTGTTCACTTATAATCTATTTGACTATATTCCTAATTGAAGTCTTCCCCAATTTGTAGAAATTTCCCCCCCCTTTTTTTCCGGTTTTTTTTTTTTTGGGGGGGGGGAAGTAGCTTATAGTCTACAGTTTTCCTTAAAGTATTATGTGCTGTCCTTAAGTCTACTTCTGGAATGTTATGTATACTTAAAGTTAGAGATGGGGCTAATTCAAGACATTTTGCTGCCTGAGATGGAGCGGCAAATGGCATGCCTCCATTACAGGTCAAGGTTCATGGTATAGGTCACTCAGGTTGGTTTGCCTCCTGAGACAGAATATCCCACCAGACTTTACCCTCCTCACAATGAAAATACAATATTAACAAATTAAATAACTAAAAATTTGCTATCCTTTCATACCATTTGATGCAGCTGCCTCTCATTTCCTAGTCTAGCTAATCTAAAAACAATTTAGGGAGCTATGTCTGTAAAAATGTTTAAGATCAGAATGTAAATTGGCTAATCCATAGCTCTGATATGCACAATGCATCTGGTTCAAATTATGCAGTCTTTGGTGGCTTTTGTCATACCTTTTACAGAATGTTTTACTGGTCTTCATGTTGGTTTAAAAATGTCATTCAGCTATACTGTATTATTAATGAGAATAGTTCATGTGATGGATTTCAATGAGCAAGATTTCAGAATTATTTAGTACAGTATTTGATATACAGTAACACCAAATTTCTGACTGCAGATGCATAGACTTTTCTCAAAGGGCACTTTGTTGTAGCGTCCATCTAGAACTGCAGTTGGTATTATTTGAAATCGTAGCTCAGTGAAGGCAGTTCTTAAAGAAGGCGACTTGAATTTAGTCAAATATCTGGTTAATTATCTTATACTTGTTTAAAATCATCTAAATTACTAGCCCCCATAAGAGCTTATGAGCTTCAGATAAGTTCCAACATGTACCTTCATTCTTTGGTAACTACAACATCAAATGGTAATTTATATTTGCAATATCACTATTCTGGATGAAGTCCCACAGATTACCCTTTCATGTAACCCCCCCCCCCTCAAATGAGGAGTTTTATTTCACTGTCATGCCAAGATTTGAGGCTCCATCTCATTCATTGCTGTCATCCAGAGTGTGAATGAGGAAGTAGCCACAATGGCAGAATGCAGAATGTTTGGCATTGCTATTTGCTTGCCACTTTTGAGCAAACAACAGCAGAAATCTGGAGGAAAACCAACTGGTCGCCAGTGCCTGCTTCTTTTTGCCCTCTGGCTCAGAGAAAGGAAGCTGATAAATGAATAAACATGGGCAGCATCTGCTCTTCTTTCACTCCAGCTTTATTTACTCACTCACCATGCTTCATTGGAGGAGGAGGAGGAGGAGGAGGCGGCGGAAGAGGCAGCAGCGGCTCAGGTGTTCCAGTGAGCACTTTACTGGGACATATGCTTCAGCTGATGTTGAAAGTTACTCCTAATACAAGTTTTGATTCATATGTTCAAATACTTTGAGTTTGTAGAAATGGAAATAAGGTTTCTTTAATAGTCTTTTTTTTAAAATAGTAGAGCTCATATAATCTAATGGGGATGAAATTTCTGTTTTTAAGGTTTCACATTCTATAGGTTACATTTTTTTCTATGCCCATGCCTTGGATGCAGGAGTATTCTTCTAGGCTTATTTTCTAATGAAATTAAGTTCAATTGTCACTTTCAGTTACTGGCAGTGTGACTGACCAGGGAGCACAAAAAGTGCTGCTGTGATTTTACCATGTATTAATTCTTCTTTTATGAGAAGAGGCACAATTTGTTTTGAGATGAATGTTGCAAAAATGCATAGTAAAATATTTATCTATTTGGACCTCTTTAATAATTTTTTTCAGAATCCTTCGACTTCACATTTTTTCAGAATCATCATCGCAATATAGTACTGAGACCCAATTAGACTGTATGCCTTTGATACAGATATCTATATGTTTTATTTTTGTATATTGTTGATGTTATATAGGAAAAAAAACATAATAAAGATTGGTACTGATTTACATTTTATTTCTGTACCAAATGGGATCAGAGCTTATTATTCTAGCCAGTTAGAAGCATGCTTGCTGATATGCCAAGATATTGTTGGTGGTATTCCCATCATCTAGTTATATAGAAGATATGGGTCCCATATGGGATTAAAGCAGGATATTAAATAAATAATAATCTAGCATACATTTTTCTAATTCCATCTTGTATGCTGATATGTCCATAACTAGTTGGACTGCCCCTTCAACCCTTCTTGTATAGAGAACCCGATATTACATGTGGAATGCATCAATATAGGCAGGGCCAGTTATGGAACCTACCAGTTACTAAAATACTTTAATAAATGGGTGAAATAAAAAGTTCCCATGAATAGTTTTATTTTTAACTTGTGCTCTCAGAAATGGGCCAGACTCCTGTTGGTGTCATGCATGAGTTCCCGTACAGAAACAGTTGAACATTTTTGTCTTGTGCAGAACATCCACATTCAGTTCAAGGTTGCAAAAGCAGAGTTGTGTATATGGTACCATTGTGCATGCAGACATGCATGAGATTAACTTGCCCAGGCATGTGTATGAGATATGCATGCATACGAGATATAATTTGTGCATTTGCTTGCCGCTTAGTTGCATAATTTTGCCATTCAACACCATGGTTGGGTTCTACAATCATGTGTAATTCTACCTACAGGGATTTACAGTATGCAACTCCAATGTAGGATCTTGGCCATTATCTCCTCAGTTATTATAACTGTTATGACATTTTCATGCTGATTCCCCATGGTAAGATTAGTATTGTTAAGATTCACGTAGTATTCTAAATGAGTCTTAGTACTGTAGTTTTAGGGTTGTAAGATTTCCTTAGTTTTCAGATTTTCATGTGAGAACACTATCTGTGTGGTATTATTTAATCTTCCTCTTTGCAGTTTAATATTCTCTTTGAATGCATATTTTAAATCTAGAAGTTATAGCACATAAACAATGGAAGCCCATTACTTTTGTTCAAAAATAGTACTGTTTTTAATTTCATCTTGTTTTGCCATGCTATAAATTGGCATTCCCTAGTGCACTTAGCTGACCCAATTCTTACACTTAGGATGTTTCAGATGGTTAAGAACCAGTATGATAGATAGAAGTGATCTAACTGACTGAATACAAAGGAGTAGAGATGATAGACAATTAGGCCTGGGGTGGCAATATAGTAATATCATGCCAGTCTTCTGTGGGAGACAATATGGAGTTCTAAACTGTTCTTTAAAAATTAGCTATGATATTCCAGCTTTATACACTGTGTTCAGAGAAGGCATATACTTTTGGTATTTGTGATACAAAGAAGTTTAAAAGTCATGTGTTTGAACTGATTATCCCCTTAGCTTGGGGCTTCTGATAATGGTAAGTTGCATAAATGCTTACAGTTGCATACATGTTTAGCTTTCATTTTCTAGGAATTTCTTGGATTTAATAAATCCAGCGTGATAAAATAATCCCATACTTGTTAAGTATATTATTATACATGCTCCAAAAATACTTAGAAGAATTGCACTATTTTTAGGATAAAAGTCATTGCAAAGGCTTTATTGAGCTGCATAATGAGAAATATTTTGTTAATCGGTCATAATTATCATGTTTAGTTTGCAAGATTTTTAAAATAAAAGTATCTTCTACTCGTCTTCAGATACAAACTGGGGAAGTCAGGTTTTATTTTGTTTAATTTATATATTCATGTATTTGCACTAAAGATTGCCAACTCACACCAGACATTTTTTGCTCCTCCATTCCTGGATTCTTATTACTTTCACCACATTTGTTGCAACCATTACAGCTGCCAAAAACAAAAAACAAACAAACAAACCCTGCCTTTTCTTTTAGATAAGGCATGTAGTTCTCATGTAGAATATAGGAAATGTGATTCTATAGGTAAAAATAAAAATGTTACATTAAAATAGAATTACATTATTACAATATTAAAACAAATTGCATAATAAACAAAACTATAGTTAAAAAGTTAAAGATGTTTAAAATAATTTAAAAGAATACAACATCCAGCCTATTCTTTAAAAGCAGTCTGCTTTAAAAGCCTGTCTGAAGAGGAAGGTCTTTGCCTGCCAGTGGAAGGCCAGCAAGGAGGGGGCCATTCTTATCTCCCTATGAAGGGAGTTCCACAATCTCAGGGCAGCCACGGAAAAGACTCTTTCTTGGTTCCCCACCAGCCATGCTTTTGATGGGGGTGGGACTGAGAGAAGGGCCTTTCTTGAGGATTGCTGAGCCTGGGCCGGCTCATACAGGGAGAAACACTCTGCCAAATACCCTGGACCTCAGCCATATAGGGCTTTATAGGTCATAGTCAACACTTTGAATTGTGCCCAGAAACAAACTCAATAAGGGTATTGTCTAATTTAAGATTGTATGTACAGCACTGTGTAAATTTACAGTGCTATATAAATAAAGGTTAATAATAATAATAATAATATTGTGTGATCTCTATAACCTGCCCCTGTTAATAGCCTGGATGCAGCTCTTTGGACCAGCTGAAGTTTCCAAACACTCTTCAAAGGCAGCCCCAAATAGAGTACATCACAGTAATCCGAATGAGATGTAATCAAGCCATGTAACACAGTGACCATATATAATATAGTCTCTTCTATCACACCTCAAAAAAAAAAAAGATGAAACTACAGTATGTTGTAAATTACTGCTGTTTTCTGCTTTTGCCAAGGAAAACAGAAACCTATCAAAAAAGAAAATTGATATAATTGGTATCTTCTTATAGTAGCTGCTTAGCTAGACATCTTTAGTAGATAGAAAGATCTAACTATTTATCAAATGCTTGTGGTTTAAAATGGGGTGCATAGTCATGATGGAAAGATTGACTTAGATATCCAGAGCTACTCAAAAAGTTGAAATAATGTCATAAAATGGTTTAGGCTCTGAGAAATCTTTATGAAACTACGAGTCATATTGATTAACAATAAGTCTTGTTAAAGAAGATATATGGAATATAAGGTGATTCACATCAGAGATACTTGGAAAATAAGCATAATATCAGTTTTATATAATAAAAATAAAGCATTTGTCATGTTAAAAAGGCTGGATGTAATATTTATGAATTGTGAAAAAAGTAAAAAAAGACCATGGCAGCAATACACAGAAGAACTATATAAAAGATAAGAGAGGAGGAATGGCACATGGGAACAAGAATCATATGATATAAGCCCCAAATCCTGGAAAGTGGCACTCAAAGCAATTAGGAAGAATAAATCACCAGGAACAGATGACATACCAATAGAATTTCTAAACGCCAAAGTATTAGAATCAACTTTACTTCTAACTAAAATCTGCCCCCCCCCCAAAGGAAAACAAAATGATGGTCCACAGATTAAAAACAATATACATTCCTGTCATCAAAAAAGAGACACAAAAGAATGCAGCAACTACAGGACCATTGCATTAATTTCTCATGCAATCAAAATTCTGCAGGAGGAGTCTTGCCATATATGGAGCAGGAAATCTCAGATGTCCAAGCTAAGTTCAGGAAAGGAAGAGGCACTAAGGATCACACTGCAAAGATATAATAATGGATAATGAGCACACCAGGGAAATTCCAGAAGAAAATCAGCACATGAATCATAGACTGCAGCAAAACTTTTGACTGCATAGATCATGAAAAACTATGAACTGGTCTTAAAGAAATGAGTGTACTTTCACATTTCATTGTCCTGATGCATAACCTGTACTCAGGATAACTGTGGTCCCACTTCCCAATATAAAAAAAACAACTTTATAAGGAATAAACAATTAACTAATCCAGGGAGCAGAAAAAAATGTAATTTCTAAAAGGGTAGCTACCCCACTGAGAATTATGCAAAAAATCAAAAGCAAGTAGTAGTATAATAATAATAAAATATCCAAACTTCAGGCCAGACGTGTTTTGACTGACAGTCTTCCTCAGTGGCCTGTATGCTTTTTTTAAAAAGAAGACAGCAAAGAATTTACCACCAATGCAGAACAGAGACAGTATGAATGGGTCTCATCAGACCCAAGTTTGGGTACACCTTCTGGTGCCAACTTTCCCTGAGGGGAATTGTGCAGATAGGTGGGGCAATACATAACTCAGCATTACTCTTCCCAGGCACCTGGATGGCAGACAGGTTTCTGGCATGTTGCAGAAATCTGTGTTGCCAAGTAGTTCAGCAAGAGGGGTAACTTTCAGTATTTTCCCTTATCAGTCATCTTTACAAAGTTTCTTTTCTCCATTGGCAGCTGCCAGTATGCAAGCATGGGAGTTCTGAACCTACCTGCAAGTGGAGTGGGGATGTCCGCTAATACAGCCCATTCCGCTAATACAGCCTGTGGGCAGAGTCAAGGTGCAGCGTCCTGATACTGGACACCCTGACTCCACCCCCAAGGCATCATGATGTCGCACACCATTCCAGATGGCATGCAGCATCATGGCGGGGCATCCAGATGATGCAGTGCCAAAGAGGTGCCATACAGCTGCACTGCCATAGCTATGGCACCCTTTGGAAGGTGCAAAAAGGAGCCTGTTATTGCAGCTCCTTTTTGTGCCCTCTAGAGGTTGGATTGGGGCTTCAGCGTGAGGTTGCCATGGCCCCAATCCAGCCAGGAGAGCCCCTATGTCAGCAATTCTAGCACCTCCCAGGAAAGATTAGGCGCATTCTTGACTACACCAGCAGAAAACCAGCAGAAGCTAAAAGTTCTATGATCCCCCAGCTAGCTCCTGCACTATGACCCCCAGAGTTATAGCCTATACTGCTCAAAGAACTATTAGTTTTTATGTTCTTAAATTATGTTTTTATTTTGCTTGTTTGCTTTTAACTCTTGCTGGCTTTATTCTGTTTTAAGGGGTGGGAGGTTAGGGATTGGTTTGTGGGAACTGTTTTTACTTCTGATTGTTTTAACTTGTTGTACCCCGCTCCGATTGCTTGGACAAAGGGGCGGGTTATAAATAAAAATTATTATTATTATTATTATTATTATTACCCTGTACTCATCATGTAGCAGCTGTTACCCAGGTACACAATGTTCCTCAGGCTTCTCAGGAAATGTTTGGCTTTTCTCTGAAAATCCAGAATAAAAAGAGCTGCCTTTTACCTCACATTTGCCTTGAAAATCCAGATTGGTAGCAAGGACACTATAGAAAATGTGATCGTTGTAGGATTGCCCTTTTCTTCTAGGTCTCTGATCTCATCACAGTGAGTGTGGCATTATCAGAGTCGCTGTAGACCAGGAAAATGTGCTGTGTTGAATGAAAGAGAGTAGAGAGTAATAGGAGAAACAATTAAATCAGAAAGTGGTAAAATTAGAACCCAGTTCTCTTGTTCTAAAGTAGAACCTCTTGACTGTATGCTGACAGTTATTCAAGCCTGCTCAGTCCTCCTGGCTAGGAAATAATGCTAGGCAGGGGCTTTTCAGTTAACCTCTAATGGGCCACTGAGCTAGGATGCTCCATTGTGCATGACATTCCATTCACAGAGTATCCTTATGATATGGATGAATGGGGAGGGGGAGTATTTCCCAAATAATTCTAAATAATTTCCTAGTATATTGTACAAATTTCAAGAATTCATTGCATTTTATACAGATACTTCAAATGTTTTATTGGGTTGTTGTAAGCCATCTTGAAAACTGTGAAGCACAAATTGCATTCTGATCACAGGAAGGGCGGTATATAAATTTATATATATATATAAATAAATAAAGATTATTATTATTATTACTATTATTATTATTATTATTATTATTATTATTATGTTTTTAAAGTTCTAAATTGTTCATTAAAATCATTTTATACTTCTGTTTCTAGCATTTATTGGATTTCTTATACTTTTGTTTCACATATGTGGCCACCTTTTGTCTGTTGAGTGAAGTTTCTCTGTTTTCAAGGGCACAAGTGAAACTGAAGGAGAGGAGGAGTCTGGTTTGATTCACCCTGCAGAAGTCTTTGCTCCCAAAAGCCTGGTTTTGGTGTCCAGATTAGATTATCCAGAAATTTTCAGGGTAAAAAAACAACCTTTCTTTTGTAATGTCTTAATGTATGTATCTTGATAATCTATCAGGTTATATAGTTGATCCCAAAACATTGCTCTTTGTTATGATGATTTACGTGTCCCAAGCAGACTTAACACAATCTGCACATAATCAACTCCCCACCCCAGGATTAATTGTTTTTCATGGTCTCTATGATACATATGGGATTCTCACAAAAATGGGATTCTCTGCACCTGTGCAGACCATCCTCAGAAACTTCTAGAGCTAGATCTGTTTGGCTAGAGGCCCACCCTGCTCCATACTGCACATGTTCAGTATGGTTCCCGCTCAAACCATCTTAGTCCTCTTTCATCTGCCATTGCAGCTACATTGTAGGAAACCTCTTGCATTAGCTCCTCTTCTTCAGCTCATTTTTTTCTTGACACTTCTCCAGTTTATGGCACCTGTAGCATACTTTTAAGAGGTATGTCTCCTGTGGAATGAAGATTTATTAATAGATGGCTATTCTAAGTGTGTCCTCTGCTTGAAGGAGGCCCAGATTGTGGATAAGTGCTCCCATTGCAAAGCCTTTCCCCACCAAGTCTTTTCATTTCGTAAATCTCTTGTCTGGAAGTCAGACATTAATACAACTGATCACATGACTCAAAACAGTTCTCTTTTCATGGCCTTTACATGCATTGCTTTGCACACTTTGATACCATCAGCTTTGCCATCCATTGTACTTATGAATCAGTATCAACAAAATGGCTTGATTATTAGGGAACCTTGGTAACATCAACTTCAGATATCAGCACTTTGCAAATCTCTGCAGACTGTGGTTGAAGTCTTCAGTTCTTTCAAGTGAAAAGAAGTCTTCTGATGATTCTTCAGTTTGTAAGAAGAAATCCAACTGTACTGATGTTCCTTCAGATGACCCATCATCTCATCAGAAAAGATGCAAGCCTGCTCACTTTCCATTTGTCTGAAGGAGCCAGATATGCTGATGGCACCTAATAACTTTCAATCTGATGGTCCTGTCTGTTCAGGTTCTTCAAATTGCTTGACGATGTGAGATCAGCCTCATCTGTGCCTAGTTCACCTGTTCCTATACTAAAACGCTTGAAAGAAAACTTTCTTCTCCCAGAGTTGAACATGATAGATATCAGCTGTCTGGATTCACATAGAGAAGTTGAGGTGCTCAATCAGTCTTCCATCCACATCTCAGTGCAATGTCAATATACTGCTTCTCACAATCTCTAGCACAGGTCCAGGTCATCAGTTTATCAGCACTCATCTAGCACACTGCAATAGTTTTGCCCTGAGTAGCTTCCTCATCATTGTCCTCCTCCCCCGCCTCCACCACTGGGGCAGTACTATAAAAACCATAAGGCACATCTTCCACCTGGTTGGGGCAGTTACCACCTGTATGACCACAGATACTTGTACAATTTCTGTATCCACCACTGTTAAGGTTGCATATAATTATGGATCTGCTGAACTCTGAGCCCCACCCGTCCCAAGACCCCTACCATTAGCATCTCTTTCATGTCCATCTCCATCTTGTCAGCTGCCTCTCCTAGATTTGTCAGCTTCCATCAGGTCAGAGGTGTGAGGCCTCCTCCTCCTCCTCCCCCCTCCCCTTTTCCCAAACATATCCTGTTCCATTGATGTTGATTTTGAGAAGAAAGATTCCACAGCAGTCTCTTCCCTCTTCGACTCTTCCTACTGGTGCATTGATAGGAAGCCACTCTCTTTCTTCTTATTCTTCAAACTCTGGCTCTGAAGACTCCCAAATCCAATTTGTCTTCTACTCTTCCATCATTTCAACTGGATGACATTCATTCATATGCTGATCAGTTGCTGAGAATGGATAAGGCTTTGGAACTGGATATTCAGTAGCCGCCTACAGCTCCAGATCCAATTTTTCTTTGTATTGCCTCCAGTGGTTCATCCATTCCTGCCTGATTTGGTGAACGTTGCTAAACACTCTTGAAAGTTGCCTTCATCAATTCAGCAAGCATCCTACCGTATCAACAACCTGTATTGGGTCTAAGATTCCAATTGTGCCAGACCCGAATGTGGCCAACCCATCATCAGTTTAGAGGTGTCCCCTCCACAATGAGCAAGCATTTCAAACATCCATGACCAAACTTGGTACCTCAGAGCCATCAAGTAAGCCACATGTGATAAAGAAGGACACAAGCTAAATTCCATGGCTGATAAAACCTATTCTACTGTGGCGCTCTTGACATCTCTAACTGTCTAGCTTGTATGGGGGTTCACCAACAATATCTATGGGATAAGGTTCCTCTGCTTCTTGCAAGGCTGCCTGAGCAGGATAAAAAGTCTGCCTCTGATTTCTACCTTGAGGATTGTTCTTTGTTCTCCCAACAAATCACAACAGCTTGGCATGCTGCTGATTGTGCAGCGAAGTCTCTTGCTAGGGCCAATTCTTTGAAACATCATGCCTGTTTTCATTCTTCGGGTTTCTCTGCTGAAACTGGGGCCATCAATGAAGGTTTCCCTTTCAATGAAGAGGGCCTTTTTCCTGCCACCACTGATGAGAAATTGGACACACACACACACACACACACACACACAAGAAATATGGGTTCCAACTGTCCTCACATCAGCACAAGCAGAAGTCTTCTTGGGTCCGTTGTCCAGCTTCTGCCTCTGCCCAGTATTCTTCTCTGCCTAGGAATATTTTTCATGTTTTTTCTAGATATTTCCAATAGCCTGGCAAGTATCATTCTTTTAATAAAAAGAAGCAGTTTGACTTGAAGCATCATCTATGACTGTCTTCCATATCCTCTCAATGTTATTTCCTTTTTTGGTCCTTTCTGTCTCAGTTTCTTTCAGCTTGGGATTTGATAACTTTGGATTTGTGGGACCTCAGCATCATGACCTAAGGCTATGCTATCGAGTTCTGCACTCTTTTACATTCCAGAGTATATTGTCTAATACAGTCTTCCCAAGCTTTGTCTGAAGAGATCAAAACACTTCTTCAAAAGTATGCTATTAAGAGACTCTGTCCATCTATCTCATCTTTATCAATGTTTCCTCTTGAGGTTCTTTATGGCACTGAAAAGAGCAGGAGGACTGCATCCCTTCCAGGATCTCAGGGACATCAGCGCTTATATTACCACCAAGTAGGGCTGTGCCTGGGAGGCAGAGTTTAGGAATGAGCCCCAGAGCTAAGAATTGCTTGTTAGTGAGGCAAAGTCCCAATCCAGATTGGAAGGCATTACCTATCCCGGATGGCCCTGTGAGCAGTTTAGATGAATAGGACCAGTCCAGAGCCTGAGAGTGCTTCACTGCCAAGATTATTTTCCATACTGTAGTCCTCACAGTTCATTGTGTGGAGTAACCACAAACAGAACCCTATTTCCTGTTTTTTACTCTGATTTCTCCTGATCACCAGTATACAACTAAAACTGGTTTAAGTAAATAATTCATCTTTTTTGATTATGTTATGAAGCAGTAACACGGGAGTTGTGAAGTAGTAACAAAGACCGATTGGGAATGTATAAACAAAGTGAGGGAAATATTGCAACCTCACCCCAAACTTCTCCCCCCCCCCAAAGTAGTTCAATGTTCAATGGAATCATATTTAAAAAAAGATTATTTAAAAGGTCAGTCACTGCTGTGTCTGATAGTGTGCTATTATTTTACACAGCTTTGAGTGCTCAACAAATATATTTTTATATTTCACCTTCCAAATAATTCAACAACAGTCTCCCTGTAATCTCACTGCATTGCTTCAATTGGACCTAACCTATAGCACTTATGTTTAAGAAAGAATATTTATGTTTTTATACCAGACAACTTAAAACAAACTTCCTTGTCTCTTGCTCACCAACTTCAGTTGAGATTTATATCCTATATTTGTATTGTAGTGAAAACAGACTTCTTATGCCTAGAGCACTGTGAGGAAGGATAATCTGCTCAAAGTGAGGAGAAAAAATTTGGCCCAGACTAAATCTCAACTGAAGCTTAAGTGTTCGGAGGATTGGCCTGCATTGATTATATTCCCAATTACTGGTCAGTTATTTTATTTCATATCACTTGTAACTCCAACTGGCAGGTGGCAATTGGAAGGAGATGGTAGCCCCTTGAACCAGATTACTTTCTGTGTCCTGTGAGGCATGTGTTATGTAAGCTACATATAGAGAAGGAGGTGTAAATCTGAATTACTACAGAACAAGAATATAACTTCCTTGGGTGCCTTATATTCATACAGAAAAGTAGGATATATAAATGTTTCTAATGTGAAATAAAGATTGGCTCATTTCAGATTATTATTACTGAAAATTTTTGCTAAACTTTACAGTTTGCTATACTTCATAGTTAGGTCTATTTAACTGTATATGCCCCAAATTCTGTATACATGAGTGTTTGTAGACACATACATGCTTATAAACAATGATACAATTTGAATTCCAAAGAAACTTAAGATCTTGGTGTTGAATTTCTTTAACAAAATAATTTTCCTGTGACATTTAAGGAGTCTAAGAATGTATTTCTTACACTACAAATATGTATCTTTCATAATTATTAGTATTTGGCTCTTCCCAGGTTTCAGTTTTATTTGTTTTTATTTCATATTTTAGGCTTGCCTTGGCTTGGTCTACACTGTATATGTGGATAATCTGAATGTCTCATTGGAGAGTCTCATTGCAAATCTCTGTTCATGCTTTGTCCCTGCTGCTGGAGGGTCACAGGTAAATAGGAAAAAAGGGTATTTATATAGTTAATTTAATTTATGAAGAAAGCAAAAATACATTCTTCAAATATTTTGATTTAATAAAGGACCATAGTTCAGATGAGTATGTACCAATGACCCATCTTCTGAAGAGAGCAAGAATTCCATTCCACAGTAAGGTCAAGGGGTTAATTTCATCATTGAATTTGCTTTTAGTTCAGATCAGAAAACTCAGCAACATTCAACTTTTTTATTGCTGGTATTTCAAAATATTTATCCCCCCCCCCCCCCGGCCCCATCTTGGTTTAGATGTAGCATTTTTCTTTCCTTCAGCTGTCCTTTTTTGAGCCTTTACATTTTGATGTAAGCCATTATTTTAATTGTCCATATATTTTTTTGGGTATAGAAGATTTTTATGAAGCACAGAGATGACAATATTGGAAAAAAATGTTGCATATTGATAATTTAAGGCTTATGATTAAATATCTGCATAGAATTTGTATACAGTCGTCCCCTGGGTTACGAAGGTAATCCGTTCCGGGATTACCTTCGTAACCCGGAAGCTTTCGTTTCCCGGGGGACCGCTATTCGCAACAGACCGCGCGGCCGATTTAAAGGGGCCGTGCGGTTTTTTCCCCCCGTATCCCGGGGGATCTTTCGGATCCCGGGGGATACTGTAGCGGTCCCGCCGGTTTCGGATCCTGGGGTTTTCGTAACCCGGGGGATTCTTAAGCCGGGGGACCACTGTATATGGTTCTTTTTGTTCTGATAGTGACCATTAATTTGCCGCAAAAAAATTCAGAAGCAAAGCATGGTGGCAGAACACATCATCAACACCTTTTGCCTCTAACCACCATGTCCCAATTTGCTGTAAACAGTCTTCTGACAGTAGTCTGGGGTACAGTCACAATAATGACTAATGAGGGAAGAGGGGACAGTGCCTATTAAAATTAGTGGACTGTGCTGCAGAAGGAACAAGAAACTGTAATTTCTCTTTCTTACTCTTCCATTATTTAGCTTCATTATCAACTGATGTTGTATATTCCAAAAATGAATTAGTTCATAATCACTGATGTTGGTGGTTACGAAGCAGCCGATGTTTCATTGTCGCATACCTACCTTTGTGCTCTCACTTCATGCTTCAGTTCTCGCATTAGAACACATGCTTTGCATGTAAAATATCCAGGTTTCGGTTTCTGATATCTCCAGTTAAAAAGAAACAGGCAACAAGAGATGAGAAAGACCATTCTGTGATTAAGAACCAGATATTAGCATATCAAGATAGATAATTAGTTTCATTTAGAAAGATATTCAGTGTTGGCCACAAAATCCACAAACCAGCAATACCATTATCGATCTACCAAAATGGAGAAAATATGCCATACAACCTTTCAGAGCTTCACTGGCTTCTTTATCAGCCACTGATGTTAAATATCATACAGAATAAAAATGACACGATTAGAGTCACAGACCTATATCTTGTCTCAGCTGTTACTTCTGTTGTTAGTTAAGAGGGTCTAAGATTGGTCAGCTTTTATAGAAACCTATACAGTGGTCCCCTGGGTTACGAAAGTAATCCGTTCCGGATTACCTTTCGTAAACCGGAAATGTTCGTAACCCGGGGGACCTCTTTGTTTGCTGCGCTGCGCGGCAAATTTAAAGGGACCGCGCTTTTTTTGTACCCCGGGGTTTTTTCGCAAGCCGGGGCCGTTTTTGCGGCCCCGGCTCTTTCGTACCCCGGGGTTTTCGTACCCCGGGGGATTCATAACCCGGGGTACCACTGTACCAAATGTCATTATTTTTCTTCTTTTTGTGTGTTTATTTTCCTGATTTTATATAATGGAACATTATTGCATGTAACTGATATCCCTCTTGAATGTTTTTTTAATGACTAGACTATAGGGATTATCAATGCAGGTTGTGCTCTAGTGAACTGCGAATCCTTCTTGTTTCCCTTTAGCCAAGCCCCCCTGTACACCAGGCCCTGGTCAATGGCAGACATGGACCTTTTGTTTGGAGTGGGAGACTGAGTTTCTCCCTGGGCCATCTTCCATGCCACCTGTACACTCTTATATGTTTCCTCTCCTTCTACTCATCCTTCTCTCCTTGGAGTTGAAAATTTTGGTTCTTCTCCATTGTGACAGGAAATGACATCTCTCCTGAAGCTGAAGCACCTTCTTCTGGTGTTTGAGGCTCTTCTTTGTCTTTCCTCAGGCTCTCAGGTGTTGCCACTGCCGTTGGACCACTCTTTGGCTCCTCTGCTCCCATTGAAATGTCAGCAGGTGTCTCTTCATTTTCTACTGCCCTGTCTGGTGCTGGCACCAGAGCATCCTTTAGAATTTGGATTGCAGTTGCTTCACTGGGTAGTTGCTTCTTGGCTGGGCCAAGAAGGAGAATGGCTTCTGATTACATTGAGATCCTACAGACCATCTTAACTGAAAACTGGAGTAACATCCAAGACAAAATGTAGGCCTGTCACTCCACCATTGTCAATTTTCTTCTCCTTAACTAAATTATAACATTGTTGCCTGATTAAGAAGCCAGTGAAGCTTTGAAAGCTCACATGATATATTTTTGCCTTTTTGGTTGGTCAGTAAAGCTATGACTGTTTTGTGGATTTTGAATTTTGTTTGATTTGGTGTATGATAATGATAATGCTCATTACTGGTCTCTTTGGATTCACAGCTGGACCCAAATCCATAGCTGATTTTAAACAATTTAAATTATTTTATTGCTTAATTGTTTAATATCCCTTTAGACTGCTTCAATTATTCCTGTTTTTCCTTTTTTTAATTTTTCTTAATTGTTTTAAATTTATTTTGCGTATATGCTATTTTGAGATCTTGTGATAGGGTTACATAGAAATATTTTGATAAATATTGTGGAAACATTAATATTATCATATTTTACAACCTGTTTAAGCAGGTATGAATCACACATCCATCTTGTCTTCATTTATTCTAAGTTTCTTCTCTATTCAACCTACCAGCCAGTTTCACTGGGCCACATTTAAACTTTACCTGCTACATTTAGTTCAGTGGTGGGGAAAGCAAACTACACTTTTGCAGCCCTCCTCCCATCACCCCCATCTTTTGTCACCATGATGGACATTTTATTATTTTGTTAAGTAAATATTAAATGGTACTTTCAGATTTCCATGTTCTTGGTCACTATTACTGCATTATGTGGCTTCCTTCAATTGTGCAAAGAGATATTCAACCTGAAGTTCACAAGTGATGGGTAGAATATATATACATTCAAAGATTTTTCACTGGAAGCCAACCGGTAAAGATTGGTTAAGAGAAGCTGTATAAAAGTCTTCTCTGGACTGGAGTACTTAGAAGGAGGATTGTAGAACTTATAAGGGTGAATCTTATCTTTTGGGACTGGCTTTGAAGACAAAAAGAAAAAAGAAAAAGGATCATGATGATGTTGATTTTTTTCAAAACCCAGTAGAAAAATAAGACATCTCCCTGCTTACTTGGGGTTCATTGTGATGCACAGAAAACTTATAGGACAGATCTTTCAGTTAGGATGGGGCAAGCATTTATTCACTAGACTTAGAACAATTGCAGAAACCAATGAGTGCTACATGTGAGCTGTTACATTTTTGTGGCTGCCAAGATTTCATAATAGTAAATAAAATGTAACTAAAATATCAGGGTCACTTAATTTGTAGATGATAATAACACAAAAAAGGAACTGCATATTACAGAAACAATAATAGTGTATTAAATATCTTTCTACAGAAGCTATTTTCCCTAGGAGCAGGAGACAGGCAGCTGATACAAACTCCTTTACATGATAGTCTTCCTGTTACAGGAACTAGCGTGGCTCTTCTATTTCAACAATTAGGTATGTCACTATTTGAATTACTATTTTCCATTGTTTGTTTGTTTCCATAATCACTGCAGGAATGCAGTTGTAACATTTTCCAAGTTTTGAGTTTCAAAAATGAAGGTGCTACTTTTTGGAAGATAGTTTAAATATATCTTAGCATTGATCTGAACATTGTTCCCCCCCCCCCCCCACTCGCATACATAAGTTTACTGCTTATCTGTTGTGCATCCCTATCCAGTTGTGGTGACTAATTCTGCAGCTAGTAGAATTCATACTGATTTGAAGAACTGTACCATGATTAGTTTTAACCGTTCTTTTTACAAATTTTTATTGTCCTAAAATAGACCTGTTGATGTTGAACCATAATAGCAGAAATGTCCTGCTAGATGTCTGATCTTCCTTTTGGTTCCTTTTTCTTGAACTGTTTTTTTTTCTCTTTGTTGTCAGCCCTCATCTTTCCTCTTATTTCAAAATTATGGGAAGTTCAAAACAAAATTATGGGAAGTTTAAAACAGTGTGTGTGTTCAAGTGAATTAGGAGGTACTGCAATAAATTGGGGCAAATGAGAACAGCAGTGCACTGGAAAGGTGAAATCCATATTCAACTGTGGTTATTTGAAAGAAGAAACACAAGAGATCCAAAGAGAGAAATACAATTGGCAATTTGTCAAGAAATGAAGAAAAATATTCATTATATTTTCATGAGGACTTGTGTATACTGCAGTGATGGTCCTTCCATTCAGTTGTATCTTCTTGTCAGAATACACTACCAAAGTACACGGCAATTATTATGATGCCTTAAAGAGGTGCCTAAAGTATCAGCTTCTTGTTGTTGTGTACCTTCAGTTGATTTCTGACTTATGGTGACCCTAAGGTAAAGCTATCATGGGGATTTCTTGGCAGAATTTGTTCAACACAGGGTAGTCCTTGCCTCCCTCTGAGTAATAGCAGACCATTAAACAGTTTTTTGCCATGGTGTTGTTTGTTTTTATCATATGACCATTATTCTAGGTTTTCCTTAGTCTCCTGTATGATAAAAATAGCAGGGAAATGCCAGGCTGACACAGATATATGTAGTTTCTAGTGTGCTGAATGATCACTCACAGGTTACGATTTTTTTCCCTTTGAAATATATCCTCAGAACAGAAATGGACAACTATGGCAAAGCCTGGGGCCACATTCTTGGTTGCATAAGATGTTTTTTAAACATTCTTGATATTTTGAGAGGGGTGTGATACCACCGTAGGTACATCTTGTAATAATTTTCTCTATAGCTAATACTTAAAGTGTATTTTAGTCTTTTAGACCAAGTTTTTTCCCACTGCATCAACTCAATATTTTGTCCAATCTCCTGTGCCCATTGGTTGCATAAGATGTTAAGGGTCAGAGTATGGTTTTGCTTTGCTTTGCTTTAATTTATCTTTGACTTTTATGTTTTTTAAAGAAAATTAAAAATATTTAATTAATTGAGGCCTAAAACAGACAGGCCAAATAAAGCACCTTCTGGGGACTTTGGGGGTGTGGTGTTCAAATGATGCATGCCCCCAAACCACCTGGAAGATGCTGTGAGGCAGCCTAAGGCAGCCTGAACCCAGCCACAAAAGAATCGGTAAAAAACCTTCCCTGCTAGCTGCCCATTCTGTACTGCAGCATCTGGTCACCACAGTCCTGCAGCGATCAGGGCGGGAGCAGCCTCTGGCCCCTCCTTTTACCCCATCTGCTTGACCCCTGAAAATTTTTTTTTTTAATTTATAACAAATTAAAATATCCTTTACTGATATTTTGCAAGAGGGGGAAGCAGCAAAGCTCTGAAAGTTTCTATTTTTAAGTTTACTTACAAAGTTTATTCATAATTGTAATAAAATTAAACAAATATACTGGTAACAGTTGTTTCTATGATTAATCACCCAAAATAGTTAACTAATCAATTAATGCTTTAGCTTGCAAATTTCTTTAACACCCCTGCCCACAGAATGTCTGGTACAGACAAGATCACTCTGAAGTAGTAGCAGTAGTGGTAGTAGTAATTTCATTATTAATTTAGCCTGCGTCAGTTCACACAAATGAACCATTGTTAAAGACACAAATGACTGTTCCAGTGTCCCTCTCCCAGTTTTGGATCTGCCACTCAGCACCCCTGGTCATATTTACTACCATGGGGGCGAGAAGGGCAAAAATAGCAAAAAAGAAGGATCGTTGTTATTTTATGTACAATAAGAAGAAGCTTTGGTGCTTTATTATTATCATCACTCTGTGTAGTAAGAAGGAGCTTGGTTGGCAGGAGAAGAAACTGAGATGTAGAAATAATCTTTCTATTGAAAGTCTGTAGTCACTGAATTTCATTGTTTTTCTGCTCACACTGCTCAATTTTAGTGGTGGCTCATGTTTGCTTTACATAATGTCAGGGAACTTGTGGGCTGCACAAAAGAGGTTGGAGCTACACGGAAGAGGTTGCCCATCCATACTTTAGAGATATAGCAGAACAAATAATTACATAATTTGATTTTAATGAGGACTGTCTTTTATAGTATAAAAGAGTAATTGTGGCTTCAGAGTGGGTGAAAGTCTGGCACTTCCTAGCATTTTTTCCCTATCTGATTATCTTCTCAACACTCTCTCCAAACTGTTCTTTTCAAGACAGAGTCCCTGTACATTATCCTGAAAGTGGGATAGGAGCATGACTAAGTGAGGAGATGACTAGCAATGAAACAATTAAGACCTTTTGCTATTCCCACTTCTGAATCTGAAGCTGATCACAACTTGTTTTGACTGTAAAAGGAAGTCCTGACAGGCAAGGACTGAGAATTTCAGAACTATACTAAATGTTCTCAGTTTAAGGTAAAAAGTCATAGTAATGCAGGAAATTCAGAATGTTTTGTTCGCTTCCACTAAAAGTATGCTGAGTAATAGATTTGAGCATTCATTAAGTCATTCTAAGTAATCATATTTCTATTACAAATTTGCTGTAGTTATAGAACCATGAATTGGAATATTGGCTCAACCTTTTAAAACTTGGAGAAATTGCATGCTAGAAACAGAACAAATTCTGTCTAGTCTGTTGATAAAAGAGGAGAGGGAAACCTTTCTGTTGGTGAAAAAACTGCAAAAAATAAAGTGCAAGCATATTAGATATTCCGTGGTCAATGAACTCAATTTTAAGCACACAAACTAATTTTAAGCAGACCATTTGCAAAAGAAATTAAATTTAGTGAAGATGTTTAGTGTACTCTATCATAGCCGACTCGTGGTTCTGCTTCTGTTACAGATTGCTTTCAAATGTTAAAATAAACGTTACATGGGAATGAAAGACTGGAAAAAATTGAAACAAGTTTCTCAGACAGCATGAATACACCCCAAGCCACAGAAAATGCATGTAAGTGGTTGGAGTTGAAAAACTCGGCTACACTCAGGACACAGTACTGACCAAGGAAATTGCAGAGTATTGTTATCAAGAGCCCTGCTCTGGAATGTTTAGAAAGAACTATTGGAATAGACTCCTCTTTGTGGTGTTCATCCTCACTGATTGTCAATGAACAAACATGAACTATTGCTGTCTAACATGGGCACTTTTCTGGGACTCTTTCAAGAATTTCATACAACTCTGGAACTGGAGAACAGAGACAATGCAACATTTTCAGCAGTCCGAGAAATCTTTTTTAATTTATGTATGTAAGAACATAGAATTCAACGCTTAGAACTATAGGAGGCTGATGGAGTGGCTTGACAAATAGAGTCTGGAGTTTTGAGAAATATTTTTTACAGCTTTGTTTATATTTTCAAGGAGCACATGAACAAGAAGCCATATCTGTCTGTATAGATGGGAGCAGCTCCTTTCTGCCAGCATTGAGAAAAGCTGACTAGCAAAGAAAGGTTTCATGATCCGTATTCTTTACAGAGGGAAAAGGAACAGGAGGAGCTATTACCTTTACTGTGGAAAAATCTGATAAGGAAGTTTACTCAAAGAGGAATAGCATCAAATATTTCAGGAAGATAACAAAACAAAACAAGAATATACCTTATTTTTCTAGAAATATGAAAGGACTATCTTCAGTATCTTGGAAAGTTGTAATAACATGGAACAAAACCAACTTTTCTTTAGTCAGGAGAAATATCTGTGACATAGATGGAACTAAAGCATTGAAAAGATAGCAATCCATTACTTGCAAAGGTCTGAAACTGATAATCTATTCATGGAAATGTTTGAGTTGCATGATTTTCAGACGAGGAAGACAGCATTTGAGTGTGTTTTGTACTTATAAGTTAATGAGTAAATTGATTCATAACGCTGAATCATGTTAACCTCTGTCTTTTGTTGAGAGAAGCTTATGGGACTTGATGCAGCCTTCTATTCAGATGGTGCAGCATGGCTGCTGTCTGCATTTCTCCCTTACCCATCAAATGCAGTCCTCTTTCCACTCTCACCCTTGCTATGATGTTCTGTGTCAATTGCTGAAAGTCAAGCTGCATATAATTAATTGGCCACAAGGGCAATTGGCCTTAAGAACACATACTCTGAAGCCAGTACATTCTGATTTATTGCTGTGACTTGATGAAATTAGTATTTTGTTGTTAATAATAATAATAATAATAATAAAGTTTATTTATAGGCCGCTCCTCTAATAAAATACTCGGAGCGGGGTACAACAGATTAAAAAGGATACAAGGTAAAAACGACAATCATATCCCTCCCCAACCGCTCCCCTTAAAACTGAATTAAACCAAGACAAATTAAAATTGGCACAGATTAAAATTGGTCAACAAGTATTAAACAAAGTGCAATCTCATGAACTATTCACGTGAACTATTCATTGTTGTCCAGCCCCCACCTCTTTTCATAGAAAGACACTTCACAATTTCTTACATATAGATATTTCACAAATGTTTGGAACATGTGTGACATGAATGAACTCTCAATTACAATATTTATGCATACAGTTGTCCCTCTGTATCCACAGATTCTGTTTCCATAGATTTAAAAATCCCAAAAGCAGCCTTGATTTTCCCTTTTATATAAAGCATACCATTTCACTATGCAATTGTATATAATGGGAATTAAGCTTCCACCAATTTTGGTATTAAGGGGGAGGGTCTGGAACCAAACCACAGTGGATACCAAGTGCCCACTGTAATTAATTATAATGTTTAATTCTAATTCTATTATTTTGGAATGGAGGTGGCTTCTTGTTGCCTTGGTGCCAGAATCTGGATGGGCGACTCTGTACTTTTGGTACTGTTGGACCTCACAGAGGCTTTTGATACCATGGACCATGGAACCCTTCTGGGATGGGGGGCATTGTTTTACAGTGGTTCCAGTTCTTCTTGGAGAGGAGAAATCAGAGGATGGTGCTAGGAGATTCCTGTTCAACCCCCCTGGCTGTTGGCCTGAGAGGTCCTACAGGACTTGTTTTTGTCCTCAATGCTGTGTAATATCTACATGAAATCATTAGGAGATGTTATCTGGAATTTTGAGGGCCAGTATCACTAATATGCTGATGACATCAAACTCAATCTACAGTATTCTTTCTATCTAACTCAGCAGAAGTTGTTTTGATGCCAAATCAGTATCTGCTGTCTGCTGTCAGTAATAGATTGAACGAGAGCAAAAATAGGGTCAAAGAACAGACTGGAGAATATGATGGATAGTGTTATACTCCCCCTGAAATCTCAGCTTCACAGCTTGGGTGTACTCTTGATTTCAGATTTGACCTGAATGCCCAAATTTCAGCAGTGGTCAGAAGTGCATTTGCACAGCTAAAACTAATGCACTAGTTCTGCCTATTTCTGAAAGATTGTATCTCTCTATAAGAGCCTTTCAAATTTTAACATCTTCATAGGAAAGCTTTCTCCTGATCCCATAACAGGCACATTTAATGAGGGGAGTACCTTCTTTGTGGCTTGTGGAATTGCACAGGAGGTTCAGTTGGCTCCCTCTATGCTCCTTCTGTCATCAGACAAATGCCTTTCTATTCAGGTAGGACTTTGGTTCTTAATTCACATGGCAGAAGAGGTTTTTCATTATTTATGCTGTGTTTTTATCTTTTTAGTTATGTTTTAAATGTGTTTTAAATGGCTTTAACTTTGTATTTTTAGTAGAATTGTTTGTTTGATTGTTTTCCAAATTTGGTACTAATAGTTTTTTGGGGAGTGTACTTTTAAAATGTGTTGTAACCTGCCTTGGGTCCTGTGCTGGGAGAAAGGTGGGATATGAAACAAACAAACAAACAAACAAACAAAGGCTCTGTTGTTAGGCATGCTAATCTGCTTGCTCTTTCAGTTGGGAAGCAACAGGAGAAAATGGGAAAGAGGAAAAAGTAAATCCTGGTTTGCAATGGAGGAATGGAGTATTTATGAAGGGAAAATCAATTTGTTTGCTCAGTAGATGGTCCTCAAGCTTCCAGGGCACTTTCAGAATTTCAGACTCTGAAAAGCTAGTATTTCTCCCTTTGGCCTATAAGAAAATCATTGGAGTATTGAGATGATATTTTATTGTGATTCTCCCCAGTTGTCCTGTATTCATTTTGTTCTGGTTTCTAGTATGTACTATATTATTCCTTGAGGTGAATGTCAATGATACCCTTGAGTGTGTTTATTACTCTTCACACAGAGGTGATAACTTGCATAATGAAGTGGAGACACTTTGATTTCCTTTTCTTTTGGCTTCTCTCCCTCCTCACTCTCTCTCCCCCTCTCCTCCTCATCAAGTGTTTACTGACCGCTCCCCTACTGGTCCTGGGAGGGCAGAGAGGAAGGGGATCGCCATTTTCTGTGCAGCTCATCTTCCCAGAGAGCCCTCCAACAAGCACAAGCATCCTACAACAGACAGAAAAGGCAAGCCAATCTGAAGTCTGGTTGGCTTGCTGGAGACAAAGCTCTCTAGTGCACATGTTAATCAGGGAGCGTTCATTCCAGTCCTTAGAATAGCTTCCCTCCCCCCCTCCCTTCCCCTCCCTCTTGTACTGGTGGCTTATCATGTTTTAACATTCTGTCATGGGTTTTCTAAGTCTGGTATGTGAATCATTTATCCTCTTTACAGCTTTTAGAGTGGTTATTTGAGCATTGAGCTAGATCCGTTTTGAAGGGAAATTGAAGCTTATGTGCCCATTTCCCTGTTTTTGAGGGCCCCTAGTGGGATTTTGGTGTTCAGGGTGTGCCCATCTCAGGGACCTGTCATCAGTGCTTCATCGAGTATTTAGGGAAACCTTACAGTGACTACTGCCCATGTGGATCCCACTTACTGCCATTTTGTGGGTCCTTCCCTAGCAAGTAAGCTGGTAGTGGGTGTAATCAGATGGCAAGTGGATCAGACAGTGCTAGGATTAATTTCCTTTGCCAAGTTCTAACAGCTGTAAACCAATAAAGGTGTAGCTAATTAAACAAGAACATTGTCTCCTGTGTGTTTTTCTTCTATTTTTCCCCCTATTAAAATTTATAGTATTTAGATTCAAATGGGATCTCAGGGGCTGAGCAGATGGTCAGAAAAAGTGGGCTGATACCAGTTTTTCCCAGACTGGTTGGAAACCATGCTATCTGAATGGCCTTCTCCCAACGCAGGCCTTACACCCACAAGCAGTTTGTACAACGTGGCATCAAGCCACTTGTGTTAATGGGGAGTCCTTTCATCCAAGGCCTTCTCAACATTGCCAGCTCTGCAAACACTTAATTCCTAATGGACTTTTTTTTCTTTTTCTTTTTTCTTTTGCACTTTTTAAATACACACATACACACATATTTATATATATCATGAAATTTAAGCCTATATAAACTGCCTTCAAGTGTTTCTTCCTTTTGGGGGGGGGGGTTGTTTCTTTGCATCCAGTTTCCTTCTCGTTAAGGGTTTTCCGCTATTTCATTATTTTGCATCTTATTTTGGTTTCTCTTGTGAATATTACTCTTTATTAGCCTTGGACAAACAAGCCGTTTGAACATGGATTGAACAGTTTACATGTTGGCGAGAATGTCAAGGAGTAGCAAGAAGGGAGCAGAGATGCAGATCAATGACAATACAATGTTAGGTTGGAGAAAGGAAACTATAAAATGACAAAAAGAACGCTGTGGAAGATGCTAGTAACAAAATGTGTTTGTAGGGGTCAGAAGCAACAACAGCCTTTAAGCTGTAAATCCTATTGTTTGTTTCAAAAACGTTTTGACCAAAAAGTGAGCCATAATTTAATTGTTTAAACTATTCCAATTATGAGGGTTTGTGGTAACAAATTAATCTGCTGATTTCTAATGATGAACATTGCCCAATTAATTTTCAAACCTAGTTGTCCAAATTCTGGTCTGTATATAGCTAAATCTAATTGTAACAAGATGATATTCATTATATCCTCCTCCGTTTTAAAAAATTATATCCAACCTTATCCCCAATACTGGAATTTGAGAAGCCCATACAAATTTAAACAGATACAGATTAAGAAGACACACATAGGTAAAAGCATACTAAAATATATTGTTAAAAAGGAATTATCTATGCAGTTGGCTCTCTGTGTCCATGGATTCTGCATCCTCAGTTTCAACCATCCTCAGTTTAAACATGTTTTTTGAAAAATAATCAAAAAATCAAAACTTAATTTTATTTTATACAGTACAGGTACAACATTTTACTTTGCCACTGCATAAAATGGCATTTGAGCATCCATAGATTTTTTTTTTGGAGGGGGTCCTAGAAGCAAACCACAATGTATACCAAGGGCCCACTGGGCAATTAACAGTCTAAGTGCAATCACTCCTCCTAACCTGGACATCTGAGATCTGCGACCTCAAAAATCTGTGCAGGGGTGACCTCCTCTATTTTCAGTGGGGCATGCACACCATTCAAGCCTATGGGGCTTGAATATGCGTGAGCCTCTGTTTTTGCGGGGGTCCAGAATGGATCCCCTGCAGAAATGGAGGGCCAACTGTATATCCATTGAAAAGGCAAGAAATGAATGCAGTACAATATGCTATTAAAAGCCACGGTTCTCAAAGGCCTGTTGAATTTTTTTTAAAATTTCATTTGTGGCAATGGAACAACAAGGAGAGAGCCAATCTGGCTGATGTAAGATGGGGCTTCAGAGCCTGGGAGCATCCACTGTGTTTCCACCAAATGTGTGGTATGGGTTCTAGGATTGAGGCAAGGGCCTCCCCTGAAGATCTCAAAGCTAAGGAAAGCTTGTTTGGGGAAATGCAATCATTCAAATAGCCTGGAATCAAACCATATTGTCCCTGTTTGGCTGATTATTCCTGATGTGCTGATGTCACTCGGAAATGTGACATGAGGGAGAATTATGAACTGGCAATGAATGTGTGTGGCAGGATGCAGTGGCAAAATACACACACACACACACAATTATTCAAAATGGTGGTAGAATGTATTTGGTCCATCATGATTTCCAAAGGGAAGATTGGTTAGTACAGTTAAAGAATAGAAAGAAAGAAAACTATAAAGAGAGATCAGTAATCAGAGATCTGCCCACTGAAAATATTAATCCATGTTTCTGAGACATTATTATATATATTTACTGTAATTAATTAAATATGATTAGTCAGATATGGCCTGTTTGTCTTGGGCAGTATTAGACAGTTCCTATTTGTTTAAACCTTTATGTACCCTACATGCTTTTTATAATCTGTTTAAATTTAGACCAGCTTTCAACTCTGATTATATTTAATTCAGTTCATATGGTAATGTCGTAAAGTCTACTTATTACTAAAAAAAAAGTACACAATAGATTAATAACCAGTCTTTCATATATTTTCTGATTTTTTTTCTGTAGCCTTTTGCATGCAGTCGGATTGTTAGATCAGGATGGAAAGCTTAGCATGGACTGATAGAACTGTACTCTCCGTCCTGCTCCTTGGTTGTTCTAAATTAAAACTCTGGTCCCAAATATAAAACAGTTTAATAAAAAGCTAGGTATACACAATCATTATTTCATCAGTGCTTTCTCCACTGAAATGAAAGTGCAACCAGCATAATGTAATTTCTTCCACTGGTGGTGGTGGTGGTGGTGGTGGTGGTGGTCGTGTGCCATCAACTTATTTCTGACTTACAGCAATCCTAAGGCAGACCTATCACAGGATTTTATTGTCATGATTTGTTCAGAGGGGGGTTGTCATTGCCTTCCACTAAGGCTGAGATTGTGTGACTCAGATCTCCCAGTGGGTTTCAATGGCCAAGCATGGATTTGAACTCTGGTTTTAAGAGCCAGGAGCATAGTTTTCTCAATAGCACAAAATTCCAGTAGAATTCAATAGCTGGTTCTTACTTTTTAATGTCAAATGTACTTGCAACCTGACCATTGTAAATTTATCCTTACAAGGTATTTTTCCTAATTTTGCAAATGCTTTTGAGTAAATGAGTCAAAAATAAATTTTAAAAAACACAAAAATAAATATAGCTTCTTTAGAACAACTATGAGCTTTATAACAAATCGTTACCATATGTATACTAAATATAGAATAGTCAACAGTTACAGAATGAATTCATCATTTTTGTTGAGAGAGACATTGTGCAATAATGATGTGTCACCCACTCATCCGCCTTCCTTTCCCCCCATTTTTGGCAAGAAAATTGGGGAGGTCTCCCTTACACCACCCAGGACACTCTGTTTCTGAACAGAGAAATGTCTCAGTGCCAGTCTTCAGTTGAGAGCAAATGTCCAAAATGTTCACAAGACATTTGAATGAAACATAATTTTAAAATAAGGTTTATTTTAAGATATCTGCTTATGATAAATTGTCAAGAAACAAGCTGATTGTTTCCCAAATCTTGAAAGTGATGAGTCCGATTCTAAGGACTGGGCTCAAGCAATGAAAGCAAACTAAATTATTTTTAAAATTATTTCCATTAATACCAAGCCTTTAGGGAAAATCTCAGTTTCAGGAATTGTTTCTGTCTCTGTTGGATATATCGGTACATGAAAAAGATCTAATCTGGGTCAGGAGAGAGCTAGTGGTTGGGTGAAAGTAGGGTTGTTTACATAACAACCCCCAAACTGTCTCTGCTAAAAGATTGGTGTAAAAATTAAGACTGAGGCACAACTGTACTATTTCTCTTCGCTGTTATTTCTGTTTCAATTAACAGGCAAAAGTTAATCTGTTGACAAACCCAACCTGATGTGTTTTGTGGCATGGTCAGTTTATAAATTGAACAAAACATTCAGAGAAAAGTCTACTAAGATCAGAACTTAAATATATCTGAATAAATAGAAAAAAATTGTTTTCCTCTGTATACTTTAAAGTATTATACTTAAAGTCAATAGTTTAAAAGGTGAACTAATTTTATTGCTTTCATTCCATTAATCAGGTTATGGGGATTTGTAGGATAGTAACTTTTCAAATTGGGATTAAGGGCATATTGTTGGAAGAGAAAGCATCTACTGTAACCACTCACAACCACAGTTCTCTCATGTACCCATCTATAGATGTCTGAATGTGCACCTCTCATTTGGATTGGCTGCTTTGATTTGGAAAACATTGGTGAACCTGGGACAAATACAGTTACTCCATGAAGTGTTTAAGTTCCTTGGAGCATGCCTCAGTTGGTCTTTATGAACACTTTCCCCCCCAAAAAACCTTCTTTTTTGTAAAATAAGATTAGAACTAAAATGTTATAAATGAAACTGCAGTAAATGTAAACCCAACAATTTACAACAAAGCAGGCTGATAAACTGCTGTTTGTTGCTCTATTTTCTTGGGCTGCAAAATACCATTTTCATGTGTGGTGATGATAAGACTATGGGTGCCTCCCTGTTTTACTAGCCTTTCCACCCCATTCTACATTATTATTTCTGGCAGCTTAAGAGAAGCTACCTACTCTGATCTACTGAGGTGCAAAGCTTGAGAGAAACTTCTTGTTTATATTGTAATGACTTATTTTTGGCAACTAGCAACATTTTATTTTTTTAAAAAGCTGGAATGGTGTACTTTAACAGCCAGGGGTGTAATTCAGAACTTTCCAGTCTAATGTAATGGTGCTTATGCTTGTAAAATCATTACAGGCTGTATGCTGATTCAGTTTGAATAATAGGAGTGGGAGGAGGGAGGAAGAGAGAGAGATTGAGAATAGAAAGAGTCAGTTTGAAAAAATGAACTGCACTAGAAAGTCAGATTGATGGGATTTAAAAAAAAAAACCACTTCTAACAAGTTAGCCTGCCCTTTCTGCCTCCATTCCACCCAAATAAAAGAGACAGCTGCTGTCTTTCCTTTGTCTCTCTCTAAGGCTGAGAGAGTGTGACTTACCCAAGGTGACCCATGGCTGAGTAGGGATTCGAACCCTAGTCTCCCAGTGGCCTAGTCCATCACTTCAACCAATATACCATACCACAAGAAAGGCACATTATTGCAGTATAGTCAGCTTTTCCCATTCATGGGCTTGCCATCTTTGGAGATTGGAGTAGCCATGGATGGCCCTGCCCCATTCTCCTCAATAGCAACATGTGCATGCAGCTACACTAATGCAGTTGCATGCATGTTGTGCTGCCATTCATCTGGACTTGAGGACCCACAAAATTTGGCATCCACGGGCAGCAGACCAGACTAGAACCCCCACAGATACAGTGGGCCAACGGTAATAGTAATGTGTTAGTGATGAACAGCAAGTTACTTTCTGGATTTCAGTAATAGTAAGAAATAATGTTGGGTGATCAGAGTAATATGTAATAAGATTAGTTCCTTTTAAGAAGTAACATTTCAAGCTCTGTTCTTGTGTGGTTCTAAGAGGGATGGCAATTGGTTTAATTGTGAGGACTGTCATGCCACTATATACACATGCTTCACTGAGTAGATCAGATAGGTACATTTGCAACCTCCATCATCATAGGCATAATACATTTAAGGCAGAGCCGGAAAACAAAGATGAAAGGAAGTTGGCAATATAATATTTTTTAAAAATCATGAATTAAGTGTTGATGTGTTGGTATTGTGACATGACCAGGGTGACCAAATTTCCTAACCACAGAAGACAAGGCACCATAAAATGTATGGCATTACAAAATAAAAGCTAATAACACTCATATAAATATAAATTCATGCAGCTTAGTCATGCTTCAAATGAGAGGACATTTTGGAATTCCTCCTGCTTGAAATGTAGGAGATGTCCTGGAAATGGAAGACATCTGGTCACCTGGTATGACAGAAGTGCAGATTAGTATAATGACCTCCCAATATATTGAAGTTAAATTCAGTGCTGCATAGTAGTGGTAGGAAAAGGAGTCAATGTCATGTGGTCTGTTCCCTCTTATATGCAATCTCACCACCACCACACAGGGTATTTTGATCTAATAATTTCATGTACCAAGTTGGTTCAGTAAAGTATATCAAAATTGACGTTGATTATGACAGTAATCTTCATCATGGTATACAGATATCTTCACACACACACCATTGGTAACATCTGCTTTTTTTCCTTCCAAGTACATCTTCATCTGTATATATGTGGGAACTGTGTGTTAGAAGAGGGCAGAGGGAGTTGTTGCTGGAGCAAGGGGGTGGCAGCCAAGATAGGGAGAAGATGAATTATTGATGGCGGAGGGCAATTACCAAGCAGTATCAGTAGTTACTAGCAGGACTAGCAAGCCTGACTAGATCACAGTTGCAAAATAAGCAGAAAGAACGCTAATACCGGTACTATCTCCCCCTAAAAAAAAATCTGGTTACCCTCCTTGTTTGAAACCCCCGAGTTTAAAGACCCACATTTTAGGATTTTGATAGTTGACACTTCATTTCCTTACTAGACCATTACACATTGAAGTAATCATTCTAATTTTCTGTGTACAATATACTTCCAATTATTTTATTTTTTATAGCTGCTGCAGCAGTGTTTCTCAATGCAAAGATCTTCAAGAATTGACTTTTATTGTTTTCAAAATAATTGTTTTCTTTTCACAACTAACTATACTGAAGAGGATTGACATACAGTTTTGTAGCACACAGTCTAATGTTATAGTGCCATGTCATCCATCTGTTTTGTGCACTCTCAGATGTTTGAGGAAGTCATGACACAGCTACTGGAGCATTACCTTTTATGTCTCAAGGCAAGGCTAATGAACATTTACTACAGGATGTTGACCCTTCAGTGACTTATCTTGAGCAAGGATTGCCAAATGATGATGCTATTCCCCTGGAACTTGAAGGCTTAATTATTCTGGAAAACAATTACAAAGTATGTAAAGAAATGGCATCCGGAACAGACAAATACAAATGCTAAGGAAAACAAACTGGCAGCTAAGGTAGTACTAAGTCTGCCAAGAGTTCTCCATTTATTAAGATTAGATCATTTCAGATAGCTGGAGAGTTATGAAAATGAATGTGGCTATTATAGAATCATAGAATCATAGAATCATAGAGTTGGAAGAGACTACAAGGGCCATCCAGTCCAACCCCCTGCCATGCAGGAACTCCAAGTCAAAGCATCCCTGACAGATGGCCATCCAGCCTCTGCTTAAAGACCCCTAAGGAAGGAGACTCCACTACACTCCGAGGGAGTGTGTTCCACTGTCGAACAGCCCTTACTGTCAGGAAGTTCCTCCTAATGTTGAGGTGGAATCTCTTTTCCTGCAGTTTGCATCCATTGTTCCGCGTCCTAGTCTCTGCAGCAGCAGAAAACAAGCTTGCTCCCTCCTCAATATGACATCCCTTCAAATATTTAAACAGGGCTGTCATATCACCTCTTAACCTTCTCTTCTCCAGGCTAAACATCCCCAGTTCCCTAAGTCGTTCCTCATAGCACATGGTTTCCAGACCCTTCACCATCTTAGTTGCCCTCCTTTGAACATGCTCCAGTTTCTCCACATCTTTTTTGAATTGTGGTGCCCAGAACTGGACACAGTATTCCAGGTGGGGCCTGACCAAAGCAGAATAGAGTGGCACTATTATTTCCCTTGATCTAGACACTGGAGCTTTCTAGATTGGCAGGAAAGTGTGACATGAAGTTGCCTTTTCCTTAATACTTAGCAGCTGCACTGCAAGTCCCAGGTGTGTAATAAAAAGGCATAGGGCAGCTACACTGAGGAGGTGTGAGGACGACTTACCTGAAGTCTTTTCTGTTGCTCAGCAACTACATTGGAAGCTGTCAAGGTGCTTAGAAACACAGGCGGAGCAACTGCACGGGTGGCAATGAACGGGGCTTTTGGCCACACTGAACCTTTAATATTTTTTTTATTGCCAGCTGCGAACTGCACAGTTGCACCGGTACATCATACAGACAATTGTATTGCCAGCTGCAAACTGCGCAGTTGCGCAGGTACATCACACATGAACTGTGCAGTTATGAAGATCTGTCAAATTACCATTGTGGTTTCGCTTCCATTTTTAAAGTGCGCAGTTGCATCGGTGCACCATGAATGAACCCCCTTATTTTATTATTATTATTATTACCCCACCCCCTTTGAGATCAATCGAGGTGACTTACACATTAAAATACTATTACATCAATAAAACAATCTGCATCCCTCCCCCCCTTAAAAAGATATTAAATCTGTTAACAATTTAAGTTTATGAATAAACTTCTTTATTTTATGAATGAATTGACATTTTATGCACAGTTGCATAACAGTTACAGCATCCCAGAGCCCCTACTGCGTATGTCTAGGGTTCGGATTAGGGCTGGAGCTAGGGTTTGGGAGCTTTAAAAAACTGCCCAGTTGCACTGCAGCATTTAGATGCAGCTGCACTGTTACACCCTTTTTAAAAAGAAGCTGGGAAAAACAGGTCCTTTTTAAACCTGCTTTCCCCCCACTAAAATGCAAAAGAAGTGTGTTCATGCCTAACTTTCAGTGTGGGTCATCTAAAGGCTACACTTTCATGCAGGCACGAACACACCCCTTTTTGCCAGTCTAGATCAGCCCTATACAGTCGTCCCCCAGGTTACGAAGGTAATCCGTTCCGGATTACCTTTCATAACCCGGAAGCTTTCGTTTCCCGGGGGACCGCTATTCGCAACGAACCGCGCGGCCAATTTAAAGGGGCCGCACGGTTGTTGTTTTTTTCCGTATCCCAGGGGATCTTTTGGATCCCGGAGGATACGTTAGCGGTCCCGCCGGTTTCGTACCCCGGGGTTTTTGTACCCCGGGGGATTCGTAAGCCGGGGGACCACTGTACTTCTATTGATGCAGCCTAAAATTGCATTGGCCGTTTTAGCTGCCGCATCGCACTGTTGACTCATGTTCAGCTTATGGTCTACTTGGACTCCTAGATCCCTTTCACATGTGGTCTCATTCAGCCAGGTGTCCCCCATCCTATATCTGTGCATTTCATTTTTCCGCCCTAAGTGCAGAACCTTACATTTCTCTGCATTGAATTTCATCTTGTTAGCATCGGCCCAGCTATCTAGTTTATTCAGGTCATTTTGAATTTTGATCCTGTCCTCTGGGGTATTAGCTACTTCTCCCAGTTTAGTGTCATCTGCAAATTTGATAAGTATGCCCCCAATTCTGTCATCCAAATCATTAATAAAGACATTGAATTCAATTGTTTCCATCTCCAATCCTCATTGTGGAGAAGATCCAGCAAGTCTAGTAGAAGAGCAATTCCTTGGTTCAGTATCAGAGGGTAAGACCATGGACAGATGCTAACTCAGACACCTTGGACCACTGTAGTAGGGTGAGTTTACTTTCCTAATGCCACAAGAATGCAAAATTCCTCTTGCCAGCACTGATACTATGAAAGGGGAAGGGTACCCTATGCTGCTTACCTTTGCCAGTTCATTATTCTTGTTGTCCTTCGTCATCTTCACTTGATTCCACTGCTTGCCAAAGGTACCTTTGTTCCGAACTCTAGTATGGCATGTCTCCATCAATTCCCCTTTATCAATGCCACTCATATTGGGAGAACCTTTACCCCCGCGATGATGTAACACAGAGGGATGCTGCCAAGATTTCTTCAATTTCACAACAGCAGCCCCCCTTCAATGATAACCAGGAATCAGCCTTCACCAACATTTTAATGTGCATTTCTCCTCTGCCACTTTTGAATATCACTGCCTCAGCCCCAGCACCATCATCAGGACTGGCTCCTGTTCCTTCAGTTATTTCTGCTGTGATTATTATGTCATATCAGCATCAGGATGTAGCTCCCCCACCCATCCACACAACAGACCAGCTGTCTTATTTTACCTGCTTCATCACTGATGGTCCTCTCTTGGTAAGGAATTCCAGAGCATAGAATCATAGAATATAGAGTTTAAAAAGACCACAAGGACTATCCAGTCCAACCCCCTGCTGCACAGGAATATACAGTCAAAGCACTCCCAACAGATGGCCATTAAGCCTCTGTTTAAAAACCTCCAAAAAAAGAGACTCTACCACACTCTGAGGCAGCATATTCCCCTGTCAAACAGATCTTATCATCAGGAGGTTCTTCCTAATGTTCTTCCTATTCACTAACTAGATTAGGATATAGCTTCTATGTAAATATAGATTAAAGCTGTTGGTAAACTTTTGTTTTCAACTACAAGCTATGTGTTTGTTGTTTTTGGAGTCAGTCTCAGTTCTTATGGAAGCATATTTAGACAAGAACACATTTCTGCTACTCTGCTACATTAAAGCTAGACCCTAACTGGCTTGGCTTTGGTATTTTTGATATTTAAATAATCTCTGACAGAGGTCTCTGACAGTCTCACAAAACTATAATTTCCAGGATTCCTAGCATTAAGCCAGGGCCGTTAAAGTGGTCTCAAACTGGATTATTTCTGCAGTGTGTTTTGGACCGTAGTCTTTTGAGCAGTAGATTATTTTGCTTCCTCTCCAACCTGACAGCCCTTAACATATTTAAAGATGACCATCATATATCACTTCTCAGTATTCTCGTCTCTAAGATAAATGTACCCAGCTCTCTTAGCAGTTCTGTATAGGCTTGGTACCTCCTTTGGACACATTTAACTTGCCAATATCCTTCTTGAACCACCATATTCTAAGCCAACCCTCCCAGAAGAATGAGAACTACCATAAAACACAGGATCTAAGTCCCATCCAACCAGCCAATCCAAAATGATAATGTTGTTAAAGGCAGAAAAGCTACAGAGAGGCGCAGCAGAATTAATAGGGACACATGCACTCATTTTCAGATTAGGTCATCCAGGAAGTTAACCAAAACTGTCCCCCTAACTAGGCTTAAAGCCATATTGCAACTATTTAAGATAATGCACACTGTCCAGAAATACTTGGTTGAAATGGCGACCATAAATAATTTGTGATTGTTGGATCACTCTAGAAATTAATTCATTTAACATGTACATCATCTATAGATAATGATATCACTACCACCAGACTCCTGGAAACCTTAGCCATGAAAAAGGTATAGCAGAGGAAGCAGCTGTGTAAACTTCCCTACATTGTCCTACCAGTTTGCACATTTTCTGTTTTTAGATGTCCTTTGCCTCTGCATGCCAGTTTGATTTTTATGGTTTGTCTTCCACTGTCATTTCACCATTTTACTGAAAATAGACATAAGTTCATTAGCTGTGGTAAAGAGTTTGTAACGTAATTAGAAATAATGATTTGTTGACACAAAAGCCATTCAATGAGTATAGACAGTGTGGTGTGGTGGCGTGAGCATTGGAATATGACTCTGCAGATCATGGTCCCATTCACCGCTTAGCCATGGAAACCCACTGGATGACCTTGGGTGAGTCATACATTCTCAGCCCCCCAGAAACTCATGATTAGGGTCACCGTATCAAAAACTTATGAAAGCAGATAACAAAATAGACAAACATCATTACTTGCAATGTTTATTTGCTACTTTTTAATATTGCTTTTTCCCCCTACTCCAAAGCTCATATTTTCAAATAATACTGCATGATTCACAGAACTGGTTGATGGAATCTTTTTCTCTTAAGAAAAAGATTCTAACCAAAACAGGCCCAGAGATTGGATGGCATGGATGATCCTGAGTTTGGTATTCAAAGATATATCTTTACATTTGAGGATCTTGTATAGTTCTTTCACAGCTGCTTTTCCAAGTCCTAGGCTTCTTTTGATTTTTTGACGACATAGAAGATCTTTGACTATTATTTTTGTTTTCTTAATGTTCAACTGTAACCCAACTTTTCCACTTTCTTTCTTGTCATTCCAAGTCATTGCTAGTTTGTCCTAGTAGTATGGTGTCATTTACATATCTTTTTTAAAAAAATACATATCTTAAATTGTTGATGTTCCTTCCCCCCATTTTCATGCCTCCTGATCATCGTCTATCCAAACTTCCCATGTGATGTGTTCAGCATATATATTAAACATATAGGGCCATAAAATCTTGTCAGATCCCCTTGCCAATAGCAAAACATTCTGATTCTCCACATTCTGTCCTGAAAGTGGCCTCTTATCCTGAGTGTAGGTTACACATCAGTAGAATCAAATTTGGCACACTCATTTCATTTGGAGCTATCTATAGTTTTTCAGAATGGGGTCTGGGCCACTATAAAAAGCTTCATGAAAAGGAGTTTCTTTGTCAAAGCCTTCATTAACTGAACTATAACTGTGTAGTAATTATAATTATAATGTGTGTGTGTGTGTGTGTGTGTGTGTAAAATAATACGTGATTTTTTTTAGTATCACTTGCACTGCTCACCATTTATGCCATAATTAGACAAGAATTATTACAGACTATCAGCATAAGCATGTCAGCAAACTGGAACATGTCCAGAAAGATGCAACCAAGATTATCGAAGATCTGGAAATGAAGACTTATGAGGAATGATTTAGGGAGTTGAGTATATTTAGCTTGAAGAAGAGAAGACTGAGACCTAACGTAATAGAGCCATCTTTAAATATCTGAAGAGATTGAATGTATAAGATGGAGAGAGCTTTTTTTCAGCTCCTCTATTGATCAGGACATGAATCAACGTATTCAAATTGCGAGAAAAGATATTTCACCAAAACATTCTCTGACTTTTCTTCGCTAACGAAGATTAGTCATCCCACGCTTTCTACAAGCGTGTTGATGACTAAAAGGGCCAATCCGAGAGAAACAAGATCGGTTACAGAAAGCACGGTAGAAAATCTCCTTGGGTGATGTTTCCAAGTTGTGGTTCTTTCTGTGTTGTCGTTTCTCTTCACATTCGGCATGAGTTCTCGATATAGGCCGCAGCATTGTGGATAGTGCGTCTCCATGCCTCCCGATGTGAGGCCAGGGCAGACCATTGTTGGTGATCAATTTGGCCAAGCTTGGGATGTTGTTTCAGGGAGTCCTTGTATCTCTTCTTTGGGGTGCCCTTCTTTTGCTGGCCCGTGGCGAGTTCACCGTAGAGTACTATTTTTGGGACACGGTGGTCCATCCTAGAAATGTGCCCGGCCCTGTGCAGCTGCGTTTTCAATGGCATGGCCTCAATGAAAAATGAAGTGGACATGGCTCCCGCTTTGGAAGAAACCATTAAGGCCACACAGCAGATGAAAAACAGCAAGGCAGTCGGGATTGATGGAATCCCACCTGAAGCTTGGAAACATGGAGGCCATGTACTCCACTAAATTCCACGAGCTCCTTGTGAGTTGCTGGGAAAAAGGTGAACTGCCATCAGATTTCCGAGATAATAATAATAATAATAATAATAATAATAATAAATCTTTATTTATATACCGCCCTTCCAATGATCAGGGCGGTGTACACATACAAAAATTAAAACATATGCAAAAGTTAAAAACAATCATTCAGAAAACAAGCCAACAACCTCGGTCCAAGGGGTAGCGGTATTCCGATCCGAGTCATATGGGGGAAGAATAGCAGCAGGGGAGAATCGGGTAGGCCTGCTCAAATAGATACGTTTTTAACCCCTTCTTAAACTGGATAAGGGAGGCGGCCAGGCGGAGCTCCGTGGGCAATGAGTTCCAGAGGATCGGGGCAGCAATAGAAAACACCCTCTTCCTAGTGATTGACAATCTGGCCTCTGGAACTTTAAGTAATAGTTGCCCAGTAGATCTAAGTGTGCGGGGCGGATTATGTGAGGAGAGACGGTCCTTCAGGTACTCTGGGCCCAAGCCATTTAGGGCTTTATAGGTAATAACCAGCACTTTGTCCTGAGCCCGGAAGCGAATAGGCAGCCAATGGAGATCTTTTAATACCGGTGTTATATGGCAGGCCCTGGGAACCCCAGTGACCAGCCGTGCTGCCATATTCTGCACTAGTTGTAGCTTCCGAGTGTGGTACAGAGGCTGCCCCATGTAGAGCACATTGCAGAAATCCTACCGAGAGGTTACTAGAGCATGTACTACAGTTTCAAGGTCCTTCCAGTCCAGGTAGGGGCGCAGCTGGCGTATTAGCCGAAGCTGAAAATAGGTGCACCTGACCGTCACATCCACCTGAGCAGTAAGATGGAGCGACGAATCAAGGAGCACTCCCAAGCTGCGTACAGTGTCCTTTACGGGAAGCGTAAGCCCGCTCAGAACAGGTGGAATCACCTCCATACCTGGGCCGGGAGAGCCTATCACGAGTACTTCCGTTTTCTCTGGATTCAGGCTGAGTCTGTTTTCCCTCATCCAGTCCATTACCCATTCCAGACAGGCCACGAGAGGAACAATGCCTTCCCTGGTCACTGCATCAGTCAGAGACATAGAGAAGACTATTTGGGTGTCATCAGCGTACTGATAACCCCGCGTCCCATGCCTCCGGATGATCTCTCCCAGCGGTTTCATGTAAATGTTGAAAAGCATGGGGGACAGAATATCTCCTTGAGGGACCCCAGATTTTAGGGCCCTCTTGTCAGAGCAAACGTCCCCCAGCTGCACCATCTGGAACCTCCCAGAGAGGTAGGACCGGAACCACTGGAGCGCAGTGCCTCCGATTCCCACCTCTGCCAGGCGTTCCAGAAGGATACCATGGTCGATGGTTTCGAAAGCCGCTGAGATGTCCAAGAGCACCAACAGGGACACGCTACCCCTGTCGATGCCCAGACGGAGATCATCGACCAGGGCGACCATAGCAGTCTCAACCCCGTTATCATCACCCTGTATAAGAAAAAAGGAGAGAAATCTGATTGCTCAAACTATCAAGGTATAACACTGCTCCCCATTGCTGGAAAAATCCTTGCAAGGATACTCCTAAACAGGTTAGTTCCTGTATAGCAGAAGAACTTCTCCCTGAAAGCCAGTGCGGCTTTAGAGCTAATAGGAGCACTACAGATATGGTATTTGCTCTTAGACAATTGCAAGAGAAATGTAGAGAGCAGAACAAAGGACTCTATGTAACATTTGTCAACCTTACCAAAGCCTTTGAGTAGAAAAAGTCTGGGGCAGATCCTGGAGCGACTAGGTTGTCCCCCCAAATTCCTCAAAATGATTGTCTTGTTACATGAGGGCCAGCACGGACAAGTCAGATATGGCGATGCTCTCTCAGAACCCTTTCTAATAACTAATAATGTGAAACAAGGTTGTGTTCTTGCTCCAACTCTATTTACAATCTCCAAAGGGCTACAGCAGATCTCGAAAAAGAAGATGGCATCTATATATGTTAAAGTACTGATGGTAGCTCGTTTAACTTAAGCCGTCTGAGGGCTCGCACAAAGACTCTAAACTATATAGTCCGTGAGCTGCTTTTCGCTGACGATGCTGCCCTTGTTGCCCATACAGAAGCAGCTTTGCAGCACCTAACATCCTGCTTTGCAATAGCTGCAGAGCTGTTTGGGCTGGAAGTCAGCCCGAAGAAAACGGAAGTTCTCTACCAGCCTGCACCACAGGAAGAGTACTATCATCCCCACGGCACAATAGGCAAATCTGTACTTAAGTCTGTTCAGCAGTTCACTTACCTGGGAAGCATCATCTCTACAGACACCAAGATTGATAAAGAGATCACAGATTAGCAAAGGCATATAGTGTATTCAGAAAGCTTCACAAAAGAGTCTCGAGTAACAAACACCTGAGGCAAAGCACAAAAATCAGTGTGTACAGAGCCATTGTATTGTCTATTCTCCTCTATGGGTCTGAAACATGGGTCATCTATCGCCAACATCTACAACTCTTCAAACGCTTTCATCATCGCTGTATACACAATCCTAAATATACACTGGACTGACCATGTGATGAATCTTGCTGTCCTTGAGCAAGCAGGGATCACCAGCATAGAGGCCATGCTGTTGAAAACGCAGCTGTGCTGGGCAGGGCAAGTTTCTAGGATGGAGGACCATCGCCTCCCAAAAATAGTACTCTATGGTGAACTCGCCATGGGTCAGCATAAGAGGGGTGCCCCAAGGAAGAGATAAAAGGACTCCCTGAAACAACATCTCAAGCTCGGCCAAATTGATCACCAACAATGGTCTGCCCTGGCCTCACATCGGGAGGCATGGAGACGCACTATTCACAATGCTGCAGCCTCTTTTGAGAACTCATGCCGAACGAGTCTCGAAGAAAAACAACAACACAAAAAGAACCACAACTTGGAAACATCACCCAAAAAGACTTTTTGCTGTGCTCTCTGCAACCGGACTTGTTTATCTCGGATCGGCGTTTTTAGTCATCAACGCACTTATAGAAAGTGTGGGATGAGTCCTTCCTGAATCTTTGTTAGTGAAGAAAAGCCAGATACACACACACACATGTTTATCTGAAATCTGACATCCTTGCTTCCTAAAGGATGAAATAATTAGAAAAAACTTGGCAAATTTATAAACATTTGGCAGTTAACAAAAATAAAAATGTAAAAGTATATAACAAAAATAAAGTGTGCATATTAATCTGCAATATTTAAATCATTGTACCCCAGGGGTTACATTGCCCCCTAAATTCATCAAAAGGAGGGGGCAAATAAGTTACACAATTTTAAATTAGTATTTCTGAGTCTTGACTTGGCTTTAGGACATAGGTTAGACACACTTGGTCCAAATCAGAAAAACTAAATCAGAAAAAAATCAGAGTTCAGTTTGGGAGTATAAACCAAAGCTTATTGTTGGTGTACATCCCTATTAAATGTTATGTTTTACAACAGTTTGGTTGTCAGTGGATGGCAGTACCATATATGCAATCATTGTTTGTTGTTGTTAACTCCCCTCAAATCGGCCCCAACTCACATCAACCCTGTGGATGACACATGAAGACCCCTGTCATCCACTGCTCTGCTTAGGTCCTTTAGATTCAAGACTCATAACCTCCTTGATTAACTGTCTGTCCATCTGGTGTGCAGTCGTCCTCTCTTTCTGCTGCTTTCTACCTTCCTTAGCTTTATTGTCTTTTCTAGTAAGTCATGGCTTCTCATGGCTATTTTGGCGTCCAGGGAGAGTTCAGCCTTAATCTATTCAAGGGCACATTTGTTTGCCTTTTTAGCTGTCCATAGTATCCTCAGCAGTCATCTCCAGCACCACATCTCAAATGGTGTTTTTTTTTCCCCCTTGTTGGATTTTCCAGTTGGTAACCATTCTGTTTCTCCATATTCTGTTAAAACTGTAACCTATTGTCCTAAATATAGATTCCTTATCAGGGCTATCAGATGTATTAGCACTCCTATGTCTTTAATAATGTCCCATAGGTTTTCAGGTGCTATGCAGACAAAGGCTTTGCTGTAGTCTGTAAAGCATGCGCTCAATTTGTTTCTGGAATTCCTTGGTTCACTCCATTAACAATCATACATTTGTAATGTGGTCCCTAGTAGCTCTAACCTTTCTGAACCCTGCTTTCATATCTGGAATTTCTCCTACCGTATGTGATTGGAGTCTGTGCTGCAGAATTTTGAGCAGAATTTTGCATGCATGAGAAATTAATGCTATGGCCCATAGTTGCTGCAGTCTTTTGTGTCTCCTTTTTTTTTTTTTTTTTGGATGGGGATATATATTGATTGTTTCCAGTCCATTGGTCACCATTTTGTTTTCCATATTGTTGGCATATTTTAGTTATCACTAGAGTTGTTTCTTTCTGTGTGGATTGTAGCAATTCTATTGGAGTATCTGTGCCGTGTGATTTATTCTTCAAAATATCTCTTTTTGTGGGTTCTACCTTGCTCTCTAGGATTTGGGGTTCACCTTCATATGGTTGTTCATTCCATAAGTCATTCATTTTTTCTTCTTTTTTATATAGTTCTTCTTTCTATTGCTTCCATCACCTTTTTTGGATGCCATTCCAAACAGGAAAAAAAATACATGTAGTTGCATCCTCAGAATTCTCAGTTTCTTACTGTGATCACATAATATCTCTTTAGCCAATATGTCAGTAGCAATTCTTGAACATCATCTTTCAATTCTTGAACATCTCCTTAGGAAACCAGGACTCACGGTGTTCTATAAATACACTTACAAGTAGGTGTTTCTGGGGACTGTGGCCCAAAACGCATGGGCCAAATAAGGTGGCTTCCAGCCACTTTGTGGACATGGCGTTTACATGACACCCACCCCCAAAGCAGCCAAAAGCTGTTCTGAGGCCATTCTGCGAGAGGGAATCCAGATCTTTAAGGAGCAGAAATAATGCTGTCCTGCAGGCAGCTTGAGACTGCAGCAGTGGCCCGCTTTGGGAGAGGGCCGTGCAGATGCACCATTGTGAGGGAGAGAAAGGCAAGCCAGCTCCAACAGGCCTTGCCTGAAAGCAAGAAGAGCCCTCCCTCCATCTACCATCATGAGGGAGAGAAAGGCAAGCCAGGTCCAACAGGCTTTGCCTAAAAAGAAGAAGAGCCCTCCCTCCAGTCCCTCTGCCTTGGTCCAGGCCTTTGAGGGAGAGAAGATCTGCTGGACTTTCCCCCTTCCCCACTACCATTACCTTCTCCTTTTGTGTCATGCCTATTTAGATTGTAAGCCTGAGGGCAGGGAAATGTCTAATTAACAAATTGTAAGTCGCTCTGATAGCCTTGGCTGAAGAGCGGGGTATAAATAAAACATCATCATCATCATCATCATCATTATTGCCAAAGCAGCTAGAGGCCACTCCTTCCAGGCCATGTACTTCAGGCCTTAGAAAGTCCTAAGATTAAAACTAAATATTGTTCAGTGTTATAGTAAATCCACAGAGTCATTGAATTTTTGCTGTGTTATTAAAGACTATTAACAAATCATGTTCATTTGTTTCATTTCTCTCTACTTGTTAAAATTAACATCTGCATACCAGACAAGTACAGTATATCAGTTTTCTCTGAACTCTGTTACTGGGTACTACATATGTACTTAAGCTGTCTCATTCTTAACTAAACCTGTTACCCCCGCTCATTAAGATGTTGCTTTACAGACGTTTTACATTTTCTGTACTAGAATGTGTCAGTCTCCAAAATCATTCAGAAAAGCTTTCTTGTCATTGTTGACCCATTTTTATGGATTAGTCTCCCTAAATTACCAATTATTTCTTCTCTTAAGCTTTTCATTATACCCCACCCCCATTCGAAATGCCTGGAACGTGTTGCATCATGTTGGCTGCAGAGTTTATTAATTTTAGTAAATTCCTTAATCTTTTGTCTGTAACTGATCATGAGATGCTTAAATAAAATGAGCAATGTAACTGTGTGAACAATGAACTATGTACGTGTATGTGTGTGCATAGCTCTTAAATCTTTTTTTTTTTTTTTAAAGAACAACAGGAAGCAGGCTGATTGATTACATTTTTTAAAAAGGTCGGAAGTCAGATATTTTAGTGCAAATTACATATCTTCTGAGATCCTTGAAGGTCAGTCAGGAAACTTCTGTTCAAAATGTTCCAGCATATGGATCACGTTCAACAGGATGTATGCTTGACTATGGAAGCTTAATTTGTAATAATCAACACCAGAAAGATTGTTGATTTGTTATTGTGTTGTCTGGTCTGTTTGTGTCCTGGCTTTTCAGTCTGTGTCACGGATGTACCTTGAAGTTCAAGGTTACCAACAAATATAATTTTGCCTTCCCTGCTTCCCATGAGGAAGTAACACTAGTCTGTCTTCAGAAGTTACTGTTCTGATCTTCAGGAGCTGAAGTGGACATCTTGCTTGTTTGTTTAATGAAATTATTTAAGAAAAGAAAAGATGTGAACAGTTACTACTCACTTTAACAATTGGTATCACATGTAGGCTGCTGTGAAAATATGGAATATTTGAATATATTCTGTAGCTGAGTTTATGGCACAATTGTACATCTATCGGAAGTCCCATTGAGTTAAGTGATACTTAGTTCCTTGTAGATGAGAACAGAATTTGAGTCCCAGACTCTTGTGGGTTGATATTTATCTTTAAGATGCCTCACAACTGGTGTTATTTCTGCATATGAAATGATTTTTATTATGCCAGCCTATCTGGGCTTGTCAGGCATATGTTGAATCTTGCTCCCAAAATGAGCACATCCAATATAAATACATAACCATCCTCATTATTTCTTATCACTTATTTTTTACTTCTTTTGAAAGTGTCCACTTTAGAAAAGTATATATGTGAATAGTATTAAAATACATCTGTTTTGGTTGTGAAATTGGACAAAAACAAACCCCACCTCATGTGCCTTCAAGGTATTTGCATAATAGCATTTCAGAGAATTTAAAAATTGAATGAAAACTAATGAGTTTTATATAATGATGGAACAACAGAATTTAGCAGAACTGAGAAGCAGGCTCACTACTTTAATATCCCCATGCACTTCCCAAAACATCTGTGGAGTTCTGAGATATTGTTCAGAGCTGATTTTTAGGTGACAGAAGGGCCTGAAATCAAAAGAGTCAGGGAAGAAAATTTTGCTGTGACTGATTGTGGAATGTTGGATTTAGTGATAATCCACCAAGGCTTGTTTGGTGATATGTGTGCCTGTGTAGATGTCTTTACCTTTCCCAATGTACTAAGACAGAGAACCACATTTCCCCCTAGTCCTAATTTTTAAATTTGAAAGTTTAAATTGGAATTATTGAGTTTTTGGTAATCATCAAAACTGTGTTCCTAGGGTCATATAGACTTGCATATCAAATTTGTGTGCATATATCTGCAGTTTTGATCTTTTACTTTTAATGATGTCAAAAACTATAATGGGTTATGCAATACAAGTTCCATCTAAAGGAAGAAAACTAGCAAATGTTCTGTCTTTCTATGTACAAATGTTCCTCCTTCCATTTTTCCTCAGTGATAAATGCACATTTTTAAAGCAGCTGATTCCTTCTCCTTGCTTATTCCTGCTTAGAATAAGATTGGGTGGAGTTAAAGAATGAGGAGCCATCTGGCTTTCTGTTGAAGAAGGAGGAAGCAACCCAAACAGAGGTTGTAATTTAACTTTGTAGGATTGGAAAGCAGTATATGAGGAGACTGCTGTGCTGCATTTTGCAGTAGTTAACCATCAGCTTACTATTTTTAATATATTTTTAAATGTTCCTACATTCACTGGTTAGCCTGCTAGCAAGTATGGCTGTGTCAGTTCTTTAATTTCTCAAGATAAATGCTTGGGCCTGCAGTCACCTTAATTTGGTTCTGAATATGTATTATTCTGGGTATTGCTTGGTACTATATTCTGTGTATTGCTTGGTACTAGATTTGATCTCATGCTATATAAAATAGTTTTCTGAGGCTCCAGCATGAAAGATATGCATTTAGTTCTTAGAATATTAGGATTGGAGTGAAGGTCTCGATTCCTGTTGTGTCAGGCATTGATCTTTAAGGTAGTAGTAGCTTGCAGAGTTGATTTGGCCTAAAGAAGAAATAAGGAGACTAAGGTGTCCAGGCAGGTGCTCTCTAGGCCTTCTGTTACAGAAGGATAAATGAATTCCTTCTAGTAATAAACCCATCAAGAGCCTGTAAGTTTGAAAGCAAAATAGAACCACATGAAATGTAGTGCTTTTTCCATATGAGGCATGTCTGTAGGCTTGCAGCATGATGTAGTCAGTGAGTCAATGTGGATGGCAATTAAACCTATAAAGATAATAAATATTAACATAACAACCCAATGTTTGGAGAGGGAACTATAAGATTTCTTTTAAGTCATGGATGGAGAACTGCTGGATTGCACTTCTAATGCTGACCACTGAAACTGTATTTTCACCTAAATAATCACCTAAATAACCACCCTCATCACCTAAATAATGTGGTTAAGAAGAGGGACAGGTATACTGATGGAAAGAGAGAGAATGAAAAGTATGATAGTAAAGGAAAACAGTAAAGGAAAAATATCTTGGGGGGAAAACTGTTGTCTTTCCACATGTATGTGCATAACTCCTCCACTTTTAATTCTGCTTATGCCCAGTATTGGAATGGTGTTAGAGGTACAAATTGAAGTAAATTTGAGGTCTTGACCAGCAAAATGTTTCCATCCCTGTTTTCCTCTCTGCGGTATAAGTGAGTATTCCCTTTACCTCTACTAATTAAGTCAATGATCATAGCATAACAGTAATTAGAAGCAACATGTTGGAAAACAGCATAAATCATGCTGTCTTTTATTGAAGTCATGGCAAATTAATGTATTATTTGGTGTGTGGGACTGCCTTTGGAGGAAAAAAATGTTAGGGACATAGTCTTTTTTTAAAAAAAAATTCCCTGAATATGGAGCATAACTGTTTTAACAGCTTAGAAGAAATGAAAGACCATGTGGGAGAGAATATTGGGCTCCTTCCTTTGTTATGCATGTGAAGCAGTCTTAGACTGAGAGAGGGAAATTTGTAAAGATAATTAGGCACATACATCTGAAATTGGGACAAACCACAAATACGTGTTTCTTCATTTAAAAAAAAAAAATCAGACTCAGAGTGGAAGATTGTTAGTGGGAGTCAGGAATGTATTTGTACTTGTTCTATTATCACATCCAAATGTGTTCTTCACAAATGATCAATACACATTTGTTGTTTTTAATTTACACTGTATTTTCCTTTTAATGTGCAAGGTATTCATTATGGTGATGGTTTGCCTGCACATAATTCTGTTGCCTTCGTACTCTGTAGATCATATTGTTTTTAAAATACTAAGTTCATTAAAAAAAATGCAAAGGCACCTAGTGCTGAAGGCAGAACTGATTAACTCCAGAACTTGTACAGCTGAAATAATGTATTCAGATATTTTTATTTGTAAAGGAAGATCTCGTTTCCAAAAGCGGACTGCTGTAAGTAGAAAAATGTTTACACTTCCAAGCTATAAGAGAGCTATTTGTAGTATACTGTTATATGGTTTTCCAGGGAGCTGTCAGCACTAAAATGAGTGAGCAGGTATCTAAAGTGGAGTTTGCAGAAGTTCACTTGTGGAGTGAAGGTGACTGAACACAGGATAGAATTTCTCTGAGGGCCTACTCTTTGGCATTGTTGGCAGAAAAAAAGTCTGCAAAGAGCTGGCCAGCAGAACTGTTTCAAAGGGTCGGATGTCTTTTACATGCTGGCCCACAAGAAAAGAATCCAGACCACATGATAGCCCACTGAGAACAATTTACCCAGAACTGTGCAGAAGAAATAATTCAGATTAGCTCAAGCTTGGATGATATAATTAATACAGATCCAGTGGATATGATTTTATGGGTGCTTGTCCAGGAATAATGGACACTTTCCCATTGGTTTAGCCCAAGGATAGGGATAGGATTGTTGAAGAGGTGAGGGCCCTTGTCCTTCCTGGGTTATGGGGGGAAAAGCCAGGGAGGCAGGAGACTGAGTGGGTAGAGGGAGTGATTAGAGCCTCCCTAAAACAAGAGGCATTATTAAACCATTGTTGAAAAATCATTGCCTGGATCCCATGTATTGGATAACTAAAGCCAGTTTCCAATATTCAATTTCTGGGAGCACCTAAAGGGAGCACCGACCCCCCCCCCCCCCAATTCTCTCCATCGTGATGCCGCTTCTGACCTTTTTGAATGCCTGGGTAGGAAAATTGTGGTGATGGAGGCAGCTCTTTTAGTCCTTCCTCTCCAAGGAAGGACAAGAATCAAGCTTTGAAAGATGTGAATAAGACATCTGTGTGTTTGTCAGCTTTTCTGGGTTAAAAACAGGCAAAGTTGTCACATTAAAGTTAAAGGCTGTCATCACTGCTAGCATAGTTGCCATTTTATTTGCTTTGCCTTTTCATCCTTTTTGACATGAGTGTGTTTTCTTAGTTCCGCCCACACCTGGTTGTCTCCAGCACATGTCACACAGGCCCAAAGCAGACGAGCCAAATAAAGGGGCTTCCAGCCACTTTGGGAACATGGCGTTTATATGATATACGCCCCTGAAGTGGCCAGAAGACATTCTGAGGCTGGCTAACGCGGCCCAAAGCCACAGAAAAAAGAATGCCCCCCCCCAAAAACCCACTCCTGCCGGTGGCCCATTTGGGACCACGGTGTCCAGTTGCTGTGGTCCCAGAGCGGTCAGTGCAGGAGTGGCCTCTGGCTGCTCCTTTTGCCCCATCTGCCTTGCCCCCCAGCCACCATTAACCATGGTTTCCTCCTCATCTAACCAGTCTTTAGGGTGAGCACAAAAAGTTATTCCTGCTAGAATTTTGTAAGTTCTTTGGCATTGTTTTCCTTTGCTTCATCCTTTAGATCCTTTGTTACATGTTCCTGAGTTTTACCCTCAACTTATCCATGGGTCATGTCAAAATCCATAATTGTGGCCCCAATATCTGCCCTCGACTGACATATGAGGTCAACTTATAGTCAAGTATATACGGTTACTAGCAATTAAATTCTATTGAACTCAATGTGGTTTTACATCAGCGTGTTAAGAATCAGAAAATATAAAGCAGGAAAGCAGTTGCAGAGAAAATAGTTCTCAAGCACCTGCTACACCAACTTTTTGCTCAAATCTCAACCATAAGTAACTTCCATACATGACATCTGAGTTTTTAGCAGGATTTGGAGTTACGAGGGTGGGTACAAGATGGGTTGTCTATGTAACTTGGCATTCCAGAAGTAGCAATTGTGCTTATTTTCACTTGGGGTGTGGGTGATTTCCTCACTTCTTGTGTAAAGCATGCAGACTCAGAAAAAAATTAAAATAAATTCTCAAAGAGTGAACCCGTGCCATATGCAAGCTCCTTATAGGTGGCTTTCATCATACTCTGAAGCCGCCTGGGAAATGGACAAATGCCTGGTACGTGCACACGGCCATGCAGCAAGCATGAGCCCCATTATTTCCCATGGGGCTTGCAAATGGCACAAGCCCCATTGGATATAATGGGGCTCCAACATACGCGATTTTTGTTTTATGTGGGGGAGGGGGTCCGGAATGGATCCCCCACAATAAAGCAAGGCCCCATTGTATATACTCATGTATAAGTCTAGAACTAGAAACCTAGGTCAGTGTACCCATGGGTAAGTGTAAATACTGTACTTTAACTCTTATTAAAAAGGGAACCATCTCCTGGTTAAAGGCAAGATTGCAATCTGTTCTGGAAGCACTGCCCTTTCTCTGCTCTCTCTTCCATCCAGCCTTTAGTGTGAGCCAAAACCGTTATTCCTGCCAGAATTTTGCAGTTTCTTTGGCCTTGTTGTCCTTTGCTTCATCATTTAGATCCTTTGTTGCATGTCCCAAAGTTTTACTCTCGACGTATCCAATGGGGGACACATGGCTGAATGACACCACATGTGAGAGGCATCTAGGAGTCCAAGTAGACCATAAGCTGAACATGAGTCAACAGTGCGATGCGGCAGCTAAAAAGGCCAGTGCAATTTTAGGCTGCATCAATAGAAGTAGTGTCTAGATCAAGGGAAGTAATAGTGCCATTCTATTCTGCTTTGGTCAGGCCCCACCTGGAATACTTTGTCCAGTTCTGGGCACCACAATTCAAAAAAGATGTGGAGAAACTGGAGCATGTCCAAAGGAGGGCAACTAAGATGGTGAAGGGTCTGGAAACCATGTGCTATGAGGAACGACTTAGGGAACTGGGGATGTTTAGCCTGGAGAAGAGAATATTAAGAGGTGATATGATAGCCCTGTTTAAATATTTGAAGGGATGTTATATTCAGGAGGGAGCAAGCATGTTTTCTGCTGCTCCAGAGACTAGGACGTGGAACAGTGGATGCAAATTGCAGGAAAAGAGATTCCACCTCAACATTAGGAGGAACTTCCTGACAGTAAGGGCTGTTCGACAGTGGAACTCCCTCGGAGTGTGGTGGAGTCCCCTTCCTTGGAGGTCTTTAAACAGAGGCTCGATGGCCATCTGTCGGGGATGCTTTGATTTGAAGTTCCTGCATGGCAGGGGGTTGGACTGGATGGCCCTTGTGGTCTCTTCCAACTCTATGATTCTGTGATTCTATGGTCATATCAAAATCCATAATTTTGCCCCCCAAAACCTGTCCTTGGCTTATGGACAAGTATATACTGTAGTACATTACTAAAATTGTAATTCTGCACTTAAAATTCCTGTATATATTTTGGTACTGCATACATGTATTATTTGTAACAAGAATAAATACCCTTCTAACTTTTTAGTAGCATTTTATTCATCAACACAATTAATGTTAGAAGGAGTGGGTTTTTTTGAGCCAGCTAATCTTCTGTAGTCTCTTACATAACCTGTGTTGGCATCTCTTCAGATTCATACAGTTTAAAATTTATAGTTTGGGTAGACATTTTGCATTGTGTTCCCAACACCAACAGCCTGGTGTATTCAAAGACCCATTATGTAAAGGCTGATACAGTAAGCTTGGTTGATCAGTTAACCACTTGTCCAGCTCTTGGTTTCATAAATGGTTGTACAAAATGCCATTTGAGGTCACTATTCAGCTTTGTTGGAAAATAGGATCAAATATCCTGGAGGAGATCAAACAAAATATTCCAATCATAGGGAAATAAACATAGAGTAGTAGGCCAGATGTGAAAGTAGATAAGAAATAAAACTGACAGTCATGGAAAAGGAAAAAAATTGCAAGATGTTGCATATTTTATTGTTACCATACATATTCTTAAACTGATTCCAAGAACATAAATTACTTCAATTTAACTTTGATTCTTCTGTTCTGGCAAAGCTTTGAAATTGTGTGTGTATGTGTTTGTCTTTTGTTTTTGTTTTTTGAAGGAATTCAAAATGTCCTGAGTTTGTTCTGTGCAGTCCTCACTGAAAACAAGGTCCTCTTCCATTCGGCAAGTTTCCAAAGGCTGAGTGATGCCTGTAGAGCACTAGAATCTTTAATGTTTCCTCTCAAATACAGGTGAGTGTTTAACACATTGTTTTGATAATGAGGAGCACCACAGTGTGTATATATGTATATATATTACAACATTTTAAACTCCACAAATTGGTTTAAAAAGCAGGTGTTTTAACAAAGGCTTTACAGAATAAAAATGTTATTTTTTACATGTTTGGTCTTCATACAATTTCAAAACACTCACAGTATGTACATTACAATACTTTCCTGGTTTGGGATATACGTTGTAGTGGATAATCATTCTCGTTGTGGTATTGAATGATATTCTAAGCATTCTGGAGAGCTTTGACCCTCTTGAGTTCCCTTTCTACTTCCTTGTACACAGTTTCACAGGATGTAATTTTAGCTACTGCTTGTCCTAAGTTATTGGACATGTTCCAGTTTCTGTAGTCTGAGGCTACAGGTAGGATTCTTAGAGGAATCAGAGCCACCACATGCATGTTAGATTCTAGCTCTTCGTGGTTCCTAAAAGTGAACAGAGGAGCTGGTTGGACAAGTAAGGGGATTGGTGAATGCCTTTTTATTGAAAGAGTAAGAATATTAAAAGAATTCTCTGTATTTGGCCTTTCCTGTAAAATGTGTACATGCATAACTTTTTAGGCAAACAAATACTTGTATTTTGGGCATATGTCAAATAGAAAGTCTACTACTGTAAATGTGCTGCAGTTGCTACAGTGCAAATGATGGAGTTTGTGAGAAACAAAATGATAGGAGTTTGTGAGAAAAGACAAGAAACAATTTAATGTAAAACATTGTATTTCACAAAATAAATTGATATATTTATTTTTGTTTTCACTTTCTTCCCAGTTACCCATATATTCCAATTCTCCCTGCACAGCTCCTGGAAGTTCTCAGCTCACCCACACCATTTATTATTGGTGTACATTCAATCTTCCGTAATGAAATTCATGAACTTGTAAGTATATTCAACTAGGTTTTACCCATTCTTAAAGCTATAATACAGAGAAAATCTTAAGTATAAAACATTGATATATAATTGTAATAAAAAGAATAATGCTAAGCAAGTGTATAAAACAATTTATCATCATAAAACAATACAGGAGTCCTCTATTCGCAGAAGAATAAGACTAGAGCCAGCTAATTATATTCTAAAGCCTGAAGCACACTGGCCAAATGATGCATAGCATTCACTTGACACACGCCTCAAACGTGGCTGAAAGCTGTGCCAGTGCGGCGCCATATCAGAAGAACAGAGCCAAGAAAGAGTGGATGGGATTTATTCTTTCAGGTGACCTGGTTCAGGACCACGGCGGCAGCTCAGATCAGAGCCAGGCGCATGTGGTTGCTGTGGCCCCAGCACAAACAGCGCCGGAGAGGCTGCACATTACTCCATCTGGGCTGTCTGTTTCCGGCCTATGAAGAGCTGTGTGCACTGTGCTTTACGGCCTTGTTCATTAGGTCTATCATAATGTTTTTAAATAATCTACATGTTGCAACTTTTTTACAATCAACACTAATTGGACTCACAACAATATACTGCTATTAGTGGCTTGCCCCAATATTTGTCATGTGCTACATTTTCCAGTAATCGCCAGGTATATTCACAGTGTGATATTTCTATTGCAGGTCCAAAATTCTTATTGTATTCACACTCATAAAGTCCAATATTATATAAAATGTTCATTTTTCTTCCATCTTTCAGTTAGATGTAATCATAGCAGACCTGGATGGTGGTACAATTAAAATTCCTGAATGCATTCATTTGTCCCAGCTCCCAGAACCACTTCTTCATCAGACCCAGACTGCTTTGTCGCTTGTAAGTCTGATTCCCATATCACTGATGATTTCCAATTAAGAATGTAATGCTTCTCCTAGTTTTTGACTGTTTTAACAATCAATGTTTACATTACTGGAAATATCTCCTAATCACCAGAGTCCATTTGATTTTAAAATATTAATTTTGTAATCGTTATTTGTAAGAAAAGAAGTTGCAGACAGCTAGAAAGATATTCCTTTTAATTGTTCTTTACTTCAATAGAAGATAGTATTATAAAAAAAAAGAGTTTTCCATTTGTAGCCAGATAACCAAAAAAGGCAAAAACATAAACATCAAGGCATAATTGTAAACAAAGCAAAACACACCTCTATTTTCAATGAATCTATAAAGGAAATTTGTGTTTGCTGTATACCCTTTGTCCTGCACCTTGGCTGTGTCTGCCCTGCTTCCCCTTTCCAGTCTTGAAAGGCAGTTACTTGTTTTATTGTCAGGTTAGCGTTCTGTGATAGCTGGCCATTACTGTGCTTCTTCGTGTCTTTTTCTTTGGAGTCAGGGTGGTGGCTTTTCATTATCTTAAAAGGAACAATTACAGGGCTAAACAAGGTGCAGATATTTGCTGCTTTGATTTGACATATGTTCGTAGTAACTTTTAATTTATATTCAGAAAAATAAGCCTAAGAAAGTGTTGCCAATGTAATGCTTTGAAATTTTATTCTTGAAATTGTAGGTTTTACATCCAGATTTAGAAACAGCAGATTTTGCATTTCCTCCTCCTCGAACAGCTTTGTCACATTCCAAAATGTTGGTAAGATGTAGTATTTTGAATTTGGTAATAAACAAGGAGAAACAATGTTTTCCCTTACATCTCAGTGAATGAATCTGTATTTCTGATTTCTTTTTCTGTGTTCTTTCCAAATATTTGTAATGCTATACTTTATTGGAATGCTTTTAATCACAAAAATGTGGCTTATTGAATTCAAAGTTGATGAGGCTATATAGTGCACCATCATGTTTACAATGTGGCATACTCAAATAAAATGAATGATTTGAGCCATACCAAACTCAGTCCTATAAGTTTAATGAGATGTGTTCCTAAGTAGCTGAAGTTCTTGGTTCTATGCTGTATTAGCAGAGCAGAACAGAGTCATGGTCACAGGGAGATCCAAGTTCAATCATAAAAAAAATTGCAGCCTTACAGCTGCTTGATGGTGTTGGCTGGAGCTACAGTTCTAAAGAAATCACATATACATTTCCAAAACTGCATGGGCTAATTTTTATCTATACATAATTTTCAAAAAAATAATTGCTATTATTTTAATTGAAATGCAGTATTTCTCTCCATTGGGTGAAAAACAGTGTGTGCTTACAGGCAACTACAAGGCCACATATTCCACTCTTTCACCTGGAATTTGAGTGAGCAGCTTTTCAAATAAAAAAATAGCTTCAAATTGAGGGCAGTTCTTTAAAAAGTAGGAGATGGGACAACCATGTGTAATTCCAAAAACTGGCAATTGATGTTGACACAACTAAGGGGGGGATACCTTTCTCCCGCGTATCGTTGCTGCAGCGACCGCATGTCGTGAAAATGATGTACCCCTTTGTGCATCACTACAGAGGTGCCATTAGCGCCCTGGAGCAGTGCAGAAACATCCATTTTGCACCACACTGTTTGGACGTGGTACACAAGGTACGTTGTCACCGTGTGTAAATGCGCGTGTGCCAAAATGGCGTCCAGACAGCCCTAACATCAGCCGCAGGCCAGCGCTGGAGATGTTATAGAGACTGCATTAATGTTCTTCTTTCCAGTTATTTATCAAAAGAGCTATACAAAACATTGTTAACAACGGTACTTGATTTACTTAACAGTGAAATAGCAAACCTTTTCTTAAAGCTATTCTTTGTGATTTTACTAATAGCATATATTCCAGTTGCACTGGGGCAGAGAGACTGGGTTATGAGATAAATACAGCTTTTTAAAAATATACTATCCATAAACCAAAATAGTTTTCAACCAATGCAAGGAAGAAGGAAAATACAAGGTGCTATAAATTTATGTTCTATAAATTATAGAACATAAAGCTCTCAGGAAGTACATCATTCCCGTTTGGCATTGAGTCTTGAAAAGTTAATGATTTCTCTTTCATTAATAATTCAGTTTCCCAAACTCTTATTCCTGGTGCCACTGTGGAGCAGGGCATGTTATACCAGGAGAGAAGTTGGTACCACCACTGTCAAGCTTGGCCAAGCAACTCTTTGACTGAAGTCCTGGAAGGAAATCTTACTATAGCCAGGAATCATAGCCATCAAAAGACTTCAGTGCATGGTGTCTTTATTTTATTTATTAATTGCATTTGTACCCTGTCTATAACCTCCAACTGTCTTTTATTATAGAAAATAAAGCTTTCAAGAAGTGCATCATGCTCATTTGGCATTAAGTCTTGAAATGTTAAAGAGTTATCTTTCATGAATAATTCAGTTTTCCCGTGTTTAATCCAAAATCTCACTCTTGGTGCCATCATAGAGCAGGGCATGTTGTGCCAAGAGGGAAGTTGGTACCATCACCCTCAGGCTTGGCTGAGTGGTTGTTTGGCTGAACTCCTGGGAAGAGATCTTGGTTATGGCCAGGAATCACAGCATGATGCTTTTAATTTATTGATTGATTGAATTTATATCCTGTGTCTAATCTCAAACTGTGTGCATTATTTTTATTGCTATTACTGAAATTCATATGAAAAACATTTATATTTAATTTTTAATTAAACATTCTCTTCTCAAGAAATTGCATGCATAAAGAAAAAAAATTTCTTTGAACATTTCCCTCTTGATTTATCTTTTATACATGTATAGTACCACTCAGTTCACTTATCTTTCTCAGGATAAAGAGGTGCGAGGAGTCTTTCTGAGGCTATTTGCCCAGCTTTTCCAAGGATATAGATCTTGTCTTCAGCTGATCAGGATTCATGCAGAACCTGTTATAAATTTCCACAAGGTAAAAACAAAACTTAAGTTACAATTTTCTATGATGTTTTTTAAATTATTAAAATGCATACAGTGGTGCAACATTATGGTAATACAGTTTGATGGCTGAAAGTCTCCATTGGCTTAAATCTTGGAGAATGGACTGTTAGCTTTGCTTTAGCTCACATATTTTTCTCTGCTGCCTTATAGCTAAGACTGCATTTGTAAGTAATGATACCTAGAAATAATTAGTACCCCTTTCACTCATGAAAGTTGGAATTTCTACTGATAGAAATCAGAGCTGAAACATTTCCATTTTCATCACATCTGCTACCATAAAGTAGCATTCCTACACATGTTAACAGCCCCAGTATCAGTCAGTGGATAATAGTGTGCCATTGGCAGAGATTAGGAGTAAATAATGTACATCATGTGAGAAATTAATCTGCAATACAATGAATAGTTTTATAAAATAATCCAGATGTCTCACTTAAATAAGCCAAAATGTGTTTCATGAGGAAGAATAAACAAAAGCTAGGAGTTTCTATTTGACCATGGGGGGAAATTGATTCTGACCTCAGCTGGATCTAAGGATGAAGGAAAAATTCAACTAAGTTGTTTTTCAGACAAAAAAAATTTTGGCCTCCCAGCTGAAATCCACCTCACCCAGCAGTCTATATTCATTTGTCTCATCTCAAGATCTGAAGCCACATAGGAAGTTTAAAATAGGAGGCATGTATATTAAGGGGCTAAAATTGCAAATAACACCACCTCTCAATAGACTGAGGCACCCAACTGAAAACTGAAATGTTTATAATTTTGTGTTGATGTTGGTTGGGCTTTTTATTCCACAGCTGTTAAATAGATTTAGTATGTAATTGTTTCACATCTTACCTTGCATAATTTCTGTTTGCTGAAAGAAAACAGACTTCTGAATGCATTCCAAACATATTTGGAATGAATATGTGTATGCTGATGGAAAGTTTTCTATTTACAATAACCTTGATGTTATGATAGTTCAGTGTTTGCTTTTATGAAAAGAATTAGGTGCTCATTCCTTCCTTTTCTATTTCATATTTCTATTTTAACTATTCTTTTTGGCTTTTTAAAAACTTGCACACATCAATATGGGATTAGATAGATAGATAGATAGATAGTAGTTAAAATGTACTTCTTTCTGCAGGCAGCCTTCTTGGGCCAGCGAGGACTGATCGAAAATGATTTCCTTACCAAAGTTCTGAATGGAATGGCTTTTGCTGGCTTTGTGTCAGAAAGAGGTCCTCCCTACCGATCCTGTGATCTCTTTGATGAGGTAGAAACACTTTTTATGACACACATGAAAGCTGAAATTAAAAAAAAAAAAAGAACTTGTGTAGTTACATTTCTGTGGCTCTTTTCGTCATGTTGTGAAGAATATATTATTCTTTTAAAATGCCTATAGATCTTTCTATATGGCAGTATGGGAATTTGTTAAAATGAGTAGCATGAGCACTTTAGGCAAACATTGTTTAAAAATGTGGACTTTGTGACTGATTTTACAGGTGCTGTAAGATGTATGTATTTTTCTGTATAGAAAGACATAAACTTTGTTACATGATCTGCTTTTTGTTACTTTTGGATTTGTTTTTTTTTTTTCCCTTCGCAATGTGCAGTACCATACACATTAAAACACTTGTCCCTGCTGTGCTTATAGCATTAATACTTTCAAAACAGATATTAAGAGTTTAGGATATCAAAAGGGCTATATAAATGAAGCTGTTTTGTGATAAATTTCAAAATTCTTAGAAACACAACACTAGATAGGAATGGATTATCAGTCCATTACCTAATTATGATATTTAGATCCACTCAAACTCTATCTCAAAAATTAAATAAGGGTTCCTGAATGATTTATAATATATATTAATGCATTCATTTTAATTCAGTGTATTATGCGTTTTACCACTGGGAAAGTCACTTTCTTTCTTTTGTAGTTGGTGGCATTCGAAGTAGAGAGAATTAAATCTGAAGAAAGCAATTCATCAAAAATGTTAAAACATGTCAGAGAACTTGCAGACCAATTGTTCAAAAATGTAAGTATAATGCACTAATCAGCTATGATGTGACTGAATAATATTTCACTAGCATTAAAGCTGTAATGAAATAAAATAATGGCAATAGAGGATTTACATAAATTCAAGCTAGATAATGAGGAAATTGAAATTGGGTTAATTTCTCATACCTTAGATCAAACATTCATCAGAATAGAGACTGCACACAAGAAGCCAGAAGAAGATTAGGAATGAGAAGGGCAGCTATGAAAGAACTAGACAAAATCATAAAGTGTAAAGATATACAGATACACACTAAAGTTAGAATTGTTCTAGCCATTGTATTCCCCATTATCATGTATGGATGTCAGTGGTGGTAGTGGTGCTGAAGAAGTGTGCTGAAGATACTGTGGAAGACCAAAAAGAAAAATAATTGGCTCCTAGAACATATCAAGCCTGAACTTTCCCTGGAAGCCAAGATGACTAAATTGAGGCTGTCATACTTCGGCCACATCATGGGATGGCACAACTCATTAGAAACAGTAATGCTGGTGAAGATAGAGGACAGTAGAATGAGAGGAAGACTGCATACCAGATGACTTCACTCAGTCAGGGAGACCATGGGTCTGAGCCTATAGAACCTGAGCAGAGAGCGAGAGGACAGTGGGGCTTGGAGACGCCTCATTCACAGAATCACCATGAGTCAAAGTCAGATCAGAGGCAGCTAATAACAACAACAGATGTTGATTAGCTTTGCAGTGTATCTTAAGAAACTTTAAAGTTTCTTAACCACCAAGCTTTTTGAAACTGCAGTTCTACTTACAAAAGACCTAGACCACATTAATACTGTTATTTGATTCACATGTTGTTGTTAACTGCCTTCAAGTCAGCCTCGACCCATGATGAGCCTGTGAATAACTGGAAAATGGTGTTAAAAAAGGCTTTTATTTGTACTGCTGAAACTACAGAAAAAGAGAAACAGAAGAATCAGCTCGTGAAGAAGAGTTTTCCTAAAATGCATTAGCAGAACAAATAAATAAAAGTATTTCGTAACAACAGCGCTTTTGTTCCACAAAACACTGGGGTACATTTCACATTCTCCAGCATTTCACAGTGTTTTCTCCCCTTCAACTTGACCCTGCAGATAAGGTATCTCCATGACCCCTTATTTTCCACTGCTCTGCTTTGTTCCTGCAAATTCAAACCTATGACCTCCCTGATTGAATAGTTCTCATTTGAACTATTTTTCAACAGACAAATCAAGAGGAATTCTGAAGCAAATGTAGAAATTAGGGATGATAGTTGTAGAATTCTAAGAGAAAATTTGTTGACACCAGTTCCTGCTTGGCTGTTGTAAGCAGAATATATTGTTTCTAACAACAAAAAATATGGCCACCCTTTGCGTAAATAATTTGAACCTTACTACATAGGCAATGAAGATATTCTTTAAAATGAAGGACAATCCACTTAGAAAACTGAGTTCTATATATAGTACAGTATTTTGTGGTGTTGCTGTGTTGACCCTAATTTCAAGCCACAAAATACTTGTATTTTTTTGTATTTTTTTGTATAATAGTTAATCTTTTAGCGAAGCAGGCTACAAAAGCATAGAGTGGGTGTGGTGCTGAAGATGATGATGATGATTACAGTGATCAGTTGAGTGGAAAGATCATCAGCTATTGTACTGAAATTATACTGTCTCTGGACAAGTTAAATAATACAAAGAAATAGGTTCATCTGAAATGCTTTCCTGTTTACCTTCGTTTTAACATTGCTTTTTCTGGCTGACCTGTCTTTCTCACTAGCTCCTAACCATAGCAATCAGGAGATGGACATTTCTAATAAAGGAATAATCCAGTACAGTATTTGGTTGCTAAAGAAATATTATTTCTCTCTAAATCTTTTGATAAGCAAATGGCTAGTGAAAAGTCCAGTCCTTTTCAACTTTCCTAGTGTCCTTTTTTGTGTCTTAGGGACTACAACCCAGGTCTTCACACTATAGGATAGAGACTAACCTATCATTCTACCCCTTTAAATTTAGGTAAGCATAAAATTACATAGTAAAATCAAATAATTTTACTTCAGATTAATTAATGCAGAATGGGTATTACCTGCTAATACTAGTCTCAGCATTTACTAATGCAGATTTAAATTATTCTACTCTTGGGGTTACTTATTTTTTTTAAAAAATATTATACTATGGGATCTCAGGGGTAAAATCATTTAATAATTTAAAGTGGTAAAAATAATCTAAACACTAAATAGTGGCTCAATGGTTAAGACACTGACTCTGATGATTGCAAAATCAGCAGGTCTTCAGTTTGAGCTCAAGCACCTCATAACAGAGTGAGCTCCTGTCACTAGTCCGAGCTTCTGCCAACCTAGAAGTTCAAAAGCATGTAAAAGTGCAAGTAGAAATGTGCAAGTACCACTCCAGTGGGAAGGTAACAACTTTCTGTGCAGTTGTGCTGATCACATGATCACAGAGTAATCTTTGACAACACTGGCTCCCTTGGCCTAGTAATGGAGATGAGCACCACCCCCTGCCATCAAACATGATATGACAATCATGTCAAAGGAGAAACCTTTACCTTTTTAAAATATTAAATAATTCAGCAAGTTAACACAGCTTTCAATTAGTTTAAAACTATGCACATCTTCAGTTCTGATTAAAAAGAAGCCCCAACCCCAAGCCTTAAAAGAACCAGGTTTTTACTTGTTGCTAAAATGAAGCCATTATTGGTGCCAGTGAGGCTTCTAAGAGAAGAGTATTCTGTAACCTCGGGGCCATAACTTAGAAGTCCTTCTCCCATGTCTTTCCATAGTATATTGCTCTCACTGGTGCCACACAGAGGGCCTAGCAGACATCGAACCTCAGGTTAATCTAGGGAGAGGGTCTCCTTCAAAAAATCAAGGCCCTAAACCATTTAGGTCTTTAGTGATTTAGCTGTGTTAGTATGAGATGATGCAAAAGACATTGTAGCATATGCTTTCACAGACTTTAGTAGATGCACCTGAGGAAGTAGACCAAGTCTATGACAGCTTATGCTACAACTTCTTTTGCACCATTAGTCTCAAAGGTGCTACAAGATTCCTTTGCATACATTTAATTCTTTGAATATCATTTTGCTGGCCTGAATGCAGATACCCCACACTTTGGTAATTTGTTTCTTGGTGAACCCAGTAGCTGCTTTATATTTCCTCCTCAGTCAAAAAGGTGAAGGTTGTATCCATTCAAGTGCTAGCAGAAAAGGTACACAAGAGGTGGCATTGTTTGGGTAATAGCTGCAGTTGACCAAGCATTAATGGAATGATTCATGCAAGCGAATACCTGGTACAATGAAGTCATAATGCATCATGAACATGTTTGTACAGTGGCTTATGCAAACAGTTGTTCAAATGGAATTGAATTGTTTGAATGAATGCTTAACATTGTAATGGAATTTCCTTAAATGGTAAAAACTTTGTGCTACCAGATGACACCACCGCATGCAACCGAGTCATAGAAAGACTGTAAACCCATTTACCCACCTACTTAATCTACCACCAGTAGCTGCAGAGTTATGTAAAACAGGATAAATAATTTCTATTACATGAAACAGAATATGTATGCATAGAAACTTGTTATTCATCTGCATTAATATTTCCCTCTTTAAAACAAATATATAAGGATAGCTAGTAAATATATAACTGGAAATCAATCAAGGTTGCTAGCTTGGCAAAATGTTGTCCATTCTTTTCTTTCATTTAGTAATTGTTTCATTTTTTCAGCAACTGTTCTTTCAAACTGAAGGACTAATTTATATTATCGCTTGTGTTGAAATAGCCACTTCTTTAATTTGCTGCCTTATGATCATTAATTAAATTTAGGAAATACTTTAATTATGATAAGTTAATGTATAAACAACATTGTATACATTGTCACCAGTGTGTACAGCTTATACTTCAGTTTATCTTAATAGTACTTCATTGGTATTAACGGTCTATCATACTGAAACAGTGTGCTCTACCCAAGCTTAGGACAGGACCACTGATATAATGGAACTTAAAATAACCTTTATAAAAGAGATTGCTTTTCTTATCACAGGAGAATCCAAATCCTCACATGGCTTTCCAGAAAGTTCCACGACCTACCGAAGGATCTCATCTGAGAGTACATGTACTTCCATTTCCCAAGATTAATGAAAATCAAGTTCAAGATTTAATACAGGAAGGTTTAGTTAAGAACCAAAGTGCACCAACTGCTTCTCGTATAGAAAGGAAATGTGTTGTACCTGCTGGCCCACCTGTTGGTAAGAAAATCATCCCTACGTTTCATCCAGCTATAACAATTTCAATGTTTGGACAGATATTTCCTTATATCAGATTTTTCTAGACTTTTCCAAAATGTACTTTTAAAAGAAGGGAACCATTGTTTCCCCACGAAAATAAGAGCACTGGAACTTGTTTAAAGAATATGGCTGGCACTGTCCATTAGTATTATTTGTATTCAAGTATCTTTGTGGTATTTATGCTAGTATATTTTAATGTCATAGAAAATTTTAAGGAAATTTTAAAATCGGTTTTAAGGAAGAATATGATACAAATATCAAAGTGAGTATTTTTTTTTGTTTGATTGTTTCTTTCTTTAATATATTGTATGTCACTGTCCTCTGAGTCTGGACGTACCTCCTTCATTGTATAATTAATAGCCCTGACAAACAGGTAATATGAAAAAGATAAGAAAGAAAGAAAGAAAGAAAGAAGTAAATTGTCCTAGAGCCTATGTTGAAGGGTAGATACCTTTTTAAAAAACAAATTAATAGCCTGTAAGTATCTGCACTTTTCTGCACTTCTGATGTTCTCTTATTTGTTATAATAGTTTCCTAGCAGCTAGGCACCCATAATTTATAGTAGGCATAAGGGGAAGGGTTGCTATATTTCCTGCTCTTGAAGGGTTGTGAGAGGACATTCCTGTGTTTGAAAGACTTTCCAGATGAAGTCCACAGCAGAAGGAACAGAAACCTTGAAGACAATCTTGAAGCTGAATAGCACCTGGGCTGCAGACTGAACAGATGCATCAGTCATTTGGTCACAATCTCCCCCACTGTGTTGGCAGTTATTTAAACTGTAGTAAATTCTTCTAAATAATCTGTGCCTCTAAATTAACATGTACTAAATCAAGTCTTATTATGCCATCTTTTTTGATGATGTATTTCCTTTTTCTTGATAAGGGCAAATGGCCACACTAATAATCAGCAACAGCAAGTTGACTGCCTTAAAACAGTAGCCATTGAATTATTTTCAGCTGTAGAGTGCTGTATGTACAGTCATACGTGTATTTTTGGATGGTTTTCACATGTTCCATATAATATCTCCTTGACACCAGATGAGATAGCATTTTTCTCTCAGTGAGTAGAGTGGGTGAATCGTCTTCCTCTATCTATTCTGCTGGAGCAGATGACAACTTCTTGTAGTGTATGCCTGGCTTGGCCTCAGTCTCTCTTTTAGTGATCTGCTGTTGGAATGGTAGGCATTCTAGTTGCCTCCAATTATGTCCCACTTATCTCTCTTCCACAAACAAATACACATGAGAAATGTGACATTGTTGTAATGCCAAAAATTCACTGCAATTTTTCAGGGAAAATTCATCAGCAAAATGGCAGGTTCCTTTGTTAATGCATATTCCTGCCAAATTAATATGGATTTTAGAAGTTCATGCTGTGTTTTTCACAAATGGAGACACAATTTTTCCCTAGGAGGAAAGATGCCTCTAAGTAGTAATAGAGTTGTACACTAAAGATTCTTAGCATCTAATTATGACGAATGTAACAAAGTCAAACAAAGATAGCCTAGGAGTCATCCTAGGAATGTTCCTAATTTAATAACTCCTCAGTGATGGGGTGTGTGTTTTTAAATAAATATATAAATTGTTTCACATATGTTTCTATTTCTTTTCTTTTCTTTTTTGCTAGTTTCCATAGTAGAAAAGTCAAGCTCAGTTTTCAACAGTGCACAAAGGCTGGAAGTTGTTAGAAACTGCATCTCTTTTATATTTGAAAATAAAATTTTGGAGACTGAAAAGGTAATAAAGTTTTTGTTGAAGTATTTGAGGAACATTTCCAAGTTAAACTCATACATGTCAAGTGATTGCTTTCTTTGTTAGTCCTGTCAGATTTTAGTTCTCTTTTCATATTTTCCCTGTCCTTTACAGCAACTATCGGGCTAAAAATGACTGAGATGCCAGTTGGGGCAAAGGTGGGGTATCTGGAGGTGAAGTATGTTTGCAGGTCCTTCTTTAAAACTGTAATCCCATTCTTATCTCTTTGTCTGCTGCAGATAGCCGTTCTAGGAGGATTTTTTCTTCTTTCCTGTTTTTCTCATTCTCATGAATAGAGAGGCCTTGACCAAAACAACATGTCAGCCAGACCCAAATACTAACATGGTTCTGCAATATAAGAGGCAGCATCATATAAAGTCTAATCTAACATGAGTTTTACAGTGCTGTGCAATGTCCAGTTCTGTTGAATGGAACTGCTGTTTAAACCACCCATTTCAACTCACATGGGGCCCATTCCCACTTGTGGAAAACCCCGCATTGGAACCGGGCTGTGCTTCGCTTATGAAAGCGATTCCAAAAGGCCCCTCATTCACACTATGAAAAGGGACCTTGTTTGGAACCGCTTTCTTAGCCGGGAATGCTTGTTGTTCCCACTGGAGCTGCCATGTAAAGTGACAGCCCTTAACACCCCATCCCCTTCCCGCAGGGGAATTTTTTTTATTGGGGGGGGTATTGATTGCAAAATCAATCTTGTGCATTTGTGATCTTGTGCATTTGCGATCAGTATAATGAAGAAAATGAAAAACACACACACACATACCTGGGGGGTCCTTCCTTCCTTCCCCCCTTCCTTCCTTTTTTCTCTTTTTCCTCATTATACTGATCGCAAATGCACAAGATCACAAATGCACAAGATCACAAATGCAATCTTGTGCATTTGTGATCTTGTGCATTATCAGTATAATAAAGAAAATGAACACACACTTGCTCCTGGGGGGTCCTTCCTTCCTTCCCCCCTTCCTTCCTTTTTTTCTCTTTTTCTTCATTATACTGATCACAAATTCAGTCTTGTGCATTTGTGATCTTGTGCATTTGTGATCTTATGCATTTCTGATCAGTATAATGAAGAAAAAAAGGAAGAAAGAGGGAGGGGAAGGAAGGAAGGAAGGAAGGAAGGAAGGAAGGAAGGACCCCCAGGAGCAAGTGTGTGTGTATGTTTTCTTTTTCTTCATTATACTGATCGCAAATGCGCAAGATCGCAAATGCGCAAGATCACAAATGCACAAGATTGATTTTGCGATCAATACCCCCCTCCAAAAAACAAAAAAAAAAACAACCACGATTCTGACCAGCTTTCCCACTTACTGGAAACGCTTCAGAATCGTGTTTTCCAAAAAAGACCACTTTAAAACTAGTGTCAGGAAAGCCCGGGGAATTTGCTTTTAACCCGGTCCTTTCCTCCACTAATCGATCGGATGAGGATCGGAAGTCGATTCGAGTGTGAACGAGGGTCATATAGCCCGCATCACACTTCGAATCAAAATGTAGTGGGAATGGGGCCATGGTGTAGTATTGAATAGGTATGGAATGAGAATTTGAAACATGAGTATATGGCAAAAGAAAGGCAGAATAATGAAGGCAGACAAAGCCTCTGGAGAGCAAGCACCCTACTTCAGTTTTACCTTAAATTTTGTTCATACAAACGAATAAATCACGGTTATCAATAGGCAAAAGCCCATTTTAGGAAAAGGTGCCAACAAAGCATGCAGCAAAATGATTCCTCCTTTGGGGGATAAAGGAAGCTGAGCATCACTTTGCTGACAGCAGTTTTATTTAGTAGCATCCCTGTTTCATCTCTTACATTTGCACAGTGCATTTGCACAGCTAATTTGCATAGTATACCAGCTGTGCTTGTTCCTAACACATGCCTTGATTACATCCTGTTTGGTCTACTGTAACGCACTCTTGGAAACTGGCTAATAACTTCAGTGGGCTTAAAATACAGTGGCCAACATTATGTCTGGGCCAGTTATAGGGAGCATATAACTCCCTTTTTGAAACAGCTGCACTGACTTCTGATTCATTTCTGGACACAAGTTTTGGTCATGACTTACATGGCTTAGGTCCAGACTGTCTGAAAGACCATATCTCCCCATACAAGGTTGTATGATCTACAGAGGAAGGTGTTCTCTTGGTCCTACCACCACAGGTTCATTAGGTGAGAATAGGAGAGAGGGCTTTCTCAGTGGCTGCACCCCCCTCTGGAACGCCCTTCCATGGGAGGCTAGGCTGGCTCCCACCTTGCTTTCCTTTTGCCAACAGGCAAAGACATTTTTTTCAAGCAGGCTTTTAATATATAATTGTATCAGGGAGGCTTTTATGCAGAAGTGTACTTTAGATTTTTTAAACTTTTGTATGGTTTTTAGCTAGTTGATTTTAATTGTTTTTAATTTTTTATTGTAAAATATTTCAAACAATTTTATCTGTGAGCTACCTTGGATCCTTTTCTGGGAGAAAGACAGCATATAAATTAAATAAATAAATTAACTCTCTTCTCCAGGTTGAGTTTATATCCTTGTAGCAGAGAGTGCAGGGAACTGCAGTGTTATTAGCCATTATTAGTATTAATAGTGCTTTTCAACGTTTTGAAGTTATCCTCATGGGTTTTTCAGTGTACAAACTGAACAGCCAAGAGGCCCAGGGCATTTTCATTGTGAATACAGTCAGCCCTCCACTTTTGTGGAGATTAGGAGCTCAGGAGCATCACAGAAGTGGAAAAAACACAAATATCTCTAGGGGCCTCCAAACCATATTTAATACACAAAAAGTACCTCTACAGGATGGCTGGGCCTGGCCATGCACACATTCCCTTGCTTGCTCGCCTGCCTCATTCTTTCCCCCCTACAGTACTTGCATGAGGGAATGCACACACTCTTCCTGCTCATGTTTCTCCACCCCTCCCCTTCCCCGTGCAAGTGAGTGAGTGAGCAAGGGAATGTATGCACTCTTCCTTGCACTCCCCAACCCATTCCTTTCCTCCCAGCCACCCACACAAGTGAGCAAGGGAATGCATGCCTTCCCTCCTCATGCTCCCTATCACATCCCCTTCCCACCACCACCTGTCCAAGTGAGGGACAAAGCCAGGGAATGCATGTACTCTCCCTCCTTGGGCTCCTTCTCCCATCTCCTTCCCACCAAATCATGTGAGCGAGTGCAGGAATACACATGTACTCCTTCCTTGCTCGCTCACATCATATCCCCTTCCCTCCCCATCCTGGGAATAAGTGAGGGAACCCGCACTCCCTCCCTCCTCACACTCCCCTGTCCTAACTCATCTCCTCGCATGTGGGTGAGGGAACACATACATGAGTTCATCCAGCCACCCCACCATTCCTCCCAGTGACACAGGTATTCTTATTATTAGTAGTAGTAGTACGTTTTCTTATTTCCCACCTTTCTCCTAATATAGGAAGGCAATGAACAACACATCTAAAACAACACAATTTAAAAACCGTACAAGATTAAATTGTATAAATATAAAATTTAAAAAACAATTAGACCATTTTAAAAGTTAATACAGTTATGAGTTAAAATCACATGTTACAAATATTACACAGCATTCCTAGACCTTACCAATTTGCAAAGGCCTGCCATGACAAGAATGGAAGGACAGCAGGGATGGAGCCATCCTGGCCTCCCTAGGAAGGGAGCTCCAAAGCTTGGGAGCAGCCATGGAGAAGACCCTCTCTCTTGTTCCCACCAATGCTTGGCTACCAGTCCTAAAAAAACAGCAAAATCAAGACTCAGCAAATGCAAATGAGAAACCACCCAGGGTCAGGGGCTTTCCCAGCAGACAATGATCACTAATTAAGCAGACACTAATCTGCTTTGCATATCCTCCCACCCTGAGACCTTGCCATCAACCACAGAACAATACACAGATTAACATGGGAATCACTTCTCCATACCCAGTGTCACACAGTACATATATATACCCAACTCTCTTCCATGCCAGCATTCTGTAAAGGTGCCAGCCACAGATGCTGGCAAAACATCAGGTATAAACTCTTCTAGAACATGGCCACATAGCCTGAGAAATCCAGAAAAAACTATCACAGTGTTATGGCTGCATTACTGGCATTTAACCACTGTGCCACCAATACTCCTTTGTAATAGGAGAAGGAAAGGGCATACTCATTCTGGCATCAATTGTAGCCAGTTTGTCCCAGACTGCGGCCAGCACTGACCAACAATAGCTGATAAGTCAGTTCCACAAGCCTAAACATTGATCCAAAGAATAGTCCAAAAGTCAGAGCCAAGGTCAGGGCTAGGGAAAGCACAGAAGTCAGTCCGGTCCGAGGTCAGGGCAAGGAGAAAGCAGCGAAAGTCCAAATCGTTCCAAGGTCAAGGCAAACCAGAGTTCCAAAGACACGAAGCCAGCACACAGTCACACCAAGAGACTTACAATAAGTTCTAGCAAAGGGATGGCGTCCCACAGGTGTTTAAGTAGCCGACACCCTGCCTGGTATCATCTGAGCCTTATTAAGAGCTTGTTTCTCAGCCAGCCTGCGAGATTGACGGACACCAGCACTTTCAGCCCTTCGCTCCTTAAAGGAGGGAACCTCCAAGCCATATTCCTCCCTGGAGCCCACACTCATCTGCTGAGCCCTTGAAGGGAGCTCCACAGTGCCAGAGCCTGGCTGTGCTTCCACTCCTGGGGCTGAACTGTCAGGGCTAGGGTCTGGCATGGCAGAACTGGAACCTGGCCTAGCCTCCAATTCCTCTTGCTCCTGAGGAGCCATGTCCTCCTCCTCCTCCTCCGACTCCAACTCTTGGCTGGCCATGACACAGTTCTGTGGCATCGGCATTAGGTCCACTTGTTAAATTCATTAGGAAGGAACTAATTTAAATGAATAGAAAATGTTACGCAGGCACATAATCATCTTGTGTTGACCTACCTAGTTCTGCAAGTGGAATCATTACCCATAATAGCTAATGCCTATTCCAGTCTCATATTGAAAGCATGGGGGGTGTTTTCAGGTCATATTAACTAGATTTTTAAAAATTATTTTACAAGTGCAAAATTTTAATCATTAAACTTTAGACAGATTAGCAAAAATCATTACAAATAGAACTACATCAAACCACAAAAACTATGGCACATACTTGCATATATGACATCACAAAAAATCCTACAGAAAGAGCAGTGCTTTTTTCTTTGACATTTGATTAAAAATGGTAATTGATTGGACCATATTGCAGAACTTAATCAAAAAAAGCCAGCAGTAAGCGCCTCTAGTTTATTCTGTAGGATTTAGCAGGAAGAGGCTTTTTCATTATGAAATAACAACTTAAATGCAGGTAAATTAGAGCAGGTTTGCATATATGGATTATTTTGTTTGGAAATTGTACAGCTAGCAAGGGAGAGCAACTTAACACGAATGCTAATTGCAATTGGATGTTGTTATTTATGTTGTTGTGAAGCTTCCTAATATATTTTTTTCACTACAGACTCTGCCGGCTGCACTGAGGGCCCTCAAAGGAAAAATAGCTCGACAGTGTTTGACGCAGGAACTAAGCCTCCATGTTCAGCAAAATCGTGCAATATTGGATCATCAGCAATTTGATTACATAGTGAGAATGATGAACTGTACTTTGCAGGTATTTAAAACTACTTGAAACTTAAATCTTCCTTTTAAGCCTATTGCTATTATGTGATAAATCATGCATACCATAATTTTACCTTACTTAAATCAGTTATAAAAACATCTAATTGCAGTAGGGTGGGAAAAATGTGGTCCATGGATATAAAGCATCTTCCAAAGCTGCTGTTAAGGCCTCCAAGTACCACCCCGTTTTTGTTTTTAAATTTTCTTCCTGATTTTAAAAGGCTCACTCCAGGGTAGAGACTGGAATAGATTTGCTGGGGGGGGGGGGGTTCAATTGGGACACTTAGAACTAGCAAACAGAGCATTTTGTTTATTTCCATGTGCCTTATCACCAATGATTTAAAATATAGAATATGGTAATTTAAATAACAACAGCAATAACATTATAAAACTGATTAAAGCATATAGTTATCATAGAATCATAGAGTTGGAAGAGACCACAAGGGCCATCCAGTCCAACCCCCTGCCTGCAGGAACTCTCCATCAAAGCATCTCTGACAGATGGCCATCCAGCCTCTGCTTAAAGACCTCTAAGGAAGGAGACTCCACCACACTCCGAGGGAGTGTGTTCCACTGTCGAACAGCCCTTACTGTCAGGAAGTTCCTCCTAATGTTGTGGAATCTCTTTTCCTGCAATTTGTATCGATTGTTCCACGTCCTAGTCTCTGCAGCAGCAGAAAACAAGCTTGCTCCCTCCTCAATATGACATCCCTACAAATATTTAAACAGGGCTATCATATCACCTCTTAACCTTCTCTTCTTCACGCTAAACATCCCCAGTTCCCTTGGGCGTTCCTCATAGGGCATGGTTTCCAGACCCTTCACCATCTTAGTTGCCCTCCTTTGGACCCACTCCAGTTTCTCCACTTCTTTTTTGAATTGTGGTGCCCAAAACTGGACACAGTATTCCAGGTGGGGCCTGACCAAAGCAGAATAGAGTGGCACTATTACTTTCCATGACCTATACACTATACTTCTATTGATGCAGTCTAAAATTGCATTGGCCTTTTTAGCTGCCGCATCGCACTGTTGACTCATGTTCAGCTTATGGTCTACTTGGACTCCTAGATCCCTTTCACACGTAGTTTCATTTAGCCAGGTGTCCCCCATTTTATATCTGTGCATTTCTTTTTTCCTCCCTAAGTGCAGAACCTTACATTTCTCTGTGTTGAATTTCATTTTGTTAGCATTGGCCCAGCTTTCTAGTATATTCAGGTCATTTTGAATTTTGATCCCATCATCTGGGGTATTAGCTACTCCTCCTAGTTTAGTGTCATCTGCAAATTTGATATGTATGCCCCCAATTCTGTCATCCAAATCATTAATAAAGATGTTGAATAGCACTGGACCCAGGACAGAACCCTGTGGAACCCCACTGGTCACTTCTCTCCAGGATGAAAAGGATCCATTGTTGAGCACCCTTTGAGTTTGGCCAGTCAATCAATTACAAATCCATGTAACAGTTAACTTGTCTAGCCCACATGTTACAAGCTTGCTTGCAAGAATGTCATGGGGAACCTTGTCAAAGGCCTTACTGAAATCAAGGTATACTATATCCAGAGCATTCCCTTCATCTACCAAGCTGGTAATTTTATCAAACAAAGAGATCAGGTTTGTTTGGCAGGACTTGTTTCTCTGAAACCCATGTTGACTTTTTGTGATTATGGCATTGGCTTCTAAATGTTCACAGACTCTCTGCTTAATGATCTGCTCTAGAATCTTTCCTTGAATTGATGTCAGACTAACTGGATGATAATTGTTGGGATCCTCTTTTTTTTCCCTTTTTGAAGATGGGGACAACGTTTGCCCTCCTCCAGTCTGCTGGGACTTCTCCTGTTCTCCAGGAGTTCTCAAAGATTGCCAATGGTTCTGATATTACATTTGCCAGTTCTTTTAATACCCTTGGATGTAGTTCATCTGGTCCTGGAGACTTATATTCATTTAGGTTAACCAGGTATTCCTGTACTACCTCTTTACTTATTCTGTGCTGAATTTCCCCTATTCTGTCTTCTGTTCCATTATCCTTAGGTTGAGCACCCTTTGCCTTTTCTGAGAAGACTGAAGCAAAGAAGGTGTTGAGTAATTCTGCCTTTTCTCTGTCCCCTGTTAGCATTTTGCCATCTTCTGCACACAGTGGCCCAACCATTTTCTTCTTCTTCCTTTTGTTGCGGACATATCCAAAAAAGCCCTTTTTATTGTTCTTAACCTCTCTAGCAAGCCTGAGTTCATTCTGCATTTTAGCTTTTCTGACTTTATCCCTACATGTGCTTGCGGTTTGTTTGAATTCCTCTTTGGTGATTTCCCCATTTTTCCATTTCTTATACATGTTCCGTTTAAAACTTATCTCAGTTGAACGTTTCTTAGTCATCCATCCTGGCTTCTTGAGACATATGATTCTATGATTCTTAGTAGTTATGAACCCTACTAAGTGAGCGCATATAAAATTACATCGTTTCTTAACACATGTATATAAAAATTATATAGTTTCTTAACACACCAGCAGTTTGAGGGGAGATTTGTTAGATTGTACAGGATTTTTGTGCAGAATTCTTTTTTAAAAAGCAAAACAGAAGCAGTGTGGAGTCAAAGGCTTTCATGGCCAGCATCCATAGGTTTTTGTGGAGCTTACGGGCTATGTGGCCATATTCTAGAAGAGTTCCTTTCTGACTAAGGCCAGGGGATTCCCAGCAGACAATGAGCACCACTTAGCAGACATTAATCCTTGTTTGCATATCCTCCCACCCTGAGGACTGCCATTAGCAACAGAACAACACATTGCAAATTACTCCTTCCTTCCCAGGGTCACACAGGATATATATATCCAATCCTTTTCCAGGCTATCATTCTCTGAAGATGCCAGCCACAGATGCTGGCCAAACGTCAGAAAGGAACTCTTCTAGAACATGGCCACATAGCCCGAAAGCTCCACAAAAAACTATAAAAATAGAAGTAGCTTTAACAGGTCCAGGACTAGTTTTCTGTCCTCTGGCCTGGGAGGGGGAGGCATATACTGCCCAAAACACCAAGTCACAAAATCCAGTTGCCAGAAATCTGCTTCTGTCCTGAAAACTGGAATTTCACAGTATTGAACAGTGCAAGGGGACTCTGCAACCTATTTAAAATGTGAATTTCTGCTCTTTGAGCAGCAATCTGCATATGTTCGTGTTTTTGGTCAGAAAAAAAAGCAATTAGAACATTTTGCAGAAACTATCTTTGGGGCTGCTTATGGTCCCCAGGCCACATTTTGCTCACTCTAGCCCGAAACACACGGGCCAAATAAAGTGGCTTCTGCCCACTGTGGGGGTGTGGCTTTCAAACAATGCATGCCCTCAAAGCATCCAGAAGCCATCCTGAGGCTATCTAAGCTAGCCCAAAGCCTCTGCAAAAAGGATAATCTGACTCCTAGCAACAGCCTGCCTGAAACCACAGTGGCGCGATTTGAGAGCAGGCTGTACAGTTGCTGCAGTCCCAGCCCAATTGTGGCCAGAGGCTTCTTCTTGCCTCCTGTTTGCTTGGCTCGTCTGGTAAATATATACAGCATTTGAAGTATAGAGAATCTCCTAATTGAAGCCTGGAGTTATGGATGAATAATACATTATCTATATTTGCTGATGACACTACTGTGGAGAACAAAGATTGTGAAGAGTTCCAAAAGGATCTCTGCAAATTGGAAGAGTGGACATTAAAATGACAAGTTATGTATACTGAAACAACAAAAAAGAGCTTGTCATGGGATCTAAGTTGGCACAACTGACCAAGAAAGGGGGGTTGTGATAGACATCATAATATGAATGTCATCATCATCATCATCATCATCATCATCATCATCAATGTTTGTTTATATAGCACCATATATTTGCATGGCACTTTACAGGCATCAATGAAACAGCATATAAACAAAACAGCATATAAACTATCAATGGTGTACAATCTACAAGTCATAAAATATAAACTACAGTATACAAAATTAAGCAAGTTATGCAGTTAAAAAACAAACTGTAAAAACAACTAATACATATAATCAAATATAAAATTATTATTAAGCTTTATTTATATAGCACTGTAAATTTGCACAGCACTGTACATACAATAATGTTAGTTAGGTGGTTATAAAACAATATAAAAATACAGTTCCAAATGCTTTAGAGAACAAGAAAGTCTTTAATTCAGATTTAGAACCAGCAAGAGAAGAGGCAATCCTCAGATGTTCAGGGGGGCAGTTCCAGGAGTACAATGCAGCAAGTGAAAAAGGACAAAGCCAAGCCAAGGAAAAAGAAACCCTTGGCTGGTTAAGAAGTCCCAAACTCCTGGACTGCAAATCTCAAACATTCAACATTCAAACAGGATGGTGATATGAAATAAGGACTGACAGATAAGGGGGAGCTAGGATGTGTAAAGCTTTAAACGTTAAAAGAAAAAGCTGGTACCCAATCCTAAAAGGAATGGATACCCAGTGAAAAGATGCCAGAACTGAGGTGACATGATCAAAGTGATGAGCTAAAAAGATAATCTTAGCAGCAAAATGCTGAATGAAAATCAGGGGACTAAAAAAAAAAAAAGCTTCATTTATATACTGCTTCATACCGCCTAAGGAGTGTCTAAGCGGTTTACAACTGTAAGCTACTTCCCCCGAACAATCTGGGTACTCATTTTAGTGACCTTGGAAGGATGGAAACCTGAGTTGAACTTGAGCCCTTTTGCTGGTCTTGAATTCGCAACCTTATGGTTTTCAGTGAGTGGCTGCAGTACAGGCATTTAGCCACTGTGCCACCAGGGCTCCTGGTGGGACAATGGGAGTCCCGTCAAAAGAAGATTGGAGTAGTCAAGGCGGAAGATAACTAGGGTCTTACTGAAAAACTAAGGTCTTAGCAGAAAAAGCTAATAGCAAAGATCTAATTTTAGCAGTATTATAAAGAAAAAATCAGCATGACCTGGCTACAGCCTGAATCAGAGGAGCAAAGAACAAAGAAGAATAAAAAATAAAGCCAAGGCTATGTGCTTCCTTCAGTCCAGTGACCAGTTTCTGTTTAAAAAAATAAGTATTCCCAATTGAAAATAACAAAACAAAACAACAAGAATCAGAAATTAAACTGCCAATGTCATATTTTCCTTAGATAAATACAACGTGTGTTTATATATAGAATATTCTGGTCACCTTAAAAGGATATTGTAGACCAAGAAAAAGTGCAGAAAAGGCGCAGCCAAAATAATCATGGGACTAGAGTCTGTGAAGACAGGTTGTAATATTTGGAGTTATTTACTTTAGGAAAAAAACAGAGTAATGTGACACGTGACAAAGGCCCAAAATATACAGGACAAATAAAGTGGTTTCTGGCCGCTTTGGGGGCATGGCGTTTAGATGATGTACGCCCCCAGAGTGGCCAGAAGCTGCACTGAGGCCATGCTTACAGTGCAAGAGCTGAACCTTTTAGGAGCGGGTTAAATCCAATCCTGCCAGTAGTCCATTTGGAACCATGGCAGTGGCCCACTTTGGGAGCAGCTGTACAGTTGCCGTGGTCCCGGCCCAATCACAGCCAGAGCAGCCTCTGGCCCTTCCTTTCAGGCCATCTGTTCTTGACCACAGATATACAAAAAATGTGTTGCATACTAGTACCCAGGGTCATCTGAATAGTATGAGATTCAGGACATATGAAAGAAGTACATTATCACTCAGTAGCCTGGACTTTGGAGTGGTGTGTTGGCTGTCAACATGAACAGCCATAAAGGAGGATTAGATAAATTCATTTATTTGAGAGGAATCTTTGGCTATTACTATGACTATATTGTCTTGTCCAGAATCTATCTGTTTATCTGAGAATGTGAGTCTGAGGGCACAGTTGCACTCATGTCATGCCAGTGGACCTCACATAGGCAGTTGATTGGGTACCATGTGAGTAAAACATTGCGCTACTTAGGCCCTTAGTGTAACCCAACAAGGCCATCCTTATATTCTTAAACCAGCAAAAGGTCAAAGAATCAATAAAACTTCCGTGATGTTCTAAAAGAACATTCAAAACACTTGGGATTTTGGAAAAATTTGAAATATAGAAAAATGCAGGTTTTGGAGAATTAAAGCTTTACAGAAAGTGAGTGTCTCTATTTTAAGCAAAAAGATGAACTTTGTCCTCCTTTCTGGGAGAAATAACACATATTCTAACTAAAACAACAAAAATAATTTGTAAACTCTCCAAGAAAGGGGGGAAATGCACTCTTGTATTTGGATTCCTTCTTAACATGAGGTCATTTTGTTATTCACTTTCCCTGAAAATCCCTCAGTTTTCTCTTATTGGTACAGTCAAAAATCTATCCAAATTGAAGATTGCTTCTGTGTGACTTCATCATGCTGTCACTATAACAGTTGTCCAGTTTATTTACAACCTAAGGTGACCCTATCATAGGATTTTCCTGGAAAGATTTGTTCAGAGAGAGTTTGCCTTTGCTGCCTTCTGAGATAGTGTAGCTTGCCCAAGGTCACTCAGTGGGTTTTCATGGCTGAGTGAGGATCCAAACCATGTTCTCCAGAGTCCTAGTCCATGCTCAAACCATTATACGATCCTGGCTCTCATCCCTATCATTACAGAACAAAAAGTAATTTTTAAATTTTGGAGAGACATATATGGTCTTTTGCCAACATCAGATCTGAGTTATCAGTGTTCACACAATCGCTCAGATCTGAGTTATCAGTGTGCAGAGAAGCTAGCTGCACAGTATAGGCAGAACTTAAACACTAAAACTACATATAGTGTAGATGCTACTCACTCAAGGATGATGCTGGATCATAATGCTGTAGCCAGCCTTTTTTCTTCATGCAGCTCTAGCATACAGAGTGCCCCACTTGTTCTCCTACTTCAAGAAATAAGCCCACCCTTGGCTAATAGAAGCATCTTTTGAAAATACAGATATTTCTTAGGTCCACTGTGGGCAGAAAACTGCTGTGGTCTGGTTATACATCAACTCTTATATTTCAGCTCTTCAAATGGTTATCATAGTGCACAGTTAAGGTAAAGACAAATAATTTCTTCCATTCCATTATTGTTATCCATGATCATAAGAGCCACTTGAAATTATCAGCACTTGATGATTTATTACCTTTCTGATAGATACTTCCTGAGGGAGCTCAACAACATAGAAGAATCAGTGGTTCAATCTGATCAGGGGTGTCAGCACTCCTGCCTTCTTTTCAAGGCCCATGTTGCTTAAGAACCCAAAAACATGGCCAAACTGCTGTCCCACAACCCCTGGAGGGGTGTGAGTTATGATTTGGAGTGGGGAGTTTTAAACATTGGGGAGAGGATGCAGTGAGTGGCTTGTTTTAGCCCCAGCCCTCTGCTGTAGCATTTTCCCAACTATGCATAGCATGGTCCAGTATCCTAAGAAGTGAATAGTATGAGCTGCTGGATATTGATTGTTGTTTTAGCACAACTGAAAAACTAGTATTCAGTGTGTGCCATGTCTTTGGATCCAATCCATGAGTTGTATTAGGACAGGTAAACAGAACTGAGAGAGTAAATTGGCTTTATTATTACTTTTAACAAGTAATGAGATTTTTCTAAATGACCAGCATCACTGCATCTCTATTAAACATTTAACACATTTAAAGCATTTTATCAATGACAACTGCAATAGTATTTAATTTAAGGTATCAGGTGCTTCTAAAATCAAAATATTTAGTGCTCAAGGCAGTAAATATTTAATGACTATCATTTGGGTTTATTGATATCATTAAAATAATATAGTAAAAAGCATGAGAGTTGCACATGTCCCTGTCTACTAACCAGTGATTCATAGTCCCTTCAGATTCAATCTTTGAATGCTGGAAATGTGTTTGGGCTATAAAAATTAATGTCCCATAACCGTACAATATCCTTTACAGAGCAAGGATTATAATAATACATAAAGTACTGATTCAGAAAATGTGTAGAAGGTAGTTTAGGAGTATTTGCAAAATAAAGGGGCACTTTTAAGTGTAAGTTATACAAAATGCAAGGTAAGCTAAAATGCAAGTTAAAAAATTGCAATGTCAAATTGCATTTTCTCCATCATATAATTTTTTTAGCTGAAATCCATTACAATTTATTCATTTTGATATTTGGCTGGCCCATATGAGGTTTATAGTAAAATCAAATGTAATAACTGCATAAATGAACATCAGACAATGAAAAACACATTGTTCAAAGCTCTTTGCAGTTTTCCAAATATCTTCATAGCCATGTCTTGTCTCTTATCTAAAGGAACTCTATGGCCCCTTCACAAATAGTACTGTAGTTGGAAGATAATTGCTGTAATATGTGAGTTCGTTTGTTCCAGTGTGATTGTATTGATGTTCAAAATTCTTACAATGTATCTTTTCATTTAAAAAGCCAAAGATTCTCATAAATGTTCCTAACCCTCTGTAAATTATGAATGCAGTGAAAGTGAAAGTGAAACTTTCAGTTCCATGTCGCATGAGCTTGCTTCTAAGCTCCCAATTAAGTCGGAGCAGATTTCACAGTCCCATAAATTACATTTAATTTTACTGGAATTCTGTGCGTTCCAGGCTATGCTTTATAAAACACTAACTGAAGTTAGTTACAAATTCAGTGTTAGCTATATGTCAGCCCATATGAAGTGCTAAATGTAGGAATTTCTGTATATACAGTACTAGAAATGCACATGAGTCATGCTAAGAGGTCAGATGCAAACAATGAAAAATCCATTTGGCAGAATGAAAGATACTGCAGCCTGAGTCTATCCTGATTTGTCCTAATTAGGTCAGCTCCTTCATCATGAATAATATTGTGTTTGTTTTAAATGGCCTACTTCTTACCTTTTCTATATGCAGATACACAGATGGATCTAGACATTTGTATTATTAAGTACTGTATACTGTCTCAGCAGTGGAGTGGTAATTTCTAGACCAGCTAAAGTAGAAGTGGGGATCGGCTAAAAGCTTTGAATTTCATTTCCTACATTTCCATACCATTGGTCCTGCTCCCAGGGGCTTCTGAGAGTTGAAATCTAAAATATCTGGAGTGCCAAAGGTACCCTATCATTGGATTGAAATGCTGCCTCTGGTGTTGAAACTGCAGTGCAGCTTAATACTACTTGGACAATACTACTATTTGTTGTGAATATTTTTTACTTTCTGTCAAGGCAATTTGCAACTGCGAAACACTACCTTTCCTCTTCCTGCCTCCCCCCAAATCACAGGGAGTTACCTCAATCCTACTATACTAGCCACATATGCATCTCCAAACATAGGAAATATAACATTAAAAAAGACTTAGATTTACATACAGTTTCTGCATGCTATTTTATATTTATAGATCTAAATTTAGAGGTAATTACTAAAATTTAAATAGAAATATAGTATGTCTCAATTTGGCAAGGAAAGACTGTGACCAAGTGAGCTGAGTCTACTGTCCATGTGCTAAGTGTTGGACACCAGAATTAGGAAAAGTTATTTAATGGACTACATTTCCTAGCATCACCTAGTGAGTTCATCTAGTTTAAAGGTTTCATATAAAAGGAGCTCCAGAGACTAGGACACAGAGCAGTGAAGTCAAACTAAAGGAAGAGAGCTTCCACCTAAACATTAGGAATAACTTCCTGACAGTGAGAGCTGTTCGACAATGGAATAGTTTGCCTCGGAGGAGTCTCCTTCCTTGAAGGTTTTTAAGTAGATGTTGGATGGCCATCTGTCAGGAGTGCTTTGATTGTATATTCCTGCATGGCAGGGGTTAGACTGGATGGTCATTGGCCTCTCTTCCAGCTCTATGTTTCTGTGATTGTAACTCATCCAACTGGTCAGTGAGATGTTAGGACCCCCATGATATTTGTCAACTCTATCATTTCTGTCTGTTCAAAGTCGTATAGCACATTGCTATTATAAATTGGAGTCCCTCCATTTATCAGAGCCTTCTCCCCAGATAACAAATAGTTAACTGTTGGAGGCGGTACAGTTACCTTGTGAGGAGAGTTTACATCACTGATGATGAGAGAGCAACTGCCCCATCAGTTGGGCTGTTGGGGAGAAGGGAGAAGCTTCTGGATGATGTTGAAGAGAAGTTAGGAGAAGGCCTGAGGGAGAGCAGCAAGGCTTCAGCCTGTGGGCCTGTCTGCCTGGTGTCTAGCCTGGCCATCAGAACTGTAAATCCCTCTGGTGTAGGACTAAGGTTAAGAACACTACTTCAGTGGTGCCAGGTTTGGGTTTATTTTAATGGTTTGGCTGAAAAGATCATCTGCATGTTTGTGGTGGAGGACTAGTTTGTCCTCATGTAGTGGGACAAACTAATGATTATTTCTCTAATAAACCTTTAATTAGAACAAAGCTTTCCCTTTAAATACTCTACCTCTTTGCACTCCTTCTTCATGTGCCTTAGCTCAGTTAGTTCCTCACTGGGTCAGCAAATACAGTGGAAGTCCCAGCAATGTCCCAATGCGTTGTTAAAGTGCACAGGTTAATCATTGAGTGGTGGCAGCAAGTTGTTTTTGGATAGAAGGTGGTCTCAAAGGGTCCCATCCAGTCAGCAGGAGTGGAGGGGGACTCATAGAGAATAAATAGGTACCAGTGGAAGGTAACAGTGTTCTGTGCAGTCATGCTAGCCACATAACCATGGAGTCATTTATTACAAATCTATCTCTCTTGGCTTAGTAACAGAGATAAGCACTGCCCTCTACAGTCAGACACGACTTGACAATCATGTCAAAAGGGAAATCTTTACTTTACCTTTGGAAGCAGAGAAAGCTTTCACAATTGCATTTGTAGCCTGGCTGTCCTCAAGAGCTCGAGATAATGTACATAGTCACTCTCATGGTGTTCTCACAACAACCATGTGGGGTGCATTAGGATGAGTGGTGGTGCTGGACCACAACCACCAAGTTATGCAGCAGTGTGTTCCTCAAACTTATTAAAGGCCAAATTGGCCTGGTCCTAGAATATTCCCTTCAGAAATTCATTGTCCAGTCATACTCCATGCACCCCATGACCAGTAATGATGTGGATGGTCCTTGCAGAGAACACTCTGGAAACCTCTTTCCCTGAAATCCTATGTGTTTTCCTCTCTTTTGGCCTTTTAACAGATGCTGAATACCTTTTTTCCCCTCAAAATGGCATTTGGGAATATGGTAACATAAATGTCTGCAATCTTCTGTGATTTGTATTTGACAAGATATATTTATTACCTTGTCATTTTTGTAGCTCTGTTCCTCTTTTTATTATTTTTATTTTTGGAACATTCATATGATATATTTGATTTTTTATATCAATTTTGTTACCATCCTGGGTATGTTAAGAAAGCAAGGAAGAATAAAATATTTTAAATAAAAGCAAAAATAGAAGAATTGGTCTCCATGGATTTAGTCTGAGTGTTAACAGTGATTTTGATTGCTTAGGGACAATAAATGAGGTTTCAGTTTATACTGCTTATAAATCAAATGTCTTAAATGGGCATGCATTCAGCAAAATATTTCAAGCAATAAAACTGTTTTGTGGAGATGTGTAGCAGAAGGACTTGTTGAATGAAAAATTTGACATACCTCATGCCCCATTTCACCTGAGGTGTTCTCATATATTATATTACCGTGCCTTGTCATGTGTTAGCATATTTTCATTCTTTGGCATTAAGTAGGGATTAAAGTTAATGCACTGCTACAATTGCTCAGTCACAGTTGCTCAGTCTTTTACAATTTTCAGCAATTAGCTTCTCTTATTTGGCAAAAAGAATACCAGTAAAAGAGAGGATAGTAAATAAAATCTATAAACATTTTAAGAACAGAGTTTGAAAAGACAAAATGATCTGATGAAAATATGCTCATGTTTGTGCCAGAGGAAAAGTAGATGTGCCAAAGTATATCTTACATATTGAACTGAAACCTTACCACTTCAAATATCAGTGTTTGGGTATTCATATTGATATCCTTGCAAGCGGCATCAGAATACCATTCCTCCAGCTATCTCCTTCTGGTTCATTGTATTAATTCAAGAGTTTGAGTAACTTTATGGTGTAAATATTTTTGCAGGAAAACATAGACTTTTGATCTTGTATTCCTTGTAATAATCTCTTATACTTTTTTAATGTGCTGAAGAGAAGGAGAGGAAAATCTACTGATGGCATCAGAATTCAAAATTGGGAGCTTTGAGTAGCAAACGGAAGAGCTACTCCAATCCAAACTTCTAGAGTCTGAGCTAAGACCAGACTGGAACAAAGACTGACCCTGGGATGGCAGCAGAACATAACACCCTTTTTTCCCCCCTAAAACCTATCTGACAGGAAAGATCTCTGCAGATATTCTGTTTCATTCATTGCATTCCTAATGATCACAATGTCATCAGAATTTCAGTACAGGATTGGGTTGGCAAACTTAGCTCTTTTTTGGTTTTGGTTTTTTAAAAGGAATATTCTTTATTTTAGCCAAGTCCATTTCAAACTAAGCTGATAATTTGTTCATGCCTCATTTGGAGAAGTGGGGTTCTTTTTTAATTATCTCTGGTATACATACAGGTCACATTTTGTAGAACTCATCAGCATTGTAATTGAAGCCCTACATCTTCTCAATATGCATGTCTACATGTGCTTCCTGCTCACTCCACTCCTTTTCAGTCACTGTTCTTTACTTTTATTATTATACTTTTTATTTTTTAATATCCCTTTTCTCTTTGCTGTCAGGATTACCAAAGACTTTGCTGTTCAGTACTCTTTCATGGGTTATAGCTTTGTGTGCCAGCATCTGAGGGAGGAGTCATTTGATTTTCAGTTATTACTCTTGACTTCATTTCTTCTCCTTCAGGCTTTTTTTCCCCTCAATATTTTCTTGCCAGATAGATGTTTAGTGCATCTCTGTTCATTGCTACTTGAAATATTCTTTCTTTCTTTCTTTCTTTCTTTCTTTCTCTCTCTCTCTCTCTCTCTGAAAAGTAACATCCATCCCAAGTTGTGACTGCAACTAAGATAGATAGGTGGGATTACACATTCATTGTTGCTTTTGTTGTTGTTTGCCTTCAAGTAGTTTCCATATTATGGCAATCCTAAAGCAAACTTATCATGAGTTTTTCTTGGCAAGATTTGTTCAGAGATTTGCCATTGCCTTCCTCTGAGGTTGGGAGCCTGTAACTTACCCAAGTTCACTCTGCCTACAGGCTGATATTCTATATTTTATCTATATCATTTCCTCTTTACTTTCTGGAGGCAAAGCTGTGTAATTAAACTGAAGGGAGAGAAGTGGAGTCAAGGATAAAAACTGAAAGTGAAATGACTTCTGGCTCAGAACCTGGCATCTAAAGATACAACCCACTTGCTCATGGTCTGCACACCCAAGAATGTTCATGCTGAACACCAATACCTCATGCATTTGCGCGCTCACATACAGTGCCTCTTACGTTGAGTAGAAGAGCATGCTGTGGTTTCTTGCAAACATTGCCACACTTTCATGTTTTAAGCTTGAAGAAAGGTGCACTGACATAGATTATGGGTGTGGAACTTGTAGTTTAAAACAGGCCACTGTATACTGCTTTGGTCAATACCTTCTCCAGGCCACTGTCAGTGAAGGAAAAGCTATCTTCAGTTTAAGCATCCAAATAAGTGAACATGTCATCTTGTGAACTTTGATAACAACATTGGTGTAGAAACCCTCCACAGAAAAGACTTCAGAAGCATCCTCAGCACAGAAAGCAATCTCTTCAATACCATCTTTACCTAAGCTGAACCCACGAGGACCAGCACCATTAAATAGGTCCTCAGATCAGAGACACTTCAAAAACATGGCAGATCACTTTCTTTGTATTCTGCAAAAAAGGTAAAAATCAAGAAACCACCTCCATATTCCAAGCAGGCACCCATGAATAAAGCCAGAAAAAAGAAGACCCTGTCTTCAGAATGAGTTGCAAACACAGAATCCATATGGCCATTTTCTTGGCTTCAGTCCTTCCAACCAATTTGACTGAATCTTTCTTGACCAAGAGTCCTGACACTATTCTACTCATTACATTGCTATTTTTATACTGAAGAACACTCAGCAAGATTTTAAAAACAATCTGGCATTCAGTAGATTAGACCCTATTCAGATGAAGAAATCATTGAAAAATCATATACAAGACTGCATTGTTCGCCAAGAGATTTCGCCATGAGACTCCACTAGAGAACATTTTACAAGCATCAGCATCAATTTCCTCATTTTCGTTCTCCAGGGACTTTTCACCAGGCTCCATCTGCTCCAGTTCATTGATTCATTAAGATGAAAAATGGTAAGAGGGAACCATCTTAGTCTCGAGACTGAAAATTGTGTGGCCATTGCTTTCATAACCAAACTGAGAGAGAACACTGATACCAATTTGGGCAACTAAAACGGGGATCAAGCATGTGTACAACAGTTTTAAGAAATAGGACTCACGAGTTCAGGTTCAACATATTTTTATTTACTGTCAAGGGAAATCACTATTCACATGAGACATCCACTCATGCACACACTGAAGAACTAATGATATAAAGGTGGTAGTAAATAGGGATTTAAATTGATTTGTAGAGGATCATACTATACTAATTCCAGATGTGCAGCTCCAATTTGGGAATGCAGTGAAATCGATAATAGCTCAGCATCTGCCTTGGGATGATGACACGGCCAGCTTATGCTGAGGAGCCAGGTGAGATGCAGACAGAGTATCAATCTGAATCTCAAGCAAGACTGAATTGGGGGTGGTTTGGTAGGCATATTTATAGGGTGAAACATCTCCCAGGGCAGGTTTTGGAAGTTGAAAGGATTTCCAGGAGGGAGGATTGAGCAAGGAAACTGAGAATGGCTAGACTATCAATGCAAATGTCCTTGGACAAAAGAGGATCGCTCTTGGAGGAGAGTGTACTTGGATTTGTGTTCACATGTAAGCAACAGGTCTATCGCCTACCGTCACTCCTGTCAGTGCAGGGATTATACAGATTCCAATCTCAATCGATCTATCCTGACTGCATGTTCTTGAGCTCCCCTGTGCTGAGTTTATCAGATTTCCTTATATGGTAAGGCTATATTTCCCACACTAAGGTACCCTTGCAACTATGCTTTAAACATCCCATTGATATCAATTTGATATTGACACAGAAGAGGGGTTCAGAGAGCTAGACCTTGAGGTAGCATATAATCACAGCTGTCAATCATTTGCTTTAAAGAAGTCACAGCAGAATTAATGTTTTCTCTTGTTATCAGGAACAATCATGACTAAAATGGCTGGTACCAGTAAGTTCCATGCCTATTATTATTATTATTATTATTAACCTTTATTTATATAGCGCTGTAAATTTACACAGTGCTGTACATACAATCTTATAAATTAGACAGTTCCCTGCCCTCATGCCTAGTACAGCTTCCTCCCAGAAGAGTATTCCTTATAAACCTCACACACCAGTTCTGAGACTGAGACTTACTCAGGAACATTATACAAGAACTGTTCATGTGATCAATAGCACAGTGGCAGACACACTAAATAGGATAATGACTGTGTCATGAGTTTAAGATAACTTCAGAGTTCCTTCAGTGTCTTTTTTGCAAGTGGGGATCTTCTCAGGTTAACCTCTTCATTGGAAGTCCTATTCAAGAGGTCAGCCAGGTAGATAGATTATCCCAATTGTGAACTATTATCCTTCTTTACAGATTCGGTTTGTAAGCATGGGCGGGTGCACTTTGGAGCATGCAGTTTTTCCAGTTCTGAATTGACAAATTCTACATCTGTTTGGCATTTCACTCTTATGTATAAAGAAACTGGAAACTGGAGGAAAAACTGCATAGCTGCCTTGAATCCCATTTTGGGAGAAAGATGGGGTATAAATCCAATAAATAAATGTCAGAGAGATCATGAAGAACAAATTGCTTTCCTTTAACTGTGGTTCTTCTGATGTCCATCTGTGAACTCTCACAATCCATTCTCCCCCAATGTGTATCATTCTGTCTCCCTTGATTATTTTGGTTACTGTTATGGCATACTCAAAACTGAAAGAAGAGCAGGCACGTCATGTAGGCATGCATACTGGGGAAACTACTGTTTGTTAAATTTGTTACATTTAGAAATTCCTTCTGTTTTTATCTCTGCTTACCTCATAATTTCTCTAATTTATTTTTCTTAGTCTCACAGTTTCAGAGGAAGACAAAGACAAAAACCCTTCTGAACAAATTTTGCCAAGAAAACCAACTTCTTCAGATGCAGTACCAAGTATGAGCTTTTATGGATATAAATGTACTTACTCAGATGCAGTATCACTCACACTTGGTACTGCATCTGAGTAAGTACATTTATATCCATAAAAGCTCTTGCTAAAATAAAAACCACATTTTTCTCCCCCTCCCTTCCTTCTTTTTATATTGCAAGAGATTAACATGGTTACTTCTTTGAAAACTATCCAGTAGCTAATTATGCAATCAATAAAAAGCAAAGAATTTTCTGCCAATATCACAACCATCTTCTATTGAAATCACTTCCATCAATTATCAGCACCCTTATTATTATTATTAACCTTTATATAGCCTTAAATTTACAAAGCACTGCACATACAATCATTTAATTAGACGGTTCCCTGCCTTCATTCTTACAGTCTAAAGAGACACAACACAGAAGGAGAAGGGAATGCTGGTGGGGAAGGGGATCAAATCCATCAGTTCTTCACTCCCTCTGAGGCCTGGACCAAGGCGGATGGATTGGAGGGAGGGCTCAGCTTCTTTACCCTTGAGTAGTAAATGGTTCATTGATGATTGTGGGGTTGTTGAAGACAACTGTGTGTGTTCTCTAGATTGCAGGCTAATACTAGGTTCTACTTAGTGTTCATTCTGCACCCCATCAATTCTAGCAATGTTTACTTTATTAAATTATTTATAGTATCCACATCTCTAGATTTCTGTTATTTACCTACTGTATATTGCAACAGATTATAAAATGAGTCAAAATGCTTTGTCTTGACTTCAGGAAAATAAAAGTGCCTACAGTACTTATGCAGAGACGGCATTTAGGAATGGCCTTCTTGAAAGTACCGTCATTTGTGGAGGTTCACTTAATGGTCATGCAGAGGAAGGCTTTCTCCTGTGCTGTTCCCAGACTGTGGGAGACTGCGTTCTGAGAGATGCAAGCAGTTACAATTTTCACTGATTTTAGGAAGGATGTGAAGACAAATGGCTTCAAATTGGCCTTTTAAACTTTCTTAATGTTTCTTTTTTATTTTAATGCTTTTTGTTTTTAGTAATGCTGTTAGCCATTTTGACTTCCATCTTTTTGTGTGAAGCACGTGCAGAATGGACACGATAAGAATTTAATACAAATAACAGTTGAGGAATACAAGTAATTTCTTATATACTCTCAAAGACCCAAACCTACTCTTACATTGCCAAAAAGAAAAAAGGCTATTCAAATGCAAGAAGTAGTTGAAATATTTTATCTATTGTCATTCTCCAGTCATTGGCCACAAAGAACTTGTTTTTTCAAATCAAAATTGTGTTGGTGATCACATAAAAGGGACCATTTAATTGTGTCAGGCCCTCATCCAAAGGAACATGTCACTAGTTCTACAAAGCCACCAAAATTGGTAGTTTGGATTTGTTTGTTTTTTAAAGATTGAACTACTCAGGTAAGCCCAAACTAACTGTTCAGATTCCCACCCCATTTATTTAAGTAGGCATTCTTGGTGAATCCTCACAGTACTACTCTTTGTTTTCCTCTATGGAATGAGTATTGTATTTAATTTTTACTTATATTAATTAGATTAATTAGTATTAAATTAATAAGATATGAAATGTTGATACTATTGAATGTATCATTTGGGCCAAAAATAATTTTGAAGTGATTTCATATAGAAGGGATTTTTCAGCTTCGTTTCTTTTTGGATAGCCCTAAAGCGGTGGTTCTTAACCTTCCTAATGTCGCGACCCTTTAATACAGTTCCTCATGTTGTGGTAACCCCCCAACCATAAAATTATTTTCATTGCTACTTCATAACTGTAATTTTGCTACTGTTTTCCAATGGTCTTAGGCGACCCCTGTGAAAGGGTTGTTTGACCCCAAAGGGATCACAACCCATAGGTTGGGAACCACTGCCCTAAAGGTAGAAAACTACACTTCTATTTTAATTATTTAACTTTTGTAGAAAATCCTTATACTGTATATGCCTTTATGAAAAATTGCTAGCATAACTAAAAGTAAAACAGTATAAATTAAATCTTTTTTTTTACAGGGAACTACAAATTGTATTCGACTTTAAGCAAGAAAATGTTTTAATGTCATCATAGATTTTATGGATATACTTTGAACTGAGAATAATTCAAAATTAATTAAAATTTTAAAAATATAATTTTGATATCTCTCATTGCTTGATAAAACATGATTGGATCAATTTTGGATCAATTTTTTAAAAGTTTTTTTTTTAACACCAGCTCAGAGATGAAATGCAAGTGGGTGAGACATTCAGGCGTAGTGTTACAATTTGTAAAGTAGTGTTACAACTCACAAACACTCTGCAGCTGAGTTTCTCAATCCAGTTTGAACTTCAAGTTGACTTGAAGGAGGTGACTGAGGACATCAGAACAAATGTGTTGTTAAATATATGTTCGTGTTCTTCCCCTTCCTGTATTACCGTCATATACATTTGAATTGCCATGACTGAAGGAGAGTATTTAATTTATTTATTTGAATGTTTTATTTATTTATTTACTAGCAAAGTTGGCATTTCAATGGAGGGAAAGAAAATAAGATATCTCTTCTGGGTCTTCAAAATTGGTCCTCAGGTGGAAATCCTCCAGATCTATAAGATGCATGAAAATTAGTTGTGCATAAGTCATTGTTAAATAGCAATAAATCCCTGCTCTCTCTATATATCAAAAATATGTTTTAGTCATTTCATTTGTACTTGAAGCAACAGCCAAAGATATGGAATTTTAATCAAGAGTGAGATGTTTTCTTTACAGAGATTATTTTTAGAGGCCAAACTTGTCTTCTCCTTCCAGATATGCTTAAAAAGCCAATGAAAAAGCCAATATTATTTATATAGATTTTTTTAAAAAAACATAAAAATTACTTTTGTGACCAGATCATACTTCAAAATATGTCAGTCAACTGTGATATATCAGAGGAAAGCTATGAAACTGGCTTTAGCCTGTAAAAGGAGCAAAACTGAGATGCGTTACTCAGGTCTCTGAATCCAAGATTAAAAAGCATTTTTAAATTAAAATCATTGGCTATAATAAGTCCCTTAATATTTATATTTGTTTGCTATTAATATATATTTGTTTAAAACCTCCTTGAACCTAACTACACTGGATAACTACCAGCCAGTTTCCAACATTCCTTTTTGGGAAAAGGTTCTGGAGAGTATGGTAGCCTCCCAGCACCAGGGTGTATAACCTATGCAGGACAGAGGAGTGTGTCTGTGTTGTTTCTTTCTTATGAATCTTTCAGCTGCTTTTGATACCATCAACCATGGTATCTTTCTGAACCATCCCTCTGGGAAGGGGCTTAGAGGCACTGTTCTGCAGTGCTTCTGGTCCTAAGTGAATGAGCAAACTCATATATTGGTGCTGTGGGACTCCTATTTGACACCATGTCTATTGGCCTGTGAGATCCCTCAGGTCTTAGTTTTGTCCCTCATGTTGTTTAACATTTACATGAAACTCCTAGGAAAGGCTATCTATATTTGGGTGCTGCATGTCACCAGCATGCTAACAACACCCAACTCTGTCTCTCCTTTCCACCCAATTCCAGGGATGCTGTCTCTACTAAACCAATTTCTTGTCAGAGAGGATGAGAGCAAACAAATTGAAATTTAATCCAGACAAAAAAACAGAGGTGCTTCTGTTCAGCTAAAATGCCGTTTGCACCTTACGCCTACTTTTGAATTTGAATCTAAGCCTGGATGCCCAAGTTTTGGCAGTGGCCAAGAGTGTGTTTTATGCAGTTAAAACTGGTTCAGTGTTTGGGTATTCATATTGATATTCTTGCAAGCAGCATCAGAATACTATTACTCCAGCTATCTCCTTCTGGTTCATTGTATTAATTCAAGAGTTTCTTAGATCTTAGATCCTGCCCATGCTCTTAAGATCTACAGGGGAAGGCTTTCCCTCTGTCCCATCACCATTGCAAGGACACCTGATGAGGACACAGGACAGATCCTTCTCACTGGCTACTCCCAAGTGTTCAGCTCCCATCCCTGGGAAGTTAGAATCATAAAATTGTAGAATTGGAAGAGACCACAAGGGCCATCCAGTCCAACCCCCTGCCATGCAGGAACTCTCAATCAAAGTATCCCTGACTGATGGCCATCCAGCCTCTGTTTAAAGACCTCCAAAGAAGAAGACTCCAAAACACAGCCCTTGCTGTCAGGAAGTTCCTCCTAATGTTTAGGTGGAATCTCTTTTCCTGTACTCGCAGCCATTGTTCCAGGTCCTGTTCTCTGGAGCAGCAGAAAACAAGTTTGCTCCCTCCTCAGTATGACATTCCTTCAAATATTTAAACAGGGCTATCATATCACCTCTTCACCTTCTCTTCTCCAGGCTAAGCATCCCCAGAATGGGTTGGCCTTCTCTTACTATTTTTCCACCAGCCCCCTTAAGACCTTTTAATGAATGGAGACATTTATTTTTAATATTTTACAGCAGATGGAGCTTTTAGTGGAAGGGTGTTTTGTTTCTTTTTTATTATGTTTTAAATTTATTTTTTAAACTTCTTGTAAATTGTGTTTTTTATATGTGTTGTTTGGTTTAATAGTTTTAATAAGAGTGTTTTAGGTATTTTGTATTTTAAAGGGTTGTGCACTACAGTGGCTCCTGTGCTAGGAGAAAGTGAGTTTTTAAATAATTAAATAACTCATGCTGTTTTGTAATTTTTTGTGGGGGTTTTGGGCTATGTGGCTGTGTTCTGGAAAAATTTATTTGTGGCGTTTCATCAGCATTTGGAGGATGCCATTCAGAAGATGCTGGCATGGAAGTGAGTGGTGTGTGTGAGTGTGTGTACACACACACACACACACACACACATATACACTGTGTGACCCTTGGTGTTTTGTTTTGTTGTGATAGAGAAGGGATTTGGCCCATATTTATAGCAGTTATCTTTACTATAGTGGTGTCGTGGTGGTGGTGGTGGTGGTGGTGATGGTGTGCCTTCAGTTTGTTTCTGATTTATCATAATGCTATGGTGAACCGATTACAGGGTTTTCTTGACTAGATTTGCAGAAATACTTGATAGCTTTTAGGAAGAATCTCAATTTATCATATTGTTCTTGACCATTTCCTTTCCCCTCCACATTTTATATATTTCCAAAGGGAAAATATTGCATTGAAATATTTAGTACTGATCATCACTCCAAATATTTGTGGCATTGCTAGTGGCTTGTTTTTCTTTTGCTGCCATGGTCATAACTACAGCTATCTAAATAAATCAAATAGGAATAGGGATCTCTGACTTGTGATGTGGCCCTTCCTCCCCCCCCCCCCAAAAAAAAAATAATTATGGCTTGATAGTTATGGTATCATGGGAAACAAGATGTTGGCCATCTGTAAAGCCCAGAAGGCTGGATTGGGACCCTAGAATGGCTGCATTTAGCCCAAACGCCTGTGGTATTTTAAACTTTTAAATCAGCATTCAATCTCTACATATAAGAAGTGGTTCAAATTGTGTCCCTGCAGGCCAGTGGCATCTACACCCTGAAACAGACAGTAGATAATGTTGTTTACCCAAATAAATTATAGAGAGGTATAAAATGAGGGAAATGTTGGTCATGTCAAGCTGTGTGCTGGAACTGATGGAGAGAGTTTCCAGAGAGTATTTGGTAAAAAAAAAAAAAAGACTAACCAGAGAAATTACTATACTCTTTAGTGACTCAGTTGTGAGTTAACAATTTTAAATAGAGAAATGTCAATGTGTGCTAATCTGATTTTGTTTGTCCCATGGGTTGTGTGTCTGCATTCCTGCCATTTGTTTTAACTTTAGTGTTTTCTTCAGCCTGTAAAATTGTAAACTCATCTGGAGAGTAAACTTATTGAACAGAAGGACATATGAGTGATGGCTTAGACGTTTCAGAGCAGTAGCCAAGCAAATATTTCAAATGTCTGGAAGTCTTCAACTTCTGTTAAGTTCCCCTTAATGTTTCTGCTCAATTTTTTGCTTTTTGAAGTTTGTTTTGTTTGCCCAGGGGTGGGGGGTGGGGTGCTAGTTATATATGTGGCACATACAGAACTATTTACTATATCTGTTACTATGTTGTAGCTGTTGGAAATATAGGTATACCTCAATTAACAAAGTAGATGTGTTCTTGGGCATTACTTTAACAGAAAATGTGGCACCAGAGGGAAAAATACAGTAACATAGAAAGAATAAAGATAGACTTGTACACTACAAAAATGAAGAGAAATTCCACATATTTCAGTAAAACTATTGTCCAAAACTAACAATATGTGTGTGCGAAACAACTAGGTCGTGCAAGCCTTGCATAAGTAAAGAATAACATTTTAAACCAGTTGGAGACCAGTTGAAGTTTTCTTCCAGAATGAACCCAGGGATAACCTTTTCTTTCACCAGTCTCAACTTTTCTTAGGATTTCAATTTCAATAGCCTGGCATAGTGGTTTGAGTGTTGGACTATGACTCGGGAGATCAGGGTTTTGTTCTTGGCTTGGCCATAAAACCCACTTGGGTGACCTTGGACAAATCACATGCTCTCAGCCTCAGGAAAAGACAATGGCAAACCTTCTCTGAACAAATCTTGCCAGGAAAATCCCATGATACTTTCATCTTAGGGTTGCCATAAATCAGTAATGACTTGAGGGCACACAACAACAAAGTAAGATAGTGTCCCTTATATAATGAAGGTTTCCTTTTTGGGATTTTCAGAAATGTATTTTCAAGCCTTGGAAACCAACTGTACATAGGAAAGATTATGCTATTCCCATTTAGCATTTCTTTTGATATTTAACTTTCGCTGCATCTGCACTGCAGAAATAATCCACTCCGCTCTGGTGCCACAGCAAACTACAGCTCCCAGAATTCCATAGCATTGAGCTATGGCAGTTAAAGTGGTATCAAATTGGATTATTTCTGCAGTGCAGATGTAGCCTTTGTTATGTTTCTGTATACTTTATGCAGTTCCCGCAAAAGCAGTATCATGTTACTTTTAATTTATTACTTTCCAAGCTCACCAGTATATTGCATCAAGCACCAAAAGTGTGTTAATTGTGTAGAAAGCCTGGATAAATTGAACATCTCTGGAAAATGCATCAAAGTGCACAGAAATTAAACAAAGACCAAACAACATAAAAGCAATTAATTTATTATTATTATTATTATTATTATTATTATTATTTCCTGCCTCTCCCCATGGATCGAGGCGGGATTTAATAGTCCTTGGTGCTCAAGTGTAGACAAGGTACATGCTTGATACGTCTCCATGTAGAAAGTGTTCCATTGTCAGGGTGTTGCCCTTGAGCAGGCCCCTTTTCTGTGGTCATCTCCTGTATCTCAGATATTGTTGGATACCCAAGAAGGTCATCCTATAGTATACAGTCGCCCCTCTGTTTGCACGGCCTTGGAATTTGTGCCCTTGCTTATTTGTGAGCAGCAACGGATGGGGAACCTAGTGGGACATGTGTTCACAGCGCATGCCTGCACATGCCTGCAGGCACACACTGCCAGTTAAGCCTATGGGGCTTGAATATCGGCGAGTTTCAGTTTTCGTGGGGGGGGGGATGGGGGCGGAATGGATCCCACGTTAAAATGGGGGGCAAGAACATATGGAGACAAGTAACCCTCCTGTGCCACGATCTCAAGTGATGAAGTGCTTTAAAGATCAAAGCCAGCATTGTAGGTTAAACACACAGACAGTACAGTAGGCAAATCAGTAGCATAATGGTATCATAATACTCAATTTTCAGTAGTTGTTGGAATTAACTGCACTTCAACCACTCCCCCTCCATTTAAGTTTACAGTATTGCACCCCAGCTCACAAGGACTTCTGAGTGAGCAAATAAAAACTAAGAAAAACAATACAAAAAGCATAACATTTTGAAAACACTTTAAAATAGTCATTTAAAGCAATCTAAAAGCAATCTAAAAACAATTATAGAATCCAGTCTTGAAACAGTTTAAGTGTTTTGAAACCATTCTTCAGTTTGGATAGCACTGGTCTCATAATCTTTTATTCCTCCAACTATTTCACCCTTTTCAGCTTTTGGACAGCATTATTATATTTTGGGGTGACTTATTGCTACTGTTATCCCAGAATTACCTGGGGCCACATGAAAGAGCCCCAGAACAGATATGTGTTGTCTTTCTCATACCTGCATATTGGAGAAAAGATTCTGAAGCATTTACACAACATGATTTTTTATCAATTTTAATTCAATCTGAGGCAATAATACATCTACTGCTGCACACTATATCTCTTTAACTATCATGGTTTTCCTCTCAAATATCAGCCAAATAGTAGAAATTCTGAAAGAGTGCTAGGCTTCTTTCATAAGTGAAACACGCAGGGGGACACTATGACAATGAAACCAAGTTTCACATTAACAAGCTGTATTTGAGGAATCACTGGATGCTGTCTGTGAGAGACAGTTTACTTTCTGGTACTTTTTTCTGTTTTGTTAACTTCAGCTTGTTTGGAACTGAAGAGTCCTGTCTGCATCACCTGTAGATTCCTATTACTTTAAAGAAGAAACCTAGTTATCTAACCCTTTAGCAAGACATAAGGTGAAAAAAGAGTTCACGCTATTGTGTAAGTAGAGCTAAAACTATATATAGTGTAAGTAGAGACAGTGCACCCCACAGACTGTATGCTGTCCCTGAACCCACCTTTGCAATTCCCCCAAGCCTGTTTTTAAAATTAGCATCATTTTGAGGTTATATTCATCTGAAAACCATGCCCAAACAGCCCTGAACAGTACACCCATGTGGCAGTTTGCCCAACCCAACCTGTTTCTTCAAGCACATATAGGCCCAGTGCCCTTTCAGTACACTTAGATATGTAAAAGTAGCTACTCTCCTTTGTGCCTATCATTGAATTACCTTCCATCACACCTTTGTGCAGCTAAATAGACTAAGACTAAACTGCAGACAAATAAAAACCAAAAAAAGTAGTTAGTAGTTGCAGCACAGAATGGATAACAATTTTCTTCCATTTAGATATTAAGCAAAGTAAACTCATTGTATAGCAGAATATGTTTGCAACCATATCTGCTTGTGTGTGCATCTATATGAAGCCTGAGAGAATGAACTGAAGGAAATGATGTCTTACTCTTCTGTTACTTTTAGTGGAAACACATTAGGTGGAAAAATTCTAGGGTATCAGCCTTATTTTTCTTGTTCTGAAAATCACTCAAGTTCTTTGGATGTTGTTACTAGATTTGCTAGTACATGGAAAATATTTGTCTGTCATATTGCAGTCTGATTTGCTGTCAACTTGACTTTATTGGTATAGTGCAGATATTTTACAGACATATCCATCAGTGCTTAATTTCATTAACTTGCATTCCATAGGCTTGTTTCTAAAAGGACTACAAAATATTTGCAATCATTTCAGAAGTGTTTCCTGAGCCACAGAACTTAGATGTCTAATACAGATCAGTTTCCCCTTAAATTCCTGAAGTTCTATTGATCTTCCTAATTTGTCATGTGTTGTAAGGGATTGCACTGTTTAATTTAAAAAATATTTATACAATACTTGTACAGATTCTAGTGTGGGTTAGTATATTGCAGATGGTGTAATTTAAGGTTTGGACAGAGTTGAAGCGAATTAAATCCTGCTGTGAAATAAAAGTCAGAAGGCATCTTGGCATCCCAAACATTTCCTTGAGAAAAGATTACAGCCCGAGTATGCTGAACTTTATTGCTGTGGGCCTCATGACACTTTTCAGAAACATGCATGGCATTCTTGCTAAAGAAACTCAGATGTGCTGAAGCATAAGGGATGGCATTCTTGCATTTATCAGTGTATTGTGGGGGTGTTAAAACAGTGCTCTTTTGGCTCATTAGTTTTGTGCTGTAATACTGTACAGTAACAATGCTGATGTATAATAATGGGGAAAGGGCCCTATATAGTGTAAAGGCACCAGATCTCATCTGATCTTGGAAACTAAGAAGGGTCAGCCCTGGCTAGTACTTGAATGGGAGATAAAAAGCCGAAATAGACTGGCTCAAAACATCGATTTTCCACTGGCATCATGTACTGACGATGCACACCCCAATGACACTGGGCTGCAGGCTTCACAGTGCTCTGGTGGCACAGTGTTTACATGACGCACACCACAGGAGTACGGTAAAGCTGCATCAGGGAGGGGAAAGCCACCTTTTTGCTGATTGAAAAAGGTGAAACATTTTGCTGCTTCTTTTTGGGCTGGCAAAAAGTCAGATTGGGGCTGCGGCATGTAGTTGCTGCAACCCAACACACCTCTCTCAGGGCGGCTTGAATACCACCTCTGAGTATTCCTTACCTAAGAAAACCCAATTAAACTCAAGATGACAGGCAACTTGAAGGCATGCACACACACACACACACACACACACAATGGAAAAGGCTGTGGTATTATAGTGGAACATTTTTCCTACTGTGAGAGAGGAACAGAAGAGCAACAATCTTAAACTATAAATGTGGGTTATGAATGTATGTTGAAAATATCATTACTGATTTTGACTGCTCTTAGGTCTGAAAGTATACAGAGCTGCTGAGGACAGATGTTTTCCATTGCTAAATCTAGGTAAAATTTGTTTTGGTTGTAGTAGCAGTAACTGTTTCCGACTAATGAAAAATGCATTCAGGACTCATTTTTCTCAGTCCCATCCTAAAGGCATTCAACTCCATAACATCTGCTTCACAGCAGACCATTTCTAGAGGCAAAACATATTATAAAAATAGAATTAGTTATAGATTAGCCATATACAATACACCTTTATGTTACTGTCCTTCATTGGAGGCTTGATAATAGTTAACAACAGATACAAGTTAAGTTCATTATGATGTCCCCTGGCATCTTGCACCAGTCAGTGAGGTAAGAAATTTTGATGAGTTTATAAAGTTGTGGTAGCTGTTGAGCTGATTTACAGTCAGTTGTAATTTATTTTGTGGTTGTGGTTGTTAACTGTCCTCAAGGTGACCCTGTGAATGAGACAACTCCAAAACCCCTTGTCTTCCACTGCTGTGCTTAAATCTTTAAAATGCATGCCTTTGACCTCTCTGATTGAGTCCATTCATCTAGCATGCATCTGCCTCTCTTTCTACTACCCTCTGCCTTTCCTAGCATTATTGTCTTTTCTCGTGAGTCATGCCTCCTTACAATGTAGCTAAAGTACAACAGCCTCAATTTGATCATCTTGGCTTCTAGAAATATTTCGGGCTTGATCTGTTCAGTGACCCATTTGTTTGTCTTGTTTGTACGGGAACTCTTTGACTATTTCTATTTCCTTACTGTTTAGGTTGAATTTATGTAGGTCAACCATGGTCATTATTTTTGTTTTTCTGTGTTCAGCAGCAAGTCTTGACCTTCCTTAGTAATTGTTCCATGTTTATGACGTTTTCCTTTAGTAATATGGTATCACCTGCATGTTTTAGATTGCCAATGTTCTTTCCTCCTGTCTTCACTCCTCCTCCTAAGTCTAAACCTGGTCTCTGTATGATGTTGCACTATGTCCATGTCTCTTTTGCTAAAAGATCTTGCCTTTTGGTGGCTGGAGAAAATAACTGCACAATTGACAAGTTAATAGGAAAGACATAAATGAATGCTTTTACAGGAAAATAAGATTTGAAGCTTGCATTTAGGCTAGAGTGACCACAGTTGCATATAATTAAAATTTCAGGAATGATGTATATGGAGATGAAGTATGAAGAGAATATAAAACAAATCTGTTTGATTGGCCTAAAGGTCCAAACACAGTCATTGCATCAATTACTGAATGATAAGTCAACCCTTGTCTCTGTGTGTCTGTGTGTGTGTGTGTGCGTGCGTGCACACACGTCTCAAAGTCACCTGTTGACTTATGACAAACCCATTAATTTTATAGTGTTTTCTTAGGCAAAGAATGCTCAAGAGGTGTTTTTGCCAGTTTCTTTCCCTGAAATATACCCTACAGCACCTAGTATTTGTTGGCAGTCTCCCATCCAAGTACTAACCGAGGCTGACTCTGCTTATTATCCAAGGTCAGACAGAATCTGATGTCTTTTTTATGTACATTCCATCAATTCAATTGGTTTGCTTTAGTTGGAACTAGCAGTTGGATTTAAGTTATTTTGTTACTTTGTTTATTTTATTGGGCATTTAGCTCACCACATCCTAAGTTCTCAGTGCTGAGAATAATACGCATGCTGGCATAGGGAATAATGCACTCTGTGGTCTACTTATGTATATTAACTAATTTTTTAAAAAAATTAAGCTTAAAGCTTCACCACAGTTAGTAAAGGCCAGCCCAAATTGTCTTATGCCATCAAGAAATTTAAGTTAAGGAATTATTTAATTGTGAAATTAAATCAATGGAAGAATGTAGTAAAGAAGCCATTGTTGAAACTACTGCTCTGTGTACATGCAGTGCTTACATGGTCAGTGGGTGGTAAATTCAAGAGGTTGCTCTTGGGACAGTGTGATATAAGGGGTGGCAGCTGTTCACATATGTTTGGACCAACTTGTCCCAACAAAGGCAGGACCAAAGTCCACCAGGAACTGTAATATATAAATTACTGAAATAACGTAATTGGCATGAAAATCAGAGGTTTCTAGGATCCTGGAACTCTGACATTCTAATCTTTCAGAGATGAAAGCTTTCACATAGCCATTTTAAATGTTAGAAAATAGCTGGTTGTACGCATGAGTCTGTTAATATCACAGATGAAAATAACAAAAACATGATGGGTTTACTTGCTACTCGCAGTCTCAGAATGAAAATCAGACTAAACATTCTCTTGTCAATATTATGAGTTTTTTAATTATTTTCATTGCTGTGTTTTTCTCATTGTTGACAGTAACCATCTTTTCCAAGGATAATTATCACAGTTGCAAGTACAAACAGAAGAATTCCTTCTAACAACTGAAAACAGATTTTAAAGCAATTAATGCAACTGTCACCCGACTTAAGGTCAAACTAGATATAACGTTAGTCAAATTTTGAATTGGATACCTATGGCAAGCCACCATATATCTTTTTAATGTAAAGTAAGACTAGAATAGCTTGCAACCTAAACTGAGATTGAGGGGGAGAGAGGTTACTGTTTTGTCGCATACATTACTTCTACTCAGTCACTCCCAAGTTGGGGAGCATTTTAATCAGGAAACATTAATAAGGAAAAGTAAACACACACACACACACACACACACACACCAATTGCACTACCATTATCTTGATGGGGGAGATGTCTGTTATCTTGGGTTATGGAGGAAGCAAGGAAAGAGAGGATGTCAGTTGCAAGCACACAGTTTAAAACACTGAAATCCCAAAATCTACCCAAGAAAGGACTAAAAGGATAGATTCCATCATGACAATTTTTAGATTAGATTTTTCATTATCTAAAGGGGGAACTATCTAGTGTTGGGAGGCAATTTTTCTCCCCTCTCCTTACTGGTGCATCTGAATGCAGCACACCAAAATGTATCAGGACTGTAATATCTTAATACATCTTTTTACCTCATTGTGCATCCTTTCTTTTAAAGGGGGGGGGGGTAGGGAATTAGCTTCTCTTGATTATTTTGCACTAATCTCTGTATTTTTGTTGTTTCTTTTCCACCCATTCATTCACTCTTTTCTTTTATTTACTATAAACTAAACATAACATTTTAAATATCAAGCCTTGGTTAGGCTGTCCCTTGTATTTGAAAACAACGTTGTTATTTCAGGGGGACTTCCATGGAAGCCAAAGTTATTTGGCTAATATTTTCCAGGAAATTCAATGTACAATATACTAATGAGTAGATTTTGTAAAAATAAAATATAATAATAATCATGAACGCTCTGCTAAATGTATAGTGACTTTTCAATATAACAGCATGTTTTGTAATGACCATCACATTTCTTATACCTTATTCAGTTGAACAATATAGACACAGATGTATAAGACAGAGGCTACATCTATATTGTAGAGATAATGTAGTTTGACACCAGTTTAACTGCTGTGGCTCCATCCTACTGTACAAGCATTCTTTGGCAGAGAAGACTAAAGACCTTGCAAAACTACAAATCCCAGGATCCCATAGGATGCTGCTACAGTTTTTAAAGTAATATGAATCTGTGTTATTTCTGCAGTGTAGATGCACCCTAAGACTACACTGAATTTTATAATGTACTTGACATGCTAAAGGACCCTGGGCTTTTTATGGGGTTGTGTTTTCTGTTTCAGCAACATTCTTTACAGCTTTTCTCATGTTGCATTTTCTATATTTTTATTTCTTCTCAAAGAATATATACCCACACTTGGTTTCCTTTCTTATTTCCATAAAAAATTGATGTTTTAATATGCATTTTGTTTCCAGTTGTACTCAGTTAATGTATGCCATGAATATTCTTTTATCATTAGCATTTCTCTGACTTCTTATAATTATACTGCCTGCACCAAAAGAGGACTGCCTGGTTATCATAGGCGAATGGAATGCCAAAGCAGGAAACAGCAGAATCAAGGACAGTAGCGAGATTTGGGCGTGACTTAAGAAATGACGCAGGAGTTTTGTGAGACCAACCATCTACTTATTACAAATACCTTCATCATACAACCAAAAAGGAGACTGTACACATGGGCATCAGCAGATGGCCAACACAAAAACCAAATAGATTACATAATAGGGAGCAGAAGTTGGAGGAGCTCCATTCTTGCTGTAAAAATGAGACCAGATGCAGACATCAACACAGACTGTGAATAACTAATATCCAAAGTAAGAAAATAGCTGAAGAAAAATCAATAGCCATGCGAAAATATCTGGAAAGATGACATACCAATGTATGAAGATGACATACCAATAGAACTGTTATAAGAGAGAGAGAATCAACTTTAGTGAAACTAAAATATGCCAAAAATATAGAAAACAAAGCAGTGGCCCACAGATTGGAAACCATCAATATACATTCCTATCATCAAAAAAGGAGACACGAAAATTGCCGTAACTACAAGACTATTGCACTAATTTCCCATGCAAGCAAAGTCATGCTCAAATTACTGCAGCAGATATTCCTACCATAAATGGATCAAGAAATCCCAGAGGTGCAGGCTGGATTCAGGAAACAGAGCCACTAGGGATCACATTGCAAACATAACGATGAATAATGGAGCTCACAGAGAATTCCAAAAGAAAATCTGTGTGTGCTTCATTGACCACAGCAAAGCCTTTGACTGCATAGACAGTGAAAAACTATGGAATGCTCCCAAAGAAATGGGAGTTCATTACATCTTACGCCCTGTACTCAGGGCAAGAGGCTGCTGTCAGAACTGAATACAGAGAAACAGAATGATTCTCAGATGGAAAAGGAGTCAGACACATCTGTCTACTATCACCCTATTTATTCATGCCATATGCAGAAAATATTGTATGCAGTACAGGCTTAAAAACAAAATGACAACAGTTTAAAAAATAGAAGTCAGTGCTTTCAGTCTTAATACAATACCAGAGCAGAAAGAGTGCCAGGGGCCTAGGATCATATTAGTCCTGGACTCACCCAGTATTGAGCAGTGGTTTCACATTGGCTCTGAACTGAGTCATTGTTGTTCATACAAAGAAACCTGAAATCAATGTTTCTCTGAGTGTTCCTCAAGATACAAACTAGAGAATCACATCCTGGGCTCCATCTACACTGGAGCTTCACGGACTTTAGTAGCACACAGGCTGGTTTCACTGCACATCAATCCCCAGGATAAAGAGCCATATAGCTGGCCAGTCCCCAGTTTTGTATGGGATTTTCTTTGATCTAAGCAACTTTGATCTAAGTGACTTTGGGAAATGATTCTTAGGACCCTAATAAATGTTAGTTAAATGTTTATTTTATTTTAAAGCTGCTGGCTATGTCTGAACTTATGTCTGCTTTATCTCTTTAATAAGTATACTGGAAAGAGATAGAGTCATAGATATGATTTAGACCACATTATAAGCCGAGGGTCCATGAGAACCCTGGCATATTAGCTCTGAGCAGCATTGCCACTGGTGTCTATTGCCCAGCAGCTAAAAATTGAAGCTCCACGCTTTGCTTGTTTTGTTGCTCTAACACTGCATATTCTCTTCTTTGGTTTTTGTCTCATCAAATGAAAGGAGGAATCCTGGGTTTGTTTTAGATTTTTTCCCCCCTTTTGTTTGTTGGGAGAGAAATAAGCTGGAGAGGTGAAAGCACCCACATTCAAATGATAAAAGGTACAGGCAGGAGCAATCTGGCAGCCTACATTAACACACTGTTTGTCCCTCAATAAGCCAGGGTTTCCATGGTGTTGTGCAACCACAACTATTAAAAACACACTTGTTGGTGGTCCCGCCACTGCAGAAAGGGCAAGGAGGAACTTGCAGTGTCCTACAGAAGTTCTGGAAGTGTAGATATATGGCTGTCACAACAATCTTTTATTTGCTGTGTTCTCATTTTCTTTAGGGCCTCTTGGTTCTTGGCTGTTCAGTTAACATTTCAAAATATTTAGAGGGATCAAAATCAAAATCAAATGGTTACATGTTAAAAACACATATTTAAATTTTAGTCTTCCAGTGATCTTTATCCTGCAACTAATATGGTTTTTGTTATTAACCCTAAATCAATAATAACATTTGGGGTCAGCTGGTAAGCCAAGGACTACATCATTCCCACTCAGTCTCCCACACACACATCTCTGCGTGTGGAGATAGAGAGGATTAAATATTCCCTCCCTGATCAGTAACATCTAGGTATTTTGGGGGTGGAAGCTGTTATTTTTCTGTCACCTAGTGACATACAAAAAAGTCAGCAAGGAAACAGCAAATTCTGCAGTAAGGCTGCTGGAGGCTGGGAGATATTTTTGCTTCAAGAAGTTTTGGATGGAAGGAGTCTGAAAACAGCTGTTACCCCCACTTGCGCATAAGGGAAAGTAACTTGGGGTTCAGAAGCCACACAGAGTGACTAAGTGCAATATGTGACCCAGAGTTTATATCCCCCTGATGGACATGTATTTGTATTTGTCACATGGGAATTAGGGCTCCATGAGTCTCCCTATGACAATGGACTCAGGAGACTTTGGGGGGATACAGATGGGCGGCTACATGCTGCCCGTATTTGCCCTTCATTGGTGCCATGCCAACCGCATGGTGTGGCACCAATGCACACCCTAAAAAGAAGCTACCTAGAGCAGCTTCTTTTTAGGAGCACCATAATGGCGCTCGCAAGCCATGACACCACCGCTTCTGGGGAGTGCTGTTTGGGTGTGTGGACGCCTGTGTGTCATTGTGCGCCCTGTCATGCACGGGTGCCACTAGTAGGGCGGGGCGTGTATGGAAGCCCAGCCCTCTGGAGCCCTAAAATTGGCTCCAGCTCGGCGCTTTGCGCCAGTCTGTACTGGACCTTTGCTTTTTCTTATAATCCTGATTCCTTCAATTCACTCCTGTATTCTAGTTGATCAAATTCAACCACCCTTGAATGAAATCAGGAAAGAAAGAGTGTTGGCTCTTGCACACTGGAGTGGCAGACAGGTTATATATACGTTATATATAATTTTCAAACAGGTATCCATGTTAGGTTGTTTCAGTGTGAAAGCAATAGGAGAGAGGAAAAAGGAATTACAGTATTGTTAGACCTGTATGACTAAATGATCTCTTGCAGGCCAAGGCGAATGGCCTCTACTCTATTCTCATTCTTCTTGATCTGTCTGCGGCCTTCGACACCATGGATCACTGTCTCCTGCTTGACCTACTTTCCGACCTCGGGTTCTCCGACTCTGTTCTCAACTGATTTAAATCTTACTTGTCAGACAGGTCTTTTGCAGTGGTCACAGGTGGTCAGACTTCCTCCTCTGTTCCCTTATCTGTTGGAGTTCCTCAGGGCTCTATACTGGGCCCCCTTGTGTTCTCTCTATACACACTGTCCCTTGGTAAACTCATCAGTTCTTTTGGTTTCTCCTATCATCTGTATGCCGATGACACTCAGCTGTATCTTTCCACCCCTGACCTTTCACCTGGGCTTGAACAGCAAGTTTCATCTTGTCCGGCAGCCATCTCTCAGTGGATGCAGCATAGGCACTTGAAGGTCAACATATCTAAGACAGAGCTTCTCATCTTCCCACCTAAGCCCACCCTTTAATACTCCTTCTCTGTTTCTGTTGACGGCACTTCTATTCCACCAGTTCAGCAAGCCCGCAGTCTCGGTTTCATCTTTGATTCCTCTCTGTCATTTATTCCCCAGATTCAGGCCACCGCCAAGTCCTGTAGATTCTCTCTCTACAGCATTGCTAAAATCCGTCCATTCCTCTCAGCCTCCATTGCCAAGACTCTGGTCCATGTCCTAGTGGTCTCACGACTAGATTATTGTAACCTTCTGGCAGGGCTTCCTCTCTCTCACCTCCATCCTTTAATCTCTGTCCAAAACTCAGCCACACGTATTATCACATCTGCTCGCCCCTTTGACCATGTTTCTTCTCTCTTATCCTCCCTTCATTGGCTCCCCTTCCCCTTTTGCATTCAGTACAAGCTTTTGCTGTTGACTTTCAAAGCCCTTCACAGATTGGCTTCTCCTTACTTGTCTGGACTTCTTTCTCCTTACATTCCTCCTCATAACCTCTGTTCTGGTATTCAAGGTCTCCTGTCCCAGCCGAGGATCTCCACTGCCCTGTCCCGGATTCGCCCCTTCTGACTTGCTGCCCCTCATTCCTGGAACCTTCTTCCCCCACATATACGCATCATCACCTCTCTAACCAGATTCAAAATTAAGTTAAAGACTATATTGTTTAGGGAAGCATTCCCAGGATTGTGCTGTCTGCCCCAGGATGCCTCCTTTTAACTAGGTATTAAGAAGTCAAGCCCTCCCTCGAGTCCATCTGCCTTGGTCCAGGCTTCAGAGGGAGAGAAGAACCACTGGACCACATCCCCCCCTCCCACCACCTTTCCCTTCTCCTTTTGTGTTGTCTCTTTCATACTGTAAGCCTGAGGGCAGGGAACCGTCTAAATATATGATTCTATATACAGCACTTTGTAAATTTACAGTGCTATATAAATAAAGGTTCATCATCATCATCATCATCATCATCATCATCATCAATATATTTCAGCATAAGCATAACTCTATATATAAACTCAGTTGGAGGTGGATGCACAATCACAACTAGAAAAAGATTGTCTAAACATTATAAAATATGCAATAGCGGTGATAATGAGGTACATAAAATATATTTGTAGTATTGAAGAAACCTTGAAAGGGCTGTAATAATTGGGCCTCGGGTCTGCTAAGCAGATTATGTATGAGGTGTGACAGCAATATATACTGCTTTCAGTTAATTCTGTGGAGGCAGAAGACTTTTCTTGAAGAATGTTGTTTTACACACAGTTGTAATGAAAGAGATATAAAATAGGCATCTAGCAACTGTAGCGTCCAAGAATGCTGTTTAATCTACCTTAAGATATTGGCAATAGAAAGCAACATGAAGACATGAAATAGACATAAGCAAAGTGTGTGACTAGATACTAGCTTAGTTACATATTCTTTCTGAGGGTCAGCCTCTCCCTCCCATAATATTTCAGACAATGTGGTGAAATACATTCACTGTAGAATTCAGGAATGGACAACCGTGGCTCTCCAAATATTTTGAGGTGACAACTCCCATTATCCCCTAGTAGCTTAGGCAAATAGTGAATCATTATGAGAGGTGTAGTTCAAATACATTTGAAGGGCCATTATTTTCTTCACCTGGTATAAATAATGTCTGAGAGAGAAGTAAGCGCCCTACTTCTCCGCAAATGCTCCAGAAGATCCTTTAAATTTCATATTCCATTAAATGCTGGCACACAAGCCCCCTTACAGTTTAAAGGATCACAGGTAAGAGCATATATTGGTTTCTAAGAAAGTATTCATTAAAGCCTCCTATCCTACAAATCCAGTTTTCTTCACCACCATAAGTGACAAGCTACAGAATGATGCAATGTCCTGCAGAGCCATCTTCTTGTAGCCAAGTATGTCAACATAAATAAAGAGATTCATTTGCCAAAGAACACATTTGTTCAATCAAGTAATGAGAAGAAATCAGATGTTTGTATCCAGTGCAGATGCTTCTTATCTGCACTGACTTAGTATCAGTGGAATGCAAACCTTTAGCATATCTGCTGGGATCAATATTATTAAACACCTTCTGCATTTCCTGTTCCAATAAGTGTTCACCTTACCAGGACTGCTATAAGGCAAGTATCAATCAATCAGATTTTATTTGACTGTGGCACAATGTCTATTACAATATAATGGATATAATTAAAGGTATCACAAAGTTTTTAAAATTAGGATATAATCCACCATTCTACTCTCCCCTCCCCCAAATGAATGTTATAATAATAGTCCAATAGTGACTGAGTCCTTTGAATCTATCTCAGGTTGGGGCAACATTTCCTCTGACAGAAATGGACCGATCTAGACGTGCCAAAAGAGGCGCGTCTAGGGCCCAAAAGTGCACGAATAGGGTTAGGGAGGGTGCAGCTTTTAGACCCTCCCTAACCCTAGCACATATGGGCGCCGCCATAATTAAATGGTGGTGTCCACACAGGTGCGCCATGATGGCATCATGGCGTGCGCAGTGTCCAAATTGTGCCCTTTCCGTGGCGCAAAAAAAGGAGCTCCAAACTATTTTCTGCTTTCCAAATCCAGTATCTTACTGGCTCTTTTTCTCAATTTGGCAAATACAGCCACATGTCTTAGGCTATAAAATTTTAACCAAGGGCATGGATAAAAGCAAAGGAATGAACAGAGTCTATGAGCACAAACAGTGGCAAAATGGAGGGAGAGCTAGAATAGCATATTGGTTTGAGTGTTGGACTACAGCTCTGGAGAGGCTTTGATTCTCTGTTTGGCCACTGGGTATCCTTGGGCAAATCGCATCTTCTCAGCCTCTGAACAAATCTTGCCAAGCAAACCCCGTGACAGGGTTGCTTTAGGGTCTCCATAAGTTGAAAATGACACAACAACAAAGAAAAATGTTAAAAACCCAACTATTGCCTAATTAACACTCAGTGGGAGTGAGGGAAATGCCATAATTAAAACAAACTGAGTATTTAAGAGATAAAACTAGATAAAACAAAAGAAAATAAAATGAGAGGAAACATTTGAAATTTATTTTCTGTTGTTTACTTTTCCTGCTGTGTGTGCTTCATATTGTGAACATACTGGGAGAAATTGTTATTTGTTCAGTATTTATTTATGAATACTTCATCAATGTAAATAATATAAACAATTAGTAGTAAAAGTAATATTAAAATATTATGAGAACTGGAATCTAAAGGGGATTCCTGTATGATAAGGCATTGGCTAAGTGTTGAAAACTGCTAGACTATTGAGATGGGTTACCACAAAGTTGAAAATGCTAAGTGTTGATTGATATATTTTGATAATGTTGTCAATTTATTCATTCTCCTGCCTTTTTTCCAAAGCTGGGACTCAAGACAGCCTGCACAAGTTAAAATAAATACATACAAAAACATGAGAAAAGTTTTGTAACACGTCTTCTCCCTTTCCCTCTTATTTCATCTTAAAGGATTGTTCAACGTCAGAAGAATACAACATTGCTGCAGCACTATTGCCACTGACGACTGCTTTTTACAGGGTAAGTTATGGTGCTATGGAAGTTGTATCATGTTGATTTCATAATTCCTTACACTAGAATCATTTAAAGAAGGGGTGGGTATAGTGTGGCCCTGGACCACAGGTGCCCAATGCTGTTTTTTTACCCAAGGCCCTCCCATATTTGCCCCAACAGCTATTTTTCGGGGGGGGGGGGGATGACAAACTGGTCATTAACCCATCCCTAATATTAAAAATACAGGTAGACTTCAGTTAATGAAGTAGATATGTTCCTAAGCATTACTTCTTTAACAGACACAGTGGTAACAGAGGCAAAAAATAACATAGAGCCAGAAGAGACCAGCAAGTTAAGGCGCCTTCCAGTTGGCTTGGGAGCATGGCATTTACATGCTGCATACTCCCAAGCTGCCCAGAAGCCACCCGGGCATTTACACAGGGGCAGCTTCATGACACTCCAGCAGCACAGCATTTACACACCACACACCACCATTGCATCATGAAACCAGCTTCTGGCTGCAGTGCAGACACAAAGCCCACTTTTTGCCGCCCCTTTTTTGGACAGTTTCAAAGCAGATCAGGGCCATGGCGTGCAGTTGCTGTGGCCCAAATCCACCTCTGGCAGGGGCGGCTTCAAGCCACCCCTTCTGCTGGTCTGTTTTGGCCCATAGAAGGAATAAGAATAGGTTTCTACACCACAAAAAGGAAGCGTAGCTTAAATATTTTCCAACAAACTTTTTATTCAGAATTAAAGATATAAATATATGAAATGAAACAACAAGGTGATAAATAAATGCCCTACACTGCATCTATGCTGTGGAAACAATGCAGTTTGATATCACTTTAACTGCCATTACTACCCTACAGAATCCTGGGATTTGTAGTTTTATGAAGCACCAGCATGTTTTCACATAAACGGCTAAAAAGCTTGTGAAACTCCAAATTCCAGAATTCCATAGGATGGAGCTACCATACTTAAAGTGGTGTCAAGCTGTATTATTCCTACACTGAAGATGCACCCATCAATAAATAAATTTGAAAAAGTCAATTAGATTTGAATCAGTTCAGAACAGAAGTGCATGTCCCAACATTTCTAAAACAAATATAGTTTCTAGGTTCTTATAGAAATGTTGAAATATTAAGATAAAATGTTGCACAATGGTTGTTAAAGTTGCTTTGATAAAGAGTTAACTAGAAAGTCTAACAAGGCTTTTAAGATCTCGTAAAGTCTTTGTCTAGTGGAAGTATACTTTAGGGCAATACACATACGTAATTAAACTAACGAGAAAATTTCTGTTTACAACATACTGTGACTCTTGTGATGTCCAGTAAAATTCCAGTAATAATACCCAGTGACTAGGCACTTACAAAACCTGAGAAAGCCGGATGTGACTGAAGAAATCCACAGGTTTATAGCCATCAGCATTAAATTCATGGACAACAAGTCAGTATGCTGATACGTACTTGTGGCCTGAAAATATATTTTAGAATTTTCAAGCAAAGGGAATCACTGTCTCTTCCCTTTAGTTAATTTTATATTACTAGACCTGAATAACCATCTAAATCAGGAGGAGCAATCTTCATTTTGTGTAGTAATGGCCCAAGCAAGCAAACAATTTTAATCTCTAGGGAAAAAAACAACGTTTCTATTTACCATTAGTAATACAGCTGGAATTTGTTTAAAGCATAAATAACACGTAATTATACTTGACATACGGTCTTTCCCATCCTTTTGGTGGAATATGCCCTGTTTTGTTACTTTTCCAATGTAGTTGTTAAAAGAATGTGGCAGTAAAACATTGCACAATAAATACATGTATATAATTAACTCTAAGGATACTTCTGTGCATAGATTATATATGTTCCCCTTTCTAGATTACCTTGGGTGCGAATTTTCAAGGGGAAGTGTTTCACTCTCTATCCTTTTCTCTCCCAATTAATCTTATCGTAATCAACCGTATTTATTATATATAAATCATAACCACAGTCAACCATATTATCCTACTAGATTAGCTGATTAGGATGTGGCTTGGAAACACTTTGCACTGATAGCAGGGTTTTTTTGTGAAAGCAGATACCAGAAGGTGGTGTTGGCGAACAACCACTTATCTTCATACACTCTGACTTACAGGGCCAGGCTAAGATCCATTTTGCCCCCAATCTTCTTGTCATCTGCATGAAGCATGCATGCTCTCCATGAAAAAATTTATCTAGAGATCTGGAGTGGTTTACAGTAGCAGTATATTGCCAATACCCAACCTATCCTAATCAGTTCCAGCCAGATTGTGGAGCATTGTCCATCCACACAGTGAGGAAAAGATGATGCTGTTACAGCACAAACAGTATACACTTCATCTGTAAGTCACATTAATGTAGGGAGAGATATAAATAAATGAAATAAATGTTGTATGCATTGTAGCCATTTATGAGGAACTTATGCCTATCAATGTTCAAAGAAATTGGTGGAAGTGTTTATATGCTAAGTGACTTTAAATTTGGAAGGGTCTTTTGGAAGCTTTTTAAAGAAAATTTATTTTTTAATTTATTTTTTTCGAAAGGTTGACCATGTTTATTAAATAAACTCTTTAAGTAACTTGCAGGAGCTGGAAGTATATCTGTGTTGTAGAAATGAAGATGAGAAGGTGGTCAGATTTTAGAAGAGTTTACTGACTCCAGGCACTTAACACACCTTTCTGAAAGGAGAACTACCTTCCTCGCTGCTTGAATCCAGCACCATGTCCCCAATTTCATCTGTTTCTTGGGTGTCTGAATGATGCCTGTGGGAATCCCCTTCTTCAGCACATGGGGGACAATTTATTAGCAGAAATGGTTTATATTTACAACCCCTTCTAATAGTTAGTTACCCTTTCTGAGCTGAATGAACTCCAACAGCTTACAGCTGGGTAGATACATGGAGTTTGTGCAAGAAAAGCCATGAGAGCAGGAGTGGGCAAAGCATACATCTCCCACCAGGCTCCTTTTGTGGCTCTCAGTCATGAATCTATGGACTGAACTGGCTCATCTGAAGGCCTTTTGGGGAAGCAGTTCATCTTTTAAATACAGTGGGCCCTTGATATCCACTGGGGTTTGGTACTAAGACACCCCCCCCCCCCGATACCAAAATCTGTGATGTCCCTATATAAAATGGCTAAACTAATATTTGCTTTTGGAATTTATATTACTTTTGAATATTGTCAAGCCATAGAAGGTTGAATTCCATGGATAAGGAGGGCTGACTGTAGATTGCAATGTGTAGGGCCAAAAATTATACAATTTTCAAATCCAGTAGTTACTTCGAGACAATAATGATTTGGGAGATTTTGCTGGTGTGCAGTTGATGTAGCCCTTGTAAGACACAAAACATCTCTGAGCTCACTCCCTGATTTAGTATTTAAGATGCCTTTTTAAAATATATGCTATTCTTTTTGTGTTGTTTTTGGATAAATGTGGGTTTCATTAAGAAACTTACAACATTTCAGGCAAATATGTGCATAGTTTTTATGGGTGGGAAGTTTTCCAAAAAAGGAGGATGATTTGCTTCCCCTTACTACAATCAGTCCAGTTTTGAGTAGACCCATTGAATTTGTAAGTCAATAATTACATAAATTCCATTGATTCAGTGGTTCTGCTCTAGTTGAGACAAACTATTCTATTTAGGCCCATAATGGAGATGGAGAAGATGGTATTTTGTGTCAGTTTGTATTAAAATGTTTTGGGGTTTTTTGTTTGTTTGTTTTGGCCATATAAATGTCCCTAGACAAGAAACTTACAAAATTTCAGAAGGACAGGGACAAAAGCTAGGCAGATTTGATGAATTAAAAGTAATTGAAAGGTTTGGGGTTTTTGTTTGTTTTCTTAGTTTTTACTGATGTAACAAAAAGTGAAATAGGACAATAATATATTGGAACCACGGGGGGGGGGGGGGAACAAACAGGGAAAATGAACTTCTTGTTGTTAACTGCCTTCAAGTCAACCTCAATTTGTGGCAACCCTATGAATGAGAGTCTTCCAAGTCACCCTGTCATCAGTAGCTCTGATCTTGCAGAGTCAAGGCCATGGCTTTGCTGATGGGGTCTATCCATCTAGAATGCAGTCTTCCTCTTTTCCTACTTCCCTCCACTTTACCAAGTATTATTGCCTTTTCTAGTGTTGTCATGATGTGAACAAAGTACGTCAGCCTCAGTTTAATCTTCTTGGTTTCTAGGGAGAGTTCAGGCCTGATTTGCTCTAGGACCCATTTATTTATCTTTCTAGCAGTCCATGGTATCCTCAGAACTTTTCTCCAGCTCCACATTTCACATGAGTTGATTTTCTTCCCATCAGTTTTCTACACTGCCCAGTTTCACAATCATCATAGTAATGGAAAATTCAGTAAAGTAATCACTGGAAAACTTTAGTATTCAGTGATATATCTTTACAATTCAGGATCTTTCTAGTTCCTTCATAGCCGCCCTTCCAAGCACTAGTCTTCTTTAGATTTCTTTATTGTACTCTAAGTAATCATTGAGCCAACAATGAAAAATCTTGAACTATTTCAATGTCTTCATCATCAGCTTTAAAGTTATGTAAACAACCTGTAGTCATTATTTTTGTTTTCTTAATGTTCAACTGTAAACTTGCCTTTGCCCTTTCTTCCTTGACTTTCTTCAGTAATCCTTCCAAGTCTTTGCTCTTTTCTGCTAGTAATATGGTGCTATCTGCATATCTTAAGTTGTTGATGTTCCTTCCTCCCATTTTCATGCCTCCTCCCTCCAAATCTAATCCTGCTTTGTATATGATCTATTAAGTGTACAAGTTAAACAAACAGAGTGATAAAATGCAGCCTTGCCTGACCCCCCTTTCCATTGGAAACCATTCAATTTCTCCATATTCTTTTCTAACAGTAGCCTCTTTTCTTGAGTACAGCTTACACATCAGGACTGTCAAATGTGGCACATTATTTCTTTAAGAGAGTTCCATAGCTTTTTGTGATCTATACAATCAAAGTATTTGCTGTAGTCTATAAAGCACAGGCTGGTTTTCTTTGAAATTGTTTAGTGCACTCTATCATCCAGCATATATTTTTTACTTGATCCCTAGTGCCTCTTCCTTTCCTGAACCCATGTTGGACATCTGGCATTTCTCACTCCATATATGGCAACGGTCTTTGTTACAGAATTTTGAACATCACTTTGCTTGTATGGGAAATTAAAGTAGTGGTCTTGTGGTTATTACAATCCCTGGAATTCGCTTTCTTTGGGATTGGAATGTATATTGAGTATTTCCAATCTGTGGGATTATTTTCTTTTCCATATTTGGTAGCAGATTTTAGCTAAGTGTTTGTTCATGGAGGAAGAGTAAAGGTTAAGTCAGAAATCTTTATGGCCTAGATGGATTTTTACAAGTGTTTGAAGAAAAGAAAATAAGATGACACTATTTGAGGAGAAAGGTCCACCTATGAAGGGCAGTCATAAAAACTGGCCAGGCTATTTAGGAAAACAGAAGACATTTAGATATCTCATGATAGTAATGAACAGCAGTTAACACAGGGAAACCCAGTGCTTATACTGTTTTAGGAAGGAGGATGAGAAACCATGGTGTCAGATAAGCAGTATTGAGAGCATAATTGTTTTAAAAGGTGGTTTTTAGAAAGAGGTGAGAAGAACTGAATCTGACAACCTAAGTTCCTGATAGCTTTATTCCATTTTTGTACAAATGTAAGGACAAGGCATGCACATTAGACTCTAATGCAGTCTAAACTAAAATCGAAAATCTGTTTGACTGAAATATACAATGCATTAAGGTGTAGATTCTGATTCAAATAACTCCATTGAATATAATGAGATTCTTATTGAAGTAAAGATGACATGACTGAGGCTGCAGTCTTGATTGTGTTTACTAAGGATTATAGTCTGTTGAATACATGGAACCTGCAAATATACATGCATGGGACTGCACTGCAAATTCCTTTATTGTTAACTGACTTAGGCCCTCTTGCTTTCAATAGAATGTAGCATGTCCAGTCTTAGTTTGAACCAAACAGTTTGTGCAGTTTGAGGGAAACAGAGAAGAAACCAAATGATGGTGACAGCAGTGCACTACCAGTCTGTTCCTCTCTGATCAAAGAGAGTTATGCATGCCTTGGCTTGGCTTGGCCTGGCCTGGCCCACATAAACCACATGTTGCTTTAGAAGTAATGAATCATTACTGGTGTGTTTATTTGCAAGTTCCACTTGGCTTTTACAAACAGAAAAGGACTAAAGAACTAACATGACATCTTGCTTCAAGCAGCAAAATGTCTTGAGCTAGCCCTGCGTAGTAGTTGTGTAAATGAGTTGAGGATTGCAGCCTTAATTGTGTCTAACTTTAGCTGTATTAATGTCATAACATCTAAAGAGAATGCATATATGTTTCATTTAGAGGCTGCAGTTTGCAATTACATTATGTAATTGAATATTGTAGATAATGGTATCATTCACTGAATTGCCAAAAGTTTATTTTTAATCCCCACCCCCACCCCAAATCTAAGTACTTGGATGACATTTGTTTGATTTCTCACTGGTATGTGATCTCCTTTCTAAGAAATATCCTAATTAGTAGACTGTTTGAAACTAAAATCTTAATGCTGAAGAAATGTTGTATAAATGATGCTCTTGGGATTAGCAGAATAATTCATTGTTTGTGACAGTGTTAACACTGCTGCATTCTCCTCCACCCTGATTCCAAGCAAATCAATTTGTTGTTGGAATTGGGTCCATAAATTTCTAAACATGTTGACCAACACAAGTGAAGTCCATCTTAATTCAGGCACTTTAAAATGTTGCTGTTAAAAAGTCACAGTAGTGGCATAATGTCATGTTTAAAATGCATTTGTTTTAGCAGATTTTGCCACAGGCCTTGAACACAGTTTGGACATAATTTAAAGATACAGTATAGCCATGTTAGTCTGTAGAATCAGTATGTAGAGAGATTTTGTAGCACTTTTGAGACTAACTGAAAGGAAGAAGTTGGCAGCATGAGCTTTCGTGGACTTCAGTCTACTTCCTCAGATGCCTTTACATAATTTATAACATAATTCCTCAGATGTGTTTACATAATTTGGACATAATTTGTAATCAAGCCAGGAATCTTTTTTAAAAAAATCTTTTTTATTGTGCTGTCTAATTTCAGGGTTTTTCTTCAGGATCTGTGCCTATCACAAATGGGTTTTTGCACCCATGGAACATTCTAGAGTAGCTTGACAGGAATACTCTGCCCCCACTGTCTAGCATGCATGTCCCAGCACACCAAGCTACCATCTCCTTAGTTTCTTTTCATCCACCAAAAGAGCTAGTCTCCTTGGAGCATTCTGGTGCTGAATAGTTTCTTTCTCTTTGCCTCATTCATTTTTTTTTTTTACTCCATCTCTCTCTCTCTCTTTTCACTTTCTCTCATCATCTTATTTATATATAAAAAAAGACTTTCTGTTGCTCCCCCCCATGCTATTTTCTCGTGGCATCTATGGCATCTATGGCATCAGCATCTCTCTTCAACCTTTGCTCTTCTTGTGATTTGAAGGTTTCTCTCTCTGACACGCACTCCTCACCATCTCAAGGCACTAGTTGGAGGCTTTGCACATAGGTTACTTAAAGGCTAACTGCAGAAAGAATTTCAGCCATTGCCTCCCAAACTAAAACTATGGGATGCTTGTGCTGTGAGATATTAGGAGTGCTAGGCTGCATATGCACTGCAGAATTAATGCAGCTTTAATTGCCATTGCTCAGTTCTGTGGAATTATGGGATTTGTAGTTTTGTGAGATATTTTAGCCTTTCTTTCAGAGACCTCATGAATCACAATAAACTATAAATCATAGGATCCCATAGGATAAAGCCATGGTGGATAAAGGAGTGTCAAACTGCATTAATTCTGCAGTGTGGCAGCAGACCTAGAGTATTTTGTACAACAAAGTTGTGCAACTCTTGGCCCTTCAGATGTTGGATTGCAGCTTCCATTAGTCTAGCCATCATCTGAAGGGGGATGGGAGCTGCAGTCCAACAATATCTAGAGGGCCTTAACTGTCCTAATCTGAAAGAGCACTCTTTATTAACAAGATGGTTTAACATTAGTGGTAAAGTAACTGTGTGAATGAAACAGATAATCCAGAACCCTGTTTTCAGCTAATATAATCCTTATGCCAAGAGATGTATTCTTTTCTGAAGGCATGCTTGGCACCTACAGCTTTTTGTGGTAAAGCTACAGAGATGTACACCTAGAAAATTACCACAGTAAAAGGATTATGCCATATGATTATTTTATATTCCACCTTTGTCCCAATAATGAGACTCAAACTGGCTAGCAACATATTTTTAAAACAATACAGATTTTAAAGCTGTATAAAAATTCAATAAAAGTATGTATGTAAAAGTCATTTTAAAAGAATTAAAAGTTAAGAGCATTAAAATTCATTAAAGGGCTGTGAGCCAGAACAGACCAACTCTAAAAGCTGGCTTCACAGCAGTTTTGGGGCATAGCGTTTAGACGTCACACACACCCAAGACTCCTTGAAGCCACCCGGCTGCCCATAAGTGGGCAGCTTCAGGACTCTCTGGCAGTGCAGCATTTACATGCTTCACATGCTGAAGCTGCCATGGGGCTGCAGCAGGATGGGAAAGGCAACTTTTTGCCACCCGAAAAAGGAGCTGATCTTTGCCGCTCTTTTTTCAAGCAGCTTCAAGGCAGATTGGGGCTGCAGCATGTAGCCATCTGTCGCTGGAGTTGAGAAGCCATCACATGCTTTAGTACCCTGCCCAAAAATGGAATGTTGGAGACTGGCCCATAGTTATGCAATGAAGTAGGATCCAGGGAAGGCTATTTCAGAAGGTCTTACAACAGCCTCCTTCAGGCATGCTGGGACACTGTCTTGTTGTAAAGTGGCATTAATCACTCCCCATACTTACTAAGCCAATCCCCCTCTAGCCTATTTAGCAAGACAGGAGGGGCAAGAGTCTAGCACACATGTGGTGGGTCTTGCCTTTCCAAGTGGCCAATATATCAACTCTAGGTTTTAAATCAGAAACATGAATTCCAACTAACCTTTTCTCACCAACCTTAATAGTTGCATGGGTTACTGGGCATTAACTTGGATTTAAAAGCACACTTTCAAGTCATTTTTCCAAACTTGATCAAAAGGGAATGGTATTAATAGTTATGTTTATATAGCCAACAGCCATGGTTATAACCACATGTTTGAGTGAGGAACTTAGCTCCCTAAGTGACAAGAAGCATGTGACTGTTAACTCACAGTTAAGGGATTGGATTTGCAACAGCATGTGTAATTTCATAAAAATTGGATCAGAATTTTGTAAGCAGGATACCAGCTTAGTTTTAGATATTCAAGTTGCTGTTTCTCATTCAGAATTCTAGGAGAGGAAGGTATGGCACAGTAGGGAGAAGACTAAAAGTTTAATCAGTTGTAATGTTAAAAAAATATGATGACAGGCTATCATGACAGGCTATAAAAAGGAATGAATCCAAGTACAGGGTGAGTCTTCCTTATACAAAATTTTTGGGACCAGGTGTTTTGGATTTTTGAGTTTTTCAGATTTTGGAATCTTTGCATATACATAGTGAGCTATCTTAGAGATGGGACCCTAGTCTAAACATGAAATTAGCAATAGGAAGCGCATTTCTATACTACTTACTGATGTACTAAGCAGTTTACAAAGTGTAAGCTGATTGCCCCCAACAAGCTGGGTACTCATTTTAGCAGCCTATGGAAGAATGCCAGTCTGAGTTGACCCTGAGGCCCTGGCTAGTGTTGAACTCACAACCTTGTGGTTTGTTAATGAGTGGCTGCAGTACAGGCATTTAGCCACTGCACCGTCAGGGCTCCATATTCATTTATGTTTCTTATACACCTTATACACATAACTTGAAATTTCTTTTATACACAGTGTTTTTATTAATTTTGTGCATGAAATAAAGTTTGTGTTCAGAAAGCAAAGGTGTCACTATCTCAGCCATGCATATGAATAATTTTGGATATTGGAATATTTCAGAGTTTGAAATTTCGGCTAAGACCGATTCAACCTGTATGCAAGTATGCAACCTCTCCTATATATTCTGTTGGGGGAGCAAAAGAGAGAGATATCTTACCCATATTTCTGAAACCTACATCCCACAGAAGCCTCATTTTGGATCTTCAGCTAAGCAAAATGGCATGTGAACATGAATATAGATCCAGTAGTGAAAATCCTAGTGTGATGGTGTTTATTAATGGTTCTGCTAACAATCAGTGGCCTGATAGCCAAAATGTTTTGATAAATAAAATCTATTTATCTCTGTATCTATATTTGTCTAGACAGTGTTCATTGCTGGGTAACTGATCACTTATTTCAGAGACTGGGAAGAGTTCACAACTGTAAAAGAATCTTGTAGATATCCATGTTTATTCTTAGTCTTGAGGTCAGATCTAATCACAGTTTTAGCTAGGAGCTATTTTTCTAATCCATATGCCTTGAATATATATATGTAGAGTCACAGGTAATCTTCAATTTCAATACTTTACCCATTTTAATCATGTTTAAATTGGCACACAAAAGAACTTTATTAAATATACATATTATAGTGGCGCCATTCACACTATGATAGTTATGAAGTTTTGTCAGAATTTCTAGGATGTTCCCTGTTGAGGTTTTATAACTTGGCATCAAAAATGCTTTTGGCAAAAATACCCTTTATGTTGCTTTTGTAAGTGTGTAGTGAAAGAGCGATGTGATCCTCAGCTTGAAACTGAAAATTAAATATTTGCACCACATATTACCAAAGTGAAATTTGAGCATTCATTGTTAAGACTACACTAGGACTATGTAGTGAAAATACTGGGCACAATCCAACCAAGGGAAGCACTTTTAAGTCTCATTTAAATCAGTAGTTGTGTTGAGCATATGCTTAAATCTCCCCTTTTGAAATCAGTAAGACTTAAAACTACTTCACTTTGGTTAGATTATGCCCCTAATAAATTAATTTCAATATAGCTGTATTATCTCTCCATCTATATTTTCTTAGCCCTGCTATGCTTCAACAGGGTTGCTTGTGTTTTGTCACATCATAAGTGTATATTTAGATTCCAGTCCTGCAATTATTTGGTTTATATTTTCAAAAAAGAGATGTAAGATGTATATGTTTTCCATATAAGTACTTAAGATCTTGACTTGCAGTATGTTCTGAAACAATTCAGCCAGTCAAAACATTCTCTTGGTTCATCACTTCTATGGGCTTTTCCACATATAGTTTTCATTGTGTGTCCAAAATGAATTTTATAAATTGTGGCTTACTTGTTGCAACATTCCAGAAATAATAGCATACTACTCTATCAGCCTGGTTACACAGAGTAGCAATTGCCTTTCTGGCATCTGTGGTTTTTGGAGTTTGGTGTGGGTTTTTCGGGGTTTTTTACTATAAACTAGCTGGATAATATTCCATTGTGGTGTGCACACTCTCCTGTAATCTGAGGAAAACCAAAGGAAGATCATATAGTAAGAGGAAAGATAGAAGTGATATCTCTGAAGAAACTCATTGGGATCACTTTATTAAAACTTACTGTTGTTTCTTTATCTGTTCCTCATTAGAGTGATCCTATTAATAAATCATAAGAAGAATGAAACTTTATTTACAGTAATAAACTAGAGATCTTAAAGTGCCCATATTAGCAACAGAATCCAGAACTCCTCCAGTTTTCTGGTTTGTTTGCATTTATGTATCACTTCTACATGTACATCATTCTGAAATAGTTTAAAAAATTTGAAACAAAGCTTTGAACAGTAATACCAAAAAACATTGCAGTAGAAAGAGTATGGTGCTTTTTTTAAAAAAAATAAATAAATAAAAACAAACAAATAACTAAACAACCTTGACAAACCACAAAATTAAACAGTCAGAGAAATCTTGGTAAATAAAATTCTCATGACCTGGTACTGAAAAGAGAAGAAGTCACAACTAGTGAACCATTTCTGAAAACATGGTGCCACAGCCTGCAGTCTGGCCTTTAATGTAATGCTGCTTTGAATGGAAATAAGTAGTCCTTGGAAATAAGTAGTCTTGGAATGTGCAGGTAATTGCCATAGTCATGAATATTGCCAGTATATAATATCTAGCCTATGCTGATGAGAGGCATCTTATGCCACTGAGACTATTTTAACGCCCAGAGATAAAACAAGATGTAATGGTACTCACAAACCACACACCAAAACAAAACAAAACAAAACAAAAAAAAGCACCCTGATCCTTAAAGGCTTGGGGACATATCCAGAACACATTACAGTTGGCATGAAATGTTTCCATATCCACAGATTCTGCAACCACAGATGCAACCAACCACAGGTCAAAAATGTATTGGGGGGGCGGGGTTAAAGAAAATTTTGGTGTTTGCCATTTATATAAGGGACTCCATTTTACTACACCTTTGTATATAATGGGACTTAAACATCCACAGATTTTGGTGTCCACAGAGGGTCTGGAACCAAACCCCAGTGAATACCAATGGCCAACTGTATATACCATCTCTAAAGTCAGATGTACACTCTGTCAACAGTATCTCCAACATATCAGGACTGACTTTCATATGTTTTCAGCTGGTTTTGGTCTAAGTCAATATTTGGATAAAAGACCACCAAGGATCTCTAGATAAACATAGGAAAGAATTCTGCATGAAAGGAGCCACTGCTAAGGAAAGCTACAATATTAGCGTTGGAATGGACCAGAAGGGCCATCTAGTCCAGTTCCCTCACATGCAGGAATATACAACTATAGCATGCCTGAAAGATGCCCATCCAACTCTGTATAAAGACCTCCAAGGATGGAGTCTGCCACCCTGCAATCTATTCTGCTGTCAAACAGTACAGTAGCAAAGTTCTTTGTAATATTTAGGTCTAATCGTGTCTCTTGTAATTTGAATCTATTGGCTCACGTTCTAGTCTGTGGAGTACCAAAAAAACCAAACTTGCTCTGTCTTCTGAATGACATCCCTTCCCTATTTGTCACTTCTCCATTTTTTTCCCAGGCCAAACATACCAAGTTGTTCCTCATAAGGCTCCGTTTCCACACCTGTGATCATCTTAGAATCATAGAATCATAGAGTTGGAAGAGACCACAAGGGCCATCCGGTCCAACCCCCTGCCATGCAGGAACTCCCAATCAAAGCATACCTGACAGATGGCAATCCAGCCTCTGCTTAAAGACCTCCAAGGAAGGAGACTCCACCACCCTCCGAGGGAGTGTGTTCCACTATCGAAGAGCCCTTACTGTCACGAAGTTCTTCCTAATGTTGAGGTAGAATCTCTTTTCCTGGAGCTTGCATCCATTGTTCCGGATCCTGTTCTCTGGAGCAGCAGAAAACAAGCTTGCTCCCTTCTCAATGTGACATCCCTTCAGATATTTAAACAGGGCTATCATATCACTTCTTAACCTTCTCTTCTCCAGGCTAAACGTCCCCAGCTCCCTAAGTCATTCTTCATAGGGCACGCTTCAGCTTCTCCACATCCTTTCTGAATTGTGGTGCTCAGAACTGGACACAGTATTCCAGGTGGAGCCTGACCAAAGCAGAATAGAGTGACATTTACCTTCAGTATTAAGAACCATTAGTGAGATCTCTTTGGGTTCAGTCTGCCAACCAGTTACAGATCCACCTAGCTGTAGTGGTGTCCAGCCCACAGTTTATCAGCTTGCCTGCAAGAATATCATGGACTTAAGCAGATGGGCGAAAAGGACTGTGTGGGACCATGGTGACCACACGGGCCTTGTCCCAGTCCAGACCACCACCTCAGTTCTGAACTGGGCTGCCAGAAGGAGCAGATTCTATCTGCTCCTTCTTGGCCTGTTTTTTTGGAAATGACGTGGTGACAGCATGGCCTCAGGCCACATTTTGGGCATGTGTCATGTAAAAGATGTGCCCGCAATGCAGCCTGAAGCCTCATCATTTTGCCCAAATGTTTTGGGCCATGTGGAACCTTGCCAAAAGCTTTACTGAAAGATATACTATATCAACATCACTCCTCTGATCTTCCAAGCTTGTAACTCTTATCAAAATATTTAAGACTAGTTTGACATGACTTGTTTTTGAGAAAGTAACACTGGCTCTTAGTAATTACAGTCTTCCTGTTTAAGTGTACACAACTAACTGTCTTATAACCTTTCTTGGTATCAACATCAAATATTTGCTCTCCTCCAATCTGCTGTGACCTCTCTTGTTCATTAAGGCTGCATGACTTTAACTGTCATGGCTGTGTCCTGTGGAATCTTGGGATTTGTACTTTGTTGTCGCACAGAGCTCTCTGATAAAGAAGGCTAAATATCTCACAAAACTATAAATCTAAGAATTCCATAGCATGAAGCCATGGCATTTAAAGTGGTGTCAAACCATTATTTCCACAATACAAATGCAGCTCCAGAATGCTCAAAGATTATTGACTGTGGCTCCAATATTACATCGGCAAGTTCCTTTAGTGCTCTTGGATGCAGTTCATCCAGCCCTAGAGACATACATTCATTTAGAATAAGTAGGTATTCCTTCTTAACCTATTCTGGGCAGTAGTCTTCTTGTTGCATGATTATTACTAGTTATGGCACTGTTTTCTTTGTGGGAGAAAACTGAGACAAAGAAGGTATTAAACAGTTTGGCCTTCTCTGTGTTTCATTAGCATTTTACTATCTTTTTTTTTATTTATCCTCTTGAACAAGCCTGATCTCATTCTGATTATATTTTCCTCTTCTTTCATTTCTTATACAAAGGCTGAGCTCATCTGAAAGTTCTTCACACATTTACCCTGGTTTCTTTATAAACCTTCCATTTTTCTTCCTCAATTGGATTGTGCCTTCATTATCTCTAAGGCACAGTTGGTAATGCTGAGCTAGGTGAAGCAATAGTCTGACTCAGCCTAAGTCACTTCATATTTTCTTATATATTGGCTCTCATCCATTAAAATTTGTAGATTTGTGGAGGGTATATTACTCTCATTGTTACAGTGTGATCTATGTACATTCGCTTCCATGGAACCATCTCAAGAAGCTAGGAGAATTTAAGATTCATTATCGTTTGGGTGAGCTAATAAGGAAGTATAGCAATTAAATGAAGAAGGCTGAAGAGGTAGTCAAAAGAATACTTCAGCTATTTCTGTTCATGCACAATTTTTTTTACAGGTAGATCTTTTGGGAAGGGCTCAGCAGTGAATGTTTATTTAGCTAATGAAACATTCATTATTTCATAAAGTTGTCCTAGCAGTGAATGGTATGCAATTTTCACAGAAATCTATTGCCACCTGCTGGCTGCAGTTTGGTTGCCTTGAGTAACACCTGTCCTTGTTCTCATAATGAGACACCTGCAGGCTATCCTCAGACAGGCTGGGTAGAAATATAAAATATAGACACCTGTAGAATAATTTTGAGTTTAGAATTGATATTTGGAATAAAAGTCATGAAATGTATTGTGCAAATTGGTATGAGTTGTAATAGCTGATCTGAACTTATGAAGCAACAAAGTATTTTGCAAATCTGCAGTATAGGTATGGGAGGGAAGTAGTGCAACAAATGTGCCAAGAACATTTAAATTAGGTGGGTTACAGGATCCATTTTTGCTTTATTTGAAGGTCCTTATTTGAAGGACGTTTGCAGTGATAAACATTGTTTCTGGAATATACAACCTTCTGAAGATACATTTTAATTTCATGGAGAGAAAAACCTATTGAGTACACATTTATAGCACTAGTTGGTATAAAGATAATAAATCATTTGAAGCAAGTCGATTCATTTTTTTTTAATAACCCAGATCTTGTAAGAAAACATCATCCCAGAATTTGTTCTTCATTATTGAAGAGTTTTGCAAGTCCTTACTGACTCTCACAGGCCAGTCTCCTGACTTTAAAATGAGGGTTCTGTGAGAAATCATTTCTAAAAAAAGCAGAATTATGCATGAGTTGTGCCCTTGCTTTCCTAATTCAACAGAATTTATAGGGGAGGATATGTGCATTTAGGGTGATTATGTGTAAAATATAAAGTGGCATGAAACTCAATCCTTTTCAAAAAAAATTTTCATCAGGAAATCTGAATATACTATTAGCCCCTACTCTAGAAAGTCATTCTGATTATTTATTGTGCTTTCAGAAACTAGCTCCTGGAGTCAGTCAATTTGCTTATACCTGTGTACAAGATCACCCTATATGGGCTAACCAGCAGTTCTGGGAAACAACATTTTACAGTGATGTGGAAAATCAAATTCGTTCCCTCTACCTATCATCTAAGGAAGAGAATCATCCACAACACCTAAAGCTGAAGGTAATTAAAGCAGTGATGCAAATAATGAATACAATAAGCTAAAATAAAGGTAGGTTATGGCATTTAACACACTGTTATAGTAAAACTATGATCTTGTAAAGAATAGCTTGTGCTTTCCATATAATTGGTGCCCTGCAGTAAATATGTGTAATATAGCAAACAGAGTGTTCCCATCACATGGGAGAAATCATTTATAATCTTGATTTTGAGTCCAATTCACAGTAAATGTTTGAATTGTCTTCTTTCTATGCATTTTTCTACATAACAAATACACAAAAACATTTTTCATGTTTAAAATATACACAGTTTACTGCCCCTATTTCTTTACAGGCAAAAAACAAAACAAAACCAAAATATGAAATGATGCTGTATGAGCATGAAGCAAAGCAATAATTAGCTCTAGATTGTAATCAAATTGAACTGCTTTCTGTAGCATGCCAGCTTTGTCTTGAATGAAAACACCTGGCATCAAGTGTTCTCATAAACCACTGGAATGTTTGTGCTACTAGGATGGATGAGTATATTATCATAATATGCTAGCAATAGTAACATCCATTGTTACATGTATTTTCAGCTCTGGCAGAGCTCAGTGCCTTCTGCTTCAAATCAGACATATCTGCAAGACAAAACTTTACCCCTCCTTTAAGAATGTTTCATTTTACTACATCAGAAATGGACAAATCTTATAAACATTCAAGCCAAAGAAAATCTAGAATACAGATTTTCCTCCATTGTGCATCAAGATTTCCCATAGCAATTTCCAAAATATTGATTCCACTCCTTCCCCCATCTCATAGCAGTAATGAATAGCTATGATGTGTTTATTTATATAGATCTAAATCTATCTTACCGGTATGTAGAAACCTGAAAGCCCATTCAGCTGTTACTCCCGCAGTAACTTACTTTTTTCAGAGTTCTAAGTGACAGTGTAGATTTCTACCAGAAACAGTCAGTGCCTCTTTATGAAGTATACAAAGTTAATGAACTATAGCAATTCCAATCCTGAGCATCATCCCAGTGATTTCTCCTACATCTTTGTAATTATGTGAATTTAGGAGGAAATAGAGGTAGAAGCAGCAGCTTGGGACAAATCAGCTGGTGTGGTTACAGCTAGCGGAAGAGGAGGAATGCCTGTTGCACAGAGCTGTGAGATCTGGATGTTGTAAGAAAGAGGACTGTGATTAGCTTGTATCCACACATATGGTTTCTGATACATATTTGATCAGAAATCTGTCAATTGAACATATATCCAAGATGTGTTTCTGAATGTTCACAAGTTAGAGGGGAAGTACCACTTCCAGACACGTACATATGTACACACATACAAAAGAACACATGTATAAAATGAATACAAAAATAACCTCATAAAAGCCACTTTTTCTCTCTTTTGTTCTTTTGTACTGAAGTTTTATTCCCTTTATAGAGCTGATACAAGAATGTTAATTCTGTAAAATGTTGGATAACTGGAAATTCATTGGTGTCTTGAGTTGCTGACAACATATCTTCTGTATTATCTAGAATATTAAACATGTAGGAAAAGCAACAAACAGGAAGGCTACAGGTAGTACACTGTACAGTATGGGTTGGATTTAGGTTTAATCAAATGCAACTTGGGTTGGCAAAATGGCTTTCCCTATCCCTATTTCCCTCTGCCCCGTCCACATGATGTTACATGGAAGGTTGGGAAACTTTGCTGAATGAAATGGTGCTGTAGTATGGAAGAAAGAGAAGAATCCCCCACAAATCAAACATCTTCCATTAGCAGACATTTGTAAAGGTTTTTTCAAGAGTGCCACTGTGGGCAGGAAGGGTAGGAGAGTTTGCTTTGACCAGTCCAGCTCCACACACCAAAGTATATATCTGGTCCAATGAGGGTAAGATTGGTAAGAACATTTGTAGCAGTGTGGAGCTTCTCGGCCATTGTAGCTTGCATTGCCCCATACCCTGGAGAAAACCTAGAAGACTGATTATACAATGGTTAGTCCTTGTAAATTTACCAGAAATGAGGTAATGTGATAAAATTTGCCAAGTACCTTTGCCCTAGTTCCGTCAGGCTACAATACATTTTGCCTACGTGCCATCCACCCAGTTTACAGAGAATTATAAATACAGCAAGTGAAAACATGAACATTTTTGATGCTGTATAAACTATTTATAGTTACACGTGACTCACCTACTGAATCGCTGCATGTGATTGTACTGGATCATCTATGTCAGGCAGTTAGTTTAACGTTTTTCCATCCACTTCACGGTCATTTTCAGCATGAGCCAAGGGTTTGGAAGTGAAAAGGAACAGCAACCTATAAATTAGCTTGTAAAACTGCACTGAGGGACTGAACAAAGGGCTGCATAGAAAGAGCTATATATAAATTGTACCTGAATTTACTCCTTCACAGTACTAATTAACATACACTGTTCTGCATTCTATAAATATTTGTCAGAAATTCTTTGCATTTTAAGAAAGTAGCCAAGAGAATGAAGATGAGAGGTTCAAAATGCTCCTTAAAGCAAATAAACTCCAACTCCCTCCTTTTGCAGTGCCTTTATATCATGCTCCAATATGTTTCATCAATTGCTTATTTTTACCTTATTAGTGTCCTTAATGTTTTTGAGATTTGTTAGGTAAGGGTTTCAGCCTGGGTTTTTTCTACTCAGCATCACTACTCCCCTCTGATTTGTGTATAGTCTTTCTCCTCTATACTTGTTCCTGGGTGGAATTGGGATTAACTTCAGCAATGTAATATAATACAATATTGTCTGACCATCTGTCCCCCTTAGGAGAACAATTCTGAAGGCCAGACTCAAGAAAAGACTGCCATGGACCTGGCTGCTGAGCAGTTGCGCCTATGGCCAACTCTCAGCAAAGAGACTCAACATCAGCTAGTACAAAGTGAGGAAAGCATGGTTTTCAGCCAGGCGATTCATTTTGCCAATCTCATGGTGTACCTGCTGGTGCCACTGGATACCAGTAAAAATAAACTGTTAAGAACTTCAGCTACAGGAGATTGGGAAAGTGGAAGCAATAGCATTGTCACAAATAGGTGCGTAATCAGGACTTCTGCATTATTACTATTTATTGTTGGACAAATGATTGTTTAAAAACAAAAACCAACCTACAAGTATGGATTTAGCTGATTGAAATTGATTTCTTAGCATTGCAGGTAGTGTTGCAGAGAGCTATGACACTGAAAGTGGTTTTGAAGATTCTGAGAACAATGACATTGCCAATGCCGTTGTGCGTTTCATTACTAGATTCATAGACAAGGTTTGTACAGAAAGTGGAGTTACACAAGACCACATTAGGAGTCTTCATTGTATGATACCAGGTATGAAGAACTGTTATATAGTCTTGAAATTGTTTTGAGAGTTATTTTTGTAATGTCTGAGATAAAACATTTTTGGAAACAGTTTTTATTGTTGTTGACAAAGAGCATTTGTAATTCCAATTTTAGTTTGTCAGTGTCTACACAGTCATGTAAAAACCCTATTTTGGGTTTTCTGAAAGCAATTTTTAGAACAGGATACTTATTTTAACTTGTTTTGCTTTTGCTATGGTTTGCTCATTTTTGGTGGTATTTATTCCCAGGAATTGTAGCAATGCACATTGAAACTTTGGAGGCAGTCCATCGAGAAAGTAGAAGGTTGCCACCAATACAGAAGGCAAGTATTTTGGACTGTTTCTACAGCTGTGAAAGTTTTGAGTATATAGTCAGTTTGAGGTTTTTGTTTTTCTAATAGTTGAGTAATCGGTTGGAAAATTTTAAAAACATACTGGAAAAATTGAACAAATGCGCAGTTCATCCACAGTTTTGTGGAGTATGAAGTACAATAAATAGCTCAGTCAGACTTCTAATCAAAAAGAAACCCAGTTGCATGTACACGTTTTGGGTTCTTCAGAACCCTTCATCCGACTTTTTTTTTAACTAGGTAGCTTAAATATTAAGAAGAAGAAGAAGAAGTAGTAGTAGTAGTTGTTGTTGTTGTTGTTTCATTTATAACCCGCCCCTTTGTCCAGGCAATTGGGGTGGGGTACAACAGATGTTAAGAGAAAGAATGCAGGAAGATATAGGAAAGTCCAAAAATATAGCCACATGCTGTTCCTGTGAGCTCTGCAGTGAAATTCACTCCCAAGGTGCAGTATAAGTGATTAGCCAGGATGCAGTTATGATATTACACCTTGTATTGCATACAGGGATGTAATTCAAGTACTCCTTTTCTGAAAACACAACTACTTCCTTCACTCTCGGATTAAAGAGGCAGAATATCTTTCTGATTAAATAAATAAATGTATTTATTTAGTCTGTATCCCGTCTTTCTCCCAAGATGGGATTCAAGGCGGCTTACAATAATTTTTAAAAAAAATTAAGTTAAAACATTAGTTTACAAAAGTTAAAAAAAAGTTTTAAACAACATTATTTTTAAAATGCAATTAAAACACTATAACATGTAAAACATAATTTCCAATGTAGGATTAATAATATAGCACACCATTGTCCCCATACACACACATACACTACTGCTCCATAGTTAAAATTCAAGGCCTGCCTGAATAAAAATGTCTTTGTTTGCCAATGGAAAGAGAGCAAGCAGGGGGCCAACCAGAGACATAGCTTTTCTGCCTGGTGCTTAAATTTATCCTATCTGTAGTCCAAATTTCTGAACAAGCACAGTGTATAGTTATCCCCAGGGACATTTCTGCTCACAAAAGATGATTATTTTACAGTACTTACATATTTACTTACTTGCTTACTTTATATGCTGCTTTTCTCCCAGGCTGGGATCCAAGGTGGCTTCTGTAAAAACACATTTAAAACATTTTTTAAAAAGTTTTGAACCAATTTAAAAACACCACATTAAAACACTATAAAACAAATTAAATATCATACAAGTTAAAAACATCCCTGTTTAACCATTAAAAAGCTTACATATCTAAGATTATAGAGCCAGAGGGAATCCAGAAAAGCTTAGTTGTGGCCAGGCAGTGCCCAAAATCAGTTGAATGCCCCATGAACTTATTTGTCCTTAGGGACCTTGAACCCTATCCAAAAAAAATGTGAGTAGTCTATCCCAGAAGCTGGTAGCTCCCTGCTAGGTTTTAGTGAGAGACACTAACAGGATATAGACAGGAAATGCATCTATTTCAGTTTAATAAGCAGATAATGCTTTTGACATTTTAAATCATGCCTCTGCAGTAGAAACCTCTGCACAGTAGTTCACCTCTAAAACCAGCAGATTTGTTTTCTTTCTTCATTCAGTACAGGTCAACTGTTCCTAGGACCTTTCACAAGAAATTGTTGCAATATTTCTAGCCAAACTATTTTTAGTTTGACAGCTGTAGTGCACTATGTGTTACACAATTTTTTTAAAAAAAATTGTCTTTGGGTTCAGCCCAAAATTCTACGACCAGCTTTGCTACCAGGGGAAGAGTTTGTGTGTGAAGGTCTCCGTGTGCTCCTGGATCCTGATGGCAGAGAGGAAGCAACTGGAGGATTACTTGGAGGACCTCACATTCTTCCTGCAGAAGGAGCTTTGTTCCTTACAACATACAGAGTTATATTTAAAGGTGCACCTCATGATCAACTAGGTATGTTCTTAGTTATTAAGAGTGCCAAAATAATGGTTACTCCAGAACGCATCTGAGGCTAATGTTTGACCCTGTAGTCTATTTAAGCTAGTTTTGAAACACATTCCAGATATGTATAGCAAGCTTGTTAATTTCACTTTTTGATCAGCATAATGTTATATAATCCCATATTTTATAATACTAAACTATTGTAATTGCATTGTATTGTAATTGCAAGACTTTGTAGGAAGTTATCTACAATTATAGTGTATCGATTGAGGAAGGTGTTAGTGCCATTCTGTTCTACTTCAGTCAGACCTCATCTGGAATACTGTATTCAGTCTGGGGTAAAGAGAAGGATATTGACAAGCTAGAACATGTCCAAGATGAACCAAGGTCTGGAAACCAAGCTTTTTGAGGAACAACCTAGGAAGCTGGGTGTGTTTAGCATGGAGAAGAGAAGATTGAGAAGTGACATGATAATTATCTGTAAATATCTGACGGAATATCATGTAGAAGGTGGAGCAAGTTTGTTTCCTGCTGCTCCAGAAACTAAAACATGAGCCAATGGATTCAACTGACAAGAAAAGAGATATAATCTAAATATTAGGTAGAACTTATTCAGTGTAAGAGTGATTCAACAGATGGTCTTAGAGGATAGTAGACTCTCCATCGTCGAAAGTCTTTAAACAGAGGTTGGATGGGCATCTTTCAAGAGTTGTATATTTCTGCATGGCAGAGGTTTGAACTAGATGGTTCCTGTGGTCCTTTCCAAATCTAAGATTCTTTGCTTAGGATTTTATTCTTAGAAAGGAGCCTTGGTGACACAGTGATTAAATGCTGGTACTGCAGCCACAACATTATAAGTTCAATCCTAGAGGAGGGCTTCAAGATCCACTCAGCCTTTGATCCTTTCATAGGTCAGAAAAATGAGTACCCAGCTTGTTGGGGGCAATTGGTTTACACATTGTAAACCACTTAGGGAGTGCTAGTTTACTGATAAGCGATATAGAAATGTACTTGCTATTGATATTGCTATTACTTCTATATGGGGCCCATGAGCACCTATTGTATGCTTTCTCAATATGTGTCTGTAGTTCCACAATGAGTGTCCATCAGTTGCATGTGCTCCAATCAGCAAATGCAAATGTGATCCAGGAGATCATAAGTATCAGAGAGGTCTAGTAAACGTGATAGTTAATGTATACTATTATATTTGCATCTAAGGAAATGGAAACTGGTTATTGTGTTTTCTGAGCAACTACTTAACAGTGACCTGGATCTCCTCCATGTTGATTAGGGGAGGGGGAATCTAATCTGGTAACATTGTTTAACACTGATATGAAACATGGGTTTCAGAAAAACAAGTCATGTCAGACAAATCTGATCTCTCCCTCTCTCTCTCTCTCTCTTTTTTTTTTCTTTTTTTTTTTTATAAAATTACCAGCTTGGTAGATGAAGGGAATGCTGTGGATATAGTATATCTTGATTTCAGTAAGGCCTTTGACAAGTTTCCCCATGACATTCTTGCAAACAAGCTTGTAACATGTGGGCTAGACAAGTTAACCGTTACATGGATTTGTAACTGGTTGACTGGCCGCACCCAAAGGGTGCTCAACAATGGCTCCTTTTCATCCTGGAGAGAAGTGACAAGTGGGGTGCCACGGGGTTCTGTCTTGGGCCCAGTGCTATTCAATATCTTTATTAATGACTTGGATGACAGTATTGGGGGCATACTTATCAAATTTGCAGATGACACCAAATTAGGAGGAGTAGCTAATACCCCAGAGGACAGGATCAAAATTCAAAATGACCTGAAGCTGGGCCAAAGCTAACAAAATGAAATTCAACACAGAGAAATGTAAGGTTCTACACTTAGGGCGCAGAAATGAAGAATGGGGGACACCTGGCTGAACGAGACCACATGTGAATGGGATCTAGGAGTCCAAGTAGACCATAAATTGAACATAAGTCAACAATGCGATGCAGCAGCTAAAAAGGCCAATGCAATTTTAGGCTGCATCAATCAAAATATAGTGTCTAGATCAAGGGAAATAATAGTGCAACTCTATTCTGCTTTGGTCAGGCCCCACCTGGAATACTGTGTCCAGTTCTGGGCACCACTCTTCAAAAAGATGTGGAGAAACTGGAGTGGGTCCAAAGGAGGGCAACTAAAATGGTGAAGGGTCTGGAAGCCATGCCTTATGAGGAGCGACTTAGGGAGCTGGGGGTGTTTAGCCTGGAGAAGAGAAGGTTAAGAGGTGATATCATAACCCTGTTTAAACATTTGTAGGGATGTCATATTGAGGAGGGAGCAAGTATGTTTTCTGCTGCTCCAGAGACTAGAACCCGGAACAATGGATGCAAACTGCAGGAAAAGAGATTGCACCTCAACATTAGCAAGAACTTCCTGACAGTAAGGGCTGTTCGACAATGGAACACACTCCCTCGGAGTGTAGTGAAGTCTCCTTCCTTGGAGGTCTTTAAGCAGAGGCTGGATGGCCATCTGTCAGGGATGCTTTGATTGGGAGTTCCTGCATGGCAAGGGGTTGTACTGGATGGCCCTTGTGGTCTCTTCCAACTCTATGATTCTGTGATTCTATGACAGCTCAGTAGTCATGCCTATACAACATGAAAGGTTACATGTTCCTTACTACAGAAAATGTGTTAGATGTTTGTACTGAGAAACTTGTCCATAGTGTCCTTTGCATGCTTGGTGAAAGAACAGCTATTTATGTAGACGGGGCTAAAAATTTGAACGCATATAGTTCTTTGCTTTTGAAAAACAGTAGGGAATAATAAAAGTACAGTATTTCAAAAATGTCAAGAGAACTAGTAATGTTAACAAGCACAAAATATTTCTCTTCAACACTTAGATTAGCCATTTCTTGCTCTTGCGTTGCTTTTATTTATATAGTGAAAATTGTAGCTTTAGGTTTTTGGAGCTAAAAATTCTACTTTGAGCTCTCTGTGGGTTCCATAAAAGTAAAGGAATACATTCCAATTTATTTCTGTAAATTGTGGAAAAAGATCTAATAGTGGAAGTGATGTGTATTGGAAAAATATAACAATACATTTACATTTTTAAACACTTATTTTTCATCAGCATAGTTGTTACTTGGGCCTAAAATTGACTGCACTAGAAATAAATGTTAGGATAAGAAACAGCAGCTTTTTGGGTCGTCCGGAACAGATACCAGAAATGACATTATGGTGGCTCTCTAAAATTGTTTATAACAATTATTCAGTAAGTAAAGCATGTAAAATACATATGCAGTTTGGGTACAAATATATAATAAATTTACCACTTTGTTTGGCTTCTTGAAATTATTATTACAGTCATGCAAAAGACAATCAAAGTGAACAAAACAAAATATCACTTGGTGCAGATAGACTACATATCTGTCATCATACATTTTGAAGTAGTGTGTTCTAATTAAATAAAAAGATGTAATAAAATGCAACATTTGATAAATAGTAATAAAAGAAATCAATTAATTTTTATTAACCAAAGGGGGGTTTAATAGATTCCGTATTTTCTTTATGCAGTGAGTACAGTCTTTTGATACCTCTTCTAGCTATGATTTTTTCATTACCATGTTCAAGACTGATTATACATATACTGTAGAATATGTAGAGCATGAACAAATCTTATTACTAGATTATGATGCAGTGCTCATCTGACTAATATTCTTAGTGGGAGAACAAACAGTTATTCGGAGCTTCCCCATTGCCTCAATAACTAAGGAGAAGAAAATTACCATCCAGAATCAACTTCAACAAAATATGCAGGAGGGGCTGCAGATCACTTCAGCTGCATTTCAGGTAAAATTAAGTAACTTAAACCTTACAGAACAAGATTGTTGCCTTGACGATTCTTGGTTTCTTCTCTAGTGGCAAGGTTACTGCAACATGGCAGAATATAATAAAACTTTCGCAAAGTGCCCACTAAACAGTTAATATATGTACAGTGTATGTCTGTTAGGAAAGGCTGAACATGCATAGGTGGTGGCACTACTTCTGTATACCTACTTTCAATCTGAGTTGGTTATTTCCAGGCCTGTTGGGCACTGTAATTTTAAACAAAATCTTTCCTGAGTATGAAGTATCTTGATTACTATACACACACATAGGCCACAGATGGAGGCATGGATTTCTGCAAGTAACTGTTGATTTTATGAAAGCATTAATGGCTCTCTAAACATAAGGGTAAAGCAGTGGCATCCAGGGCTTTTTTTCCAACCCACCCAAATCTTTGTTGGACCACACATCCTTCTGCCCCATCTTGGAAAAAATGTGACCCCAAAATGGTGGGTAATGCACTCAAGAAGTATTTGAGAAACATGATTTTCCATTTAAATATAATTTCACCCTGGGTTTAGAAATGTGCTATTTCTTCATGGTCTCTGCGACTTACATGTATGGATCTACTGTGTGCAAAGCACCTTAGAAACTTACAGCCACATACAAGGGGGTATCCAAAAGTTTTAATGATCACCTTTTTAAAAATTGACAGAAAGTGTGTTTTGATTTGTAGTTGTTAACTTATTTCTTTGTAGCTACTATCTAGATTTATACATTTTCCCCAGCATATCTTGACCCTCCGAATACCTGATATTGTAGAAGCCTGCAGATTGCACTTGATGAGGATTTTACATTTTAGTCACTTCTGGCACAGCCAGTCACAAAAATAAAGCACGCAATGAGCTGATTTTCTCAGCAACGTGCACTTTGTGACCAATGATGACACTGAGAAAATTTCATCAGTGTGTCATAATAACTTCCGGGTAATAATTATTACTTTACAATCTGCAGACTTCTACAATATCAGGTATTTGGAGGGTCAAGATACACTGGCAAAAATGTATGAATCTAGATAGTGACTACATAGAGGTAAGTTAACAACTACAAATCAAAATAAACTTTCTGTCAATTTTTTAAAGAGGTGATCATTAAAACTTTTGGATACCCCCTCGTATACACCACTCTGCATGAAATATTGAGTCTACTGTTGTGTCTAGATCTCCTCCTCAGTGAAAAGAAAACCAAGCTTATACCAACTTAGTGTACAAAATTCATTGAGACTATATTGGACTTGTGATTAACAAGAATATTTTTTCCTTCAGAGAAGGGAGTCAGGCAACACTGTTCTTAGCAAGAACCAGAAGGACCAAGGACCATGCTGTCCAGGCACTCCTGGAGGTGATGGCATCTGCAACTCACATCACCCCACTTGCATGCTTATACATGAGATCTCTTCACCATTGGTTTGCAGCAGCATTCAGTCATCAAACAGACTCTCAATTCAGCTTATTGACTGTGTCAAAAGAGGGACATGATTCTTTACATTGATGTACTTACCTACTCAGCCTCCTTCAACGTCTTAACCTTCTGGCTCCATCTAAGCAGACATGTCCCTATTAAACTGGGAGGTCAATCAAAGAACATCACAACATCAACAAACTCAAATAATAATAATAATAATTTTATTTATATTTCCCTGCCTCTCCCTGTAGATCAAGGTGGGGTTACAACCTGATAAAAGACATACAAGTACAATCAATAAAATACAAACAATGAAATACAATAATACAGTGCAATACATTAACAATAATAACTTCAAATAAAAACTAACTAACTAACTAACTGTTAGCTGTAATCCAGACATTTTGAATATCCAAGCACCTTTCAAAAGGCATGTAGCACAAGTCTTGACAGATAACACTAGTTTCACATGATACTCCAGGAAACAAGGGGGCAGACATTTGACAGTGCAATTCTGGACATGGTGCCTGCAGTGGAATATATGGATGACTGCCATCTATCTTCCAGAAGAAAGCAAGAGGACAGATGTCTTGAGTTATATACATAGAATATCTCACAAACGGAAGCAGGTTCTACCCTTGCTTCGGAACTTATTCTCCTGATGCAGCACCTTCTTGGCTATGTGAGGACTAAGGACAAAGATCAATAAAAGACAGGGGGAAAAGGGGGGGCAGAGTTAGTGCCAAAAATTGCTCTTCTCAGTTACAGAAGTTTCTGGGGTGTTCAGCACGGGGAGAGAAAACACCCATATGTGTGAGTTCTCAGATGACCATTTTAAGAACCACAGTTACAGATAAGCAACCTGTTCTTCTAAAATCATATTTTAGAAAAGCATTTTTTCTTTCCCAGTTCTAAAAAATCCTTTTTCTGGAATGGAACAAACCCAGGAAGTTGAAGTTACATTTAAATGGCAAATTCTGCTTTCAGTTGTTGGGCGGAGGGGTTGGCCTACTACTTTTGTGTGAAATACTTTTGCGGGTGGAGTGTCTTGGTGGGTTGCATTGGGGACCAGAAGGAGCCTACAGATTACATATTCTCCATCCCTGTAATAAAGTATTAATCCCATTTGTTTTTCCTATGGGAAAGGGTCATTTTGATATGATCTTTCTTAGGTGTAAGGTTGAAATTCTCCAATCATAGTTACATTTTCACCCATGTCTCAGCATTCTGATTGTGCCTATTCTGTCCATCTTCCTATGCCATTTCAGTAGGACAAAATAGGGAAACATAGTAGACTGGTAGACACAGAAAACAGTATTGTGGAATATAGCTTGTTGTCTTTCTTAATAATTTGTGACTGTTCAACACAGTTGTGTCAGATTAATCTCAAATATCTTCCAAGTGAAATAACAGGAACAAATTTAAAAGATTTTTCCTCCCCTTCTAAAATAGTCTTGTACTGAATATGACATGTACTCACACAGAACCATGTTTCTTGTGCTGAACTCTGATCAACTATTATCTCTGCTTTTGGCTCACACATTTTTAACTAGGTTATAAAAGTAAGGCTTTGGGGCAAATATGTTCCCTTATTTTTGTTAAAGTGAAGCATATATAAATTCTTCCATCCCTATTGTTTGCCTTAATCATGGTTGTACAATGAATTGGATGTAAGTGTATTGTTTTAATGTGTTTAATATGTTTAAATTTTCATAGTAGAATACCAATACTTCAAGCCCTTCTTTAAGGAAGCCAGTCCTACAGAGGGGCAAGGGATTTCAGGGATCAGACAAAAAGGTTAAAAATATTTTTGTCCTGTAAGATGGCAACTACTACTTTTTAAATTATTGAATTTTGGGGGGAATTTTACATTACATTACTGCCTTCCCTGTTCCCTATTATACAGCTTATGATAAAAGGACAAAGAACATCAATTTGATTTATTTTAACCCTTCTCCCTACTCCAGGATATGGCTTCCCCTCTTCCCTTCTCACTGACAGTTGTTAGGTTCAAAGTCCCAAAGTGATGTACTAACCGTTTTACGGTTTGGTAAGGTCATGTAGACCATGATGTTTGCATGAGACATCTTCTTTTCATATATGCTTTGCCAAGAGAAAGCTAGATTATAATTTTTCTGTGAAATAGCTTGTCAAAAAGTTCTTTTGTACCTCCTAAAAAGCAGTTTCCTGCATATAAAGGAGGGTGGAGGGTGGTATTATATCATAATCCGAAGAAACTAACTGCTAATTTCTCAAGAGAAACAAGTCATGACAAACTAACTGGTAACATTTCTAATCCCTTCCTTTTGCCACTCATAAACCAATCACAAAGAATTTTTTACCTATACCACTCCATATAGTTTATTTACAGTGTGTTGGAAATCATCTAGAGTTTTCACTTCCAAAACTTTGACTCCAGTTATCTGAAATATTTTCTTTTGTTGTTTTCCAGTCTGTGAGGAGTCTATTTTGAAAATAATTTTACTGAAGTTCAATGTTTTATAATACATTTCTGATAATTTTTTTATAAATTGATAATTCCTATTAACAAATTATCATAATCTAATTTTGTACTTCTTATATTTCATTTTTTGTTTTGTTTTGTTTTAATGCATTGCATCTTTTCATACATAGCTGATTAAGGTAGCTTTTGATGAAGAAGTGGGCCCTGAAGTTGTAGAGATATTTAAGAAACAGCTAATGAAGTTTCGCTATCCCCAGTCCATCTTTAGCACTTTTGCTTTTGCAGCTGGTCAAACTGCACCTCAGATAATCTTACCAAAACAAAAGGAAAAGAACACTTCCTTTCGGTAAGGTCATTGCTTTTCTTTATTATTCTTCTATATTCTGTATTGCCGCCTTGAATCCCTATGTTGGAGAATGGCAGGATATAAGAAATAAAATAAGAAAATAAAATATAAAATAAGAAAATAAAATAATAACAATAACAATAATAATAAATATTTAATTTTGAAGATTTGCAAAATTATAAATGTTTTAATATGGAGGTAAATTTAAGAGATGTTTAATATACATTTATAATGTAGTTTAACAAGGAGAAGTTGCAGTATGCATGCAAATTGAAATTAAAATTAATAATTAATATACTGGTCTTTAATTATAATGTACGGGAACACTTATTTGTTTAGTGAATGTCCTGCTTTTTCAATGGGTTTTAGTAAGAAAAACGTCCTGTCTTGGGCTGCAGAGGACAATAATATACCTTTTCTTCTTTGGATACAATAAGACTACAGGTAATGTTGATTTCTTTATTTTAGCACACTTTCAAAAACAATTGTTAAAGGAGCTAAACGTGCAGGAAAAATGACAATTGGACGACAATACTTACTAAAGAAGAAAACAACAGGGACAATTGTGGAAGAAAGGGTAAATCGCCCCGGGTGGAATGAGGATGATGATATCTCAGGTAATAAAAATATTATATTTTTCCTGCTGCTATCTCAGTATGCTATCTCAATATGGCAAACTGTATCTTTTTGCTAAATGTTGAATATTTAAGTATTCAGCTAGTAAAATAGTGCACCTTCAGTTTCAGATGATAGTGAAATGCAGACTGGTGGTACTTTGAAAGCATCAGAGAAATCAACAATGGAACAGCTAGTGGAAAGAGCTTGTTTCAGAGACTATCAGCGTTTGGGGTTGGGGACCATCAATAATAGCTCTACTCGCTCCAAAACAGAGTACTTTCGAATAACTGCCTTGAACAGGATGTATTCTCTTTGCAGAAGGTGAGCTAACTTAGTTGTCAAAACTATTAAAAGCAATTAAATTATACAATGTGCTCTTCTTCATCCACTTCAGGATACATTCCCTAATTCAGTGGGTCATACCTTTTTTTAAGCCTCAGGAACCTAGTAGGCTAATTTCCTCTGTCATCCGTAGATATCTCATTGCCCTGCTTAACCAATAACCAATTTAGTTATTGCACTTCATTGGTTTGTTTATTAGAAATGTTTTTATCCCACTCATTAGCTGGAAGTCATTAGCTAGTAGTTACAGTAATCATTTGTCTGTCAGTCCCTGCTTTGACAGGTTTCTATTCTTCTCACACACAGTTTCCTACAGAAATTTAACCTTGGAGGGATGTGGGGTCTCCTATGCAGGTATTCACATGTTTTTGCCTCATCACTATCTTTCACCTGTTCATTTCTGTTAGCATTCTGTCTTTTTCCAGACTCCCGTCCATGGCTTTACTCAGTTCAAATAAAACGTCTTGCAGTTTGCAGTGTTATTTTGTGTAAGTGGTGTCCTAAGCAATGGGCAAGAAAGGGATAAGCTCCAGCACAGTTTTACCAATGGCTGTGAGCTAAAAACCCTGAACATCTGCACTGCAAAATAATCCAGGTTGACACCATTTTAACTGGCATGGCTCAATGCTATGAAATTCTGGGAGTAGTTCTGTGAGATATTAACTCTGATCCCCCAACAATTCCCAGAATTCCATAGTGTTGTGCCATGACAGTTAAAGTGGTGTCAAACTGATTATTTCTGCATTGCGGATGCAGCCTGAGTGATCCTCCCTACCATTCTTTAGAAACTTCAGTTAAATCCTCATTTTTTATGTTTTGCCCTCTGTTGTGCTTTGTGTTTCACATACAAGATCATATTGTGGATTGCCAACAAGCAAAAATCTTCAGATAGATTTGAAATGTACTCTTTGTAAGGTTTTGGGTAAATAATAATAATTATTATTATTATTATTATTATTTATTTCTATTCCGCCCCTCTGAACAAGCAATCGGGGCAGAGTACAGCAGAGGTTAAAACAATATCAAGTTAAAATACCCCTTCCTTACCCTTACCAGCCTCCCTTAAAAAAGAATTAAATCGCAATAGAGTTAAAAAAAAACATAATAGATTAAAATAGCAATGCACAACAGTAGGGAGCGGACCCAGCTTAGGTTGTATGGAGAAAAATGCAGGAAAAGATTTAAAGAGCCCTTAAAATCTAGGTATGGAGCTGGGGATATTCACATTCTCTGGGAAGGCTTGCCGGAAGAGACGCGTCTTTAGGGCTCTTTTAAAGCCTTCTAAAGATGGAATGAGACACATCTCGTCCGGCAGGTCATTCCACAACTTGGGGGCGACAGCCGAAAAAGCCCTCTGGGAGGTCTGTACCAGCTTGGTCTTCATAGGTTGAAGCAGGTTCCTCCCAGAGGACCGAAGTGTGCGGGGGGTTTCATATGGGAGGAGGCGGTCCCTTAGATAAGATGGGCCCAAGCCATGACGGGCTTTAAAGGTTAAAACCAACACCTTGTACTGTGCCCGGAAGCTGATCGGCAGCCAGTGGAGGGCTTTTAGCACAGGAGTGATATGCTCTCTCCTGGATGTTCCAGCCAGAAGCCTGGCTGCCATATTTTGGACCATTTGTAGTTTCCGGGTTAGGCACAAGGGTAGCCCCATGTAGAGTGCATTACAGTAGTCCAAACGTGAGGGTACCAGCGCGTGTATCACAGTTTCCAAATCCCTCCTCTCCAGGAAAGGGCGCAGCTGGCATATCAGCCGAAGCTGTAACAAGCGCTCCTGACCGTCGCATTCACCTGACTTGTCATGTGAAGCGACGGATCAAGGAGTACCCCCAGACTGCGAACAGAGTCCTTCGAGGAGAGTGTGACTCCATCGAGGACTGGAAGTTGTATTCCCAAACCTGGTTTTGGGCCTGTGGCTGTGAGCACCTCCGTTTTGTCTGGATTAAGCTTCAATCGGTTTTTCCTCATCCAGTCCATTACCGTCACAAGGCAGTCATTGAGAGGGGAGACGCCATCTGAGGTCTGAGCAGATGATCTGGTCACGGAGAAATAGATCTGAGTGTCATCAGCGTACTGATGACACTGAGCTCCGTGCCTCCGAATGATCTCACCCAACGGCTTCATATAAATATTGAATAACATCGGGGACAGAATAGCACCCTGTGGAACGCCACAGCTACAGCTAAGCTCGATTTTAGAAGAGCAGCTGTCCCTGAGTCTCACCCTTTGAGATCTGCCGGAGAGGAAGGAACGGAACCACATATTAGCCTCTTGCATTTAAATTCACCTTATTAAATACCATTTTCCAAATCTCTGACATCTTCTTCCTCGGTGGGTAAAACGGGGGGGGGGGGGGACTTTTTGTCATCTTGCTTTCAAAAAAATGCATTATATAACTAGAAGTTTGCATACTATAGTATAAGAGCTGTTTAAATGGATTTTGAAGTAATCCGGAATTGGTTACTTCTTAGAGCCAAAATACTGATGATGCTGTGTGTTTTAATTTAGAGCATCTAAACATTTATGCTCATAAAAAGTAAGAGTCTGTAAACAACCAGTCTAAAGCCAGTACAAAATGTACATGCTGTTTCTTTCTGTGACACTGAAGTGATCACCCTGCTGCTTTTCATAGGGTCCTAAATATGACATCTAATCTAATACAGGGTACTGTGGGGGAGGACATTTGGACCCCACTCTACAGAATGAGCAGGAGAGCCATAACATCCAGTTAGGCTACAGATTCCCATCTGTATGGCTGCACTTTTTCTATGCTAGTTGCTGCACTTTTTCCAGGGTTCACAACAATGATATGAAGGAAGGGGAACAAAATCTGCTGGCTCCAAGTACCCTATTTCTCCACTGTCTTACTTCTTTCATGGCTGCACTGCCCAAGGTTTCTTCCTCCTCTTGCCACAATTTACCATATATATTAGTGAACAAGTCGACCTCATGTATAATTCAAGGGAAGGTTTCAGGGTAAGAATCATGGATTTTGATATGACCAATGAATAAGTCAAGGGTAAAACCTAGGGGGATATAACAAAGGATGGAAAGGGCAAAACACCACTTCTGTCCCTCCTCCCTCTCTGGACCTCTCTCGATCACCTAATACTACTTCCCTGCTGCTGGAGGAGAGGTTTTAACATTGAGTTGGGGAGGAAAAGAAGTGGAGTTAAATGGGGTGTTTCTTTGATGGGAAGAGAAGGCTTTCAAATTGCACTGGGAAGGGGTAGAAGTGGAGCTAAAAGGGGTGTTTCTTTGATGGGCTTTCAAATTGAATTGGGAAACTCTTTCACACACTGATGCATACAAACAAAAACTCCTGCCTCGGGGCACGAAGAGTGGGGCATCACAGGAGTGCTCATTTCAAGACCTTTCTAACCAGTATTAATGTATTAATGTATTGACCTGTTTATAAGTCAACCCAGGATTTTAGGGTCAATTTTGGGGCATACATTTCTCAACTTACAGTTGAGTATATACAGTATTGTAGTGAAAAGACCCCAGAAACAGCAAACCCCAGAGACATAAAACAGCCAATCACAGAACACCAGGTGTCCAGCCAATGAGGAGCTGGCTGGGCAGGGCTATATAAGAGCCTGAGCAGAGGGAGACGGGTTTTTGTTTTGTTTTTTGTTTTTTTAGTTGGAGTTTTGGCTGGGGAGAGGGACGCTACTGAGGGGGGGTGCTCTCTAGGTTCCTGATTGGGTCAGGTGTAGGTTAGGTTTTAGGGCAGACAGGGTCTATGTAGAGTCCAGGAGAGGGACTGATTAGGCTTTAGGTTGTAAGCCAGTTGATTTATGCTGAGAGTATTTGGCAGATTGCCTAAGGGCTGAAGTATTGTGTCTATCTAACTGTGGTAACGTAACTAAGAAGAAAGAAATGCAAAAGCCTTGAAAGTAGTTTACTGATTACTTTGATGTTTGTTAATAAACTTCAGTATTATTTTATTATTACAACTTGGCCTCTGTGAAATATTGTGGCACGCTACTAGAGATAACAAAGCCTCAGAAAAGATAGGCAGTGGTGGAGAAGATCTCCACAGAAGAAAAATACAATTGGTGGCAGCAAAGGGGAAGACAGGCATTCTGTGTGGGTGGACTGAGAGAGTCCGAATGAGTGTCCACGCCACCACAAGTATGTCATACTGTTATGTTGGCATAGCACACTGACAGTCCATAAAGGCTTGTGCAAGGTTTCCTGTGCAAAATGCATCGTTTGGATTTCTCCACTGAATAATTCCTTCACAACACTTTGGGATGTTTCAGTGGTGCGAAAATACTGTAGAAGAATATTTATTTTCTCCTATAATAACCTGAGCGTTGGGGAGATGTGGGTAAAAATAAATACATTATTATTATTATTATTATTATTATTTCTTATCTGACTTTCCCCAATGCTTGAGACAGGGTACAGCATAGATTAAAACACATACAATCATTTAAACACTGTAAAAACAGTACTAAACACTGTCAAATTCCTCTTAACACACATAAACATAAGACACGTTAAAATCACCCAGCATAAATTGAAATGTACTAATTTAAAATTTATAGTTTAAAATCAACTGGGTAGGTCAGCCAAATCTCTCTCGGCAGGTCATTCCACAGTCTAGAAGTTGCCAATGAAAAAATCATCTGGATGACAGTTACCAGTCTAGTTTTGGCTGGCTGAAGTAGGTGTCCCCCAGAGGGCCTAAGGTTATGGGGCAGATACTACAGCAGAAAGTGAACCTGGACCCAAACCATGTAGAGCTTTAAAAGGCATAGCCAACACTTTGCACTTAGCCTGGAAGTTAACTGACAGCCACTGGAGTGATTTTAATATTGGTGTGATATACTTACTCCTTGATGTACCAGCTATCAGTCTGACTGCTATGTTTTGAAATAATGGAAGTTTCCAAACTTGGTATAGAGGTAGCCCAATGTAGAGTGCAATGCAAATGTCCAGCCTTGAGGTTTCCAGCACATGCACTACCATTTTTGGTCTTCCAGTTCTATAAGGGACATAGCTGGTTTATCAGCTGAAGCTAATAATAAACACTTCTGTCCTCGCATCTAGCTGGGCTGACATTTGCAAAGATGTATCCAGGAGTACTCTCTGTGCTGCAAACACAGTTTTTTCAGGTGGAATGTGACTCCATCCAGAACTGGTTGACTTGCCTCCAAATCCAGATCAGACCCTTAATAGTAAGCATAGCAGGGAAAAAGTTAGCATAATTATTCATTCATGATGCAAGGGCAAAATAGTCAAAGACTTATATCCCTACTGCAAACACATCTGATTTAGTCTAATTTTGTCACCTACACCTGGTTGGTACTTGGATGGGAGACAACCAGGAAATGCCACAGGTTCTCCTAGTAAGGCTGTGAAACAATCTGGCCTGAAACCCTAGAGAGCCATCCCTAACAGTCAATACCTGAAAGTACTGAGCGAACAGTATCCCTTTGCATAAGGAAGCTTCCCATGTGCCTGTGTGCAGCCAACCTCTGCTAAGCACAATGAAGAGGAAGAACCATCCCTCTCACTTTGAAGTTGAAGAGCTAGCTGATACATTTTTGTGGCAGATGTTTGGCAAAAGCATTGCCTTCCCCCACTCCCACACATAGGAGGCAGCTATGGGATATTTGGCAACTCTGTGTGACCATCCAGAGCCAAACCAGAGAGCCCACCACTTTTCTCAATAGAAGAAATTGGGTTAAAAGAATGGGGTTAGATTCTTCAGTCACTGCAAAAATGGCACAAGGGGCTGGCATGACCATAAAGACTTGTACATGACATGATGGTGTTATCTTCCTTGGTGGTGATGCAAGTCATGTGGCCACTTTTGACACTGGAAATCAAAGGAATATGCTTTTAAATTAAAAAAAAAAGTGTAAATGTAATTCATTCCCAAGACAGGTGTTGGCTTACCAAATTTCTTGTGTATTCTAAGTAATTCTAAGTAATCTATCCATATTTTCAGTCATTGGAAGCAGTAGCATGGGAAGAGAAAGATAAAATTGAAAAAGTAGCAACTAGGCTGTTTTGGCAAATGTGATTATTTGGGTTTGCTTTTTTAAAAAAATACTCTATATACTCAACTATAAGTCAACCTCATGTAAAAGTTGAGGGCAGGTTTTGGGGGCAAAATTATGGATTTGGTATGATAAGTCGAAGGTAAAATTTAGCAGCATGTAACAAATGATGTAAAGGCTGAAATGAAGATCCTATATTACAATTACAATGTAATTAATTACTATTAAATCACAATGCTAAAGATCTTTAAAAGTTTTGACAGGCATAACTGTTTGTGCTAACCCTAAAGGTTGGATGGATGAGATAGCTGAGGGAGTTGATACTTCTTTTATTATCATTATTGTTATCATTTTAATCTGAGAAGAGATTAAACTCTTATCTTTCACCGAGGCATGGTTCCTTTTTTTGATAAGAGTTAAAATAGAGTACTTACACTGACCTGTGGATTAGTCAACCCATGTTTTTCGGTCAGTTTTTTTACTAAAATTTCTAGCCTTATACATGAATATATACAGTATATCCTATGTATGATATACTGTTCTCAAGATGGCTTGGGATAAATGTAAAAATATAACAATTATAACAAAATAGGCAAGAGTTTTAGGGAGAGGCAACAGCATGTACAGATTTTTCCAAATACCTCAGATGTTCCAGATGTTATTCTGCTTCTTTGGGCAATGGCTGATCTTAAGAGGATGTGACCCTAGCATATAAATGGCTCTCAGAAAAGCCAAGTGTTAGTCCATCATAGAAAAGTATACTTTCCCAGCAGCTACCACAGCTAATGTACATCACAGTTTCAGCTACTGGTGACATAGCACAGAGGCATAGGGAAACAAAGATTTTTACAAGTGCCTACCAGTTCTCAAATGTTTCCAAATGTTTTACACTAACACAGTGTCTAATTGCTGCTAATTCTGGTATACAGAAAGGATATTACTGTATATGCTTTTTTCTTTTTGCCTATTGGAATTTGCTTACCTGAGCACACAAATAATCTCTCTGTTTTTCATTGCTCTAGTTATCCAGGGCTGCTAGTTGTACCTCAGTGTGTGCAGGATAGTAGCTTGCAGAGAGTAGCTCGCTGTTATAGACACAATCGCCTGCCAGTGGTCTGTTGGAAAAATGCAAAAGCCAGCACACTCCTACTTCGAGCTGGTGGCTTTCATGGCAAAGGAGTTGTTGGTCTTTTCAAATCTCAAAACACACAAACCTCAGGTGAGAGTATATTTCTTCTGTACAATACTTTAGAGCATGTAAATACTTTATTATACATTTATAAATCTGTTTTAATCAATTTTTCTAGCTCATTTTCCAAAAATAATGCCTTAACTATAGAAACGATGAATATAAAGTCATGGAATTTAAAATCCAATATATGCAAACCTGTTGCATATACTTTAACATACACATATATTTGAAAAGACAGATGAAACACGGAAGAAATAAAGAGAGGAACATCATGGAATAAATGGTGGATTGAACTGTTTCTGTGTCCTTTTGTTTTACATGCACTTCCATCTGAAGTGCCATTCAGAAACTACCATTGGAGTTCACTGGCCTGCCGTGGTATGGCAGATTTGCCTGCCATACATGTAAACCTCAGTGCTTCTTCTTGTTTCATACAGTTATAAGCAAACTGGACTCTGCAGCAGATATCAAAGAAGAGAGAAGTACTGAAGTTAAGGTCAACATCTGTGTATTCATAGAAGTCACATTTAATATCACATGATTACGATGTTATATGGCTGGTACGTGAAGATAAAAATGCCATCCAACTAATTGCTATGTGGCATTCCCTTGGACTGCAAAAATCCTTTCGCAGCAAGGCACAGAGCCAAAACAGAGATGAACTTCAAAGTTCACCTTACTGAGGAAGGAGGGGAAACAGGTTTCTTCTGTACTTCTCTGGAAAAAATTAGTGTGACTGGCCTGCCTGAACAACTTGCCCTATGGAATTTGTGAAAAGGACAGTGGATAAAATAATTCATAGTTATGCACAAGTTACATAAGCATGAATCACTCAAGAGTTCATGATGAGGATAGAGTTTCATGGCTTAAATGCTTCAGTATAATCCTGTGAATAACACAGCATTTTGTGAGTGTTCATGAGTAAAAATGTAGCTACACAGTAAATTAGTATTTTCTGAATGGCTTGGCAAATAATCTGCAAAGCATCACTGTACAGTTTTTTAATGGGTGTGTTCAGATATCTAGTTTCTGTATTTGAAAATATTAGATTACATTATTCCTTATTTAACTAGAGCAGTTGAGTGATATTCAAAAATAAAATGTAGTCACAGAAGTAATATTTTGACCTTACCTCACTAGGAGTCCACTAGTACAAAAACAGATTGGATGCATCCCAAAGGTCACTGGCTACATAAATATAATTATGTACAAAGGGAGACTACTCCATTCTCTTTACTTTGTGGAAAAACTCCATCATGCATCTCTAGTCCTTTTGCACATCTGAGTTCTTCTATTAGTTTTATGTTGGAACAGCTACTTATGTTCAGTGGTCACTGTACAGCAGAAATTGTACAAACATGGTTTTTCAACAATTGTACATTATACATGGATGGTATGGTTCCTCCCTCTCCCCAAAACTATCTTCTTTGGTGCATCATGATGTCCCTGCGCAGGGAACATGGTTTCAATTTCATAGAATTATAGAGTTGTAAAAGACCTCAAGGGCCATAAAGTTCAACCCTCTGCCATGCAGGAATATACAATCAGACAGATGGCCATTTGCAGGCTAAAGCCAAGGAGTCAGGCATTAAGAAGAGTCCTGAATACACCAATGAGAAGCAAGAGTTTTCTTTTGCATTCATATTTCCATTCCCCTTTCTACTCTGCCCTTTACTTTTTCTTCCACACCATGCTCAAAGCCATCTGGAATGCATACTATCTTCCTTCAAAGTCTCTTACTCAATCAGTGACTTCTATTTGTGATCACTCAGCATGGATGGTGATCAATGAACTCTGTATATACCTCAATCCATTTTTAATACTTAATCAGGCCCAAAATGGGGAGGGGGGGGAAATCTGGCACTGTGCCCTGATCCATACTGAACTCTACTCTAATTGGAAGCATCCATAAGGCATGTTCTCATTATGGCTGTGAGCAGACTTGTCCTTTTACATGTGGTAGGACAGAAACTACCAAAACATTTGTAAAGAAAATTGTGTATGACTTGGTAACCATATAACTATAATCAACTTTTAGTGAATGCTACATGGATGTTTCAGCTGTATTAATCAGACTATTCATCTAAGATTAGAATGATCATTAGTGAAATTATTTCCCTATATATTACTTTTGTGGCCATAGAAAAGACATCTGTACTTCTGTTATTTTACATTTTTAGACATATGTACTTAATATTTTAATCATTTCTATTTGCTGGTTTTTAATTTTAATATGAGAGATTATCCTTTTTCTCAACAATTCTGCCTTGAATCTAGGAATAGGATTTAGCTACATACATTGAGTGCTGTTTTCATTTTACTGCAATGAAATATATTTAATACACTACATTTGTCTGCATAGCTCCTACATCACTAGAGTCATCAAGCAGCATAGAACAAGAAAAATATCTTCAAGCCTTACTGAATGCAATTTCTGTCCATTGCAAAATGAACGGCAATAATACTCTTACTATCAGACCAGCAATCGCTTTGTCTCCAGGTAATGTCATGCATTTGTACAAATATGTTAAAATGTAAACCATATCTGACTATATAAAGTTTTTTTTCCAATCTGATTTTGATACTCTGTCAATGTGTCATTGCTTGAATAGTTCACTCTAAAAACAGCTAAGCTGTCTTAGATATTGTTTGCAAATAAATGTGTTAGTGTAGTGTTAACAAATTTTTAAAATGTAAAATAACTTGAACTTGAGCAAAATTGCAAACAAAAGAAATTCTATTCCATTTCATTTTCTAAAAATGTACACCAGTTAGATCTAATTATTAAAGATACATGTGGATTGGTTGACATGCTATTACAAACCTGGGAATATATATTTGAAGCAAATAGATAAGAATGCAATATGATACTGGCGGGGGGAGGAGGAGGTAGGTCTGAATGAAGTCATTAAGAAATGCATTAATGTTCTATTTCAGTTGTCATGTGATGAAACCTGATAGGGTTCATACAAAGGTAAAGCTGCTGTCTTAGACACAGGAGCATGCAAGTTGCCAAGTTTGTCCATTTGGCTTAATCAGTTGATAAAATCAAGTGTATCTAAATTCTGGCTTTTCTCATAACATAACACTATCACCAAATTGTGCATGCTTGCTTCATTTGTTGTAAAATATTTTGATTATGTTAGCCATGCCTAACCTTCTGTGATGCTGCTAATGTGTAAATGTTATTTCTAGTTATGTTTGATGTTGCTTAAATGTGGAGAACTGGCAGCAATTAGATACATGAAGCATAAAAAGAAAATTTTGCTTGGTTTAAAAAATATAAATTTCTTGGGCTCACGTCAGGGTAACCTCTAAGTAATATTGGCTTAAACGATACTGTACTTTTAATCTTTCAATTCTTTTTGACTGACTTTAGGCACTGAAAGGAGGGCTTCAAGAATGTCCACTGTGTTTAAGCAGGTAGTGCCAGGACATTTGGATGTAAATCTATACAATAGCTTTGCCCGAGGAGGTTAGTAAGAATAGTTCAAAACCTACACATAGATGTAACATGCGGGGGAGGGAAGATAATGCTTGAGGGCTTGTTCTCACATTATACTTCAGTTTATCACTACATATTACATAAATATAAATTAGTATGTCAGCAGCTATTAAAAAGTTCACCTCATCTACACAGGATGGTCCTTGCTGATGTAGAAATTACACACTGTAGTGTGAGTGCAGATGATTCTTGTGTCTAAACTCCTGCATTCAGTGTCTAAATTCCTGCATTCAGCATTGAGGAGTTCTGTTCTGCAACCAAGCAGAGCTCAATAATGCTTGGTGTGACCAGTAATGTGTAGTGGATGGGAATTTACTGAACCCACTCTCCCTTTCACACTCATGCAGACATGACCTGATACATGATCAATGCTAATTGTCAATAGCAACCATCTGTCACATTGATGAGACCATGGAGAATCAGTATAGTTTTTGGTGGGGTTTTTGGGCTATGTGGCCATGTTCTAGAAGAGTTCCTTTCTGACGTTTTGTCTTCTAGAACATGGTCACATAGCCCAAAAACCCCACAAAAAACTATGGATGCCAGCCATGAAAGCCTTTGACTCCACATAGAATCATTTTTTTTTCCTCTTCACAGAATAGCTGTCACCACTAAGGGCAAAGGGCTTGAGACAGCTGTAGCAGTTAATTCTTTTATAAATTACCAGAAGAATAAAAGACAGAGTATTAATGGGAGTTTATTGTATCTCAAAGATTATGTGTGAAGATGCCTTTCATACAGAAAGGAAGATAACTGTATGGTTGTAAAAATATTAAATAACTTTAGTGAACCTTCACTTAAACCACTGTTTGGAATGCCTCTGTGCACTCCATCTCTTACACAGCCAGTTGGCAGAGTGCTATGTAACCCACAAGATACTTAAGTGAAAAGGATTCCTGTTCATATAATGATGCTCACAGAAGCACCAGGAGTATGCTGGTTTGCTTTTTAATTAATTACTGGGAGAGTTGCCATTTGTATCGCAGTTAACTGCTATTCACACAATTCGCCCTGGAAAATAATGTTCTAGCAATCTAAGAAAATAATGTAATGCAAACCTAGACACTAATAGATATATTTTTTAAAAAATATAATAAAGCCATTGTCATGAGAATAGGAGATGTTGCAATATTTGCTAGTTTGGAATACCACTGAATTGAGAAGGTAGTAGCATGTCTAATTACTTGCTTTTCATGCCAGTTAAGGCAAAGTTCCTGAATTTAGAACAAGTTAATTTGTTAACTGCAGTAAGACTAGTTATGTGGCTTGAGTTACAACAACTGTGTAGTAGGTGAATTGATTTGAGAAGGAATGGTGAGCTGTTTGCAGAGTTGCATAATAGCACAGGTATATTTGTAATGATCACTCAGAAGATTTATTACTGCTTGAATGTATCAGATAGTACACCCAGTTGGCCCCTTATCCATGGATTTTTTATCCATGGATTTGAGCATACATGGCTTGAAAATATTCCAAAAAAGTATAAGTTCGAAATAGCAAACCTTGATTTGCCCTTTTATATGCGGGATACCATTTTGTTGTGCCATTATATTTAATGGGACTTGAGCATCCACAGAGAGAGGAACCAAACCCTAGCATATAACAAGGTTCCACTGTATGTGATCAGAGGGTGCAGGTTTGTGTTTGAATTTTGGAGGAAGCCAGTCACCAGCGGCAATCTGAATCTACAAGTTTTTCCTCATCCTTCCTCCACATATTGAAAGAATGTAATTGCTGCAATAAATCACCAAAATACTATCCAGATACCATTGTGCTGTGTGCAATGGGAGTGTCAAGGCTACCCAACAAACAGGATAGGCAACAAGATAGATTTGGTCTAACAACTGGCTCTCGCTCATTGTAGTGGAAATAATTGCTATGAGATCTCCAGGCATTTCTGTCACATAATACACTAGTCAGATTAGATGTGATAGTGGCTGAAGTGAGACATGAAGTAAAGCAAGAAATTACTCTTTTTCTGTTCACTTTCTGATTCTAAAAATAAAATAGGACTTCAGGTATCAAAAGGGGCCCACAGGCTGAAAATATATTTAGAGGAACATGACATATTCCCCAGAGCCTTCTGGACACAATTTACCATTTTGGAGACTACATGGAGGGCAGGGGTCAAAGAGGAAGGAGAGGTGGGGCCTGTAAAGCTCCAAGGCAGAAATGGCCCCTAGACATTCATGAATTGGCCATGCTGCTGCAGGACCTCTTTCTAGCCTCAGTTTTCTTATCAAACACTGTATTTTACCCTATTTAACCTTGGGTCCATTGTGGTGAGGGCTACAATATATTTATTTGGAAATGAAAGCTTCAATCCCCACTGTTGTTGTTAACTGCCTCCATATCAACCTTGACTCATGGCAGCCCTGTGAATGAGACGTCTCCAAGCCTATCCCCTGCCTCCCTGCTCAGGCCCTGATTTGAGTCTATCCGTCTGGCATGTGGTCTTCCTCTCTTTCTACTGCCCTCTACCTTCCCCAGCATCATTGTTTTTTTTTAATGAGTCGTCCCTTCTCATAATATGGCCATATTACAACAGCTTCAATTTAGACATCTTGACCTCAAGGATTCCGTTGTTCATCTTTTTGGCCATCAACAGTATCCCCAGCACTAGTCAATGTAATCTGTTAACAATGTATCCAAACAGTTTAATTTGCGGAAGTGCTGATACTCGATTTGAGGTAGAGGCTTTTGCTTGCAGTTCCCTTTTTTATTTGGCTTAAATATGGTATGATACTTAATCAGGTACATGAAATAATGTTTGGCAATCAGCTTCTGCTCCAGCCGTAATGTTAGTGGAATAGATGGTTTCCACAGTAATAATGGTCCCTTGTTGTACTGAGATTACTTGATGTCTCTGTCAAAATTAAAGCTAAAATGCTTTTTTAAAAAGAAAAAAGGTAGGAATCATTGTTACTGTGATTTTCTATTTCAAACTACATTTCCATTATACCAAATGGCTTCAGTAACTACATGAGGCTATACCTTCTTCTCTAGTACACAGTGCAAAACAACTGATAGACTGGAGACCCCTAAAACAAGATCACGCATATTAATAATCTGACATTTTTCTTATATGGTAATTTAAATATATAGATTTGTTTAGGTAAGGTGATAACAGATTTTCACCTTGCATTACTGTTGAACTTCTGCTCATCAAAATGAGCAATAGATATAGGTTGTGCTGAACATTTTTAACTGGCAAATCTTCAATGATTTGAAAAATGTTTTCTCAGTGGATAAGCTTCCATTTGGTATAATACGATGGCATATCATTTTGGCTGTTTTGCATGTTTTCAATTATTGCAGTAGCTATGAACATTAGGTTGTTTAGTAAATAATTTAATATGGGTTTTAGTTTAAAAAATGTTTAATTTGATTTACAAAGTTTCGTGATTCCTTGATGTTACCTGTTAACATTCTGATATTATAAATAGTTATTTTTATTATAATCAAATCCGTAGAAATATACAAGTAACCTTTTTCTTCTTTCCTGTTCAATTTGCTCTGACTGTCTCATTGCAATGTGCATTTCATTGCTCCTCCTTTTCCTCCTGTCCTTACTGCTATCTGCCAGTGCTTGGGTACAGAGATAAATGTTTCACACATTCAAATTCCAAATCAGGAAGAGTCTACCAAGGTACTGTATTCTTTGCACTAATAGTACATTCTGCCATCTCCATGATTATGCATATCAGTATACCTTAAAGAATCCATGTTAGCTTGCTTAGGCACACAAGTAATTGCTATGTCGCTACATTATAAGGTAGAAGAGTTTCTAGGCCATAACCATCTTTTTACTATCATTGCAGAAATGTATGTAATGAGAATTAGATCATCCAAACTTTACTGCTCAGTAGCAAAAAGAATAAAGAAATATTGTAAACTATGGAGTGAGCAGTGTAGCTGACATTAGTTCTGGTGAAACAGCAAGTGAAACTTCAAATTAGCAAAGGGAATATAGTATTTCCCTTTTCTTTTCTTTTCTTTTTTTAAGTGTTCAGTTAGGGCAAGGAATGGGAAGAGAAAGAATGAAAACTAGATATTTATATACTCTTTAATCACTGTAACCCATCACTGGTAAGTTTTATATTTTGCAGTCTGCATGTGCTTTTAAATTCACAGTAACTTTGCTTTCTGTGTGATGCAAGCTTTAATCAAGGTCTGCTTTCTTAATGGCAAGAAGTGGGGACAAATGCTTTCTTCTGGACTTCCCTTGGTATCTAATCTTGTTACTGGAATAACACATTTATTTTGTCTATTAGTTTTAAAAGCTTTGGTTTGCTGATTACTTTTTATTGATTATTAATAATATGGGAAACACGGTCCTGACTGATGTGTTGCATACAAAGTGCTTTATTTCAAAAAATTTTTACTTTAAATGATATCTTACCTATTCCACTTGGCTAGTAAGACAGTTTTAATTTTTATGGCTCTGGCACCCACATCTAAAACGAGCAGACTGCCTATGGAAAACAGACATACATGTCCCTGCCATTAAGTTTTGAGTAAATATCTTTGTAAATAAGACCATGATAGTCTGGATGTATTATTTCCAGAGTAATACTGATTGGTGAGGAACATTCAAATGAACTATTATTTTGGATTATAAGCATGTAGAAACTACGGTAGTCTCCTCCATTGCAAACAATGCAAATATGATTTATTACTTTCTTTGACGTTCTCTAAGACTAAGTGGGTTTAGAGAACAGAAGCCTCTTGGTTTTTACTTGAGAGCTCACTGTGGTCAGCCAAAAATGACAGCCAAAAATCACAAAACAGTGATACCTTTATTTGCCAGCCACAATACACAAAATATATGATGCAAGCTTTCGAAACTCCAATGGCTTCTTCATCATAGAATCATCAAGTTGCCATCACAGTCAAACTCCAAACTATACCTGGAACACATGCAAGTGTAATGTCAAGTAGATGGTCTGGATTACACAAACATTTCTGATGGCAGTACTGCCTCTTTCCAGGCATATAAAACAACCACACAATCAGCTGGATGTGGTACCTATTTGAGTTACAATTGAAACTTAAAGTATAAGTTCATCGAGTAATTTGGTGATGGCAGCCAGACCATAGCAATAAGATACATACTGTGCCATATCTTGCTTTTTCAGTTCCATTTCAGATTGACACAGCATACTCACACTGCCATTCTGTAATGAGAGAACACCATACCTATAAATGTACTCCCTACGCAGGCTGTTCTATAAAGCATGAAATATGAAATGATTGGCCTGTTATCCAAATCTGGACTGCTCGACGAATCTTCATTATGAATTTCTTCTGAGCATGATGATTTCCCCTCCCTGGAAAATTTGTAACTGAGAAGCACTGTTGCATATGCATACTTTACTGAAAATGTACAAAATAACTCAGTTCCATAAAATATGAAATGTTCCATTACATTTTTAATCTTTATAAAGGTGTATGGGCAAGTCTTCGGTCCAGCAGTCGGTTTATCAGCACTCAGATGCCATTCCTTGATGTTGGTGCAAGACTAGCAGGAAAAGATGGCTCACCTTCATATTCCAGCAACAATACATATTTTCAAAACCGACTTACGAGACGCCAAGCTGCTCTCTATGTCTTTGGCGAAAAATCGCAATTGAGGGTATGTCTGTTTTCTGTATGTACCTCTGATTTGCTTGGTTACTTTTAGCATTAGGAGCTGTACATAACAGTGGTATAATGCATATTAGAAGCCCTTTAAATACACCTTTTAAGAAAAGAGCAATGACAAAAATGTTGTGCAAATTTACTAAAACATGTAGACTATTAAAACAGTCTAAACTGCTTTAGTTGTTCACACATTTTAGAATACTGTGTATACTTGACTATAAGTCGAGAAATTTATGCCCCAAAATGGACTCTAAAATCACAGATTGACTTATCTACGGGGCAACAAGTTAATACTGCTTGAAATTTTTGTTAAAAGAAGTGCCCACCTTCCTCTGCAGCCAGGGATCTTTAGGAGGTTCCAGTTTCAGTCCCAGGCTGCTCCCCGGCGTGCTCTCCTCTCTTCCAGTGTGTGTTTCTGAGAGAGAGAGATCCCGACCCTCATTCCCTCCCCGCAGCCAGAGCTAAGAAGGAGCTGCTCAGAAAGGGGGAGAGAGAGCATGCCCAGGCTTGGATCCTGTTTGGCCAGCCATGAGCCTGGAAATCCTGGGGGGGGGGGGGGGGGGAGAGAGAGAAAGGTCTGTCCTCATTTTGCAATGTCTCCTCTTTTGCATGCAATGGAATCCTGGGAATTATGGGCAAAGAAAGACAGAGAGGCTTCTATCCCCTCTTTTGCATGCAATGGAATCCTGGGAATTATGGGCAAAGAAAAAGAGAGAGGCTTCTATCCCCTCTTTTGCAAGCCATGTGTTTTGGGAATGCTTTTGGTAAAGGGAAAGAGAGTGGGTGTGTGTGTGTGCGTGTGTGCGCTGAGGTTGTTTCCTCTTTTATATGCTGAGACTATGACCCTTGGGAGGGGTCCAGAGAGGGAGATGCAGGGAGGGAAGTGGTGATTTGTTTCCCCCTTTAGATCTTTTGTAACATGCCCCAGTGTTTGACCCTTGACTTATCCACGCGTCATATCAAAATCCATGATTTTGGCCCCCAAAACTGCCCTCGACTTATACATGAGGTCGACTTATACATGAGTATATGTGGTACATACATTGTAAAGGTATAGTGTGCCAATCTAAATTCGTAATTCTAAGAAAGTACAGTGGTCCCCCGGATTACCTTTCGTAACCCGGAAATTTTCGTTACCCGGGGGACCGCATTCTTTGACAGACCGCGCAGCAAATTTAAAGGGGCTGCACGGTTTTTTTCCTTTCGGATCCCGGGGTTTTGTTCGTAAGCCGGGGCCGTTTTTGCGGCCCCAGCTCTTTCGTACCCCGGGGTTTTCGTACCCCGGGGGATTCGTAACCCGGGGGACCACTGTAATATGTATATGAAATCGACCTCTTGTTTCTTCTTCTTTCTTCCTTTCTTTTTATTAATCTATGATAATTCTCAGTGGCAGAAATTCTTTTCTGCCCAGAGGGATAAATGGGGGGGGGGGGGTTTCTGATGCTATATTTTCTGTGGAAATTTTTTCACACTGTGTATATGTGTTTGTGTTTTTCTGTCCGTAGGGCTTCTGTGCTCTAATCAATTGTATTAAATGGGATAAATATAAGAAATTTTACTTAGTCTTTTGATGAGACGAACATTAACAAATCCTAATCCTCATAAAAATAGACTAACAAATGAAGACACTGGTCAACCTGTTTCTTTTTCACAAAATCTCTCATTCAGTTACAACTGAAAGTAGTCAAGACAAAATGTAACAAGTTGCTTGGGCCCACAGACTTATAACCATCTTTTAGTGAAATAAAATATTGAACTAGTTGAACTGAATTAGTTTTTTTCTCAACATGAAATAGCTGTGGTAATCAGAGAGTAAATGAGTAACAATATACCTCAGCAAAAAAATGTGAAATTATTGATTTAAAATATATAAGATATAGCTCTCTTTAGGTGATGGTGGTGGTGTGCCTTCATGTTGTTTCTGACTATAGTGAACCATGGGGCAAATTCATTGTGTGTTTTTCTGGGGCTGAGAGTGTGTGACTTGCCCGAGGTCACCCAGTGGGTTTCAGTGGCCAAGTAGGGAATCAAATCCTGGTGTCCAGAGTCAAAGTCCAACACTGAAAACCACAGTGTTCTTTCAGGGGTAATCATTTTTTGTATAAGAGAAGTATAGTGCCCCCAAGCCAAGTGTGGGCTTGCCATCCAGGGTTTGAGCTTACTCAGATGGCAAGCCCTGGCTTTTTCAATGGGTGTGTGTGTGTGAGAGAGAGAGAGAGAGAGAGAGTGCATGCCCATTGAGAAGAACGGGATGTAAGGTCCCACGTTTTTTACTATCTGCGAGAGGATCCGGAACAGATCCCACGCAGATAGCAAGGGTGCATTGTATATGCTATTCTATCTGCATTATTACAAATATTCCAGTAAAATAATTTCCACATAGAGCTCTCAATACAGTATTTTTAATAGGATATTTAAACCAAAATGCGCTAAATCATATTATATCATTTAAAAGACTGAAAAACTTTTCAGTTTCACCTTTTCCATAAAATCCAGAGTGCATCTACAAAATATTTTGCAGAAATTATCACATTAATCAGGAATTAATTTGTGCCAGTGTATAGAGACAGCCAAAAGCAAACATCTAGTCCTGCTCCCTTCACTCTTGGCTTTGTTACATTTCTTAGAAAGGTCTGTGGAAGAGATTTTTGTATATTTCAGTGAATACATTTACAATGCTTCTAAACTCAAATGAGACTGTGTTTATTTATTACCTTTTTATTTAATTATATCCTACCCATCTCATGACATGGATCCCAAAGCAGGTTACAACAAAGCTAAAAATAGAGCTTAAAAACTTATTATAACTTAAAACATAATTAAGCAGATATCATATAAAACAACATTAACTTTAAAAAAAAGTTTCTATTTTTGGTGGTCTGAAACTACATTCATTTGATGAGGCTTCCAGATCCTTTGGCCCTTTCTCATCAACAGGAAAAGACTGGGAGTGGAAGAGGTGAAACTGAACTACCCGCCAATCTTCCTCTACACAAATGTATACCTGAGTAGTGTTTTAATTGATATATTTCCATGAATATCACAAATAATTTGGAGCTACAACCCTCTCCTTCCCTGAATACCTTAGTTCAAGCAACCCAGTCATAAACCACCTCATCACAGTCTATCAGCAAAGGGATGGATCCCAGACATTTCACTACCATCTTTCACATTGTACTGTGCCTGAGCATTTGTCACAAGGAAGGACTATTTGCATTAAAAATAACCATAATATTTTAAGAAGAACAATCTACAGCATTGCAGAGAAGTTGTTGTTGTTGTTGTTGTTGTTGTTTGGACAAGCATAACTCTTCTAATGTAGGAAAGAGTGCTGTAGCAATGTAGAAGCAAAAATGAAAGATGTGGAGGGGAAAGGACACTTGTATTGTGCAGTCACAAAAACTGCCAGAAGGAGAAAGTATGTAGTGCCTGCAAATTGCACATGGCTAGCTTTGCTAGTTTCAAGCATAAGAAGGAGGTTCACATATCCAGAAGTGGAGAACAGGGGTTGAAGCTGCTCAGTAAGAGAACAATATGCTAAAAGCACACTTGTTAGATTTGTTTGTTTGTTTTTGAATGAATATCACAAGTAAATTCTTTTATCTTCTGCAGGGCTTCAAACTTGATTTTGCTTTAAACTGTGAATTTGTTCCAGTCGAATTCAGTGACATCCGGCAAGTGAAAGCTAGTTTTAAAAAGCTCATGAGTGCCTGTGTTCCTAGCAGTATTCCTTCAGATTCTGAAATAACATTCCTTAAAGCTCTTGGAGAGTCAGAATGGTTCCCACAGGTAAAGTGATATTGAGGAATCATAAATGTCTATGATTAGTGATACAAGTGTTCTTTCTGCCCTGCAAAAATTCTCCACTTGTTTCATAATTGTTTTAAATGAAATCTGCTATATTCCCATATTGGCTGATCTCTTTCCGTTAGTGACAGATAGAAGATTTAAAAACTGGGGCACTGCATGGCCCCTTTGTAAGTGAAATGAGTCATAAAGATGTAGTTCTTGGCTGTAATGATAACATTCGACCATAAAGGCAGTTTACATCTTTCTGCTACTTATACTGTATTGTAAAAAACAGTTTAAATTTATAGCACATATATTTATGTAAGAGAATTAATAATTGTTCTTATTATAGTTAAAGTTCTAAGCAACACACTGTATGCTTTGTTGTTGTTGTTGTTGTTGTTGTTGTTGTGTGACTTATGGTGACCCTAAGGTGAACCTATCATGGGGTTTTCTTGGCAGGATTTGTGCAGAGGCAGTTTGCCATTGCCTTCCCCAATACTTTGGTGCAAGTCTCATTGAATGATGTTTCTTAGGGCCAAAACAGGCGGCACTTTAAAACCTCTGTCTGGTCAGTGTGTTTATATGCCATGTGCTCCCAATTCACCTGGAAGCTGGACAGCCACCCAGACATGGGCAGCTTCAAGACACTGTGGCGGCACGGTGTTTACACACCACACACCAATGCCAACGCCAGCTTTGGGTTGCAGCACACACCTTTTCTCCAGCCGAAAAAGGAGCTGATCTTTTCCGCTCCTTTTCGACTGGCTTCTAGGAAGATTGTAAGATTTTGTAAGTAATTACTTTGAAGCTCTCAGCATTCCACAGACGTGCTTCTACTGAAATGGTCCTCTCACCTTTAAGTCATCTAAATGTTTTAAGCTCTTCATTTCAGCACTTTAAGTCAGGAATTTTTACTGAAAGTAGGGACAGAGAGCCAAACTTGATGTGATACCATTCCAGCAGTTAGAAAGTGAATAGCTTTCAAAAACATAATTAATGTTTCAGGGGTTGCCCAACCCAGAGAAGCAAAATGATTACAATCCTGTTACTTCATTCCATGATACCAGTCCCAACTGAGGTGTGTGTGACTGCAGTTTGGTTTTAAAAGAACTGCTCACACAACTGCTAATGGGATGAATGGTATTGCACTTCATCCTGTATAATATAAGTTAAATTATTATGTTTTATAGCTGTAGAGTCTGTCACAGTATCACAAGCTTTATCACTATATGAACTGAAAAAACATTCTATATGAAGATATTATGATTAAATTGTGCATAATAGCTTGAAATTCAGACTACCAATTAGTTTTTTTTAAAAATCACTATTTTAGAAGTGGAGGATAAAAAAGTGGATTGGTCCCAAGGGCCATGTTACTCCTCAAGATCTAGCCATCAAGGTTGTTGATGTCACCGGGTGGAGTGAGGGGATCCCTGTGTTCTTTCTTGTCTGAGAAAATAATAGGATACCCCGCTTGCAGCTCACCTTCCTGACTGGAAGATAATATGCACTCTGAGCTTGAGGAGAGACAAAATGTGATCCCTTGGGAGCTGAACTAGGATTCTTTGCAGATTTATAGTCTGTAAATTTTTAAAGCACTCTTTGTATTTACATACTTGAAATTGTTCCTCTGCACTCATTATATCTAATTTACAACTGAGATATGTATCATTTCTTTCATGGAGATGCTGTCAGACAAAGTATCACAGTAATGTGATCTTCAGTTTTTCTTTGCTGTGATGATTACAAGCTCTAAACTCAATGGGACTTCAGTCAAATTATGTGTATAAACACACATCAAAGTTTTTAGATAAAGCTACTCTGTTTAAATAATTATATAAAAATAAGCTTTTTTGATTATTTCTTTCTTATAAGAATATCAACATGGTCTAATTCCAATAATTGCTAAACTGCTACCTTTTTTTCATTCTAACAATTTGTGTCTTTTATCTTTTTTAATAGCTCCATCGTATAATGCAGTTAAGTCTGGTTATATCAGAGCTGCTTGAGAATGGTTCTTCAGTTCTTGTTTGTCTGGAAGATGGATGGGATATTACAGCACAGGTCAGCTCTTATAAGCGCTAACATAAAATGTCTAACATAAAAATAGAGAGATTGATCAACCTTCCAAAATAGATTTGGGGGGGGGGGGTGTGCTACAGAGGGAGGAGATTGTTTAAAACTGTATAAAAATGTAAAAACTGGTTTTAAAACTCTAAAACACTGATTTCAGAATTCATAAGGCAAGATGCCCTCAACAGCTGTTTAACAGAAGTGAAAGCTACTTAAGCAAATCTTAGCCATCTATAGAAATGCATAAGTCTAACCAAAAGAAATAAACCTTTTTGCAATCTGTTTTTCCTTGCTCTTTAGAACAGAAAGTAACCAGCTGATCTCCTATTGATGCATGTAAAATATTCTTGCCCTGTCACTGTGTTAAAAAAAAATTAAATTCCTAGTGTTGAAAAAAAAATTCTTAAAAAACCAACCATGGGTAAAATTAATAGTATTGTTAATTAATTAAAAATTATAGTATTATTAATCTCATGAACTGATTGTTGCTTTAAAATTCATTCTAAAATTACAAATGTCTTATTTATTTATTTTATACTGTTATAGTTTACCCTTCAGTTAAAAGTTTCCAACTTGCAATAAAATTGGTTAATTAAAAACAGTTTAAAAAAAACACATTTGTAAAAAGCAATGAGTAAAACTCAAAAGAAGCAATAAGGAATCAAAACGTTTAAAAATTGACAATCTATTACATTATTTGAGTCTCATCTTCACATCTCCCAATTATTTATTATTGGTGGCTGGCCTTTACAGGAAAAGAGATTCCACATCAACACTAGGAGGAACCTCCTGACAGTGAGAGCTGTTCAACAGTGGAACACACTCCCTTGGAGTGTGGTGGAGTCTCCTTCTTTAAGTCTTTAAATAGAGGCTGGATGGCCAGCTCATGGGAGTGCTTTGATTGTGTATTCCTGCATGGCTTGGGGTTGGACTGAATGGCCCTTGAGGTCTCTTCCAACTCTATGTTTTATGTATGGCAGGGTTAGGCCATCACCCACTCTAAATAATTCTACGGTTGAATATGCCTAGCTGTGAAATGCTGGGTTTAGTACAAGTTTTGCTGTCAGGAAACGGTGGTAGAGTGAAAGTGAGGAGGAAAGGTATGAGTTACTATACTACCTAGCTGTGTCTCCTGCTAAATGCCTAATAAAATGTGCTGATGAAACTACTATGTACTAAATGCACTATATCAACTGTATCAACTGTTATAAATAAAAATTATTATTATTATTACCTGCAAATGTAATGTTATGGTCTAGGTGGTGTCCCTTGTGCAGTTACTCAGTGATCCATTCTATCGAACACTTGAAGGCTTCAGAATGTTGGTGGAAAAAGAATGGCTATCCTTCGGCCATAAGTTCAGCCAGCGCAGTAATCTGACACTCAATTGTCAGGGGAGTGGGTTTGCTCCTATCTTCTTGCAGTTTTTGGATTGCGTGCATCAGGTAAGCATAGTTTGTTATATACCTGTAGTGTATATGTGTGCCAACATTCCACAATGAGTGACAGAAACTAGAACATGTTATACAATTAGAACACATGAACTTAGTAAGGTACATATAAAACTATTTCTGTATAAGATGGCATTTAGTTCCAGGTATCAGAAGTGATATTGGTGCTTTTTTCAATACATCACAGAAAAGTAAGAAGGCAGCCACAGATTTGTTCAATAGAGACCATGCAGGATATATCATTACCTCCAGACTTTCACTTTAGAAGGAGTTTGGAGAAAGTAAGAGATAGCAGCCCTCTGCCCTTCTCTTCCTTATTTTATCTACATTTAAACAAAGGTTTAAAAACCCCTGCCTCTCACTCAGGCTATCTATATATGTCCATATATGGAATAATAGGAGAGGAGCAGTCTGTAAAACTTGCTAATACTATTTGTGGAATCTTTCATGTAAATATTTTATAGCGATAATGGATATTTAGCCATATTCTGAGTCAGCACAAGGAAAAACAAGTGTGCTGTGCCCCCCGCCCAGTTCGCTATGGTATTTCTGACAGAAGGCATATAGGTGAAACAGGTCAGTTTGCAAGAGGAGACCCTGGGAATATTAGTGTCCTGTTGTTGGCTCCCAACATTTGATAATTAGAGCTAAGCTACCCCTGTACATAAAGTTATTAATTTACAAGGATTATTAAATCCTGTGATCAACTTGCAGAATTGCACTAGTTAAAACATTGTCTTCAAAAACTAATGTCCTATGTTTTTCTATGTGCTCAAAGATGTAATATTCCGATTATGAAGTCTTTTGCTTACTAATTTTGGATTTGCAGTACAAATTCACAAGAGTACTATATTCATACAATCAAGAACAAATTAGTAAAGATTTAATGGTATGTCTTGTTTCGCAGGTTGGGTGGAACCAGAGGATGCTAGGGAAAACACTTGTCCATGTTTGGACTAGAGAGAACATATGAAGCAGTGATTCTTAAATTAGAACTTCATCATTTTCCAAAAAGCCATTGTTTATGCCAATATCTCCAGGTGTCAGCCGACTTATTAATGTGAATCATTCTTTCACAACAGCAGCATCTGGTGGATCTTCCAATTGTTTCTAAGAAGGCAGAGTTGGTGATGTGATGTCATACTGTGAAATGTCCATCTTTTTCTGTAGCAGCTTGTCTGTTTAACGCAGGGGTGAACAATTCCATGAACCACATTATCACAAAAGTGCCAAAAAAAACAAAAGCAGAAGTGACTATGCATCCAATTGTAGTTTTAAAATTGGGGGTTTTATGTTAAACAGAGTAGGGGGGCTGGAACATATTTAAAAGGCTTCCAAGGTCCAAAACACACCACAGAAATAATTCAGTTTGGAGCTGCTTTAACTGCCCCGGCTTAGTGCTAGGTAATTTATTGTGGCACAAGAGCTCTCTGACAGAGAAGGCTAAATGTCTCACAAAACTACACTTCCCAGAATTCCATAGCATTGGGCCAGGGCAGTTAAAGCGGTCTCAAACGGGATTATTTCTGCAGTGTGTTTTGGACCCAGGAATAACAACTCACCTTCCTGCCTCCCTCTATTATTTTTCTTTTCCAGAAAATAGGTGATTTAGGAGGGACTGAGAGCCATAAAAAGGCTGATGGTAAAGTCATGCAATAAAGACCCCTGAGTAAACATAGCAGTGTTACGATGAAAGGTCAAGTACTTTCATGGATCAAGAACAGGTTTAAAAATGGAAAACAAGTGCACATGGGGGAGGGAGATTACAAAAACACTGTTGTATCAGTGTCTAGCTGTCAGTAACCACCCAAGAGTTCTGACAGATAGCTCAATGACAATCATGGCCCAAGGAACAGCTGCTATTCTCAAAAGGCAAATTCTGTGTTGGGCATAATTAGAAAAGGAGTTGAATATTAAACTGCAGTCATCATCCTGCCATTATGCAAATTTGTACTATAACCACATCTGGAATACTGTGTAGTATTCTTGGAACAGCACTTAGGATATTTTAGAGTTGGAAAAAATGCAGAAAAGGACAACCCTTGATCATTTACTCCTTTTTCATATTTCTTGATTCCCACTTGGGCTTATGATCTGTCTTCAGTACCCATTTGTCATCTTGTTCGCAACTCATGGATATATAGCTTGAGTAAATAGAATCAGATGTTACTTAATCACTAATGATTTTAGGTAATTAGCAGAGATGACAACAATTCTGAGGTTAATAAAAACAAGATGGAATAGTTCATAAATGGGGGAAAAATACACTGGAATTCATTTCCCCCCTTGCCCTACTCTGTTCCTTTGCAACAGAAGGAAAAAACTTCATGTTTTATGGGAGATTTTTTTGAAGGACTATTGCTAGAAAAGTTCAGGGAAAAATTCATTTTCCCCTTCTATTCAGTTTTGCAGTCAATTTAATTCTTTATAAATTGTCAGCCATTTAGTATCTATAACATGTGTTACAATAATATTTTAACAAAACAGAAAAGTCAGTGGAAACATTTACATTCAGCTTTGGTGAAGACTGTAATCAGTGTGTGGTTTGGAAGTGAAGAAATTTTTAAAAACTATAAATATTCTTGTGATTATTAATAATAATAATAATTATTATTATTATTATTATTTCTATTCCGCCCCTCTGAACAAGCAATCGGGGCGGAGTACAGCAGAGGTTTAAAACAATATCAAGTTAAAATACCCCTTCCTTACCCTTACCACCCTCCCTTAAAAAAGAATTAAATCACAATGGAGTTAAAAAAGATAATAGATTAAAACAGCAATACACAATAGTAGGGAGTGGACCCAGCTTAGGCTGTATGGAGAAAAATGCAGGAAAAGATTTAAAAAGCCCTTAAAACCTAGGTATGGAGCTGGGGATATTCACATTCTCTGGGAAGGCTTGCTGGAAGAGATGCGTCTTTAGGGCTCTTTTAAAGCCTTCTAAAGATGTAATGAGACGCATCTCGTCCGGCAGGTCATTCCACAACTTGGGGGCGATAGCCGAAAAAGCCCTCTGGGAGGTCTGTACCAGTCTGGTCTTCATGGGTTGAAGCAGGTTCCTCCCAGAGGACCGGAGTGTGCGGGGGGGTTGATATGGGAGGAGGCGGTCCCTTAGATAAGATGGGCCCAAGCCATGACGGGCTTTAAAGGTTAAAACCAATACCTTGTACTGTGCCCGGAAACTGATCGGCAGCCAGTGGAGGGCTTTTAGCACAGGAGTGATATGCTCTCTCCTGGATGTTCCAGCCAGAAGTCTGGCTGCCATATTTTGGACCATTTGTAGTTTCCGGGTTAGGCACAAGGGTAGCCCCATGTAGAGTGCATTGCAGTAGTCCAAACGTGAGGTTACCAGCGCGTGTATCACAGTTTCCAGATCCCTCCTCTCCAGGAAAGGGCGCAGCTGGCATATCAGCCGAAGCTGGTAACAAGCGCTCCTGACCGTCGCATTCACCTGACTTGTCATGTGAAGCGACGGATCAAGGAGTACCCCCAGACTGCGAACAGAGTCCTTCGAGGAGAGTGTGACTCCATCGAGGACTGGAAGTTGTATTCCCAAACCTGGTTTCGGGCCTGTGACTGTGAGCACCTCCGTTTTGTCTGGATTAAGCTTCAATCGGTTTTTCCTCATCCAATCCATTACCGCCGCAAGGCAGTCATTGAGAGGGGAGACGCCATCTGAGGTCTGAGCAGACGATCTGGTCATGGAGAAATAGATCTGAGTGTCATCAGCGTACTGATGACACTGAGCTCCGTGCCTCAGTGCTTGATAAATTGCTGAATTCACTTTTAGCCCAATAAAACAATAATACCACATTGCCCCGAATTACCTAGCACAAATCCAGCTAACTTGTGTGGTGCTTAAATGATTCTCATCACTGTTGATGTAACAAAACTGGAATTACCAGGCATTGCGTATATTTCTTTTTAAAAACCTCGTTTTTTGTTTTCAATTTCTTTCCTATGCTTTGGTGTGCAAGAGAATACAAATACCTAACAAGTTCATAATAATGCAATATAATCTTCTATATATCTTCTATAAAATAAACTCAGATGCTTTTATATTCATTTTTAAGGTGGCATTTATAGTTAATTCCCAAATACAAACAAGCCTGTATGCAACTCTGGCAAATTTGATATTATCCTATTATGATCAATACAGCAATTCTGTGAGCAGATTTGATTGCCACTGTAGCACTGGCAACTTATTTTGTGTTTTGTAGAAGTGATATCTTGCACGGGTGCCTATGTATTTCATAGAATCATAGAGTTCAAAGAGACCACAAGAGCCATCTGGTCCAAAGGATAATGAAAGTAGGACACAACAATACATTTAACTGTTTTAGTTTTCCCAAAAGTATTTTAACAGATGTTTTTGTTCTGTGTGTTTCAGGTTCACAACCAGTATCCAACAGAGTTTGAATTCAATCAGTATTACTTGAAGTTCTTAGCATTTCACTATGTTTCCAATCGATTTAAAACATTCCTGTTGGATTCAGACTATGAAAGACTGGAACATGGTAGGGTCCCAGTTTTGCAGATGTTGATTTCACTTCTATTTTATTTTTATAGTTTCCTTGTTTCTTCATCTCCTTCCTTACGTAGACATGCTGAAAGGAGAAATCCTGTTTTGCTTGCTACACAATTTGTTGCTTTTAAATGCTTTGTTAGAATATCCAGCTAATAGAGTTAGAGTTAGAGCAGAGGGAGGAATTCACTATCTAGGCCTGCTTCCTGTTAACACATGCATTTACTAGCCAGTAGAGAACAGGGAGCAGTGGAAGAACATCTAGCTGTGTGTCTATAGCTGGACGCCCAGCAGCAGAGGCATCTTCTATGACATCAAAGAAGTCGTCTTGAGATCCTGGAGGATGACGGTCATTGTGCTTCCAGCTGTAGGCACATAGACACTTCCCTGCTGCCATCCTCTCCCCATTTCCAACAGCCATTAAATAGCTGTGTTCAGGAGCAAGCATGAAAAAAGTGGGTATTAAGGGAGGAGGTAATGAGACAAAGTATAATTCCACCTGGACAGACTTATATATGATGTCTCCCGATGCAGGATTTCAGCCAGTATCCCCAAATTGTAGCCACTTGCCACAACACCTTATTTAACTGGGGGAAAAAAGTCCCAAAAATAATATTTGCCATTAAGGTACTTTTTGTCTGAGCCAATGTAACACTTGGAGACAAAGAATATCCCATGAGGTTTTGCAGTAATTCATGTTGTAGCAAAGTAGAAGTGAAGTGCTCTGGTTGTCACTAGGTTGATTCCATTCAGGGGAAGTTGAAATTTCTTTTACTGGAGGGACACTGAAATTCTCTGGGATCAAGAAACATCACACATTAACAGATCTTTATATGAGACTTTTACTTTTGTTTTACCTTGTGTATATGTTTGTTTGTTTGTTTGTTTGTTTGTTTTATTTTGGATGGTCTGAGTAGAAAGTACCTGAGCCAGGTCAAGTTTTTACTCTACAGTACACTGGAATTCTCATGGGGATCAGAAAATACACTTCATACAATGCAGTCTTCTCTATATGCTAGTGCATGAGGCTTAAATTTACTTCATTTTCTGCCTTCCAGACCACATGTAGATTTCTACCTTTTTTCCATCCATAGCATCCTGAAGTAGATTTTGTGTTGGAAGTACTATTTTATTTTTTCTTCTCTTTTTGTTTAGGAACGCTGTTTGAAGATAAAGGAGAGAAACATGGTAAAAAAGGAATTTGTATGTGGGAATGCATTGATAAAATACACAAAAGGAGTCCTGTTTTCTTCAATTACCTCTATACGCCAAATGAAACCGAGGTATTAAGCTGAAATTTAGCATCTTTGTAATCCTGGTATTTGAATGTAGTTTGCTATTAGTGGAATTCATTCTATTCATTTTAGACTGAGTAATTTTAGACTGAGTAATTAGTGAGATGTTTACCAATACATAATTATTTCTCTACCTAAAAATCATATCCATGATTCAAAGCAAGGTTTACTTCTTCGTTAGTGACATTTTTATTCTGACATTCTTCCACTGAGCTTCACATCACATAACATGACTCTTCTTCTCCCTTCTTTATCCTCACAACAACCCTGTGAGATAAAAATGTGAGAGAATATAATTGGCGCAAGATCACCCTTTGAATTCTGTGGCTGAGTAGCAACTGAAATTTGGATAGCCCATGTCCCAGGCCACCTTGGCATTTTCAAGAAAACCTCTGTGACAAAATGTGTCCTTGCATAAGGGAAGGGCCCACAGAATGGGTTTGTGTGTGTGTGTGTGTAAATCAAAAGGGATCTCAGTTACATACTATAATATTTCAGTATAACATAAGCAAGAAAATAAGAACAAAAAAGAGGAAGAATAACATTAGTCATATGTTTATATAAAAGCTGACCAAGTATCCTGATATAAGTCCATTTGTAAATTTAGTCTATACATCATTCTTTCAAACATTGCAAGCATTGTTAGATCTTATATTCATTGGATCGCAGGTGAAGAAAAACTGTCTTTCTAGTAAAGAAGGATCAATCTTAGTAGTCAATAGGGTGCACTGGCCATTTGTTAATTTCAAGAAACAGGTAAATAATTTAAAAGTTCATACACGTCCCTGAATATCAAAGAACTTTCCAAAATGAAATTTACTTGTGTGATTACTTCTTCCCAAAAAAGTAGCTACTATGGGACAGTTCCAAAACATGTGTCAAGTAAGCATTAGCAGCATTACATCTCCAACAATTTGCTGATTTAGAAAGGCCTTTCCTGAATAGACATTGCAGTGACCAATATACCCAAAAGAGAAACTTCAGCTATATAAGATGTAGTCAGAGATCTATAGCCTTACTACTTATGAATGTTAAAACCAAAGGTGATTGATTAATCAGAATTAGATATTCCAGTTCTCTATTCCATTCTTCTTGTAAACCTCAGCAGTCATATTTATTTATAGATAACAGAAATTAATATATATACAAGTTGTTTGTTTGGATACTTGATTGGCCACAATTAATGTTTCTAATTGTATTCTAAAACAATGACATTACTAAAACAATTATGAAACATTTGTGCATCACTATTAGGCCCATAAACATTAATCAAAACAACTGATTTTTACAAGTATCTTACAAGTTAAAAAAATCCATCTGGGTCTATTATAGCCTGCTGCAATGAAATAGAAAAGTGTTTGTGAAATAGGAATGCCACAGCTTTGTTCCATCTAGGAACATTTGTAACATAGACCTCACCATCCCAGTTTTTCTGAAGTCTGTTCACAATCTGGGTCATCAAACGGGTTTCTTATAGGAATGCAATGTAGGTCTTAAATTTTTTAACTTGGAAAGCATTTGTTTTTGTTTGGTTATATCGTGTAGCGCAAATGATGTTAAGCATTAAGCCACCAATACATTTTCACATTACCATCACACCCATAATTTCCAATTTTACATAACTTGGTATTTTTAAAAAGCTTGCATAAAATGCCATATATTTCCTAAGTTGCGATCTACAGTTATTAAGTTTGTAAATTATCACTGCACTATTTTTGCTTCTTATGATAGTGCTGATGATAATCTTACAAATTCTGACAAAGTTTATATGACATATAAATCTATAAAAAAAAATTAAATGCAGAAAATGAACATCTCAAGTGATTGAAAAAAATAAAAAGAAGTGCCCACAATCCTCTCCTCCAAAACACAGAAACAAAAACAAAAAAGTCTAGTCAGTTGAATGCGACTGTCAGGAGTGCTTGTTACCAGCTTTCGCTGATACGCCAGTTGCGCCCTTTCCTGGAACTGAAGGACCTGGAATCTGTGGTACATGCATTGGTAACCTCACGATTGGATTTCTGTAACGCGCTCTACATGGGGCTACCCTTGTGCCTAACCCAGAAACTTCAGATGGTCCAAAACATGGCAGCCAGGCTTATCTCTTGAACATCTAGGAGAGAGCACATTACACCTGTGCTTAAATCTCTCCACTGGCTGCCGATTAGTTTCTGGGCACAGTACAAGGTGTTGGTTTTAACTTTTAAAGCCCTACATGGCTTGAGTCCATCTTATCTGAGGGACCGCCTCTCCCCGTACAATCCCCCCCCCCGCTTCGATCCTCTTAGAGGAACCTACTACAACCTATCAAGACCAGGCTCTCGCAGACACCACCCACCCCCCCCCCCCCGAGGGCTTTTTATGCCACCGCTCCCAAGCTCTGGAATGGCCTGCCGGACAAGATGCATCTTATGACATCTTTAGATTGCTTTTAAAAAGCTTTAAAAACGCATCTTTTCTGGCAAGCCTTCCCTGAAACCATCTAATCCCCGGCTCCAGAGCTTTAGTTGACCCTCTGCTCATTCCCCCCTTGTCCTGACCCCTAACTTAAGTGTGGCCGCTTAAGGAAGGACCCTCGGATGTTTGTAACCTGTTTTTAACTATCTACTGGTTTTAACTAATTGCTGGTTTTTTTATTTTTATTTTTTAAATTTATTTTTTAAGGGGAGGGAGGGCGGGTACTGGGTAATAAGATCTGTTTTAAATTGTGCTTTGTTTTTAATTTGTTGTACCCCGCTCCAAGTGTTATACAGAGGAGCGGGTTATAAAGAAACTATTATTATTATTATTATTAACAAAAAAACAAAATAAAAGTGAAAATAGTAAAAACAAAGAAAGAAACTCCATGGATTTATTTGTTTATTTACTTACGTACTTAATTTATGTGCCACCTTTCTCCCAAAGTGGGACCCAAAGTTGCTTCCAGAAACAGCAAATTAAAATTAAAAAGATATTTACAACAAAAGTTTAAAAACAATTAAAAATCTCCATATTAAATACTATAAAAACACTTTATAGTATAGGATGGTGTTTTTTGTTTTGTTTGTTTGTTTGTTTGCTATCAACTGGAATGGGATCCCATCTCTCTAAAGAGCACATAACCCATTGTACTATCCCAGTAAAAGGATTTATGTCTGCTAATGTGTAGAGGGCTCAGATCATGATGGAGTAAAGTCAGTGACTGCACGACATTAAAGAATCTCACTGTGTTGCCCGAAGTCAAAAATATCTGTAAAGCTGTCCTTAATTTTTATAGAATATGTTTTTGTGGGGTTTTCTGAGTATATAAATACCACATTTAAGTAACCTCACCTATTTGTACCAGTCTGTATTGCATTATTTCAAGACTTTCTGAGGAAGGTCACTAGTCTGCTGAGTTCATGAAGTGCCATACCTATCTGTTGGGCATATACAATTTGAAGGAAAGGAAAATAAGGACATATTCCCCCAAACCAGAACTAAAATACAGAAATAATTTATTTGCTAAAGAATATAGAAAAGCCAAAAAAATCAATCTGATGACTTTTGGAGATATGATATAATTAAATGTTTGTATTGGCTTGCAATTTAGGCAACTTGCCATAACAATTTGGAAAATGTCAGGTCAGTTCAATTATGTTCCATCTGCTACCCATGACATTAACTTCAGGAAAATAGTCTATGAAATGCACAGTGTTTTCAGTTTGGGGAAGAGAGGTCAATAACACTGGAAAGCTAACATGGCTTTTGTAATTTGCAGGCATCCTTTCTACAGGTATTAAAACCAAATGTAAGCATATCCAGTCTTAAAAAGTGGGATTACTACACAGAAGAGACCTTGGCCACAGGCCCTTCTTATGACTGGACCATGGTAATTACAAAATGTAGCACCTTGGATGAATCTGACCTGAGGGATGTTTCACCTTCCCACAGTAAGAGGAAAATTGTCTGGCCATGCTATGACGATATCAACAAAGTGCAGCCTGATGCCATTACTAGCCTATTAAATGTAAGTATAAATATTTTACATATCTATTCAACATTTGTCTAGTTCTTTAAATTAAACTGGTAGTAAAAATGAAATAATCATTTATTAGAGTTTAAGTGGTGAGGGAGGTGAAGATTTTTAAAGATAGCATTGTAAAAACATTAAGAAGAGGTGTTTGAATGTCCTGTTCAGTTATTTTAGACATTTCCAAAATAATACCTCTTAGAATGTTGCTGTCAAAAGAAATCTTATCACATATTAGCATACATTCCACAGTTATGTATTTCCCCACCAACATTACACATACATAAGGCAGTGTTTTCCTGCAGTCAGGTGTAACAAAGGTTGCGGTGGGTGGGAGGTTGAGGAAAGATTTCTTGAACTATAATGGAAGTAGTCTTTCATCCCAAACTGAGGACAACTTCTTTTCTGAATTAGGTTTAACATATATTTCCTAGATTTATTGCAAGCTGTCCAATTATCTGTACGAATTACATTTGGAATGTCAATGTTTCCAAAATCTTTGAAGTGTATGGCAGTGGGTTGAACTAGATGGCCTTTGTAGCTCTTCCAACTCCATGATCCTGTGATTCTGTTCTGTGATTCATTGAAATCCAGTGTATGTTTTACAGTAGCTGTGAGTTGCAATAGTATTTGATTAAATTTGAGATGCCTTATTTGACATATTTAGAATCACTTTAGAAGACAATCTGATAGTTTATTTGTTGTATGCTCGTTGTAATACATGTAGCCATTGTCCTTTAAAGCTCATATTTGTTAAGCAAACTCAAGCTGCTGTATACCATCACTCATACATGCTGTCTCCCAACAAAAAATAAATTCCATTAGAAAAAACAATTGTAAGAATTGGTGTCAAGAGTAATGAATACAGAAATGTTTGAAGTATTTGTTTTGAAATCTTTTAGCTAGGTTTTATAAGTACCAGAAACCCTTTTCCTCAGTTAATTGTTTCAGAGCAAGAAAAAATATATAACAAATGTCAGAATTTTGTAGATGCCATCTTCAGCTTACAATAATTCTTAGCTCTGCTAACCTGCTATGGAAAATGGATTCTAAATTAGTCTATAATAACACACTATATTCTTGGCTTCGTTTTCCTTTCTCTTAGCATATGATCCTTCTGCAGTTAAGAGCCAGAACTGTAATTTTGCCATAAATAAAATGTGTGGTTGAAAAACATAATAGCTACTGGCTCCAACTTGCTCTTCATGGCAGCATCACTATTCTTAAAACTTCTCACACTTCTCTTTATAATGGGGGCAGCTACTTCAGGGGGTCGGGGAGGTGATTGACCACCACCACCACCAGATGTGCCGGGAGTTGCCTCTGTCCACCATTAAATTTCAGCAGTAACTTTAAAACGAGCATTTTTCTTGATTTAAAAGGGAATTTCCATGTTTGCTCTGCATTTCAGGAACAAACCACTGTAGACCATTTAAAAAAAATTATTATCACCATTGTTGTTTTTGTTGAGGGTTTAAATGTTTCTTTCCGCATTTAATTTAATTTAAATTTAAGAATTTAATAATGTGATTTTCAGGAGTGTCTTGGGAGGCACAAAACAGCCTTAGGGGCTGCATGTGGGTTATTGTTGTGACTATTTCCCTCCTCTGTTTTAGAACATACAAGTTTGTATTGTAAGATTCGTTTCTGTGAACAAAAGGAACTCCTAATGATATCGGTAGAAGATATATTGTACTCTGTGAAACAATAGCTGTATGAATCACATCAAGTTGTATGTGTATGCTTATTTTGGTAAAACACAGGTTCAGGTTGTTACTTTTTGATGGGCTGAAGAACCAATTCAGAAGTGATATAACCCTCCAGATGTCTCAAGAATGTACGTGGGGTGTGATAATGGTCCCTCCTCCCCATGCAACTTGTGGACCACATTTCTACCCCAGCACTCACTGTAGGCTACACTAGACCCAGAACGAACCAAAGAATGCAATAACATTAAAACAGGGCATAGCCAGACAGTTGGTTCCAACTTCATTATGGGATTGGGATGATTGGGCTTCAAGAGACCTTGCAATCATCCCTTCTCCAGAAAAACTTCTGTGTCATCTGGAGGCAAGAAAAGAATACTTTAAAAGGTTTTACATCTGAGGGCTCTGTGGAGGATGCAAAAGTAACTCTGAAAGACCAGATGGAACTCATAGGCCACATTTTGCCCACCCTGGTACAGACACTGTTTCATGAATATGCATTAATCCAATTTCTTTTATTTCCCAAATTTCTGTTACTTCTTAATTTCAACCATGTTTTTAACAGGAAACATCTCTACAGGAGGCTAACAAAATAGGTCAAATTTCTAATTTGATAACACAAATAACTTAATGATGTCACATGATTACTAAATAAGTCTTTCCGTTTCATTTCCTCGTTTAAAATTACAGTTTAGTAATGGTTTTAGGAAGCTATATAATGTCATAACACTGACATAACATAACAATAATTCTTCCACCATGTTAAGATGTTGAAGCCTTTGTGTTTGAAAATATAAATATAAGTATTTAATCTTAGGAAAAATTATTTATATTATTTATAGGAAATTGAAAGATTGGAAAATAAGTTACATCAGAACCCAGAAAGATGGCAACAACTGTGGGAAAGAGTCAAAGTAAATGTTAAAGAAGATACAAGGCAAGACAATGTAAGTGCTGGAAGGTGCACTCTGACAAGTAATTCCATTTCTTCTGTGAATATTGTTGTGTCGTTGCAAGCATTTTGTTGAAAGTGAATGTTCACTTCTTTTAAGGGCTGGAACAGACTCATAGCATCAGCCAGCTTTGAACTGGCTTGCTGGCGTGGCATTTACATGCGCCACACCCCGTCACCTGTAAGTCATGCCAGCGATTACACACCTGGCGGCTTCAAGGTGACTCGGGAGCATGGCATTTAAATACCACACACCCTGGAGCCAGTGAAAAGCCAGCTGTAGAGGCAAAAGGGTGGCTTTTCTCCACCCCAAATAGGAGCAGACTTTTTTCTGCTCCCATTTGGAGCGGAAGCTGGCTGGATTGGGGCTGCGCATCTGTTTGCTACAGCCCCGATCCAGCTTTAATTGCAGTGGCTCCAAGCCATTCCATCAGGGCTATCTGTTTTTGGTTACTGACTATAGCTGTGTATGCATTTTATAAAGGCTGTGCATTTAGCAAGGTTACAATGCAATCCTGTACATGTCTACTATTCATAAGTTTCCTCATCGAGTTCAATGAGATTTAATCCTAGGACTACAGTTTTGCTCATACTGAACAGAAAAATAGATAGATAGATAGATAGATAGATAGATAACAGCTGGGAGACCCCTTAGCACCAATGTTGCTTTTCCATGTTTGGGAATGATGTGGAGTGGAGTAAATGTAATTGCAGTGGAAGAGGAAATTTGCCAAAAACTAGAGAGGTTAAAATCCCATCAGGAGTGGTTTTAGTGAGGTGCATTAAGGAAAGAGTGGAAAGGCCAATTATATGAGCAGCTTTCTGGTTGCCCAAACCTAGATCATTATGTCCAAGTAAAAAGATATAGATTTCTCCTTTGACAAGGTTGTCAAATTGTGCCTGACTGTAGGAGGCAATGCTCATCTCTGTTACTCAGCCAAGGGAGCCACATTGTCAAAGATGATTCTGTGATCATGTGGCCAGCATGAACTCACAGGAAGCTGTTACCTTCCCACCAAAGTGGTACCTATTTATCTACTTACACTTTTACATGCTTTCAAACTGCTAAGTTGGCAGAAGCTGGGACTAGTAATGGGAAGTGATGGATATAAGACCCTTTCAAGCCTTATATCTTCTGCTTTTAAATACAGTATTCCTCAGACAAAATAGAAATATTCAACCAAATTAGCTGAAATTAGCCAGCTCCAGTGATAGTACTATTTAAAATAAATTCTCACTTAGGCAATTTTCTATCAAAAATGGGCAACTTTATTAAATTTATTAAATAAATTGTTGATGTTGGAATTTCAGTTGGAATTTATTAAGTTGCTAATTGATTAAATGAGAGCCTAAACTAAGGAGCTAAGAAATTTTACATTTCTCAACTGGTTTTTTAGCTAAGGTTTGGGGTTGTTTTTTTAAAACGGTTTCTTGCTTTTTGTTCGTCCCTTAGGGTTGGGGAATTACTATGTTTAGATCACAATGTTCAAACAAGTAACTCAAAAGTGTTCCAGTGGGATAAATGGCATTAAGGGCTTTTGAGATTATCATTCTAAATAATTGATCCCTGTTTCCACCTGTTTCTAAACATAATAAAGGATTTATATTATCAAAACCAGATATTTCTTTAGATACTGTATATACCCATGTACAAGTCGACCTCATGTATAAGTCGAGGGAAGGTTTCAGGGTCAAAATCCTGGATTTTGCTATGAAACGTGGATAAGTCAAGGGTAAAACTTAGGAGGCTATAAGGAAGGATAGAAAGGGGGAAATACCACTTCCGTCCCTCCTTCTCCTTCTCTGGACCTCTCCCAATTGATTCCCAGGTGCTGGGGGAGAGGTTTTAACATCGGATTGAGAAAGGAAGCAAGTGGTTTGCAAAATGAACTGGTTTTAAATGGATAGTTTTTCCCATAGAAAGCCAGGTCTTGCAAAATGGAGCAGAGAGAGAAGCAAGTGGATTTAAATTGAGAGTTTATCCCATAGGAAGCCAGGTCTTGCAAAACGGACTGGGAAAGAAGCAAGTGGATTTAAATGGGGAGTTTTCCCATAGGAAACCAGGGCTTGCAAAATGGGGCAGAGAGAGAAGCAAGTGGATTTAAATGGGGAGGTTTTTATTAATAAGAAACCAGGTCTTGCAAACGGAGAAGAGAGAGAAGCAAGTGGATTTAAATTGGGGAGTTTTTCCCATTGGAAGCCATGTCTTGTATAATGGAGCAGAGAGAGAAGCAATTGGATTTAAATGGGGAGTTTTTCCAAAAGGAAGCAAAGGCTTGCAAAATGTACTGGAGGGGGAAGGAATTGGTGTTCAATTGAGATTGAGGCATCAGGCTTGCCTTAGGACCCTTCTAAGTACTACTGATGTATTCACCCTTTTAGGACATAAATTTCTCCATCTTATCAAAATTCAGCATCAGTTTTTTTGATTCCCATCTGGCCCATCAAAGCACTGATCCGGCACCTGCACAACCCCAACAACAAGAAGTAGGAGAACTGAGTGTCATCAGCATACTGTTGAAAGTTCACCCCACACTCCTAACCATGTCTATCACTACCTTCATGTAGATATTTAAAAAAAAACATGGTGGATAAGATCAAAACCTGTGGCACCCTACAGTTTACTAGTTGTAGGGCTAAGCAGGAATCCCTAAAGTCACACTCTAGAACCAGCCCCAAAGATAGGAACCTCTCTTCTAGCCCCAGGCTTCTTTAGGTTATCTTTGGGCACCCAGACTACTAAAGTTTTCCCTTGCAGCTGTTTCAGTTAACTACCTCATATGCCCTGCACCTTACCAATGCTGTCTTGTGCAACAGCCATCTTGTCTCCATCATCCTGGCTGTCCCAGCTGGTATCACTTCAACATACTGACACTGATAAGCCTTCAGCTAAAAAATTTCCACTGTCATTTTGATCATGGCAGGGAGAGCAGGCTCCCTGCCATTTTTGGAACCTGCCTGACAATCCTATCCCTAACATTTAGAGCCATCCTCATGCACTCCCCCTTTTATTCCTTTTATTTGGCATGCTTAGCCATTCTTGGCAGCACTTGCTGCTCTCCAATTACTTTGTGTAACCATTTTTTCATTCTTCAAATCAGCCTCAATCCATCCTTTAAATCCTATTTCCTCCAGTTTCCTGAGCCTCTAGAGATTGATGTCTCTTCCTGTCTACTCTCACTTCACTCCTTTCCTGAACTCCTTCTTCCAACTTCATTTTTTCCCTGTCTCCATTAACACTCCCCAGATAACAACTGGGACATCTCTGTGTTTTACACACCTATTAATGGAATGCCACTAAAATAATATATACTAATATTATTATTATATTATATACTAATATGGTAATGTCAAGCAGGGATATCATTAAAGTAATGAGAAGGCATTTCCCAGATTTTGTTTGAGAAAGTACTAATATGTGTAGCTGATCAGACTTAATTGCTAGGGACAATTCACTTTTGTTCTTTAACCACTTAGCAAAACACTAAATATTCCTTTGAATAGTTATGAGAAAGAATAAAATGTACATTTGTTACTTGTAAAATCTTTTTTAATGAAAACCTTTCACACACCAAACCTTTAATTTAGCTTGTGTGCATTGTGCTCTAGCCGAATCAAATCTCAATGGTGGCTGCAATTCTAATTTAAAGCATCCAGGAGTCCCACTTTAGAGAGTGTCTATGTTTGGAACCTTTGCTTACTCGCTTAGTTTGATCTCTTGAATGTTATCTTACTTTTTAAAGCATCGGAGGCATCCTTCTGGCTCTTCAGCAATAATGTCTGCCAATCTGCATTCCTATCAGAAGAGGTCTTTGTTGCATCTACCAGACAGCGGATTGGGTGAAGAACAAAATGCCAATATCTCACCCTCCAATGGTGTGGAAAGGAGAGTAACTACACTGTACAATCAGTTCACCTCAAAGAATGATGAAAATAGGTAATCTGAGTGATCACTTTGACACAAAACTTTCTTTCAAATGTTTTTAAACATAATATTTTAAACTGCAGATAACCAAATGTAATACATGTGATTAGAGTAGTAAAACTGTGCAACTATCTAAAACTTAACTCCAGAACTATCTAGGACCAGATAATTATTGTCTCTCTTATAATCTTTGCTAATTTTTATATATTTATCTGCTTTGCTTCCAACTAATTCTTAGATATTTATACACACACATAATTTGCTTTACTTGCAGGTTTTTTTTTCTGCAGGGGAATTTTTGTATAAATGCTGATCTTATAGAGAAAAAGCTTTTTTCTAACAATGGTTTATGTTTTTATTTAAATTGCCTTTTAATTTTCATTGCCATTTAATCCAGAAGTATAATCGTATCAATTAAAGGAAAAGTGCAAGATGCTAATTGCATGATGACTGTAAATAGAGACTGAATAATTACTACCCTATGACACACACTGCAGACAATCTTCTTAATAAATAAAATAATTAAAACAACTCAGTTCCTGTCAGTGAATCATACCATGTGTAACTCACAGACCTTGTGTCTTGTTTGTGGAGGAATATACAGTGATCATACAGATAAGTTAAACAAATGTAGTAATGATTAGGCCAAGGTTATTTCTTTGTAAAGAAATACCACATAAATGCATAGCAACTATTGGTAGTCCCTTTTTTAATGTACTGCTATTTATTGTTATATTCAACAGAATCCTTTTTTAAAGTAAGATATATATGTGTTTTCTTCAAGGTCATTTGAAGGTACACTTTACAAAAGAGGAGCTTTACTGAAAGGCTGGAAACCTCGCTGGTTTGTGCTAGATGTTACCAAACACCAGGTAAAATACACTAATGCACATCAACAGATCTTTCCCATCTTTTTTCTTGCCTGTCTCCATGTATGTGCATCAAAAGATGTTTCAGGGATCTTTGTAACCCTTCATAGCAGATTTGGGAGAAGAGGGGTGCCACCTTGTCAGTGGATTTCAACAGATTAATGATTATGTGGGGGAGAAGTGGTTAATGGTGCAGAGAGTTATGTTAAAAGATGCTAAAAAAAAAAAACCACCTGTTTGCATATATTATAAAATCTTGAAATGATTGGAATATGAGGGCATCCCTCATCCTGCATATGAGCTCTGTAAACAAAAGTTAATGATGCACATATGACAACACATGTATCCTTAAATTGAAGCATTAGCTACATGGCTCCTGAGTTTGTAGCACCTCTCTAATGTATATTTAGTATGTATTTTTTTCCTGCATAAATTGGGGGGGGGGGTGTCAAATGTCTGAGAGCTTTTTCTCCCTCCCTTTCAGTCAGGATTTTTTGCTAATCATGCCTTTCCCAAAGAGAATAATTGAAAGATGCTGGAATTACTGAAGTTTTGGGGTCTATGTAAGCAACCCCTTTATCTTCAAGACTATAATAAGGTCTTGCATAATTTCACCTTTGTTTTAGGGTGTGTTAAATGAACTTTTGAGAATTGCTTGTGAATCATCTTTCCAATCTGGAGAATTTATTTACACTGTTAGGTATTTACAGAATATGCATGGAGCCTTTCTAATCATAATTGCCCACAATGACATCAAATATAAAAGTTTTCTGAGATGACTGTAAAATTTAACTCTAACCAACTTCCAGTGGTTGAGACTCCCCAAAAGTTGTGACACACACCATGGCAGATTCTGAAATGTGTATCTGTTTATAATTTGTTTTCATAATAATTGAAATATTGAATTATTTCTTTTTTCCCCCCTAGCTACGGTATTATGATTCAGTGGATGATGCATGTTGTAGGGGCCATATTGACCTTGCAGAAGTGGAAAGTGTGATACTTGCTTCACCAACAATTGGTGCTCCAAAACATGCTAATGAAAAAGCATTCTTTGATGTAAGTGTATTACCAGCAGATATTGAAAGTGGCACTAAAGATAATAGCTGAAGAGCCATTCTCACACATATTTTTGAAGCTTTAATTTAACCGCCCTAGCTCATCACATTCCTAACTTGCTCAAATGAATAGAATAACCCCAGTGCCTACTGGTGGGAAATATTATGATCAGATTGAAGCTTACTGTTTTTAGCCTTTGAAGGTTGACGACAGAAAACTTTGCTATTAGATTGCAAATACTTCAGATCTCTTAATATAAGCATTATACACCTACATCTGTAGAAGTAGAGGTCCTTCTGTAGAAGAAAAGGTTCACAGAAATCAAATGTTTATACAGATACTTGTGCCACATGCTTAGCAAAGGGATATAGGTAGGGAATGACAGGTTGCATACCTATAATTGCAATTCTTTGAATGATCGCCTGTGCAGTTACACAAATTGGTTATCTTGTCCAGAGTGCCATCTGGAACCTTCTAGAATGTCATGTAAGCATTTTGGCAGTAGCCCTGCCCATCTCCAGGAAATCTATATAAGGGGCTTGCCAACAAAACCACCAGTTTCAGGGGTGCCAGCACAGCCATCTATAGAGCCCAGCAGGATACAACAAGCAGAGAATGGGTGGGGATGTGTGAGTACACAGATTACCACTCGAAGAACTACAGTTACAGGTATGGAACCTGTCCTTCATGCTTTCTGTGCCTCACACAAATGGGAGATTAGCAAACTACAAATAAGAAAGAGGCAGCAGTGTTGTTACAAGCAACTTATATTTTACTGAGCATAAAGTCAGCAGCAGAACATCAGACATAAAACAGGAACATAGGCCTCTTTCCAATACTGAGCAAACAGTATCGAAATGGTTTCTAGGAACAGAACTATACTAAAACATATGTGCATAGTACAGAATTCAAAGTATGAAAAAACATTCAAGGCAAACTAGAATTCAGAACAGCTCGCAAAGGCAATATCAGTCCTAGACCTCAAGTCCATAGTCTATGCCCAGGTAGCCCCAAAACAAATATCCTCAAGCACACCCAGGAAGGCAGTCTCCCAGGACAGCAGATGGAGGTCACAAGTGGCCATCACCTTGAAGGGCTTCCTACAGAGTTGTCTCAGGGCAAATTCTAGATTCCACCTTGGTGTCAGGGCCAGGATCAGAAGGTGGAGATTTTTGTAGCCCTTCAGGAACCTCTTTATCAATAGATCAAGGAAGCAGGAGGGCTTACTACAGAGCTGGAAATTCAGAGACCATGGTGAGGTACCAGCAGACTGAAGAGAGGGATACACCCAGTTGCCAGTGACAGATATGTACCTGAGGTTGGCCTCCAAAGGAGGAACCATAAGAAGACCCAAAAAGTCCTGGAACATCCTCCACTTATAGGAGTATGCACACCTGGTAGAAGGATGATGGGTGTCAGTGATGGCATCCCATATGCTGGCAGGCAGGAAAGTTTGGATGTGATCCTTCAAGTCATGGGATTCAGGGTGTTGAGGTCCAGGTGCTTGACCCATCCCCATACAGCATGAAGAGATCTGGTCTTAGTGGAAGCTGAACATAAACCCCTTGAGACAGATGGAAAAATGGTGTGAACCATGAATGCCAGGACCACCAAGGCATGATCAGAATTCAATTGGCCTTGTCCTTCAAATAGTCTGGACCCAAGCCGTAAATACAGCTCAAATGAGTGAAATGCCTTTTCTGTTGGCAGCAGTTCTAAGGTGTTTGCTTATGTGAAGAGCCTTCTCCTCTCTCTACCATAGTCCTTGCATGAACAGTTTGTTGAGGTTAGCCATCCCCCCCAATCCCAACATTGATGCATTTCTCATGACCAGAACCAGAGGCTGAAAAGGAAAAGGGATACTGCTCTGTACATTGGAGGATGCAAATCACCACGGGAGAGATCACTGGACCATTCTCAGTCTGGTCAGCCACTTCATCAGAAAGCCTTGGAGTGGATCAGAGCTGGTAATGAACCATGACTGGAGAGGCCACATTTGGAGCCTGACATGACATGTAACTGATGTGGTGGACACCATATACCCCAGAGTGACCTGCACCTGCCTGACTCTCGCTCATCTGTGGTGGTGACCTCAGAGAACAGACTAGTGGAATGTGTCAGAGTGGTTATCCAGAAGAAAGGCTGCACAAGCCGTCAAATCCAGGATCACTCAGGTGAATCTGATTTGCTGTGTGGGCATTAAGTGAGCTTTTTTCTTGGTTCAGTATCAGAGAGGATCCAGGACTGTCTCTGTGTCTGCTAAAAGTTGTTTCTTGGAATGAGCTGCAACAAGCCAGCTGCCTATATAGAGATGTAAGATAACACCTTGCAGCCAAAGAAATGCTGCCATCACTACCATGACCTTCATGAAAACATGAGGTGCTGAGCTGAGGCCAACAAGTAAGACTGAGCACTGGTACAACCTCCTCCTCACCATGAAACAGAGGAATCTCCCATGAGATGCCTGAACCATAATGTGAAAGTACACATCCTTCAAGTCCAGAGTGGCAAACCAGTTGTCCTCCTGCATCAAGGGGAGAATCAAATTTAGATTCACCATCCAGCAGCATGGACAGATGTAGCTGTTTATGTCTCTAAGGTCTAGGATGGAACACACACACACACCATCCTTCTTGGAGAAAATGAAGTAATGGGAAAATAAACTTTGGTAGTAGTGAACGGCCAAAGCAGGTTCGATGGCCCCTTTTTGCAAGAGAGTATCCACTTCCTGGAATAACAAGGTGGAAGGAGGCATAGGTCTCATGATGGGGAGATATTCTTCAGACCCAATAGCATAACCTTTTTTGATGATACTGAGGACCCAGGAGTCCAAAGTGATGGAGGCCCAATGTGAATGGTACTTCTCAAGCTGATCATGGAATGGAGGCATTAGCATTGGGGAAATGATAGAATCCTTATGATGGCCAGTAAAAGAAAGCCTTGACATTAGTGGTACATTTGAAGAGGAACTGTCACCTGAAGAGGAGTCAACGATGGCACTTGGACATCTCGCTTTGTCATTTTTTATTTTTAGTTTGGCCAGACTTGTATTTTGGTTCCAGAGGATGGAAGCAGGAGCATACGACAGTACTGAGACCTCGATGCAGAGAATAGGCTCTCAGTAATCCTACCATATCATACTATCTGGAGGTTGCATGGACAAGAGGATTGAAGCCATATTTCTTGACCACAGAACTCATCTTTTGGGTGTGCTCCAACTTAGAATCCATTTCTATGTTAGCCCACTGGCTAACTAATGGCAGGTCTTCAGTCACCAGCCAAGCCTTCTCAGAGAGTCCCAGGAAACATAGCCACGTATGTCAGCATAGTGCCACTGCTCCACCCATCACCTTGCTACTGCAATCCATGATGTGCCTAGAACTCATGATTTCCTGGCCAGCCAGCTGCTGTGCCTCAGAACAAATCATGGCTGCCACTTTCCTGTCTTCATCATTCAACTTGTCAAGGCTAGGGAAAAGTTTTTCCCACAAAAACTGATTATAAGCACCCATGCAGGCCAAGGGAAAGAAACAGTAAAATTTCCTGCCCATCAAATTGAGCTTCTTCTCTTCCTTGTCAGCAGGAGTGGAGTAGAGACGTCAAGAGGCTCAAGGCTGAGCAGTGTCAATGATTATGGAATTGGGCTTCAGCTGTTGCTCCAGCCAAGGAAGATCTGAGTCCTGAACTCAGTTTTGGAGGCGGGGGGGGGGGAGGGGTTTGACAGGAATGGAGGATGAGGTTAACTATGATTTCCAGATCACCTGGGCCAAATAAGATAGCATTGGCAGGGTGGCTTGGGATTGAACCCAATGGAACATGGGGTCATCTGTCTCAGATTGTGGTTGAGCCACAGACAAGTTTTTGCCATCTGCATAGTCTGATTGATGAATGCTTTGATGTCATCCTTTGGCAAGAATAGGTCCACTGCACCAAGAGTGAGCAGAGGGTTGTGGTGAAAAGGGGCCCTGGGATGTGGTTAAATCTACCCAGACATGCCTCCTCTTTCCAGTGCAGTGGCACAGCAGTGCTGCCACCAAGCCCTTCTTTGGATATTTAATCCCTCTCAGGTTCCAGAGAGTGTAAGGGCTTAGCTTCCTCCCCATCTCTCCTATGCCTGTTGAGTACACAGAATAATACTTACTGTGTTCCTGACAGTTCTGGTCATAAATACATGTGACTAGAGCTTCCCCTTCACTCTCCCTTAAAGAATAAATCAGGCATTTAAAAAGTAAATTCTTATTTCCTTTCCCACAATATATTACACAGACACCCTTGCAACACTGTCACAGCCCTTTTATTACACGTCTATGGTGCTGCACTTTTAAGAAGTGTTTCCTTTTTAAGAAAGATTCCTCAGTCCAACCCCCCCCCCCCCCGGTACCTCATTTTTCTTTCCATCTTTGAAACTGGAGAAAGCAGCCTAGAGGGAGCAGAAGGAGGGATGGCTGGAGGGTAAGAAAAACATGCTAGAAAAACTGTTCAGTTGAAGCACTGTATGGAAGAGGCAATAAGGGCAAAGGAATGAAAAAGGCGTAAAATACACAACCACTTGGTTATGTAAGTATGAAGGCTGTATGCGGAAAAGTCCAAGGAGGAATTATGGGTTGGAATGCTCTTTGCTCATATCTGTATAGATGGGGCCTCCCTTTCAAACATTATAATATCTCACTGGAAGATGAGACATGAAGAAAGGACAAATTTATGTGCTAAGTAAAGATAAATTGGCCATAATTCTCTAAAGGATGCTATATATGAGTGTGGAAAACACATGCTTTACAAGGATATAATTTCATTGTCTTTCTATCTTATTTTGTAGCTGAAGACAAGTAAACGTGTGTACAATTTCTGTGCCCAAGATGCACAGAGTGCCCAGCAATGGATGGACAGGATACAGAGTTGCATTTCAGATGCGTAGCAAGGAATGTCAATTTGCTGTCAACAGTGGAAAGGAAATGCTTTCAACATGCATGAGTAACTGTGGATTGTGTGAAAATGGTTATTGCAGATCAAGCAGCCTTATATTCAGCCATAAATGCATAGTATTTCCTTAAGTTTAGCATTTGTATATAATGACTCTATTTCCACATGGTGGGCACTCAAAACTGATAACCTTTTTGCCTGGACAACTTTTCTCTTCAATAAAACTCCATGCTAGGTGATCTGCCAGGATTATACTGAGATAGATTTATCTCAGCAGTGTTTAATCCTGGATATTTATGAATCATTCCCCACAAATAACCCTCTGTTTTCCACTTATTTGTCTTGCTTCACACAGAGGAGTTTATTTTCACACTAATTTCTTTTTCTGGGGGAGCATTATACAGTCCTTCAGTGCCTCAAGGTTTCAAAGTCGATAGATATTCATTGCTGACAATTGTGAGGCACTTACATTAGAGACACAATAAAATGTTAAGATACTATTTCCTTTTTTGCTAGTACTTTTCTGATCTTTCCCCCCTAGAAATAACTAAATGCTAATTAATTAAAGAATACATTTTTTCCTTTGTATTCTCTCTTCCTGTGGCAGCAGATCAGTGGAAATAAAAGCAAACCAGACAAGAGAAGGAGCCTATTACAAATCAGACCTGGCAAGGAGAGAAGCCTGAGAAATATAAAACTTGTATAGTAACTTATGTGCTATTCTGTTCATTGTAAAATGTTATAACACAATGATAAATGCACTAAATGAAAAGAACAATTGCACTGAAATCCTTGAAAACAGACATTTTGAAGGACAAAAGTAAATTATTTATAGCAAAATGCTAGCTAGATAACGAGCGACTACAGATAATGAATATGTACATAATTGGGCTTAATATGATGTGATTTGATACTTTAAAAACATTTTTGCACATAAATTGGAAGAATGTTTTTAGTTTGTTTTTACATTTGCTAACCTTGTATTTGTTCATCTTTTAAAATCTTTGAGGAAATTTTGTTGTTTTGGGTTTTTTACTCTCTAAAATTAATACAAGTTTCACTTGCTACAACCTGTGATGAGTTTTTAGTGTGGAGTCTATAGATAGTTAAAATGCAATGTCTTCATTTTGAATACTAAGATGTTAAATGTCAAATTTATATGTCAAAGTTTATATATGCCAAGTATTTCCTAGGGTTTCATAATGTTGTAACTCAACGGCTGTGTTTACATGCAATGCTAAACCATGGTTTAGCGTTACGAGGACAGATCACAACAAACTGTGGGCTTCTGCCCTAGCCCTTCCTGCTGTTTGGCCATGAAGAGTCCTTCACCTTCATTTTAAACTAACTGCAACTTATCTTGCAATCGGAACTCAGACAAATTGTAGTTAGTCTTCATAATGTTTAATGGAAAACAAATAAATGTCAAACCATAATTTATGAATCTGGCTTGTTTTCCCTACTGGTGGTTCATCTTAAACTGAAACAAAAATGTCCAGTCTCCTTCCTCCAGAGAAGGAAGGTATAGCAAGTGTAGAATCCCAAGACCCATTGTGCCTTGTCCTTGCAATATTTGGCTGTGATTTAGCATTACATAGAAACCAGGCCAATATCAACTAACCAAGCTGACTTCATTAGAAGGATTTCAGTTACTGAAATTCTTTACTTTTTTTTTTTAAAAAGAACACACTATTTTTTCTAGCAAATAGTGAATACAGATTTCAAACTGTATGCATAATAGGAAATGCATCTGTGGTTTTAATCATTTGAAATTACAAACAAAAAGGAATGAAGGATTTTTTTTCCTAGCATTTTCAGTGGACAAACCATCACCTGGTAAAACTGGTGTTTGCACATTCATGTATTTTTTATTTGTATATGAAGTACTTTTTATGTACTTTATGTAATATTGATTCTGTTTGTTCTAAAGTTGTTTAAAATGTACACTACACTACTTACATGGTTGTAACTAGACAATTTTAATTATTTTTATGTATATTACATAACTAGTATATGCTAACCAATTTGGTAATAAAGATACTTCATAAGAAAACATTCCTTCTTTACTTTACACCAGTAGTATAGTACAATAAATATTTGACAGCATGTAATTGTACAATTAAATTATATCCTAAATTTCTCTGTAAAAATTTTTTGTATTTTTGTACAGCAAGTGCCCTCTTGCATGTGAAAAACTGTTCTTAAGTCTATTTTTCCATTGTTAAACTCAAAAAGTCCATGAATAACTTAGCCATATCACTGTTATTATCTACTGGGAAAGTTGTGCTTCAGTCTGTGTTGAGTGAATAAATAAAAAAAAATGTATGCAACATCAATATCATGACAATATGAAAATAATGTAACAGTAGTTGCTTATTCAAGTCCAGCACAGGACAGCTCAAAAAGTGTTTTGTTTTTTTTAAAGAGTAATACTTGGCTATCAAAACTTTTTTCATGTCACAGAATAAACACACACGCTTCATCAGAAATTATACACTTCATTAGATTACTGCAACATCTACTCAGATATGTCTAATAGCTAAATTTAAAAAAACAACCAAATACGTTGTTTATTAAGAACATAATTGAAACATCTGCTTTTTGTTTCATTTCTATGAAAGAAAAAATACAAGTAAATTGAATAATAACTTGATCCCATTTCCTGTCTAGATTAATGTATCTCCTGTGAGCTTCTTGGCATTTTGGTACATAAACAGCTTATCTGATGGTGTGTTAGCAAAGGGAATGCCTTGGTACTATTGTATGTTCTAAATCAGCACTGTGGAACAAGGGGAATGCATTTTAGTCACATATCTGTTTACTGAAAGCTTTATCTAGGAACTATGAACAGTGGCACGTGTTTCACTCAGTTTTTTACCAGTGTGCATTCTCCTCACTGTTGTTTAGAAAGTATAGCCATACTCAAAATGTGCAATTGAAAATTCAAGTCCTGCAAACAGTGGTGAGGTAGAATTGACTTGATCCCATTTCCTGTCTAGATTAATGTATCTCCTGTGAGCTACACAATAATCTGAAAATGACACAGTCTAGGCTCCTGTAGAACCATAACCTTCATCAAGCCTTCTCATTTCTCCACCATTTGCAGAAGACAATCCCTGCAGACTCCAAGAAGCGTTCATCCAAGTTTTTAAGATGAAGGCATTGTAAAACACACAGATACCTTTTCTGTCATGCTATACAAAAGTGGTATGGGTGAAAGAAAGTACCTAATATGGCATTGATATAGCAGAAATCATTGTCCCACACTCAGGCAGCTGTGTGCCCTCCCCCTCCAACTGAGACTGTTATGTGGGCAAATTATACATACCACCATGCAATTCAAAGTTTTCCATATTTAGATAACACAGAGAAGGTTCACGATACTGTACATTCACTTCAGAAGGCCTCTGGCCAAATAGTCTTTGGATTCCAAACAAAACTTCATCTACATTTAATGTCCAGCACCTGTATCTACACATTTTGTGTAAAACAATCAGCCCCAGCAAAATTTCCTGGGCCCCAGGGAAATAAATTTTCAGAATATAGTTCTAAGTCAAAGTTCTCTGTGTTAAGTTGTGGTGTTGTTGTTGTTGTTGTTGTTGTTATGTGATTTTATCTACCACTGCAACTGTGCTGGTAAAGACTTCTTCTAGACGCCATACAAAAAGAAGAAACTGAAAATGAACCTACGCATACTTTTTTTTTAAAGGAAAGCATATGAATAATATTAATGGGAATTGAAATAGATGAATGTGAATTTGAAAATGAGTATATGTTTAGAGATGGCTGCTTCTGAAAACAGATGGGATTGCATGAATGTGTTATCTACATCTGTATGTGAAATAATTCCTAAAGGAGCAAAAGCTTCATGCCAGAAATCTTATGCTTGTTTACACATGCATATTGATCACAAATGAACTTGCATGTGTGAAAGATCTTTACAGACAAACCACTAAAAGAATATTGATATCACCTTGCACTTCAAGGGGAATGTTTTTTTTAAATTCTCAGGTCATATATTTACTGGTGAAGCAAGTGTAGAGATACATATGCAAGTCTTGGACCAACTGTGGACTTAGTATTCTGCAGCAATCCTTTCACAACACCATGTAAAGTGGCACAGGGCTCCTTCTGCCAAACCACCAACAGGGATAGTTTCAGTGCCCACAAAATACCTTTATTAGCCATCCCAAATGTACAAAACACATAGTGTAGGTTACTCCTGTGTCATTATTGTACATCATAGTAATCACCTTTTTGCATCTCAAGAACAGTATTGGCTTTTATTAGATGGAAAGCAAATAATAAATATACCGCAGAACTGTACTCCAGAGTAAGCATCATAATACAGTCCAGGATTTCTAATTTGTGAATCAAACTAAAATAAATACATGTTAATAGTTAACAGATGTTTGCAATCCTCTGTTTGCTGTGCCTTGCATTTTTGATGCTACATTTATACAGAACAACCATGATTATAAGCGCTTATAGCATTGCTATCTTCCCAAGTCCTTGGACTCATGGCAAGCAACTGCACCCACACTCCTTATTGCTCATATTTGTAATCATACAACTATGTTTGTCTCTTTATGGTTACTTCAGAGAGTTGAAATGCTGAGCTGGAGTCTTAAAAATTCCTGTCCATTCCGAGAATAACTATCACACCTTCTACCTGGCTTGCTGCCCACAAGATGTTCATTTCCTTTCAAACATTTGGCTTCCACATGATCCAAAGTCTAGTTCTATGGCTACATTCCTAAGCAGCAACATAATGTTGTCATATGCCCCCACCCCAACTGTTGGGTTGGATTCTTAATATAATGGCCAAATAAAAACATTGCAGATTATTACATTCCATTTTAGAAACTGCCACTGTGTGACAGTGCACTACAATGAGTCTGCATTTGAATATTTATCTAGAGTGTTTTGAAAATATAAGTCTCTGTTCTCACTTGGTGAACTCCAACCATTTTTACCTTTGTCCTAGTTGAATCATCTTTCCATGCTTTGCATTCTTTCTGCCACGTTAAATAATATTACGGAGTATATTAAGGCTTTGTTTTTGTGGCTAAGAAGCTGGGCTGCCAAACAATTTGGGGTAAATCAGCCATCTGGATATTTAATAACATTTACACAGGATTGGGTTTTGACATGGTGTTAATGCAGAAAATACAGAACGTGGCTTGGCCTCTGTGGAAAGTAAGCTAGATCAATAAGCAATTGTTTTAATTCACCATTTCAATCTTGAAAAAAAAAAGCTCCTTTTTAAAAATATAAGCCTATAGCTAAACATAAATTTAAATGCAGCTCTTAAGACACATTTCTTATAAAGTGGTTTAAACATAGAATCACAGAGCTATTGAATTTAACTAGTAAACAGTCTGTAGGTTGGATCCAGAAGAGCTGCCTGTCAGTCCAGGTGGTAGGAGCTGACTCTCCCACCCTTTTCTTTCTCCAGCATCTCCCAATATCATCTTCCCCTGAAAAATGCCAGGAAACTCTACCAGTTTAATGTAATGTATTAATATTTTAACCAATCTTGATCCAGAGAAATTTTTGAGTTCCTTTTCACTACTACTGCTTTACAATTGTATAAATATTATGGCTGTCCAGCTTCATGTATCTTTCTGTTCATGGCATGTTTTTGTAGGACTTTTCCCAACATTTCATTGTAGAACATCGTCCCACCTTTTTTAGGCAAACACCAGCTGCAAAGCACCACTGCATATTTTTGACTTGTGCTGCACAATACCGAAACATCCTTATTAGGAATTTTACAGCTAAAATACCCTGCAACTAACCTCTAATAAACTAGGAAGATAAACAGAAGCATCAGATTCTTAAACCATGCAAAGTAGCAGAGTTGCTGTATCAAGGTTGCTTTAAAGGTTATAAAAGAATCGGTGTTCAAACAGCTCATCATTCATTCATTCATTCATTCATTTGTTCATCCATCTGTTCAGTGACAACAATATGTCACTATATATCAAAGCAGCTTACAACAGCCAAACACAAAGACAATTTAAACACAAAATAAAACACAAAGCCATTCAACCAAAATATCACAATGCACAACTCCCACTATTCCAACTTTAAACATAACAGATTTTTAAATTAAAAAGCTCTGACTACACACCCTATTTAAAATGCCTATTTACAGGGGAGAGGACTTCAGCAAAAAGCTTCAAGAGACAGCTCCAATCTAAACTCTTTTGGAACTCTGCTCACCTAAAAAGCCCTTTGCCATCATTTGAGCAGTGATACGTTACTCCTTCCCATGGGACATCAGAGATCTTATTCTATCATCCCAGCCCCAGAATTCTCTTGGCTGCAGTGAATAAAGAAGACAAACAGCAAATGGAGGCTTGCCAAAATTGGGACCCTCAAGACACTAGGGGTGTTATGAGTAATGAAGTGCCTTCGCTGCTAAACACCTGGTGAGTGAGGAAGAAGCACACACCTCTCTGGCTCTACAGAATCTCAGTGGAAGTCCTAAATGCTTTGGAAAACAGCATTTTGACAGCAGAGAAGTCAGAAAGGCTTGGTCCCAGCTGGACAGCATCAAGACACAATAACAATAAATATCTTTTTACAGCAGGAACAGAAACATCTGACAAAACCTTTTCCCTCCTTTTCCTTTCCTTCTAACTCTAAAAAACATGTTCTGATAAATCTTCCAACTAGAGACATTTTAGATGAGTGACAGTCCATTGTTGTCCTAGCTGTTTGTGGCCCATAACATGCCCTTCGGAAAAGAACCTTCTGTACCAGGTTGTCTTTCTTACAAATGAAGGCAATCCCATTCAGCAGCTCTTGTGAACAGGAAGGTCTTCAGAGAAAAGCTTACAAAAAAGGTAAACTTTTAAAATAAACTCTCCTTAAAGTGGACTTTCAAAGCAAGTGATCTAACTCCCTCCCTGGCCTGATCCAAACATGGAATCTAGTGGCAGGTGCCATCAGCCCATATCATTTGCCTATCTTGCATAGCTGCCGCCTTCAAATCTTGCTGGTATGTTAGACTCATCCATGAACAACACCTTTAAGGCAAATATAGGTTCTTTGCTTATGAAAATCCCTCATTGAGAAAGAGAGGAAAGTTCTTCCACTAGAACAGATGTGACCACCTACTCATTTGAACTGCTCGGTCCTTCTGAGAGCTATATTTTAACACAGTCAAAATTTCAGCAGGCCTTTGAGCAGGAGCATCACCAAGGGGATGTGAGCGTGAAGAGCTGCCAGATATTGGGGGAGGTTAAAACTCAGGGCCTTAAATATTAGGACCAAAAGCTTTTATGAGCCCTGGCCCAAACTGGTAGCCAGTGGCGGAACCTACAAGGGGAAGAGTGATGGCAGCATGTTCTTGAGGTGTTCTCAAGGAATCCCATCCCGCTCCAGTTAGGGAAGGGAGGGGAATCAGAGAAAAAGTATTTTACACACTTTTCAATGCTCTACTGATAATAAGTTCTAGAGCTAACAATCCAGGGAGACAAGAGGCCCTCATCTCCAAAATCTGGCAAGAAGCTTGGGCAAGACCCTGCAAGAAACCTGATCCTGGACTGTCAAGGGTTCAGTTATACTGCTGGCATTGCCTCTTGACTTGTTTAAGGAAAAAGAAAGAGTCTGTTCACTTGCAGGGTTTTAAAAAAAACACTTCCAGAATGGTGGTTGCTCAAGTTTTGCAAATATGCATGACAGCATATACTACTGTCTCCAAAATTCATCACCTAACTGTCTCTCTGCAGCCAGAGAGAAGATAGGAAGCAAATGGTTTGGCAGAGGGAGGGGAAGAAAAATATTAAATGTTGCCTGACTCTTCACACTGCTTGGCAGATACAAGGATGTGGGAAATTTTTGAAGGTAAGGGATTTTCTGCAGCTTCTTATTTCTGGTTCCCAAGTTCCCAAATTAAATAGTTCACATGGTGTGCAAATGTGTGAGTGTCTCTGTGCATACTCACACATGCATACGGTGAGTGCACTCTAATAATCTGAAGACTAGTTAGTACTGTTTTTGGTATATGGGAAGTTTAACTTTTGCTTCTCCCTCAGAAAGCTCCAAAATATTATATTGTTGCTATGTGCCTTCAAGTCATTTCCAGCTTATGGCAACCCTAAGGTGAATCTGTCATGGGGTTTTCTTGGCAAGATTTGTCCAGCAGAGCTTTGTCTTTGCCTTCCTCTGAGGCTGAGAGTTTGTGAGTCAACCAAGAGCACCCAGTGGATTTCCATGGCCAAGTGGGGATTCAAACTCATAGTCCAGCACACAAACCACTACACAGCTGGCTTCATAATACACCAATTGGTTACACACTGTTTGTAGCCAATAGTAAACCTGCATCCTAAGCAAACCCAGCAAGCCTGGCCAGAGCAGGACTCAAAACTGCCAGACACAATTTTGTCTCCCGGTTCCTTATCTTCTGCTCCCCCCTAGGAGCAATTGATCCCTTCTTTCAACATATAAAGCTAAATTTTTCATTCAACATAGGGCCAACTAAATTGGACCTTAATCTATTTCAGACTTATGACACACAGTGAAGCACCAGGCTCCTCTCCTTTTGTGGTATGGATATGTTGTACAGCCTGAGAATTTGCTACTGAAAGCAATGAACCAGTGCCAGGAACAAAGTGAAGGGTTTTTTTCCCCCTGAAGTTACAGTCTGTAAAATGCATGGCCTTGACCACTGCATGTGGCATATTAACAATGTCAACATGGCCCAAAGGTCAGGCTACAATCTCCAAATGCCAAGCAAAGTTGCTACAACAGCTGCCTCTTGCTTAAACATTTGGGTTAACCCTCGCATGTATCTTTTCGTCATTCCAGGGGCAGGCGTGTGTGCAGCCTGGGGCACCTGTATCCTTCCAGAGACTTTGCTTTGGAAAAGCTCACAGACTAGCAGGTCTTTGGGGTTTTCATTACCAAATAGATAAGGACACACAAGCACACAGACCAAGTATATTTATTGGTTTTGTAAAAGTATGGTCTGCCCTTCTTTGCAAAAAACATTTCCACAGTGGCTTACATAAATTAATTAAAAGAGAACAATATAAAACCAGATGTTAAAAATACAACAGTAACAAATAAACAGGAGGATAAAAAAGCAATAATAACAGTCTGACCACAGATTAAGACATGAATGACTTAGAAAACAGAAAGTCCCCACCTCACCCCACATAGTGCTGGAAAGAGGGAACAATGAATTCTTGCCAAGCATCTCTGGGAAGAACATCCCATTGAGAATGCACTCTCTGAGCCACACTTTTGTGGTCCCCTGATGAGGAAGCCCCCCCCCCCAGTCTTAAAAAAAATCTTACCAATTTGCAGATAATTTTTCAACCCAAAACCAGACAGGGCAACCAAAGCCACTACAAATGTGGCAGCTTGTTTCCCCTACTCTCCCCTAGAGTCCCCAACAATTGGACAAAATAGCAGACAGAAATGATGTGACATTATTTGTGGTGTCCCCAAAACATGATGGTGTAGCCCATGAGGCAACATGGAGACAAAAACTGGCACTTGCCTACTCTGATGCTGCCCACCTTTGCATTAAAGGAACACCAAGATCACAGTCCTGTATGGTGCAACATGGCATAGCAGTTCCACTGTGGACCTACACTCGGATGAGGCATATACTGCCTCTAATTGCAGAACAGCCTCTGAAGCCTCCCTGCATGGCCATTCAGTGCTTTGTAGGGGGGAGAGACCAGAATTGCAGAAGCGTCTGGCTATGTCCCTGTAGCCAGAGGCAGAATTATAACATCAGCATTGAGATTTACCAGGGTCTAACAGAGATCTCAGTTCTAGCGATTATAGTTTCACATCTAATTACAGGGATGTAGCCAGACTCCTCTGTGATCTTGCTCCCTACAAAGTACACAGTAGCCATCAGGGGGACTTCAGAAGCTCAATAAGGAGGGGGGGGGATAAGGGAATGCAAATCCCCACAGCACCCAAACAAGGTCATACACACAGACAAGGGAAACTTGCATGTGTATATGTCCCTAACAACATGCCAGCCCAAACTGAGAAGACTTGGTCTCACATCATAGGGGCACTTGGAAGAAGGCTGCCAAAGATGACCCAACCATGCCCTCAGCTTTTCACCCATGTAGGACCTCTTTGAAGACTTAGTACCTGAGTCTTAACACATGCAGAGTTGTAAAGGATAGCACCAACATTCTCAATATGGTATCAGAGCCAGTGCCATTGTTTATATATCAGCATCTTAATTTAGCCTGCAATTTGTGTTCAAAGCAGAGGGAATGCATCATCCCACTGCAGCAGGACAGTGGGATTCCACTGTTAGTTTTTTGTGGGATTTTCAGCCTATGTGGCCATGTTTCTAGAAGAGTTTCTTCCTGACGTTTCACCAGCATCTGTGGCTGACATCTTCAGAGAAGATCTTGGCAAAACGTCAGGAAGAAACTCTTCTAGAATATGGCCACATAGGCTGAAAATCCCACAAAAAACTATGGTTGCCGGCCATGAAAGCCTTCGTCTCCACATTCCACTGTTAGTTTAAAACTATTGGCTATGCTGACTAGAGATGCTGGGTGTTGCAGTCTAGTAACATTTGGAGGGCTGAACAATGGCCTGCACTGCTCTAGTGATAAAGATGGATTTGCCACTTTGCAGAGCTCATCTAGAATACCTTGAGCATCACAAGACGGGATAAACCACACACCACCAAAATACCTTTCTTATGGGGATTGAATCCCAGTTTAGTGGCCCAGTCTGAAACATCTGCCAGAGTGTCAGCTCATTTGAACCAGATATAAAAAGGAAGGGGAACTGGGTGTTATCATCATATTGATAAGTTCACAGGCCAAATTATTTTTCCACAGGCTAAAACCCCAAATGATTTTGTCTCATGCAGACCAAGGGTAGCCAAAGTGTTGCACCAGGGATGGCCTAAGGCAAGTCCTCCTGATATTGTTGTATTGCAATTCCCAGCAGCACAGCTGGTGGTGAGCTGTATTGGGAGTTTCAGTCTAACAAAATCTGGAGGGTTGCCCTTAGCCCACTCCTGGTGGAGAGGTTGAAAAGCCATGGGGACTCTATATAAATGCCACGGAAGTGTGTAGTAGTTCCTCAGCAATATCTTATAGAACTGATCCTCGCAGCAAACTCTTTAACTAGTATTGCAACTGGCTCCTTCAAAGACATAGGGCCAGGAACCACTCCCTCTTGAGAGAAGGCATTCACTACCTCCAGGAATGAGCCAGACACACCAATCCATCCTAGCTGATTGTTAAGGAACCAATAAAATTAAAACCAAGTCCACACATTGCTGGATGGCCCTCTTCTTGCCCACATTCAAATGATGCCCACCCTCCACTCTGTAGGACCATGGGAAGGACTGGTTTAGAGTGGGTACAGTGTTCTAATACACACCCCTGGGTTGTTTTTAAGGAAACTAAATTCATTTATGTTCACTTCCATGGGGTGATGGTGTTACGGAATTTAAAATGTCTGGCTTTCATGCAGCCCAAAGAAGATACCTCAGGGCCAAAATTTGGCTTACAGGCAGTTAGAATTTGCCTACCTCAGCATATGGCCTCACAAAAAGGGGCTATTTTTGGAAAGTAATTCTTTCAGGTTTTGTTACGTTTACCAATAGTGCAGAGAGGCAACTAGTAATCACAGTTTCTTTATTTCCCTCTTAATAATGCATAATTGTTTTATTTTTCACACTCTAGTTTGCCACATCCATCATTAGGAAAGGAAACACTCAGAATCCTGATGGCTGTAGTTGTTGAACTGGCTGTAAAAACAGAGCTACAGTGGATCTTTTAACAGACCACTAAAGAGAAAGGCAATATAAAGAAATGACAGTATCTTTCCAACTTCTGGAACAGGACCTTTAGACATTCCTTCCTTTACATAGTTTCATTCTGCAGCATCCCCATTTATACTCAGTGGACAGCCTTCCTTTTCGGTTAGGTAATGAGATCATATCTCCAGAGAACTTACTTTTGCCAATGTGATTACAATGGGGAGAGTGTGAGTTGACCACTCATGCTGTCCGTATTATGATTTCTCATGGATTGTGTACTTCTGTAATCACAGCTGGTTGTATTTTATAGACTTTGGCCCATATTCTTGAATCAGATGGTGGTCACAATACCTCCCCAATGGGAACTGACAAAATTATGACAAGATTCAATGTCCCTTCACTGAGCTACTGAGATTATTTCCTATTTTTGACCATTGTCTCTTATTTGTAATGCTTTCCCTTGGTTGCCAAACATTATTTCATCTTTGCCAAAATATGAAGGAATCAAAGGAATAATAACCACTTAGTTGTTAATGTGGTATATGCTTCTATGATTTCTTAATTTTGCTTTTATTTTATTATTGAGCAGATCAGTGGGCTTCTTGGTACAATTTTGAGACAGGCTCAGGTCTCTCTTGACCTGATTGCTCTCGAATTGGACAAGATTAGACTCAGAAAAGTCTATATAGATACAGATCAAAGCTTTTTTAAAATTACAGTGTACCTGAATAACAATTTTTAGAAGCCTATCTCAAAAACATAAATATAAGAATGGTAAATTTCTACAGTGTGAAATTGAAGAGATGTAGTCAGAACCCACTTTCCCTGCCCACCCTAATGTTCACCTAAGACAAAACACAAGTAGGAGAAGGCAGGTCCACTCCTTTCTTCGTCCTAGAGGTACCCCAGTCTTGAAGCACTTGAGTCCAAAATCCATGCTTGCCATAGACAACAAGAGAACCCCTAAAGCCCCTGCAGCTGTTGTTTACCATTTGGTTGAACATTCTGGACCTCCATATGCGTCCTCTGTGGACACAAAGTTCCTCACAACAAGCTGAGAACAGGATTTGTTATGTAACTGGTGAGAGGCGGCAGTGGAGAATGAGAAGGATGTACAACTAAACAATCTACTTCATTAAATTCCTCCATGATAATAACCCTTCTTTTTCCCCTCCCACCCCAGACTCCCCAAAGGTTTAAAATATGACAGAGCACATCAGACATTTTCCGGAAGACTGGAATTGCATGCAAACCTACACAGAAGCACTTGCCAAGGGAGACAAAACAATCAAAGGAAGAAGCCATTCCACAGAAAGGGAAGGGGCAGAGGCCAAAAAACATGGGAAAGAGTTTACAAATAGGGTACACAAGAGGCCTGGCCAGAGGGCATCTACTATGTAGGTATTCTTGCTAAAGACAGACAGTCTAGGTCTGGTAAGACTGGCTTGAATTAACATTCTCCATATTTAGAAAACAAAGTCTCTGAAAGCAGAAGCTTTGTTCACTCCATTTTCCCCACATGTAAAATGACTGTCTATCTACATATCATCATCATCATCATCATCATCATCATCATCACCATCATCATCGTCGACACAAAAAGGAAATCACAGTGGCAACAGCCAAGAGCTAAAAGTGTGTTTTGCCATAGGTAACTGTTGCTGTGTGCCTTCAAATCGTTTCTGACTTATGGACACCCTAAGGCAAATCTATCACAGGGCTTTCTGGGGCTGAGAGTGTGTGACTTACCCAAGATCACCCAGTGGGTTTCCTTGGCCACATGGGGAATCACCTGGAAACTATGTCTCCCTTTTGCTGCAGTCCTCATTTCTGTTAATTATATCTGCTCCTTGTTCATTTATGCCTGATCATATTTTTGTGATTGTGCTTTTAGTTTATTTTGTTGGGTTTCCTGGATGACTGGACTTTTGAACTAGAAGAGTGGGCTGCAAGCATTTTTATTTGTCATTCTTCAAACTCCTGTTTAATGTAATGAACATTGTTTGAAGTGCTGTTAACTTAATTATTCCCAGCCATTATCAAGCCATTCCGTTTTTGTTTGGCTTTGATTCCATCTTGCAACTTTCTACAAATACTATGTTAGCTTCTGTAAACAAATAAAATAAAGGATTTTCACATTTTAATGGTGCAATGGTTTTAGCACAATTAAGAAATTATATTTTAAGGGTCAAGGATAGTGTTAGTTGTAATATCACATTAAGAATATTGTCCTTAATCCCATATGTGGTGACATCTAAGGCAGACTCATTGAAGTTTGATAATTAATTCAATGAGTCTGCTCCAATTAGTACTACCAATAGGACTCAGGCTATTGACTACTTGTATTGGATTCCCTCTTACAACAACATGACTTTGCTATTAACTGCATCAAGTTATGCCCCTTTAAATGAGAGGCGTCTAAGTCACCTCTAAGTCACCAGGCCTGCTCAAGTCTTGCAGACTCAGGGCTGCGGCTTCCTTGATCGAGTCTATCCTCCTGGAATGCAGTGTTCCTCTTTTCCTACTGCCTTCTGTCTTATCAAGCATTATTGTCTTTTCCAGTGAATTGTTTCTTCTTATGATATGTAGGTATGAGATGTTCAGTGTACGAGTGAAACAGATACAGTAGTAAAATGTACTCCTGCCTGACTCTTTTCCAATTGGAAACCATTGTATCTCCCTACCTGTTCAACTTGCAGGCAGAAAATATCAGAAGAGCAGATTTAGACTCAGAAGAAGGAGGAAGGAAGATAGGAGGAAGGAACAGCAGCAGTCTAAGATATGCCAGTGACGTTATACTACTAGTGGAAAACAACACAGACTCTAAACAATTATTAAGGCAGGTAAAAGAAGAAAGTGCAACGGCTTAATGCTGAACATAAAGAAAACAAAATTAATGACCATGGATGAACTACATACATTCAACCTAGGCAATGAGGAAATTGAAAACTCCATATTGATCAGAGTGAAGACTGCAATCAGGAAATCAGAAGAAGACAAGGAAAGGGAAGGGCAGCTATGAAGGAACTAGACAAGATCCTAAAGACTAAGGTTTTCAACTGAACTCTAAAGTTAGAATCATCCAAGCCATTGTATTCCCCATCACCATATACAGATGTGAGAGCTGGACAGAGAAGAAAGCAGATAAGAGGAAAGTCATTGCATTTGTTGGTGCTGAGGGTACTGTGGACAGCCAGAAAGACAAAGAAATAGGCCCCTGAGCAGATAAAGTCAGAAATCTCCCTGGAAGCCAAGATGATCAAACTGAGGCTGTTGTACTTTGGCTGCATCATGAGAAGGCATGATTCACTAGAAAAGATAATCATGCTCGGAAAGGAAGAGGGTAGAAGAAAGAGAGGAAGACCCATATGCCAGTTGGATAGACTCAATCAGGGAGGTCACAGGCCTGAAATTACAGGACCTGAGCAGAACAGTAGAGGACAAGGGGTCTTGTAGATGTCTCATTCATAGGGTCACTGTGAGCCAAGGATGACTTGAAGACAGTTAACAACAACAACAATTCTTTTAGACTTTTGAAGTTTTGTTTGGTTTGGTTTGGTTTGGGGGTTTTTTGTTTGTTTGTTTGTTTGTTTTTTACTTTATAAGACGTTTTAACTTAAATCACATTACCAGAAATGCACAATTAGCCCAGACGAATTCTTTGGTCCAGATCCTGTTTGCTAGCATAACTACACCAGTGAAAAAGGGGGTTGTATAGGACACAGGCACTGCACAAACATGGGGAATAACATCAAAAGCTGTCTTCATCAGGAGATAACGCCATCCTACCAACCTCTGGGCTGCTCAGAAGCTGTCAGGGCAGCCTTGCCTCCTGATGGGGTTAGCTTTTTGGTCAAAACAAGGCTTATGCAATGTACATGACACTTTTGCCAGCATAATTCATCAACAGGATTCTGGCCCTCGAGTGCAGCATAGTGTATTTTATGAATGGTCTTTCCACCTCCAAATATCTGCAAGTCTCAAAAATATAGACACAATGGAAGCTGCCCTTTACTGGTCCAGACCACTGATACTGATCCATCTAGCCTAGTATTATCAACCGACTGGCAGGATTTCAAATAAGATTCTTCCTTATCTCTACTTGGAGAACCCTGGTATTCCCTGGTGGTATCCCATTCAAGTACTAACCAGGCTGAGCCCTGCCTAGCTTCCCAAATTAGATCTCGTTTGTTCAGAATAGAATGGTAGCTCGAGAAGACAATAAAATATTTTACTGATCAGAATAATTCCTAAAAAGGAAACATTTCTTCCATTTAATGAGGCTGCTGCTGAATGTGTTATCAGTTCTTTGTAAATAATATATAGACGTCGGGAGCCAAGGCTGTATTGCATAAGGTTTTAAATGCTGTAAGACAAGACTGAAGCATTAACAGTCGATGTTAGTATCACTTCTCCTCTATAATCAATCACATACTGGCTTTTTATACTGGTTCATGGTTTTAGAAATGCATAAAAAATTAGCATTCTGCAGTTGTCTGACTGAGCTCAGCACAATTAGCACAATTAGGCTGTTCATGTCATGATTGGATATATATTAGAGCGTCTCTGAGTATTATGGCAGATAGAAGTCTGTTCTGCCCCTAGCCCTCCACCAAGGCTGCTCCCCTGCCCTGCAAAAGAAAGACAGCAGTAATACATTCAGCACTTCTATAGTGAGAACCAGGTTCAATGTTGTTGCCACCCTCCCCATTGTCTCTGCATGCAACTCTGCCCCCAAACTTATTAAGAAGGCAGAAATAATCTAGTTTGACACCACTTTTCACTGCCATGACTCAATGCTATGGAATTCTGGAAATAGAACCTTTGTGAGACATTTAGCATTCTCTTTGAGAGAACTCTGGTGCCACAACAAAGTACAATTCCCAGAATTCCAATGCATTGAGCCATAGCAGTTAAAGTGGTGTCAGACTGGATTATTTCTGCAATGTGAATGCAGTCATAAATATGACATTTCCTGTGGCTACTTTTATGGAAGGCACTGAACCAGAACTAACTATTTAAAAGGGAGGAATGGCAGGATCAGCCCCAGTGTCCTCCTGGAAGGTGGTGTTCCCTGGCATTTGCCCCAACATGTCAGGTGTTTGTGCGGTTGATACAACATCAGTGGTGGTCAGTGGTTTGTATATGTAAGCATCAAACTGTTGCTCTGCCATCATTTTGCAAATAGGCATCACAATATCCCAGTCGAGAGGAAGACACTGCAAAAATTAGAAGAAGATGAATTTGTAGGCAGTTTTCCACTAATTCCCTTTCTCTATTTGAGCTACGGCTCTTCTTTGTTCAAGCTTTCCACTTAAAACACTAAATGGTATGTTCTAGGGAACTAAAAATGTAACATATTGATCCCGGATCCAGTGGTAAAGCAGCTACCATGTCAGGGGGACAGTGAATCCACTCTGTGATTCAGTCTAAACTATGAAAGAGCTATCCAAGGTGCTGAACCTATTTTGGATTAAAACCCAAAGCAGATTCACTACCTTACTGATACTGAAGCCACCAGCTGCCACAGCTAATTCCTCCAAAAAATGTAAGAACCCAGCACAATTCATTACACAACCTATAATAGTCCCAATTCAGCATCAACCCTGCCAGTCGTGTTAATTTATATGCCTGCCTGAGAACTGAGATCTATTGGAGCAGCTCCATAGGGGAAATACATTGTGGGAGGACATGAGAAAGGCCGTTTTCTGTGGTGGCACCCTGGTTGTGGAATTCCTTCTCCTTGGAGGCTCGATTGGTGCCAACATGGAATTATTTTGGTCCAAAGTTAAAACCAGGCTCTTTATTAACCTTCCAATAGATTTTAGCCCAGCTGAACATGTTCTATGGTTTTATTATTCAAGATTGTTTTAACTGGTTTTAAATTGTCTGTTTTTAAACTGAGAAATTATTTAATGTATTTTAATCTTTTTTAAAAAATTGTAATTCTTTATTGTTTTAAGTTTATTTTATTGTAAGCCACCCTGAGATCTTCCAATAAAAGGAGGAAGATAAACATTTAAATAAATAAAGACATCACCTTTGCTTAAAAAGATCAAACCTGCCCATATTTGGTCTGCCAAAAGTTTCACACTGCCTCTAATTTCTGCTGCTTATTAGCCCATTGTTAGAGCTTTTTCTCTTTAAAAAATTGTTTCATCTTGTTCAAATTAATCTGTTCATTTCACCAACTTCTTATAATCCTTTCTTGGAGGTTTTGGATATGGTTGCCTTTGAGTGTGCAGATTTGACTGCTCTAATAAATGTTTACGCCAAGTGACCACACCTCCATGCCATCTTTTGCATGCCCAAAAAAATGCTCCCATATGACAGTGGGAAGGGCATGCTGGGGAGCAATCTGAGAAATTTGTCATTACTGGATAAACTCTTTTAAAAGTGTGTGGGGTGTATGTCTGTGGGAGAGAGGTCCAAAGGACTGATAAAAGAACAGCGAGGAACAAGCAAAGATGAAATGGTTAGTAAATTCCGGTCTAGACATATTCTTAAAATTAGGCTGTTGACACATTGTCTGCTTTTAAACTGTGATGACACTGGTATGTATAACATGAAAATAATAAGGCACAAAATTATATTTCCCAAAACCTATCTGACAACCACTACATCTCTCTTTCTGCTGTTTTTTCCAGGTTCACTCTGGTTCATCCATGCTGTCTTCTTGTAACTGTTTCACTAACATTTTATTCTATTTACAATGGTCAGTCTTATGCTGTCATAAAAACCAGTAAGTCTTTCCTTGCAGCCACAACAATATCAAGCCATGGAGATGGCATGCCACAAAAATTTCCCTCTCTTCCAGCAGATTTCAGCAGAGTGAGGAGGCAGTTTCCTCTTCAGAACGCCATAAGACTCCATACTCTTTATTAAACCTGGGCTTTCATGGCTGTTATTGAAACACAGTTTCCTGCGGACCTGAGATGTTACTTGCTGGAAAGACTACACCATGTAAGGCCATTACTGTATAAAGCTTAATATTACCTTTCACAAAAGAAGCCTATCTATAAAATGCTGTCTAACAAATTTCTGCCAAGCACATAATTTATAGAGAAAGTATGTTTGCCATTTAAACCATCCTTGTGGTAATGTCTGTGACGCTGAGAGTAAATCAGATATTTAAAGATAGCCATCAGGTCAACCCTCAGTCTTTTCTTCTTCAGCCTAAACATGCCCAACTCCCTAAGCCATTCCTCATAAGGCTTAGTTTCCTGACCTTTTACCATCCTGGTCAATCTCCTCTGAAGATGTTCCAACTTGTCAATATCCTTTCCAGATAGTGGTGCCCAGAACTGGATACAGTACTCCAGATGAAGTCTAACCAAAACTCAGTAGAATTGTGCTAGTTATTCCCCCTAATCTGAACACTATTGATTGCTGATATTGACATCTTCATACTGTTGATATAGTATTGTCGATACTGATACTATTGTTGCAGCCTAGAATCAACTACTCAGAACCTGATTCTCTTTCCCAATACTGTTGCCTTTCTATTTGTTCCTTCCCAGTCTACCCACACACCCATCTCTGCAGCAGAGCTCTGGGGAAACTGAATCACAATGGTTCTGGGGTGAGGGTCAACAGAGTATTTTGGCTTCTTTATCATGGTCTCTGTGAATCACACAATGGGTTTTCCTGCACCTGCACAGAGTGTATTCAGAACTTTCTAGACCTATTAGAAGCATTTTGGCGGTAGTTCTGCCCACTCTCCAACTTACTTACTGGCTCTCTTCCACCTAAACTCTCAGTTGCTCTTTGTCTGCCCCAGCAGGAAATCTTCAGAGTTTCATTTTCCTCTCAGACTTTAAATTCTCCAAATGGCAGGATCAATCTGCATTTTAGTGGTTATTTCTTCGTTCTTCTTCATTCTTTGTTCCTATTTTAAGAGGAGCGCCGCAATTTCTGATGAAATAGACTTAAATGGCCGCTCACCTCTTTGTGTGCACTTTGCAAAAGCCCATGGTATTACTGAGGCAAGATTAATAGCTCTACTGTATTAACTCAGCATATTTGAGGCTTTTGGGCAATTGGGAACTAATCTACTTTGGATGGATCCGCTTCTTATCCTTTGTCCTACCTTGATCCTCTTTCTGTCTTGACTGGCCCTCAGGTGGTTTTATATGGCATTTACTCCCACACTGGCTAAGAAGTGTCAGGCAGTAGCCAGATCGGCTGCAGACTGTCCTGAAATCCTCTTCGAGAGAAATATTAAGGGCCCAACATTGGTACCCTTCTTCACATGCTCAGTAGAATTCGAAGCCATAGTTACCCCCTCTATACCAAGGGCCAGTACCAGCTCACACTCAGTCGAATTTGAGGCCGTAGTTACCCTCTCTGTACTGAGGGCTAATACTGTCACTTGCTCTATGCTGCCTCACTTGTTCAAAAAGAAGCCGTGGTTAAGGCTACTCCTTCAGTACAGTACTAATCACCCGGAACAAACCCCATTAAGGATGTGGTTACTCTTCTGTACACATGGTAATAGCTTCAGATACCTTTGACGATGTGCTTCTTTCTCCATACTAAAGACCATTAATGTCACTCACTTCGGATGGCCAAATTCAATATTGCACTCAGTGAGGGCAATATTGCGCTCGTCATGCTCCTCTGTGCTGTGGGTCGGTACCGTCACTTACTCCATACTGTGCTGTCACTCCCTCGATACAGCTATAGTAAAGAATGTAGTTAGTTTTTTGTGGAGCTTTTGGGCTATGTGGCCATTTTCTGGAAGAGTTCCTTTCTGACGTTTCGCCAGCATCTGTGGCTGGCATCTTCAGATGCTGGCAAAACGTCAGAAAGGATTTCTTCCAGAACATGGCCACATAGCCCAAAAGCTCCACAAAAAACTATGGATGCCGGCTATGAAAGCCTTCGACTCCACAATGTAGTTAGTCTCTCCTACTGAGGACCAATATCACCTTTGGCTCCATATATATACAACAGCAATCAGTCTTTCACTGAGGTGAGCCCATCTTCTACAATGGTCCTCGATGCCAGAACAATCTTATTCTCCTTACAGAGGAACTATACCAGTTAGGGACCGCCTTAGCAATAGCAAGTACATTTTTATACCACTTACCAATGTATTAAGTGGTTTACAAAGTGTAAGCTAATTGCCTCCAACAAATTGGGTACTCGTTTTAGCAACCTATGGAAGGATGCTAGGCTGAGTTAACCTGGAGCCCCTGGCTAATATTAAACTCCTTGCAAAGGAGGGCTCACTGAATACTTTCCCATTTTACTATACATGGGATGGCAGCTGGTTGGCTCCTGGGTACCCAGGACCATCCTTGGTGTTCTTCCCCACTCTCTATGGAGGCAATGTAAGGAATTTTCAGCCAATCCTTACAGTGGACGGTATGGTGACTTTTCGCCCCTTGTATTACCACGGTACAGTAGGTTGATTATTAACATCCCTTAATCCTTGAGAGGTACTTTGTCAGTGCCAATCCTGAACACTCATTAGATTCCAAATTTCCTCAGGTTCAAGCCTGTGTTTCAGAATTTGTCTAACCCAGGTTGATGTTTAGATGTCTTGGAGAAAACATACTTGTCTCATATATCCATACTTATTGTTATCATGGTTCCTGTGGACATCTTTGTCTTAATGCATCATTTTGGTGAGGTGGCTGTGCCTGCAGCCCTGATAACACTCTGCATTTCTGCATTTTTCCGGTGCTGTGTGGGGTTCCTTCCTTTTAAAAAGGAAGCCTGTGCTCTCCAGAGTCACTATGCCCTGACATTATACTTGCTCAGAGATCTCCAATAGCTGCCGCTACAGTAACCCCCTTTGCATTCCAATTGCTCTTTTGAATTGTTTTCTGCAACGTGTGGTTTTTGTTGCAGTCCTCTTGCAAATGGATCATTTCTTTCATTTGATCGGCTGCTTTGACTTGTCGCTAGCCCTTTAGACCAGCACATGGAGCAGGATGATGCTCCTCACATATCATGTCGTATTTCATTCATTTATGCTCCTTGCATCTATATGATAGGGGTTTTGTGGCACTGTCGTATGGTCCTTAAAGCTCTTGTGCTCATGCTATCCACGATGCAATAAAGTCAAGCAGCACTTATAGATATTCCACCTAAACATTAGGAGTAACTTCCTGGCAGCAAGACCAGTTTGACAATGCAACACACCTTTTCCCTGGGTTGTGGCCCCTCTCTGGAGATATTTGGGCTGAGGCTGTATTTTGTCAAGTTGCTTGATGTTCCTGCATGGCAAGGAGTTGGACTTCAGGGCCTCTTCCGTCTCTATGATTCTTTATTTCTTTGACTCTGTGGTTCATGCATAATCTGGCTGGCACTAAACCACTCCTGGTATATTATTTGTTTATTGTATCATATCACACTTACAGTTTCTTTGGGAAATACTCTTCATTGCATATACAGTACCTCTAAATTGTGCTTGCTCCTATAGCTCGCTCTCATCATAGATGAATCCTTACACCTCCTTTTGGGGTGTCATGGATGCCTTCTTCATTTCCCCTACTGGCAGTACTGGCCATTCCAGCATGCCACTGTATATTACATGCGAATTCTGCAAGAGATCACGGAATGAAATGATGTTCCATGAGGACATTTTCAACTTGTTCCTATCATTTTTCAGCAGGCACTGTATGTTCTCATGTTGGTAGCCCTGGCACATTAGGCTTTTAGGTACAGCATGTCTTGTTTGTCACAGGAATTATATCTTGTATTTCTCTCAATGCTCCTATTGGAAGCAGTGTATTCATGGAACTGGGTGAGGTGCTATTTCCTCCTCTCCGATAACCAGTATAATTCCAGAAATTGTTACTGGAATCGTTCTCCAGATCGAAGCCTTTTAGACTCTTTCTGGATGGGATGGACTGTCCAGAACTTCAACTACTCACTTTTCTGGTGTGGACAATTCCTCTCTAGTTTCTTTGTTGGTGATGCTTAGCTATCTCATTGCTGGGCTCAGTTTCTGTTCACTTCACTCTCTATACTAAAAAGGACATTTTGTCCTTGGTGTACTTTTGGTTTCAAAGGATCTGTTCTTGATGCCTCACTATCTCATATAATGACCTCTAGTCATGCAACTGTCTCTATTCTACATTGAAAATCCCTTTATAGACATATCTTCACTTTCAAGAGGACTCGCTGAGCCCCTTGTTGATTACCAAAGCCATGACTTGAGCAGTTTCACATTTCTGTAGATTTGTTTCACCCTTCAGGTTGTGGTGTGTTTTCTTATCGGACCAAGAAGCATTTGTATACCATACCTTCTTGTTTTCAGCATTTTTCTACTAGTCTAATACATCTTGCAGTTGACATCTTCTTCTGCTTTCACATCACATACTTGCTGGATAGCTTTTTGTTGGAGATTGCCATTGCCAGAAAAACCTGTGCCCCCTGCTTGTCCAGAGTTTTCTTTTCTCTATGGTCTTGTTTCTGCCCATCTCAGTTGCCCCTGGTGGCACAGGAGTTAAATGTTACTACTTGCAGCCACAAATTTATAAGTTCACAGTGTTGTAAGTTTAATCCTAGACTTGCACTTTGCAAACCGCTTAGAAGCTGCTTAGTTAAATGCTCTTGCTCTTGCTTTTGCTCTTGCTATTCCAATACTTTTGTATCTGTCTGGATGTTGTTGGGTGCTACCCTCCAAGGTTATTCTTCTGTCACTCATTCACACAGTAGAGTTGGCCAGTACCTCTGAAGTGTCTCTGTCACTGGGGATAGCATGGTCTGTGCAACATATGAGTTAGCAGGCAGCCCTGTTTTTCTGCCAGTGTGAATGTTTCTGTTGAAGACTGGTTGCTGTTTCCACTACATTGGATTTCATTGCTTGACATCTGCAGAGTCACAACATGGTCAAGACTGTTCATTCTTGTGTCTTGGTGTTCTTTGGCTCAGGTTCACAAATGGTGATTCTGTCTGAGAACAATGTGACTTTCTTGTGTGGCATGGCACTCCCTCCTCCAATGGCTATAGCTTGCTAGTCTAACCCATTTGTGTGATTCATAGAAACTACAATGAAGGAGAACAGGTTGCTTACCTAGAAATGTAGTTCCTCAAGTGGTCATCTGTGAATTCACGCAAATCTGCTCATCCTCCCCTCATCATGCCCTGCCTCTCCTTAGGTCCTGGGCTGCTGCTTTGAAATCCATGGAACTGAGGGTTTAGACAGGGAGAGAGCCAATAAGGCAGTTGGAGAGTGGGTGGGGCTGCTGCCAAAATGCTTCTAATAGCTCTAGAAAGTTCCAAAAACACTCTGCACTGGTGCAGGAAAATTTGTGAATTCACAAATGACCACTCGAAGAACTACAGTTACAAGCAAGCAACCTGTCCTTTCCTGGGATTGCATTGACTCCCCGCTAAGAATTCTGCACCTCCCCCATATCATTTTTCTTCAATCCCCAAATTTCTCGAATTGAAGTAACTTTAAATTGAACATTTAACAAGGCATCCAGAGAAAAGAGGCAGGCAATATTACAAAGGGAGTGCACTCACAACAAATATAACAATTCTGTCTATGAAAAATTTTCAGTGAGTACTGAAGGAAAATTTTAGGAGCAGAATTCTTATTTGAAGTGTCAATGCCCACAATTTGTCCCTCCCTTTTTTTTTTTTTTTAGTTCCATACCTACTCCTTCCCTATAAGGACCTACATGGTCCCTATAGGAATCAAGCCCTGCTGCCCCTCTCCCCATTTGGGGCTGGGAAAAGGTATACTTCCTGCCTAGCTACAGAATGTCACTTGTATTCCTGAGGTCAGGAAGAAGAGTTGGTATCCCACTCACAGGCTGAAGTCACACAGTGAGGAAAGTGGCTGTTTCATAGTGGAGTCAACAACCTCTTCCATTTGTAACTTACCACTGTGTCTTCTGTTTCTTTTACTTTTGTCCTTGCCAAAAAAAATCTAATGAAGTGAGAAGAATGAATAGCTATACACTAACACTAGAAGCCTTATATATGGAAGCACCCAGGATCCTGTCAAAACACCCAATATTGGAAGTACAGTATCCCAAGTCACATCTCCACTTTGCCTCCACAATACACATCATGTTAAGAATGAAGTAGAAACATAAAGTTTCCAAGACTGAGGGGAGCAGTTGATTACTATGGCTCTTGGAAGTATCTCATTCATAGGCTTGCCATAAGTAAAGTGAAGTTGCCTTGACCACAAACAACAACTCAGGAACTCAGGAAGCTCACAGATGTAGCCTCTCTTTACAAAAGAGACTGTTTATATATCCAAGTTGCTCTATATTTCACAGCAGAACACATTTTGCTACCTGAGATAGAGAGCAAGATGGAAACCTTTCCACACTCCTTCATGCAGAGAAGTCGACAAGAGTGGTAGTTGAATCTTACTTCAAAAGTGGCTATAGAATAGTGGCCAATTTGGGTGGTCAAAGACAGGTTATATGGTGCACACAACTCAGTTCTCAAATAGAGGGGAATGTTCAGACTTTGAGTACATTTTGCTGATCCTGAACTTTTGAATTTTATTATCCCCTAATTAGAAAATACATCTTTATTTCTAAACTGCTCTTACAATGCAGTCCTATGCATGTCCTCTCACTGAATTCAGTGGGATATATTCTTAGGCAAGTACTGATAGGTCTGCAATCTTATATGTCAACCTATAACAGCCAACAACATTACACCTTATTTTCTGAGTGCAGCTAATAAATCCTTTTTAATTTGGTCAGCCATAGTTTTACCTATGTAGTCACATGCAAAAGCATTAGTTACTTTTCTGCTCTTTCACAAAAACATATTTTTTACCAAATGTGGAATGGGATATTCTATAACTGACAGCAATCCACATCTTATGTAATAGTGCCTTGTGAAAGTGTTCACAATATAGTTTACTTGGCATCATCAATGGAACCCATCTGTGTCTAATTCCATTCCTTGTTTTCAATTTGTTCAGGAACCCTCATTTCAACCACCATAGTGTGAAATCTGACCACCAGTTTTCAAAATGGGCTGACCTCATTTTTCTCTCTTGAATGCACTTCACAGATTTGAAATGCATCCCAGTTTATCCTAGTGGTACCAGTAAACTATTTCTGTGCTTGCCCTTAAGTCAGTTATACTGCCCAATACTTCAATTTTGGAGTAAGGTATTTGAGCAGAATGACACTGAAATCCCAAAATCCAAAAAAACTCACTCAAAAGTTCATGCAGAACAAAATCAAACCATGATGGGCAAAAGGAATGTATCACATAGCTAAGCTGTCATAATGAAAACCACAAATGGCTCATCCAGACTGGCCCAATGTGTTGGGATGTGGCAGTTTTCATTGTTGCATTTACTTATTTTCCCCTCAGGATCTAAACAACAGCTTGCTAATCATGAGATATTTCAGCAGTAGCAATAGCACTTACATTTCTATACCACTTTATAGTGCTAAGCACTCTCTAAGCAGTTTATGCTGTGTTAGCCAATTGCCCTCAACAAGATGAGTGCTCATTTTACTGACCTATGAAAGGATGGAAGGTTGAGTCAACCTGGAGCCCTGCAGGACTGAACTCATTGTATTGGCACACCACCAGTGCACCACTTATTCCTCTCTGTTTTCAACTTTTTTCTTTCTTTGTTTGTTTGTTTCTACCACAAAAGTAAAAGTAACTTATTTTTAAAACAACACTTTCCAGGTACTCATGCAGTAATATGTTTCATAAATGTGTCACTTTTTGGATAATTTGTGCACATTATGTTCATGATAGTAGGTGGTGGTGCAAGCAGTCCCTGTGAATGTGTCTTTCAACTTTCCAGTCTTCATATGGTCCCCTTTTGCTTTTCTCCAATGCTGTATTGCTTTTCCTCAGATACTAATGTACATGGTTTTAAAATGTTTTAATCTTTTAAATCTGTTTAACACGTTATTTAGAATAGTTTTAGTTTATTTAATTTATTTTACTGTTTTAAACTGGTTTAATATGCTTGTTTTAATTTTACTTGTAATCTACCCTGAGTTTTTAGAGTGGAGTAGAAATATTTTAAGAATGATGATGATTCTGTATTACCTACCTAGATATTTAACAACATCAGTTATATAGTGTCCTCCAATTCTCACTTAACAGGCATCAGCTGCTGTGAGCAACAGGTCTGTTCCCCCTCTTGACTGGAAACCAGCTGACTGACATTGCACCCATCCAGCGAGCAATCTCCAATATGACAGTCAAAAGGAGGGTCCCTATGACAATTCCCCCTTGCATCAAAGATCGCTTATGGGTGGTAGGAACATCACTCAGCTGCTTCCTGATCAACACAGGTACAGATCCCCATTGCTTGCAGAGGCTGCCCAGTAAGTGAACACTGTGGGGCTTTTCATGGTCCCTACATATTCCCTAAAGTAGAGAATACATAGAGATCATAAATACAAATGTGATACAAATGTGTAATTCTAGATTACCCATTAATAACTGCCTCAGTGAATTCTGGCCAACAACAACAATATTGACTGGAATCCTGTTGAGAAGTTACAAATGTGTAACCTAGGAGTTTATCACACTAGGGGCCAATTTCGATGTTAAAATGACATTGAAGTGGTGTTAAAGCAAACTTGAGCCTTTGCAAATTCAAAGCAAATTTAAAGTGAATTTAAAGTAGAAATAACGTTATTTCACAATTAAAGTTTGTGTGTGATTTCACAATTAAAACTATTTTGAATTTGCACTTTCTGTAGAGATCCAAACTTGAAAAGATGTGGATTAATCCTCCTTTAAATCTAGTTTAACTGTGGGTTTTTTGCAACATCATGTGAAATAGCATCGCTTAATCCTCCTTTAAATCTAGTTTAACTGCAGGTTTTTCAAGATGTCATGTGAAATGGTGTCACGTAATTTTGCAATTTCTCTGAGATATCTTTGGATTAACCCCTTGATCTCCCTCGTGTGATAAACTCCCTAGAGTTATGCATTGTCCATTCTGCTCTTGCTCGGGAAGCAGATGACTGACATTCCCATCCACTTGCTCAAGTGAGCAATCATCAGTGCAAAGGGAAATTGCAACAGGGACCCCACTTCTGCCAGTTGCAATAGGAATCGCTCATGGGAGGGAGGGAGAACATCAGTCACTTCCCAAGCGGCAGGGGAATGGATCCCCTTCTACTACAGTGGCTGCTGCCCAATAAGTGGGGATCAGGAGGATTGAGCTGGGATTCACTGCACAGCTGCGTACTTACAGTGGTTATGCTTTGGTAACTCCCCAACAGGATACTGACTAATAATAACATTACAGCAGACAGACAGAACTTCAATCTGCCATGCAGTATTTGTTGTGGAATAAATAAAGAGGACAGCACATAAACAGAGACTGGAGATAACGTGTGTATGGGAGGGGGTTATTGTCACTCTGAAGAAACAGTCATGGTTGCATGAACATCCCAGTGTATAGAATTAGTTCCAAAGCACTAAAGAGATTTTTTAAAATAATTCAGAAATGGAAAAAAGTCATGAGGAGAAACAAAAGGAGACTACATGAAGACTGGAAAGTGAAAATTTATCTGCAGGCAAAGTGAGAAGGGGCTGAGGGGATGGACACAACCACATCTACCATTATGACCCATGTCACAAACAAAACATCCCAAAATAATTCAAAACATGGTTAATTTATTGGTTTTCTTTTTAAAAGTCAGAAAGGAAACAGTGGCAGTGTTTCAACAGGGAAGCCACAGTGACAAGAGAAATTAAAAAGCAACTTTAATGTTAAAGTGTAAAATACTCAAAATAGCCTTGTTTGGATGAGCCCTTGGCCTCTATACTTATGATGACACGCAGTAAAAATGTTAGACTGATTATTGATTTATTGATATCCTGCCTTTCAAAGTGCTGGTGATGACTTATAAAACCCTATATGGCTCAGGCCCAGGTTATTTGGCAGACTGTATCTCCTTTTATGAGCAGCCTGGGCTCAGAGATCATCAGGAAAGGCCCTTCTCTCCATCCCACCCCCATCACAAGCACGGTTGGTGGGGACATGAGAGCAGGACTTTTCTTTGACTGCCTCAAGACTGGGGAACTCCTTGCCCAGGGAAACCAGAATGGCCCCCTCCTTGTTGTCCTTCTGGTGGCTGACTAAAAGGAAGACCTTTTCATTTAGGCAGGGTGTTAAAACAGAATGTTATTTAAGAACATGCTGGTGGGGGTGGGTGGGGTGCTGTATTGTTTTAACTGGGCTGTTTTAAAGAATTTTTAAAATCTTTTTAATTGCAATTTGTTCTTTTATTGCACAAGTTTATTCACAAACAAACCTCATTTACATTCAGCAAAACTTACTCCCTCATCAGTATGTTTAAGATTTAACTTTATATAAGCCCTAGTGCCCTTAAAGACTAGCAATTTTAGAGTGACATGAGCTTTTGTGGCCTGGAAACCACTTTCATAAATTTTATGAAGTGTCCCTGGCTGGCACAAGGAGAAAGGGGAAACCCACAACTACAAACAGCCAAGAAATGCAAGTGATACAGTTGTTTTTCTAGGCAAAAGTTCTATATATCATGTTTGAGCTATCTAGACATGTCACCATCTGTGCTACTTGTAATTCATGATAGGTGGATCCTGCTGTTAACATTTGTTTTTCTTTATTCTCATGTATAGACAGATCTGATGAATGAGGAAAGAGTCCATGCATCTAATGATTCTGGCCACAGCAGCTTATGCCACAATAAACATTTTAGCCTTTAAGAGCAACAGGGCTACTATTTTGATAAAACAACATGGTCAACTAATATACAGACTTAATTAAAAAACATTACTAGCAATCAGAATAAAACAACTTTCAAGATCTAAGAGGTCATTGTGTCTAGCATGGATTCCACAAAATCTCTAAACACTCAATTTGTGTCTATATATACAATATATCTCCAAGCTCCACTGACCACATTACTTTCCTTATATGGGAACTCTTCTATTATCTGTGTGGCAATGCAGCCCGTGTTCAAAACTAATTTAAACAATGTGACACATTAGCTGAACAAAAATTTTTAAAGTACAGGGTTTATGAGAAATTTTGACTATCTTCATCCGGTATAGCTTTCCTAGATATCTGCACACATGCTTGGAAACGATGAAAATAATCAGAAGGGAAGTTTTGCCATGGCTCTATAGCAACGAACATTGCCTTCAACTCCATGGATAGTTTGTACCCAGTATATTAATTGCACTACAAAGTGAAGGGTGATTTTTCATTTGTTCTTTCTATTTTTATGTAGGGGATTTATATCCCACTTTTCTCCCAAAATGGGTTTCAAGGCAGCTTTCTGTTCACTATACACTGAACTCATGTTCCCAGTTCTGGCTGACTTTCTCTAATGGTTTCATGTAATTGTAAAACAGTATGGGAGACAAACTGGACTGCTCTGGTTGTCCCATTCTGCTTGTTTTATTGCATCTGTGTTATTGTGAACTGCTTTGGGATTTTTTTAAAAAAGTAAAAAGTAGCATGAAAATGTTTACAAGTAACTAAAGGGCTGAATCTATTGTTCGTCCCAACTAGTGCAGATTCATTGGCTCAATGTGAATTGCCTATGTCCTGAATCACTATTTAACAGGAGCAACAAGATTCAGGCCACGGTTTATAACTTAACGTGCTGCACTTCTGAGTCTTAGGGAGCAGGACTGGGAGACTTGGGAAGCCACTGTCATTCAAGGCAGACCATAGATCCATGACAGGTCCAACTGTATATACAAGCAAACTCATATGTTTGAACATGCATTAGTAAAAAGGGCAACTTGTCACTTCCTCAGTATCTTTACTTTAATACAATAGGTTGGATACAAACGCAACCATGCTCTGGATAGATAACTGAAATCTATGAGACAGGTCAATCTCACTTTTTTCAATCTTTTCAGATCCACCCCAATGGCACTTAATTCCAAGTAAACAGGTAGAGAATGTTTCATGAGATGACATAACTCATTGGAAAGGAAGATAATGCTAGGAAAAGTGGGAGGCAGTAGGAAGATCATATTATAGATGTATTGATTCAATCAAGGATATCAAGACCATTAATCCAATAGTTAAATCTTCCTAATGCCTCCCACTTTTCGTTTCATTGCAAGACCTGAGCAATACAGTTAATGACTGGGGTTCTTTGAGGACTCTTGTTCATAGCATCACCATAACTCAAAGTTGACTTGCAGGCAAAACCTCAAAAACAGAGGATGTTTGAGATCTAGTTTTAAAATGAAAGCTCATCTGTCTTTAATAATATTTAATTTACTTTCAAAACAGGAAACTCCATCTTAGCTGCTTTTTAATCACTGCAGCATCCTTCCTCTCAGAGGAGGTGTGGCACCAACTGAACTCCACTGCAGTGCATTGTGAAAGCTGTATTCTTTCTCAAATTATTTCTTTGTCTAAACAGGCCCTTGTGTCAGTACTCAAGGATGAAAGATTTCTTCTTTCTGTATTGCTGAATTCTTTAGGTCAGTGGAAAGTTTAACAAAATATAGACCAAGCTCACTAAGTTGCCTGGATATTTCCAGATGCTTCCAGTAATGGAAGCTGAAAACAATTCCTTTTCTCACAGAACATACAGTGTAAATGGCTTCCATCATGGTGAGCCCTGAAACAACCTTCAACAGACAATTTGTTCTTTAGTTCACAAACCAGTGATTTAAAAACTGGGGTGGTAAGAATGAACTTTCAAAGGGGATTTACTAGAAAATTGTTCTTAATTGTTTAGATAGGAATCTGGCTTATACCAGGTCAGACTAATTGTCCATCCAACTCATTCTGTTTTCTCCAGCTGATGTCAGCTCTCCATAACCGTGAGTAGTAATTGTATAGTTTTAGAGTTGTTATGTGTTTTTATGTCAATTCCAACTTATAGCAACCTCATATGGGTTTCTTGGGAAGATTTATTCGTAGGAGAATGTCCAGAACAATGTAGCCACTGATCATCGGAGGCTTCACTGTTGGATTGCCCCTATCCAAAACCCCTGGGCATTCAAGTGAACTTCACCGTGAAAGCTATCACTGCAGAAAGTGTCTCCTGGCTCATGTAATAGGCAACCTAGTGGACCATCTCCACTGTTCTTAATCTAGGTGAATCCAAGCTATCCACCATAACTGCAAACACATTATGATTCCACAGGCACATAACTAGCACACCAGATGGGCTGAACCTCTCTTCTGGCATTCCATCCTCAGAAGCATCCTGCAAGGGTTAAAATTTCTGCCTGCCACATTTGCCTTGGACAGGGGCACTCATCAAGGAAAGAAGAACACATTAGTTGGTGTTCCAGTCCACAGTCACAATGCACACTCACTAAAGATAAATAGCACTTGCCTGATTGATGACAAGCCACTCACTGCCATACAAGCATGCTCTAGATAGTTGTCATCTGCATCGGTGGACTCAGCTATGAACTTCCTAAGACACAGGTTTAGATTATTCAGTAGGACAACAGCATACTACAGAAGGGAGGGAGGGAAAGAATCAAGTTCAAAAGCAAACTCATCTACTGGGGTGCTATCAGGTACAAAACTTCCCAAATGTGTAGGCAGTTGGGTGGGCACCAACATCAAAGTTAGTCAGCATCTAAGAACTGTGATGGCAGGGGTCTCAGAACAAAGAGGCATCTAAGATATGTGTGCACATGCGTTCACTTGGAAAACAGCCAAAGAGCATGGCTGTTGGTGAAGAGGAGATCTAAGTATTTGCATCAAACTGCCCAGCAGCCCAGACTTAATTGCCATGTTTGAACATGTGTATGTTCCTTTCAGCCTCCGCCAGAGCCACCCTCCTTCACAGAGCATGGGAACTGTACTAAAATCAGCTCCAGAAAGAAAAGGGATGTCTGAGGCAAGAGGTTTATAATTGCCAGCCAAAATCTGTGGTTTCTGAAGAGTAATCTAGTTTGCCTGGCTCCTACCTTTGAGATATTTGGAGACTATCACCACCTCAAATATGCCAAGCATCTTTCTTTTGTCCCTCCCCCTCCCTCTGCACTAGGGCTCTCCATACACACACCCCTATAGGTGATGGCAATGGTTGTGCCCCAGTGGTGGCAGAGGATGCTTTCAGGAGCCTTCTTTACACTTGTAACTGTAGAACATGGTCTTTTTGATCTTGCTGCAGGAAAGATGGAACCAGGTCTTGCAGTGATTACATTGATCACGGGCCAACTAGCAAATGGCCTCTGGCAGTAGCAAGTGATGAGATCCCAGGAATTGTTTCTTGAAACCACTCTGATGTCCTTATGCATCACCCACATCTTGCCTTTATTGGAGCTGCCTTCCCTGTCTTGGCTGGTCTCTGTAGTGATGCCCTCCTTCCCTTCCATGTCCTCTTCCTTGATGGGGAAATTGGCAGACAGCAACTCCAGGGGAGCTTGGACTAGAGACTATCACCACCCTCCCTTTCCTGCACAGGGGTGCCAACCCCACCACTGTGAAAACCTCTCTTTCCTCCTCCTTCAGGTCATCTCACTTAGGCAAGCCTTTTGCTTCTCACACTGCTCTGCCTTTTTCAATTTCTGCTTCTTGCTCTTTTTGATGTGTGAGTACTTCTCCCCAATGGGTTCGATGCCCTGGTTCTGCTTGGCACCTCACCTCCAAGCTGATCTTCTGAATCCACTTGTCCTTCTTGTGTGGCCTCCCTTGGATCCTGCCAGTGGGGGATGGGTGCTTCCACACAGGCTCCAAATCAAAAAGGGAGTCCTTGAATTTCATTTTCCTCCAACAGTGAGCTGTTGAACTGCTTTCTTCTTGGAAGATTTGGCCTTCTTCATGGAGGTTTCAATAGTGTGCAGGGCTGAGTGGGTGGATTCCCAGCTGTAGCTGTCTACCATGCTCTCCGGATAGATGAGAGAGTTGTAGCAGAAAGCATCCAGTCATTCTCCTCCTTAGTAGAAGCTACCAACAAAAATCTAATGATTCTAGAACATTCCAAATATGTTCTGTGCAAGTGCTATCAAACCCAGTTGTGTGATTCACAGAGACCATGAAGAAGAACTTGTTGAAATCCTCAGTAGTTTGCCAACATTCTCTTCTGGAGGTTATGTCTCCAGTCTGAGATTTGGAAGCAGATCCTCAGAGCTGGACCCTGCCATGGCTGATGCTCCACCCCCACCCCCCACCCCACCCCCCGCTGCCGTTATTACCCAGTCAGACCCCCAATGGCAGGGCTTGGGCAACACACACACACTGCCACCTCCATGGGTCCATCTCTACATGTGTGTAAATGCGGGATGATGGGTTATGATATCATATTGATGAAACTGGAAGAAGTAACGGTTGCATATCAGGTGCAGCCTGGGCTAATGAGCAGATGTGCTGGGAGGAAGTATGAGTTGCCAGTTACCAGGGTCACTCTTGTTGGAATCTGAATCTTGTTAAAGAGGGGAGGGGGGAAGGAGGAACCAAACCTGAGAAATAAATATGTTTTGAATTGCTGACAAAAGGGGTGAAAGCTTTTGTAACCCTTGAACTGTATGAACTCTATGTATACTGGTGTAACTGGGGGCCAGGAGGGGATCCTCAGTCCTGACAACACCTACAGAGTCCTCTTGCAAGCATAAAAAGGAGAACTCAGGTTTCACATTCTTGTTGTCTGTAAAAATTTAAGTTGCCCAGCTTCAGAGATCCCTGTGGTCTAGCTCTTGTTCCCTGAGCCTGGGAGGTATCAACTTCTCTGCAGTGCTTGTATTTTTCATTAAGTCCTGACCTGCTTTGTCTTGCTCTCCTCCCCACCCTTATGCTCCAGTAATTATTCCATCAGATCCTAAGTATCTTAAGGGTATCTGTGGCAATACAGATCTGTCTATGTTGCCATAGCCCAAGCCATGAACTGGTTAAACCAGCTCAGGACAATGTGACCCAGGAATTGTGCCAGCAGCAGTTCCTATAAACAGATCTATGTCCATTAAACACATCAACTGAGCTTAAGGGACTAATGACTATGCACCTTCCAGGGATGCCGGAGACCTGGTCAAGTCATCAGTATAGCAGTTCCAACGACATCTAGAAGGACATCATATGAGATTGGCTAATACTGAACATTCTGAAGGCTAGTGACTGCAGGCCCATGGGAATGCACTTTCTTATCCAAAGGGAAGACTCTTTTATGACCAGAGATTGTTCTATAGTAGGTGTCGCCAACAGAGCCTGGCATGGGGGTAAAGGTTTTGTGTCCATTTCTGGTCCATCTGAGTGAATGCTTTCTGTCAATGTAGGGTCCCTGGCCATCTTTGTAACCATTATTGATTTCTGTTCTACTTGGTTGTTCAGTGGAACAGTGCAGAATACCTCAAGGGTAGCACCCCCAGGGATGATTGTTCTGCTATACAAATTCAAAATCTACAGGAACTGAAATTGGCCAGTTGAGGACACATGAAATGGAATTCAAGACATTACTGGAATTCTAATTTGAGACGGCTCTAGAGAAGAACTTAACAGCTCTTTGCTTGTCCTCTTGGGTCTGATGCTTGACAGGAAATGAGTTTGAAAGGTTCAGAGGCAGGTCACAGAACTCATATCACTGCCAGCTGCTCTGATGACCCTAACAGTATGTTTTGAGAAACCTGATATACTTGCTTATTATTAAAGCCATTTTTCCTTGGAGAAGTCACGTCTAAAACTAGGTTCCACTAGACACACAGCTAGCCTATTACACAGCTATCCCCCACCACATTCTTCTCAAGTGACACTTGTTGTATGAGCTAAGACTATAAAAATGTGGAAAATGTTGTGTTGTAATTTGGGGGTGAATGCAATAGGATCATCTGTTTACAGGAACGTTCCCGTCTTGTTTTGTTTGCAAGCATTTGTTGCGCCTGTCCTTCAGACCATCTTCCCTGTGGAATCCAAAGAAATACTGGAAATTCCTGACATCTGGTATCTGAATTTTCTATTTGGCAGGAACCAGTGTCTAATGCTGAGCTGATCCAGCATGAAAGGTAGGTTTACATGGATCCACTATGTGCTTCTGTAAAGCAATTTATTAATTTTAAAGTGTCTTTACTTATACCTTATTCTAAGAGTATTTTTTCTGGCAATGATCTATCTTAGAAGCATAATGACGCTCCCTCTTTTAACAGCAGCTACTGATTTGATCTCACCCATGAAGTTGTGTGTGCAGCTGACGCAGTTGTACTATGTTCATCTAGTGGAGCATTCTGACATGGGAGAGGGTTGAACATCCCCAGTACCAGTGTGTGTGTGTGTGTGTGTGTATGTATCTTCAAGTCACCTTACAACTGATGGCAAATGGGTTTTCTTGTTGTTGTTTTTGTTGTGTGCCTTCAAGTCATTTATGACCTATGGTGATCCTAAGGCAAACCTATCATGGGGTTTTCTGGGGCTGAGAGTGACTTGCCCAAGGTCACCCAGTGAGTTTCCATGCCCAAGCAAAGAATCAAACCCTGATCTCCAGAGGCACAGTCCAGTGCTCTTACTACTATACCACACTAGCACTCTCAGGACCAGTAGCCACAGGCATTAAATATAGTTAGACCTCATATTAAGTGGAGTGCCCCAGTGCTCTGTTCTAGGCCATATACTGTTCAACGTTTTTATAAATGACACAGATAACAGTCTGCATATCAAACAGACAAAGAACACAAAGCTAGGATGCATAATCGATACTACAGAAAACAAAGGACAAAGTGCACAGCTTTAAAAAGAGACTTACTGTTGCCAAATTCAATTTGAATTCAGGATAGATCTGGATTTTATCTCATGGATTTTTGCCACCAGCACCACTGGGTGGGTGCATTGGCAGCAAAAATCTATGCAATAACATTCTGGTATATCCCAAATGTGAATCAAATTCAGCAGCAGTAAGTTGCTTTTTAAAGATATGTTTTAATCTATAAAGATTCAGAAGGAACTCAACAATCTGGAACAACAAGATGGGATTTAATAGAAATAGATAGAAAGTCTTACATTTGGGTACAAAAACAAAACCAGAGACACAGGCATAGAATGGAGAATATCTGTAACAGAAAAGGGCTAAGATGTCTTAGAGGACTACAAGCTGAATATGAGCCCAGCCGTGTGATGTAGCAGCTAAGAAAGCTAACGCAAAGTTTCAAAGTTTCACTCAGTTCTAAGGAAATAATAATTCTGCTCATATTTAAATTACTATATCCAATGCTGGACAGAAACATTATCAGCAATGTTGCACATCTATCCTCTAAGTGGTTGTTGGGGGGGGGGGCGGGGAGCGAATCAGACTGCAGAAGCGTGTATGTGTTCATTAGGACTGCTACTGGCCCATGGGTCACATGCTCCCATGCCTGTTACAAGACTTGTTTAATTTATTAATGCTACGATATAATTCTCAGTCTGCATTTGTTATTTCAAATGTCTGAACAGACATGTTTTTTAAAAGAGAGAGAGAGAAGATGACAAAGGATTAGCCCTGAACTCTATTGCTTGTCCTACCTATTTTTAACATGTTTATGCTTAGAATTCTATCAGCTCTAACTGATGGGATTTTAACTATCATAGTGATTCCCAGGGAAGGCCTGTCTGCCTCTTTCCATAAAATATGGCAGACATGTAATTTTATACAAACTACAGCAAATGGCTGGCAGAGATAAGTTATTGAAAAGCATCAATCAAGAAGAAATATCAGAAAAAGTACTGCAAGTCTGTCAGCACTCTTTGTGGAGCACAAAAACAAAACAAAAAAATGTACTCCATACATTCATTATTAGTGTCCCTGGTGGCAGAGACCCCTCATTGGCTCCAAATCAGGAATGCATGCAGGCATGCTCCCAAGCACTCACACACTTTGCAATCTCTCCTTCTCCTCACCCAGTGAGAGTTTCTGCATCAGCGATACTGTGAATAATAACCCACGGCCAAAACAGAAGAGAGCCAAAGCTCTGTGTGTCAAGGATCTGTCAATGCAGAAAACATTACAGTGTGTTTTCCCTCCATAAGAGCGACAGGAACACATTTCAGATTTTGTTAATATTGTAGCAAACCTTTAATAGCTTCAGGTGATTTTTACCCATGTTAAAAAAAAGTTGGAAGCACGGTGGACAATTCCTAGATCTAAAGCAAAGATCCAAGGGGAGGGGAGGGGGAGACCCACTTGACATCTAATTGGTTTCTGGGTAGTTCCAGACACAGTTTTTGCAATGTAGAAGGTTGTGGGAAGTCATCTTTCTCTTCAGTTTGCATCTGTCACTTGTTTTCCCATTATTTGCTCCTGCCTTTTTTCCTACATAAGAAAATCCATTTTAAAAAAGAGAGACAGAACAGCATCCCAATGTCTTTTGATTATGAGGATCCCTCTGTCTAGAAGTACCTTAGGAAGAATAAGAGAGCAGTCTTCTCTTGTTCTGCCCTGTTATGAAAGTGTGGGGGGGGGGGGAGCAAACGGACAAAAGGTGTATCTTGTATATTGTATATTCCTGTATGTTGAATGGACACACTGGACACTTGCAAAAATAAGCAGGGTTTTTTGTTTTTGTTTTTTTGATTGGTTGGTTGGGTGTTGTTTTTTTTGTGGGGGGGCGAAGCTTTAATATTACATGGACAGGCCTTAGAACCCTACTCTATTCCTCTCTATATTTTTTTTCTTTCCTTTTTTTGAGATACACTCTTTTGGGAGAGTCATTTAAATTCCCTTACAGATGTTCTTCAAATCCTGATCTCTTGCCTACACAGCTATAGCTAAGGGAATATAAAATGTCATGCTTCAGTATTTCAAGCCAAATCTTAAACTATTCTTAAAATCCTTCTTTGGAGCCACATCTGCCAAATGTAACACTTCGTGGCTGCATTATTCTGCAATACTGAAGCCAATCCATGCACTGAAACCAATGGATTTCTGATAGAGGCTTGAGCAAATGGTGATATATTTCTGTCCTGCTATATGAAGAACTGGGGACTTAATTCAGGCATAAGCCATGAGTGTGACTCCTAGTGGTGGTAAGAACCTACCTTGTACCAGTGTGGGGTCAAGCTATTAAGCTTGGAAATAACCCAGGATAAGGTTCTGCCATGATAATGTCAAGAGAGTAAATAAGCTTGCTGGAAGTCAAACTCAGCCAAATCCTCAAGGTCTAGCAAATTCCTCACTTGCCTGGAAAACAGTTTCATTGTACAAAAGGTGGAAGAGGCAACAAGGGGATCAGCCATTTTAGATCTGATCTTAACCAACAGGGATGACCTAGTTAATGGGGTGCAAGTGGTTGGATCCTTATGGGGAAGTGACCATGTTCTCCTGGAGTTTGTAATACAGTGGAAGGGAGAAGCTAGGCATAGTCAGACACGCACTCTAGACTTTAGGAGAGCTGATTTCAATAAACTTAGAGAAATACTGGGGGTGATCCCATGGTCAGGAATACTAGAAGAGAAGGGAGTTCAAGGCGGATGGGAGTTTCTCAAAGAGGAGATACTGAAGGTGCAATTTCAAACAGTTCCAATGAGAAAGAAAAAAGGAAGATATCTCAAGAAGCCAGGATGGATGACTAAGGAACTTTCAACTGAGCTAAGTTTTAAATGGAACATGTATAAGAAATGGAAAAATGGGGAAATCATCAAAGAGGAATTCAAACAAATAGCAAGCACGTGTAAGGATAAAGTCAGAAAAGCTAAAATGCAGAATGAACTCAGGCTTGCTAGAGAGATTAAGAACAATAAAAAGGGCTTTTTTGGATATGTCTGCAGCAAAAGGAAGAAGAAGAAAACGGTTGGGCCACTGCATGAAGAAGATGGCAAAATGCTAACAGGGGACAGAGAAAAGGCAGAATCACTCAACACCTTCTTTGCTTCAGTCTCCTCAGAAAAGGCAAAGGGTGCTCAACCTAAGGATAATGGAACAGAAGACAGAATAGCCGGAATTCAGCACAGAATAAGTAAAGAGATAGCACAGGAATACCTGGTTAACCTAAATGAATATAAGTCTCCAGGACCAGATGAACTACATCTAAGGGTATTAAAAGAACTGGCAAATGTAATATCAGAACCACTGGCAATAATCTTTGAGAACTCCTGGAGAACAGGAGAAGTCCCAGCAAACTGGAGGAGGGCAAACGTTGTCCCCATCTTCAAAAAGGGAAAAAAGAGGATCCCAACAATTATCGTCCAGTTAGTCTGACATCAATTCCAGGAAAGATTCTAGAGCAGATCATTAAACAGAGAGTCTGTGAACATTTAGAAGCCAATGCCATACTCACAAAAAGTCAACATGGGTTTCAGAGAAACAAGTCATGCCAAACAAACCTGATCTCTTTTTTTGATAAAATTATCAGCTTGGTAGATGAGGGGAATGCTGTGGATATAGTGTATCTTGATTTCAGTAAGGCCTTTGACAAGGTTCCCCATGACATTCTTGCAAACAAGCTTGTAAAATGTGGGATAGACAAGGTAACTCTTACATGGATTTGTAATTGGTTGACTGACCGAACCCAAAGGGTGCTCAACAATGGTTCCTTCTCATCCTGGAGAGAAGTGACCGAAGGGGTCCCACAGGGCTCTGTCCTGGGACCAGTGCTATTCAACATTTTTATTAATGACTTGGATGACAGTATTGGGGGCATACTTATCAAATTTGCAGTTGACACTAAACTAGGAGGAGTAGCTAATTCCCCAGAGGACAGGATCAAAATTCAAAATGACCTGAATAGACTAGAAAGCTGGGCCAATGCTAACAAAATGAAATTCAACCCAGAGAAATATAAAGTTCTGCACTTAGGGAGGAAAAATGAAATGCAGAGATATACAATGGCTGAATGAAACTATGTGTGAAAGGGATCTAGGAGTCCAAGTAGACCATAAGCTGAACATGAGTCAACAGTGCGATGCGGCAGCTAAAAAGGCCAATGCAATTTTAGGCTGCATCAATAGAAGTATAGTGTCTATATCAAGGGAAGTAATAGTGCCACTCTATTCTGCTTTGGTCAGGCCCCACCTGGAATACTGTGTCCAGTTCTGGGCACCACAATCCAAAAAAGATGTGGAGAAACTGGAGCAGGTCCAAAGGAGGGCAACTAAAATGGTGAAGGGTCTGGAAACCATGCCCTATGAGGACCGCCTTAGGAACTGGGGATGTTTAGCCTGGAGAAGAGAAGGTTAAGAGGAGATATGATAGCCCTGTTTAAATATTTGAAGGGCTGTCATATTGAGGAGGGAGCAAGCTTGTTTTCTGCTGCTCCAGAGACTAGGACGCGGAACAACGGATATAAATTGCAGGAAAAGAGATTCCACCTCAACATTAGGAGGAACTTCCTGACAGTAAGGGCTGTTCAACGGTGGAACACACTCCCTCGGGGAGTGGTGGAGTCTCCTTCCTTAGAGGTCTTTAAGCAGAGGCTGGATGGCCATCTGTTGGGGATGCTTTGATGGAGAATTCCTGCATGGCAGGGGGTTGGACTGGATGGCCCTTGTGGTCTCTTCCAACTCTATGATTCTATGATTCTATGATTCTAAGTTCTCTTTGATGTTAAAATTAGATTAACGTAAAGGGATAACAAAGGAAGAGCCACAGGGACTACACTACTTGGAATGTTTAGAAGTAGAGGACACCCTATTGCCAGTAATTTATAGCTCTCACACTCATATTTTTGCTTCTGTATTAAGAATACAGGGGGAAAGGGGAGAAGGGGACAAGCAAGGTAAAGATGACTGTAGGAAAAAGAACACAGGCTTTCCAAAAAAGTTAACCAGTTTCTAATCTATGGTGAAGGGAAATGTCTCATCATTCCTACTCTGGAACACTGGGAGATGAAAGAGACACCATTACTACCAAAAACTAGATTCCATCCTACAATGGTGATGCTCTATTAAGCATGCCAGAGAGAAGATGTATGGAACTGAATGTGGGTGAATGAGAATGAGGGGAAAAGAACAGTGGGCTTACAACGGAAATTTACACTAATACCCATTTTTGCTGGATTCATTAAGGTAGCCAATCCACAAAAACCAAATGAAATCTGGTGGATACCTGATGAGGCTTCTCTACTTCTGTTGCACCATTAAGCAACTGTCCAGCAGATATTTTCTGGAAGGTGAATGGGCTATTAAACTCTGACCTGCATGGGGAGGCAGTGCATGGCACTGAGTCTGCAAGCTTTATATGCCAAGGCTTATACTTTTCTGTTTACTTACTTAATTTTATTTTATTTATATCCCATATTAACAGGGGACCCAAGGCAGCTCACAACATGAATTAAAACAAAGTGCATTTTACAACTCTAATGATAAATTTTCTTTTTTTAAAAAATACATAAATAAACCAGCATATTGAAACATCAGTATGTTAAAAGTGTGTACAATCATTTGAAAAGAATAACAATGAAAATACTGAACATATATCCCTTTAAAACACCTTTCTACTCAGCCAATTAGTTATAAAATGCCTGTTCAAATGAAAAGTTCCTCACCTGCTGGTGGAAGGAGAGCAGACAGGGGCCAGCCTAGCTTCCCAAGGGAGAAAATTCACAACCTGGTAGCAGCTACCAAAAAGGCGTTCTCACCAAGCGTAGCTTTACTAAGACATTTTAAGTTACCTGGCTGCATTTGCCACCTTTTAAAAATGTTTAATGATGGCCATATTTTTTAAAATTGTAACAATTTAGAATAATCATTCCTGTATACCATCCTAATATTTACAATAATAATTAAATAATAATATTTAATATTTAAATGAATTGCAGCAATCATTACGTATAAATTCAAATACGCATCTTCTTTGAGCTCATCCACTTTGCATGCTGTTTCACTGCTTCTGTGGAAGGGACTCTTGTATAATGTATACTTTCTTATCCAGTCTGGAAGCATGAACAGAAGCCATTACTCACATAGAATCATAGAATCATAGAATCATAGAATCATAGAGTTGGAAGAGACCACAAGGGCCATCCAGTCCAACCCCCTGCCATGCAGGAACTCCCAGTCAAAGCATCCCCGACAGATGGCTATCCAGCCTCTGCTTAAAGACCTCCAAGGATGGAGACTCTACCACACTCCGAGGGAGTGTGTTCCACCGTCGAACAGCCCTTACTGTCAGGAAGTTCCTCCTAATGTTGAGGTGGAATCTCTTTTCCTGCAGCTTGCATCCATTGCTCCGCGTTCTGGTCTCTGGAGCAGCAGAAAACAAGCCTGCTCCCTCCTCAATATGACATCCCTTCAAATATTTGAACAGGGCTATCATATCACCTCTTAACCTTCTCTTCTCCAGGCTAAACATCCCCAGCTCTCTAAGTCGTTCCTCATAGGGCATGGTTTCCAGACCCTTCACCATCTTAGTTGCCCTCCTTTGGACCCGCTCCAGTTTCTCCACATCCTTTTTGAATTGTGGTGCCCAGAACTGGACACAGTATTCCAGGTGGGGCCTCACCAAAGCAGAATAGAGAGGCACTATTACTTCCTTTGATCTAGACACTATACTTCTATTGATGCAACCTAAAATAGCATTGGCCTTTTTAGCTGCTGCATCACACTGCTGACTCATGTTCAACTTATGGTCTACTTGGACTCCTAGATCCCTTTCACACATAGTTTCATTCAGCCAGATGTCCCCCATCCTATATCTGTGCATTTCATTTTTCCTCCCTAGGTGCAGAACCTTACATTTCTCCGCATTGAATTTCATTTTGTTAGCGTTGGCCCAGCTTTCTAGTCTATTCAGGTCATTCTGAATTTCAATCCTGTCTTCTGGAGTATTGGCTACTCCTCCTAATTTGGTGTCATCTGCAAATTTGATAAGTATGCCCCCAATTCTGTCATCCAAGTCATTAATAAAGATATTGAATAGCACTGGGCCCAGGACAGAACCCTGTGGGACCCCACTGGTCACTTCTTTCCAGGATGAAAGGGAGCCATTGTTGAGCACCCTTTGAGTTCGGTCAGTCAACCAGTTACAAATCCATGTAATGGTTACCTTGTCTAGCCCACATTTTACGAGCTTGTTTGCAAGAATGTCATGGGGAACCTTGTCAAAGGCCTTACTGAAATCAAGATATACTATATCCACAGCATTCCCTTCATCTACCAAACTGGTAATTTTATCAAAAAAAGAGATCAGATTTGTCTGGCAAGACTTGTTTCTCTGAAACCCATGTTGGCTTTTTGTGATTATGGCATTGGCCTCTAAATGTTCACAGACTCTCTGCTTAATGATCTGCTCTAGAATCTTTCCTGGAATTGATGTCAGACTAACTGGACGATAATTGTTGGGATCCTCTTTTTTCCCCTTTTTGAAGATGGGCACAACGTTTGCCCTCCTCCAGTCTGCTGGGACTTCTCCTGTTCTCCAGGAGTTCTCAAAGATTATTGCCAATGGTTCCGATATTACATTCGCCAGTTCTTTTAATACTCTAGGATGTAGTTCATCTGGTCCTGGAGATTTATATTCATTTAGGTTAACCAGGTATTCCTGTACTATCTCAGTTCTCTGACAGCTCATTTCTATCCATGCTTACTCAGAGAGAAGTCTTACTAGAGAGAAGTACAGTATATACAGTGGATCTTACCCCATCAAGTAAGTATGTACAGGATTGCAGCCTGCAATTCTTGATTCCATGACAAGCACAGCTGATCTTTGCTAAGCATCTGTAACTTGTAGAAGACTGGCATCTGACTTTCTAATGGTTACTATCCCCCATTATGATATGACAGCAACTGACTTAGAAGCTTCCATGATATCAGAAAGACATTCCATGGACAGGTAAGCCCAATCTTTTCATAGGTCTCTGTAAAGGAATATGCTACCTCCTTTTCATTCACCAAATGGTTAGTCAGAGTTCCTTCTCTTCTCCACTACCCCTAACTCAAGAACATCTCCTTGTTTTGCTGGCAGCGTAAGGCTGCCCTGCAAAGCTATTTGAGGTTTTGAATTACACTCATGATCACAAACAACATCACAGGTCTGATGCAATCCACCCCTACAATGGACATCTTTCTGGACAAAGAATGAAATACGGAAGATTGGTCTGACTTTACAGGCTCAGCATATGTAAAAATGTTCCACAGTAAAACTACCTATGTTTAAATAGTGTCTTGTTTTTAAATATTCTTCCCATGGAAGAAAGCAAAGAAATAAGAGCTGCTCTATATGAGTATCAAATTCCATTCTTTGGGAGGGAAATGCTAGTGTTTAAGAACAAGTTGTAAGTTTATGTGCAGCCTGACCTTTAAAACTGAAGAATGCAAGGGCTGATGAAGAAAATAAGCTAATGAAACAATAACAAAAGAAAACAAAAAAACAGTACAACAAATTACACAACAGATTGCCTACGGTTTAGGCGGAGAATCTTCATAAAAGAGCATGTTGCCCCAATCCCAGAAGGAATGGAAATAGCTTAGGCTAAGTTGTTTCTTCTTGCCAAAGCAACAAAGGAGCTAAACAAAAATGCAAACTATTTTAATTGATCCCGCCTGGCTCCCTGGGGGGATGCTGTGTTCTTTAGCTTGTGGGCAACAGAACCAAGGAAGTTGTCCCATATTCTTCTGCCGATTGTCTACTCAGAAACATGGAATGCACAGAAGGCCAGAAAAAATGAGATCAGGGATTGGCTTGGAAGACATCTGAAGTCAAATGTAAAATCTGACAAGGACAAACCACACTGGAACCTCGCATGTAGCACAGGCAAGGGCTGGAAAGTCTGATGTCATTGCAGATCAACTCTTAAAATTAATTGCATTTCTCTCATTTTATGATGTATCAGCTATTCTCTTCATTTAGTTATTGTTTATGAAGTGTCAGCTATGTACTTGCCATTACCCACCCAACAGAAGAACCTAAAGACCATCCCTAAATGAAGAAAAACAACCAAAAAGGGTGGGGGAACCAAAGGTCAACTTGATTAACTTTGGGTATTTGAGTATCCTAAAAAAATTCAGGATTTTTATTATAGTGGCTTGCTACAGCTCATGGAAATTCTACAATAAGTTGTTCAACTGGTAGTCTGCTAAGCCAAGCATACCCTAAAGACCATCTTGTAGGACTGCAAGATAACACTACAGAGAGAAAGAGAGAGAGCTAGCAAAAGCAGGACATTTCTATAACCTAAACTATGCAACCAACCTTTATTGGATCAGGATTGGGAATGATGTGGCCTCCAGATGTTATTATTGAACTGCAGCTCCTAGCACCCCTTAGCATTGGATGTGCTTGCAAGGGCTGCTGGGAGCTTCAGTTAAGTAAAATAGAGAAGGAGCTTTGTAATTATCAAAAGGATAATAAAGTTTAGTTGTATAAAACAGAGACCAGTGTACTGCCATGCCATAGATTTCAAAAAATCAAAACCAACCCTTTCTGTTTAAAAAAATCATTTAAAAAGCTATTGAGAAGAACAAGGAGAGGGTATTTAAAGAGTAAATAGTAAGAACATGGGCAATGAAGAATAAGGATACCAGAAGACAGTTGCATTCACTGGGCAGTGTATGTACTGGAGGAGAGCTACTTCAACCCAATCCACAATGCATTTTTTCCACATTCCAGTTCTGTCATGCTGAAAACTAACCTGTCTACTTTTTCCTGCTTTACCTGTGACATGTTGCTTTTACTGTTTCTTTTTCCCCCATCCAGCCAAGGCCTGGGGCTAATGAATGCTGCTAGAAGATGGCTGTCCTGCTTGTTTCCATGCAGCAAGTTGCTTGTATGTACAGTAAGTACATAGAATCATAGAATTAGAAGAGGCCTGAACCCCCTGCCAAGCAAGACATGTATTTCTCCCTTCTGATAGGGGGATTTTCTTTATAACACTGCTAACTTTCGGAGTTGATGCAGGTACCCTGGCACTGACAATCTCCTGATCTGTGTGATGATGATGATGATGATGATGATGATGATGATGATGATGACGACCCTGCTTTCCACCCAATGCAGCGACTCAAAGCAGCTCTAAGCTGCTCAACAGTGCCCTTAGAAGCGCTGGTGATCAAAGATCCACTTCCAGACTAATTCCAGCTCCTCTCATGTGTTCCAGATCCAAGTTTAAGGGAATATATCTCCACTGTCCTCTCCCAGCTTCATCTGCCATTCTTTGTGCAATCATAGTTTGTGTTTCACATTCCAATGTACATTCCAAAATATGTACATTTGCACAAACAAATGCTCAGATGGGCTGCAGTTTTTCGCTTGCTGCCCTGACAAGATTGGTCCAGATTTCTCACAAATCAGAGAAAGTTTTCCCACAATCAGCACCAATTCAAGATTTTGCTGCCTGATGTACAGGACAAGATGGTCCTCATTTTGTACATAGAAGCCCACCAAACTGCTAGGTCAATCTGATTTCATCAAGGCCCTCATTACACCAAAACACACCGGTAGGCTATCTTTCATAGCGCACGCAACTATGTCTGGCCTGCACACAACGGCCCGTTCTAGACTGGCACTAAAGAGCGCTTTTAGGGCTCTTTAGTGCGCATTTAGGGTTAGGGAGGGAAGAGCGTCCACTCCCTCCCTAACCCGAAAGCGTAGGGGCACCGCCATTTAAAAATGGTGGCGTCCATACGGAAGTGCTATGATGTCATGGAGCATGCAGCGTTTAGAAACGCTGTGCGCCATGACAACGTCGCACTGCAGGAGGGCGCCAAGTGCACCCTTCCCGCGGTGCAAAAAGGAGCTCTGAAACAGAGCTCCTTTTTGCTTCCAGGTGTTTGGCGCAGCCTTCCCTTGACGCAGCACCGCCAAGGGAAGAAGGTGTAGCGGGCACCCAGGCCACTTGCTGCACCCCGCTTTGAGGCCGCGGGGTAGCATCAGTTTGCCACTTCCCCACGGCCTCCGGAAGCGACGGGGTGGGGCCTCTGGGGCTGCCGGTGTGGCAGCCTTGACCCCATCCCGCCACTTCTTGGGGTGGCTACAGACCGCCCCTTTTGGGTGGTGTGTACTGCCCCAATAAGAAAGGAAACAAGTACATATTGACTCTTACCTCTGCCCCAACTAAATCCATTCCCCAGTTTTATCTCTGCCTAATTCAGTCTCTACAGAGCTAAAAACCTCATGTGGTGCATGCATGAACAAGAGTATGCAAGAATATTCTCCATTTATGTAATGTTTATGCATATACCATAAGTGGAACCCCCCCCCCCCCCGCTTTCTGGACCTTTGTTCTCTCCTGCTTTGTGCTCACTAAACAGTGAATCTCACAAATAAACCTTCTTGAACAGCTTGTTTTTTGAGAAATCAGTTATGAGCAGCCATTTAAAATAGTATCCACATAATAGCTTTGTGGTGTGCATCACATACACAACATGACTCAGAAATAAGTTTAAGAAATAATCCTGCAAAATGACGGATATTCTTTTCAGCAGCTTGGTGCTGCTATATAAATACTCAGTCATCGTGATGGTGCATAAATGTTCAACTTTTCCTGCCATGCTTTTAAAATGCAGTCTACTTCTTTCTCATGGCTCCAGACCTAAGGACCTATTATTCTTTACTTTCATGTCACACATCACAGTATGCTTTCCTCCAGCCCAAGCTTTATTTTAGACAGTTAATCATAATAATTTTTCTGTTTTGTTTGTTTAGTCACAGGATGTTTAAGATTCCTCCTTTTGGTGATGGAGGGGGGTTTTTTTGCAGCTGCTTCTATTATCTGCCATCATTTACACTGTCTTGCTGTAGCTTTCTAGGCATTTCACAACAGGATGAATATTTTTTTAAAAAAATGATGATTAGCAAATGGCAAAATAACAAGAGATGAATCACAATAAACCAGATACCATTTCTGAGACTGGAAAGTCCTCTCTTGACCCCTCCATGGAAGCACTTTTCCAGGTTTAGGCAATCTTGCAAGCAAAAAGTCAGTTTTGCAGATCCACTCCCTCAATAAAAAAAAAAAGCAAACTCGCCAGAGACACAGGTTTGGAGACCCACATCTCCACTGAATACACAAAAAAGACAGGGTGAGGACATAGGGACAGAGAAACAACTGATGGAAAAGGGTGCTTCAAATTTCCATGTGCTGATTTCCTTTCCCTTTGCCTCTAGCCAAAGCAAACACATATCTGTAAATCTTACCCAGGGAAAGGTGGAAGTGGACAAGGCAAATCAGGTATATTAGTCTCAAGGACAGTGACTGTCTTCAGGCAGGAGGATGAGCCTTTATCTCTCTAATCCAGATCTCAGATACTATCCCACAGTGGCATCACTAAAGTTGATGTCACCTAGTGTGGTAACTCAAGATGTCACATCCCCCATTGATCTCCTCCCATAACTACACCATACAGAATCCTTCATCATGTTTTTTGTACTCATGTTAGTCATAAATCCTAATTCCCATATATCACTGAATCCAATGGCAATAGTTGTGTCATAAACAACAAGCAAAATTAACATGATACCTTTAAATTACAATACTGTATACCGTTTCCCCAAAAATAAAACATCCTCAGAAAATAAGACCTAGTAGAGGCTTTGCTGAATTGCTAAATACAAGACCTCCACTGAAAGTAAGACCTAGCAAAGTTTTTGTATATAAACATATATACACTATATAATAAATGTTAATTTTTGTTTGTTCAACAAGAAATGTGACTTCTTCTTTGTGGAAAAATAAGACTTCCCCTGAAAATAAGGCCTTGTGCATCTTTGGGAGCAAAAAATAATATAAGACACTGTATTATTTTGGGGAAAACATGGTATGTACAGCCCCAGTGTAATTACATATTCATAGTTTAATGGGGTTGGAGTGAAAATTTGGTAAAAGAAAATTTAAAAAGAATTTTAAAAATAAAAATAAAATTAAAAACTCTTTCCTTTCTCCTTCCACTGAACCTCATCCCACTCTCTTCAGCATTTTAATGGAGCACAGGCAAATGCCACAGCCTGTTTCTGCCCAAAGGCAGATGTTTGAGAAGCCGTGCTGTCACCCCTTCTTAGGGAGTCACCTGGTGCAGTCTGCACCCTCTTGTGATGCCACTGCTATCCCATATGCCATGTTCCCTCTTCTCCCTCCCCCTCTTCTTCACTCTGCCTTACAACTCGTGTCTTGTCTCCTTGTTTTTTAGAACTTCAATATAAGCCCAAAATCTATGTGAATCTGACACAGTTTATCTTCCCACAGGCCAGAGTGGGGAACACTTTTTCCACAACCCTTCAGAGATAATCTGTCAGAATCGCAAACAGTGGTGGATGAGGTCAAAGCTGAAAGCAGACATGATCAAAACGGCAAGTGTTCAGTTTTGCTACACCACAGGATTTCCTCTCCCTCCCTCCCACTCAATTCTGCCTATTTTTGTGCCAGCCTACTCATCTCACCCTGCTTTTGCCATCCCATCTCTGTGGGTCACAAGAAATCAGGTCCATATGAAACTAGGTTGAGAGACACAGTTACTCCATATTGGATATGTCTTTCAACTTATTTGTTCAGATGTTTTTACTGACTCTTTACTCCTGCTGTCCAATATTAGCCATCTCTCAAACAAATATGACCAACTATCTAAATGACCCTGACTAGAATGAAGCAAGAGCAAAGCCCATGGGGGATGAGGGGGACGCGGAAAGTTCTGCTTACTAAAAGCCCAAAACTTCAAATTTTTTATATTCAGGAGGATTGGGTGGTGCAAATTCTGGATTTGTCATAAAGATACACTTTATGGTACAACTATTACTACTAGTAGTAGTAATACTAATATGGGAATTTTTCAGTGAGTAGATCATATTAGTATTTAAATAAATCATGGTTTCTCTTCTGAAATTAAGAATTTGTTTTACATCAAACCTGCCAGTAGTTACACCCATGATCTTAATTTTAAAAGTAGGAAAATTTCAATTGAGAGGTATTCATACTATACATAGGGAATTTAACAGGGACCATTTGGCTTTTAACATAGAAGGAAGTAGTTCTTTCTATTACTGAATGCACCATGGAAACCATCAGTTTTAGAAAGTGTGTGCAAATCGAACAGAAGCATGTAAGAAATTTACACAGAAATAAACACGATAACAAATGGAAGTAAAGTACATGATGAATGATTATCATAAAGCATTTCCCTTACAATATGGACACCTTCACTAAATAAAACCAAGAAATAAGAAACTATCCATTCTACCTCTTCAAGATCATTCTTGCTGCACTTCAGAAGTGGACCCAAAAAAAATTATATTGCATAGTTGTTTTGTAAAATATTCCTTTGACAGCGTAAAGCCATGCCGATCTGCTCTCTCCCACAGCTCCAGTGAATATTGTGCACATAAGAGAAGATGATGGAACTCATGCACTGAGGATCAAACAGCTCATTTATATTTTAAGATTGGGACTTACGGGGGATTGCAAATTCATCATCCCATAAACATATTTTTAAATAAACATAGCAAAGAGAATGCCATTAGAAAACACCATTTCAAATTTAATTTTACATGTTCTTGGTTTTTAAATTTAGATCCATAAATAAATTTATTGGTGTCTGTATCAATCTATGAAATGAAGCGGAGAATGTGGATTTATGAAGAACAGACAGCATGTCCTTCCTGGCCATAAGGTGGCAGTGTTACTTTTTGCTCTGAATTTGGAAGGGAGGGAGAATATAAATATAAATATCACTGATACCCTCTTTCCCCAAAAATAAAACATCCCCTGAAAATAAGACCTAGTAGAGGTTTTGCTGAATTGCTAAATATAAAGGCTTCCCCCAAAAGTAAGAACTAGCAAAGTATATATATATATATATATATATATATCTACAGTATATAATAAATGTTCTTTTTTTTTAACAATAAATGTGAATTCTTCTTCATGGAAAAATAAGACATCTTCTGAACATAAGACCTAGCACATCTTTGGGAATAAAAATTAATATAAGACACTGTCTTATTTTCGGGGAAAGTAGTATCGATTTATATAAACACACTTTCAACGGCTACCAAAAAGAGTAAGATTAGCTTCTCCATTCACATAGTATTTATACACATATTTTATCTGGACAAAACTGAATTCAGACATGACAAGAGAAAAAGATCCTAGTCAGAAGATTATGCGAGTTATTTAGTACCCTGTTTCCCCATAAAATAAGACCTAGTAGAGGTTTTGTCTGAATTGCTAAATATAAGGCCTCCCCTGAAAGTAAGACCTAGCAAAGTTTTTGTATATAAATATATATATAGCATATAATAAATGTTCTTTTGGGGGGGGGGGTTCAACAATAAATGTGAATTTTTCTTCATGGAAAAATAAGACATCCCCAAAAATAACACCTAGCACATCTTTGAGAGCAAAAATTAATATAAGACACGGTCTTATTTTCAGGGAAACATGGTATTTCATGCCTACCTTTATTGCTAAAGGCACCAAATCCTTTCTGATCTTGGAAGCTAAGGAGAGTCAGCCCTTGCTAGTACTTGGATGGGAGACCACCAACAAATACCAGGTACTATAGGCTATATTTCAGAAGAAGGAACTAGCAAAACCTGAGTAAGAAAATCCTACAAAATTCATTGGGTCAGCATAAATCAACAGGAGACTTGAAGGCACATATACATGCAAACATGTACAGTGGTCCCCCGGGTTACGAAGGTAATCCGTTCCGGATTACCTTTCGTAACCCGGAAATGACCGCATCCCGGGGGACCGCTACTTCCGGCGGACCGCGTGGCCAATTTAAAGGGGCCACGCGGTTTTTCTGTTTCGTTCCCCGGGGGATCCTTCGGATCTCGGGGGAATTTTAGTGGTCCCGCCGGTTTTGCACCCCGGGGATTTCGTTCCCTGGGGGATTCGGATCCCGGGGGACCACTGTACATGCTATTGCTAATAGACCTAAGAGCAATTTTTTTTCATTGTGTGCTTTTTTACAAGTTGGCTAACTTAAAAGTTGCACTGATTTCAAAAGTACTAATGCAAAATGAGGAGTGTAGGAAAGAAAGTCTGTGGTACAAAGATGTCCGCAAAAATACATATACTGAAATAAAAAGCCATTTCAGTCATTTATTTAACATCACTTAGTGGGAAAAGTGACTGATGATGATGATGATGATGATGATAATGATGTTTATTTATAACCAGCTCCGCTAGCAAAGTAATTGGAGCGGGATACAGCAAAGTTAAAAAGTACAGAGTAAAACAACAATATACCCCTTCCCGACCACTCCCCTAAAAATAAATTAAACCAGCAAGTATTAAAATCAACGACAGTTAAAATCAAAATCAGTAGCAATTAAAACAAAGTGCATTCTCATGAACAGTTCTTGTGGAAATACATAATAGATGAAATCACAGAAATTAAACAAAGGGGACAACTAAGGTTATCTATCCAGTTTCAGTTTCAGAGCCGGGAACTGAGGTTTTATTTATTCCTTTTCAAGGAAAGGCCTGCTGGAAGAGATGCATCTTTAAAGCCTTTTTGAAACTGGTCAATGATGTAATAAGACGCATCTCGTCCGGCAGGTCATTCCAAAGCTTGGGAGCGGTAGCTGAGAAAGTCCTCTGGGAGGTCTGTGGCAGCTGAGTTTTCATAGGCTGTAACAGGTTCCTCCCAGAGGACCGAAGTGTGCAGGGGGGGGTTCATACGGGAAGAGGCAGTCCCTGAGGTGAGATGGGCCTGGGCCATGTAGGGCTTTAAAGGTTAAAACCAACACCTTGTACTGTGCCCGGAAACTAATGGGCGGCCAGTGGAGAGCTTTGAGCACTGGTGTTATGTGCTCTCTCCTAGATATTCCAGTAATAAGCCTGGCTGCCATGTTCTGAACTAGTTGAAGTTTCCGGGCTAAGCACAATGGTAGCCCCATGTAGAGTGCGTTACAGAAATCCAGACGTGAGGTTACTAGAGTGTGCACCACAGATTCCAGGTCTTTCGTGTCCAGGAGTATCAGCCAAAGCTGATAACAGGCGCTCCTGACCATGGCATTCACCTGATTAGTCATGTGAAGCGATGGAGTACCCACAGACTGCAAACGGAGTCCTTCGAGGAGAGTGTGACTCCATCGAGGACTGGTAGCTGTATTCCCAGACCTGGCTTCGGGCCTGTAACTGTTAGTACCTCCATTTTGTCTGGATTTAGCTTCAATCTGTTTTTCCTCATCCAATCCATTACCGCCGCAAGACAGTCATTAAGGGGGGAGACACCATCTGAGAGGGCAGTTGCCTCCCAACTCCAGGCAGTTTTGGAGTCTGAAGTCTGAGCTGATGATCTGGTCATGGAGAGGTATATCTGAGTGTCATCAGCATACTGAAGACACTGAGCTCCATGCCTCCGAATGATCTCACCCAGCGGCTTCATGTAGATATTGAATAGCATTGGCGACAGGATGGCACCCTGAGAGACACCGCAATTAAGCTCAATTTTGGAAGAGCAACCGTCCCCGAGCCTCACCCTTTGGGATCTGCCAAAGATAAAGGATCGGAACCACCGGAAAGCAGTGCCTCCAATTCCCAGCTCCCTTAGCCGACCCAGAAAGATGGAATGATCTACTGTGTCAAAGGCCGCTGAGAGATCCAAGAGCACCAGCAGGGTCACACTACCCCTGTCAATGCTCAGGCGGAGGTCATCGCTCAGAGCAACCATGGAAGTCTCCACTCCATGTCCTGTCCTGAAGCCGGTTTGAAATGGATCAAGATAATCGGTTTCATCCAAAATTGCCTGGAGTTGGGAGGCGACTGCCCTCTCGATCACCTTGCTTAAAAATGGCAGCAAGGACTCTGGTCTTTAGTTATTTCTATCCAGGGGGTCAAGGGAGGGCTTTTTCAGGAGGGGCTTAACCGCATCTCCTTAAGGCAAGATGGTAAGATACCCTCCCTGAGGGACGCATTGATTATGTCCTGAAGGAACACCCTCAATGCATCGCCACCCTGGGCGACCAGCCAGGATGGGCAAGGATTGAGGGGGCAAGTAGTTTTCCTCATACTCCCAAGTAGCTTGTCCACGTCATCGGTACTTACAGATTGAAACTCATCCAGTAATGTAACAACAACGGAATCGCTAGACACCTCACCAGTGGGATCTGAAGAAAAGGTGGCATCCAAGTTGGCTCTTATCCGAGAGATTTTATATGCAAAGAAGTTGTTAAACGCATCACAGCAGGCCGTCATTGGGTCAAGTAGGGGATTTGGTGCCGGGGGAACCTACGTCAGCTCCCCCACCACCCTAAACAGTTCTGCTGGGTGAGACTCTGCAGGTGCAATGCATGCAGAGCAGAAAGATTTCCGCACTGCACGCAAGGCCTCCAGATAGGCGCGAAGATGCTACCTACGGCGAATCTTGACGGACATGAGTCAGGTTTTCCGCCACTTGCACTCTAGTCGTTGTCCAACCCGCTTCATCTTCCTGAGCTCTTCTGTAAACCAGGGTTTACGGTTAGGAGTGTGTTGGAGAGGACGCTCAGGGGCAATCACATCAATAGGCTTGGGGAGGTTGGTGTTCCAAGTATTCACCAAGGCTTCAACGTGATCACCAGCATTGCCAACCCTTAAACCCTCTGGGCCAATCTAGACGCGCCAAAAGAGGCGTGTCTAGGGCCAAAAAAGCTGCGAATAGCGTTCGGGAGGGCGTAGCTTCTACACCCTCCCAAACCCTAGCACGTATGGGCGCCGCCATTATTAAATGGCGGCGACCATACGGATGCACCATACGGACGCTTTTAGACACGCTGTGCACGCCATGACGCCTTTGCGCCGCAGGAGGGCAGAAATCAGGCATTTCCGCTGTGCAAAAAAGGAGCTCCAAACAGAGCTCCTTTTGGTGGTGGGTCTTTGCCGTGGCTTTTAGATAGCCACGGCAAAGACCCAGGGAGAAAGGGGCGACGGCAGCGGCCCCTTCCTCCCTTCATCCCCGCCTCCGCAAGTGGGGTGCAGCAGGCTTCCCCATGGCCTCCAGAAGCGGTGGGATGGGGCCGCAGAGGCTGCCCGTGCAGCAGCCTTGGCCCCATCCCAGCACTTAAAGGGGCGGTCATGGACTGCCCCTTTTGGGCAGTCTAGATCTCCCCTCTAAGGCTTTCTGGAAACCAATAGGTTCCATGAGCCTTCAAGGGCGGACCATTCTAATGGGTCTGCCACCTCCGGGGGGGCAAAATGCTGCTTTTAGTTCCATCTTGATCAGAAAGTGATCCGTTCATGACAGAGTGGAGGTTTTCGTTACCTCCGCCCACGGATATTCCTGTTCCGTACTAAAAATCCCATCAAGTGTGTGACCTAAACAATGAGTAGGCCCATCAACAAATTGGGATAGGTTCATGCCAGTCATGGATTCCATGAACTCCCGAGTTGCTCCAGGAAGGACAGACGGGCTGGTCTCGAGAGGAATGTTGAAGTCGCCCAAGACCAGAAGTCTGGGCAACTCCAACAGCAGCTCAGAGACCAGCTGAGTCAGCTCAGTTAGGGAGTCTGTTAGGCAACGGGGTGGCCGGTGGCCCACTGGGTCTCCATTCAAGTATAGAACCCCTTCCTCTGCAACTAGCAAGAAATCCCACAGGAAAGGATTCTCTATCACTATGCCAATTCAACAGACACAACACTTTTTCACCCCTAGCCTGTATTTCAATTCTTGGAAGCCAATATGTTGTAGCACTGAATTACAACTCTGACAGACAGGTTTTGAATCCCTGCTTGGCCTTGGAAACCTCCTGGGTGTCTTTGGGCAGGTCACACACTCTCAGCCTCAGAGGAAGCCAAATGCAAACCCCATCTTACAAATAATCTTAGCAAGATGATACGGTAACCTTAGGTTCACACAACAACAACAGCTCTGTACCAATTTATAGATGAAGCTGTAGGATCATTCAGATAAAACAGTATCTTATAATAATGAAGTAACCATAACTTAACTTTTGCAGCAATTATTATTTATGTATTAATTTGTGGGAATGCTCCAGACTGCAGGACACTTGAAACAAAAAAACAGAGTTTGAATCAGAATTCTGAGCCACAATCTAAAACACAAAATTATTTGCAAGATGTGTTCAAGATGCCAAAAGGAACAGAAATTAAACTGGCTTTTCCCCCATTGCATGAGGTAGATGTGAATTCCAAACATCACTTCCCACGAATTAATTCTAGTGGGAAGTTCAAGAGAACTCATTTTACCTGTCAAATTCTGTGATGTGCAGCCTCTCACAGTCTGAAGCCAGCTTTATCCTTTCCAGAATTACATTAAATTATGTGTTCCCTCTTGTATTTCATTTATATTATCTATTAAGATAACGGTCTGTGTATGGTCCTCCCGCTATTGGCTTACAGTCGTCCTTTCTCTTTGACATTGGCTATGATGGATACAGATGATCGGAGCTATGGTCCAAGATGGGGAGGCTGAGATGGTCCTGCTCACTTTCTAAGTCTTCACTTTCTGTTTATTAGCTTTCAACTATGCAAAAAAAGTATTCTGTCAATCACTTGTATTTGTATGTTATGAGTTGGGTGACTTAGGAAATCACCTGTTACAAAGGCATGGGCAAGTTCCCCCTCACAGCATCTGGGCTTCAAGGACTACTAAGAGCCATACACTGAAGACACCCTCAATGGGATAATAATAAAAACAGCTAGGAGGATGTTCCACTCAGAGGAATATCATAGGATCTCATTCTCAGCCCATGTAGCACCTCATTTGAGGGAAAGTGGCTCTATGGCTATTTTTTGTACCCAAATTCCATTTAGTTTATACATTTGTGCTTGTTGTGTATCTCATAGCAGGTCTAAGCCCTTGCTTGCCAAGCCATCAAGTAAAATAAGCTGATACACTTTTAACTTTTTAAGGCACTTTATTTCAGCTCTTTTCCTAAGCAAAAAGTTGTCTCCTGCTGATTAGACCAGCCACCTCTATTTCTTTTTTTTTTAAATAAATTTTATTTACATTAAAAACAATACATTTTTTCAGTTAATGAATAACAACACACAGATTCACAGATAATGAGTTTAAGAGAAAAATAAAAAGGTAAAGAAAAAAAGCAAGAACAAAACAAAAACAAAAATAATAGAAATGAAAAATATACCAAATCTATATATTGCGAAAAGAAAAGAAAGAAAGGAAAAAATATATGTATATAAACTTAATAATAGCTGAGTTAGTCATATAAAGACTGTCTCTTTTCTCTTCACAATTACTATCCTTCAGCTATAGAAGCTTATAAAATATAGAGTAAAAAAACTTCCTATAATATTCAATCTATGTCTTAATCTTGATCTTCATATATATATATATATATATATATATATTAACGTAGTTCAGATCTAACAGTTATACAGCCTTTATAACATATCTTATCAACCACTTCTAACTTTTATCAGAACGGGCAGTTCGATTCCTTAAAGATCTATCGAGTGACCAGCCACCTCTATTTCCAGGACAAGACTTTCTCCCAGTGTACTAAAACTTTACCATGCCCTTTCTTTGTGGCCTACTCTTTGCTCCATCAAAACAGATTAGAAGGATCCCTCTGAGCAAAGTTTCTTTTCAGTATTTGCCAAAACACAGTGCCACTTCAAAGCCATAAAACTGAAATCCAAATCCACAAAACTTTTAGCAGACATGCTGGAAATTGGTGACTGTACTGTGCCAATACAAACAACAAGTTTGAATAGTGTGCTGCTGAATATTTTAAAAATATCCAAAATGACCTGCATAAAAATGGCCCCGGAGTCTATCTATTAAAGGTAAAACTTCTGACAGAATAAAAACTTTGTTGTGTCTATAGAGCTTAGGAGCCAGACCTCACCTCCACGTGCTGAGAGAGAAGCTTTGCTATTATCCAAAGGTACTACACAATGACTGTAGGAAAAGAACTAAGTAAATAGATAAATAATATTTTGAAAAGAATCCCTATGATAATACAGCTGTTAGGGAAGGCAATCATAGTGATGATATGTGTGACATGGCCAATATGTTTAGTAGCTGGAATTCATATAGAAAAGAAGGAATCACCCATCAGCACATCATTTATCAAGCTGTTTATTGCCTTGGGCAATCCATGTGTTCGGGGGTCATTTTAGTTAGTGCTGATATTCAATCTAAATTATTTCTGTGGCTCTGTCTCAAATAACTGTTATGGAACAGAAAAAGCAAAACAAACCATGCACACACAGACATGCACACTTGGTGCCCTTAATGTTCTGCTTCAACATCTTCTTCTTTTTGGACTGAGAGTGCCTCCTCATTTTTTTAACACTCTCTAGATGTTAAGGGCTAACGTGGTAAGCTATAATGATACTTTTCCTCCATAGCCATATGTACAGATGCACACACATACAGGCACTTGTTCCATTGACAGTTTCCATCAATGCCTCAGTTCTCACAAAAAATAAGTGTGTGTAAGTGTACCGGGATAAACTGTAATACCATTACAATGTATCACTTTAGCAGTACCACTTCATCATTATAACACTCAATAAATATTATTTTTTTAATCTACCTACTTATTGAAAAGGAGCAGGTTCCTGTTCTTAGAAAGATCAAGCCCCATACATATGTAAACACACACACACACACACACATATATATATATACACACACCTCTGATATCTTTAGTGGAGAAAAGTCACCAACACTTCATTTTGTCGATCTTATAGCTTCAACCCAAGTTGAAATTGATTGATGTGTGTATGTCGATGTGGGCTGATCTTTCCAAGTGCAGAAGCTTGCTGCTTTATCACTAAGGCCTAGAAAGAGCTTTATTTTAATTAAAAACATTACCGACATTACTAAACAAGCCCCATTCTAGCCACACCTATGTTAATAAAAATGGAAACATACCAGTTTCAGAGCAGTCATTATTGCATGCCTCCTTCTCTTCCACACTCCTTCCTAACTTTGTCTCCCTGCCCAGCATGCCTTTCAATTTTTCATTTTTTTTTCCATTTTTCTTTTTATTTCCACTTTTTCAAGTTTGAAGTTCTTCTAATGCGGTTTAAGTTTTAAAGAAATAAAGAAATGGGGGGAGGCAATCAGTCTGCTTGGGAATTGCAAGCAGGAGGAGACATTGACACCACATGACTGCCTATAGCACAACTGCCCCAGCAGTGACGTTTCACACCTGAGAATGTGCAATTGGAAGCTCATTGACAGGTTTCCCATATCAATGAAAAGGGATGTCCTAACCACACTTCAGAGACACAGCATCTATGGGTTGAAGGTGTCATTGTGCGATAAGTATCATCAAAGGTGCTTTTTTCCAGCTGTAATTGTAGTTTTAAAAGCCATGTGCAATAATCTCCTGAAACACCAAGGTTCTTAGGAGTCATTTCAAATATCCATATTTCACTCATTACATAATAAATACACTTCTTTCCATGAATGTTCCCCTTATAATCCTGTATCCGGTTGCACTTGATAAATGTGGTTCCCTTTCTTTCAACACCAAAAATTATATACAGCTTCATCATTACTTTATAAGATGAATTTGATCCCCAAAATGAAAGATGTGATAGAGAAAAGCCCAAAAATTTTACAGTGAATTAACAAACAATTTAAATGCTTGGTGTGGATGAAAATCTGACAGTGAACAGAAACAGATCAGGTGAAGCTTCAAAGTATTATCCTCCCTCTTCCCCCCCCCCCCCCCCAATCTTAGAGACAATTTTGACAAGTCTTTTAAAGACAGGAATTTACCGGAGTGGGATAGACTAATGACTCAATTGTGGGTCTGGGAAAGGGAAGATATACCAGCCCAAGGCCCACACTAGTCAGAATGAAGCAAAGCTAGCCATGCAGATGCCTTAAAGCAACACCTGTTAAGACCTGACAAAGAATGGACTTTAACATTCTGATGATAATTTTAGATGGAAACTCAGATGCCAAGAAAACAATAAGGGACACACAGAACAGACATAACATTATCAAATCTCTTCATCACCATAATAAGGTTTATAATGATGATGATGATGATGATGATGATGATGATGATGATGATGATTTATTTCTAGCCCACCCAATCATGAAGAATCTGGGCAGGTTACAACAATAAAATACACATTTTGAATTTAATTTTGTACCATTTACAGATTCCAAACTATGTTCAAAGGGAGATCCCCATATAACACCATGCAATAATCTAAACAGAAGATTAAGGAAAAAATCTTCTGGAGGAATTTCTCCCAATTTTGAATTGAGCCAATTTGAATTCATGTAAATTTACTAGTTTAGTGAATTTACGTGAAATCTAATTGTGTTCGGAATGCATTCAGAATGACTTCCCATTTCCCAAAAATGACCCCCCATGGCCTGAAATTGCGTGAGATACTCTTATACGCATTAACATAAAACCTATGATTGCATTCGGAATGACTTCCCTTTTGCACGAAATTGCATAAGATACTCTAATACACAATTACGTGAAACCCCATGATTGTGTTCGGATTGCCATTGCATTATACCCCCCCCCCCCCCAAATTCCGTTGAATGATAAACTCCATTGATTGCTGAAGACCTCTTGAGTGTTGAACTACAGGATTTGTAAAATATAGTTTAGGATCCCTCTCACATGCTCCCACATGAATACACAAGGACTATCTATGCAGTTGAGATCTCTGTCCATGGGTAGGATCAGCTTAAGTTTCCCATCTTTGGCCATTTCCTCCTACATATCCCCTTTTCCTATGGGGCCAAAAATTAGAAAAACAGCATTCATGACAATGGAAGTTTTTGCTTCTTTTAAAAATTCTCCATGTAGTGGTGGGGTAGAAGTTCGGAAGTTTAAGTGTCTCTTTCCTGGACGTGGTAGTCCCAAACACTTAAGTAAGAAAGAAGGGAAGCCTAGCTAGTAGGGTACATATATAATCATGTACATCAGCCTTGAACCACAGCAGATACTTGCAGACTCAGGAGAGAGAGCAAGGATTAATATCACCATGGAAAAACACAAAATATTGGCAAAATAACAGCCTCAACTTTATTGCTTAAGGTTGAACAGCCTTGGCCCATGCATGGATCTGGATCTGTCACTGATTAGCCCGACTTTCAGCTGATGGAGGTCAATAAGCCCAACCCACCTACTGAACAATTTGGGATCGATTGCAGTGGGAATTCACACATGTGGAAGCCACTGCATTGTTCCCCTGCTACCTGGGAGCAGGTCAAAGTCATTTGCCCCTGAGCTGTGCCTGATCCAAGTCCCACACCCCCACAGTCCCCTAAGGAAACCCCTCAACCTGGTCCAACTGGTATTAAGGCCCTATCCACACACAAAAAGCATTTGGACTCATGCTAAAACTGGCTAAAGTTGTGATGAAAGTGACAATTAACTAAGCCAACATAAAACGTCTAATGCCTTAAGCTATGAGAGGGATGAGTGGGGATGAAGTTTCCAAGTAAACCCAAGAAGGGAGCAAGAAAGCTTGGCATAAATATCCAGGAGGCAAAACAGCATGAACCCTACTTCAGGCTCCCTCCAGTGACATCACTGAGTTGGTGTCACCTGGTGCAGGGGCGGCAGCCTTGTCCTCACCCCCTGCAGCCAGCACCCAGACTACTGCTGAGGGGGGTGTGCTGCAGTCTCCGGAGCACCCATTCTGGTCCAGCATGGCAGCTCTCTTGAGCAGCCACGACGGACCCTGAAGACACCCACCCACCCACACACACACACACACATGGAAAGGCCTTCAGGGTCTGAACCTGCTGCTGCCACACTGGACCCTGAAGGCACCATCCTCCCAGCAGCCATCAGTATTGAGAGGGGTGGTGTTGCAGCTGCCAGAGGGCCAGTATAGGGTCCAGTCATTTGCGCAGTAGCCATGCCAGTCACTCTAGGTCTAACAACCCCCTTGAGGGTGTCACCCAGTACAGTCCACATACCCTGTACCCCCCAGTGATGCACTGAACCAGACCCACTCCCATCCATCCTAGTATTACCAAACTGGTCAGTTTCCACACACCTCTAGCACATAGGTTTGTGGGAAGAAGCAAAATGACACTATCTGCATTCCCACTTTCTGCCACAAATGCTGCTCCCAGTAAATCGGGAAAGCCATTTCACACACCCTGTCTCCCTCTGCACCTGAAGATGGCTCTAAGCTCTCAGCACAAAATACAAGGAAACAAACCTCTCACTCCACACTACTCTGCCAACCACAACCGAGGGATGGGAAATGTGTGATCCTCCAGCTGCTGTTGAACTGCAACACTCACTAATATCAGCAGTGGCAAAGAATGCTGGTAGTTGCAGTTCAGCAACATCTGGAGAGCCACACATTTCCTTCTTCTGCCAAAGCCTACAAGTTTCTTCCCAGAGTTCTTGTCACAGCTCTCGCAGTAAATATATTTCTGATGTGCAGAAATTAAGCAGGTTCTGTTTTTCCTGGCAGGCACAGAAAATGATGGAGAAAGCTTCATCTGCTTAATTTCTGCATAACATCTGACATGAAAGGCATAGGAGCAGAGCCAGTAAAAAGATTTGGCAACCCCATTTATGAAGAATATAGGAAGGGGGAAACTGGCAAGCCAAAGCATAGTGATATCCGACAAAAGGTGCTTGAAATAAACCAGACAAATTCCATCATTACACAGCTTGCAAAGGTGGTCAAGGGACCTAAAATCAAAGATCAGACAAAAGGACACGGATGCAGGAGGAGATGAAACTTCTACTGGTGCTTGGCACTTTACTCTTTATGAAAAGAGCACTGAACTTTTACTATGTAATACAAAATGAAAGAAGCACAAGATGAGAAACAAATATAAGAGGATTTCTGTCCCTGGTCACTAATTATGTTATCTCACCAAGGTATAGGCCCACATAATACTATGCTACAGACTGTCACTGGATAGCCTTTTACTTTATATACAACTTTTTATAAACTTAGTTTAGTAGCATCAGCTCTAAGAAATCCTGTTAGTGAAACATGAAAACGCATGTTGGAACACATGCAAGAGTGCCTGATGCACATCAGGATCAATGTGCAACAGTCCGCAATGCACACTAGTGCACAATGTATGTCAGGCACTTTGCCAGCTCTGTTGCATCATGATGTAACAGCAGCCCTCTATTGGATATAGACATTACAAAACTGACCAATTCAAGTTCCCATTCACAATATTCCAGCCAGTACTTGGCTGAGCTCTCATTCTCTCATTCAGATTTTCCAAATGACAAAATATTGTTCTTTGATTATTGGAAAAGTGCAATATTTTAATCTTAAAGGATTAAATTAGATGAACAACAACATATACCTTCACAACTGCTGTGCCATGAAGACTGCATTTTTAATAGTCCTGAAAGGCCTCCAATGATATGACAGGAAAGAATTGTAAGTAAAAGATATTTTAACAAATTCTTCTGCTTAAGCATCTTCCTCTTTCTATTAATTCAGTTAAATAACTGGAGTCAGGACAGTACCATTGGTTCTTTCCTTCCCTCCCAGCCTACTTTCTCTCTCTATCTTTCACACACATTTTATTGAAGGCATGAGTTCCATCTAGCAATATATTAAACTGAAACGGGTTCACAGAGGCCAAATAGTTGTTGTTCTTAAGAACTGACATACACAACATGTTTTAAAATCACCAAGAAAGAAACTCAGATTCCAGAACTTGGGGCCAGCTGAGCTCATACGTGCAGAAATAGTATGTGATGTAGTCCTCCTGGGACTATACTAGCACAGATGGAGGATTATATTTTAATGTTCTCCCATGTTAAAAAAAAAAATGGAAAGCTAGTTCTTCTGAAAAGTAGCTTAGCTTTCCCCCTGACATACCAGCTTTCTAGAGTTTCATATGAGGAGCCTTTCCAGGAAGGAAAAGGGAAACATGTTCTACCACATGACATGTTCTACTGTATTCAGAAGTGGCACAGCATAGTAAGGACTGTCTTTGGTCTGCTCTGGCTGCTGCCACACTGCAGAAATAAAGCAGCTTGATGCCACTTTAACTGCCATGACTCAATGCTGTGTAATTCTGGGATCTGTAGATTTGTGATAGATTTAGCCTTTCTTGTCAGACAGCACTGGTGCCCCACCAAACTACAAATCACAGAATTCTATAGCACTGAGCCATGGATGTGAAAGTGGTATCAAACTGCTTTATTTCTGCAGTGTGGCAGCAGCCTTAGGCTGTTTAATTAGGACTTTAAAAATGTGAGCACACACCTAGCTCAAGAAATGGTATGGAGACAATGGGACAATACAGACTGCCCAAAAGGGGCGGTCTGGTGGCACTTTTTTTGCAGAGCAACTTCACTGCAGCAGCTAGATGCTGCAGTGCAGTTATGCCACAAAAAAGGAGAGAGGAAAACCGCACTCTTTTTTGCACCGCAGTTGTGGTGCAATTTCCAGAAAAGGCGCCATCTGGCACCTTTCCGCCACCGCAACTGTGCAGCTGTATCTAGCAGCTGCAGTAGCGCCATTACGAACGCCATCTAAACGGCATTCAGGAATGGCGCCACTGCCATTACACTTTAGGGTTCATGAGCGTGCAGATGCTGTGCGCTCACGAACCCTAATCACGCAATAAAGAGCCCTAATGGCGCTCTTTAGTGCCCTTCTAGATCGGGCCTATATGGCTCTCAAGAATTTGGATTGCAAAACCCATCAGCCCAAGCCTCCATGACCAATTGTAAGAGTTTATTGCAGCTATAATCTGATATCATCCAACCCAACAACAGAACTGTAGCAACTTCACTGTTGTTTTTTTAATTGGTACCAGTTCAATCCTATAATGTCTACTAAGCAGCAAGTCCCACTAAATTAAATGGAATTTAACTTTCAGGTAAGTGTTCTTATTCTAATGCTGAAATCCAACAGGGGCGCACACACACATACACACACACACAGAGCTAACTACAATTTCCCTTTATGACGCTGGAACTTGTATCTAAACTGACACTTGTAGGGCCAAGCCGTTTCTCAACAAATTTAGTGGAGTTTTTCTCAACGTATTTTCACCAAGTTCCATATAGCTCATAGTAGTTAACAAGCTTGATCAAGTGGTACCTTTATTTCCAAATCTGGATAGTCCTTGACATTTCACAGAAGTCAGATATATAAAATCTGCAACTCCTTTTGCAGATCATAAAGCACACCAAAGGAATTTATTAAAAGCCCAATACTGTTGAAGCTTTATCAACTCTAGGAATGAGTTATATTCATGGTCAACAAAACCAAACTACCTACTTTAGTAGTGGTCCAGAAGGAGTTTAGACTCCTTCTAAACTATTGGCAGAATATTGCAAGCACTTCATCTTTTTTTTTGACTAGGGCACAGCATTTGTAACTTTCATAATCAGCTTTGATTATTTCAAAATGGGTTTGTAGCTTTGTATTGAAACAATTCTCAATATCCAGGTCCTGATCCAGAGAACCATAGGAATAGAAGATGGCTACATGGATACTATGCACATGTATAAGAATTCAAAGAGATCCCTGTGGATAAAGTGGGGATTTATTCCACATAAGTTTCCAGATGGATGTTGTCGTTCCCTCATTCATAAATCAGTATATAATTGCACACAAAATAGAAGTTTCAGCAAGAGATATTTATGATCACAAACATTATATTTGCTAGTTAAAGCTAACTACCAAACAGACTGAGAGTCTTCATTGTGAAGGAGGAGGATAACATGCAAAACTTTCTGTTATGGGCACAATTCCATCTCCTGTTTTTGAGTACAATAAAGGGACCCCCAATTTTTATCACCTGCCACCCCACCAATGACCTTTACCCCAAGTATCAGCAACATAGTGGGAAGTAACCGAGGGAGTGAACTTGTTCTTTTTCTACCTCTGACTCTGCAGACTCTTTACTTCCCTCTGCCATGGGGATAAAAATGCTTGACACACATATACATGTACACAGGGCAAAGGCATGTGGAGATAGAATGGAAAAGTAGGGATTTTCCAAGGAAAGCTTTTATGGTAAGTAAGCAATTCTACATTAGCAGAGGGGAGGATTGCAGATCATTTGTGGGTGGAGGTGACACTGATAGAATATTGTGGTCTCTTCTCCTACTAAAGAGCAGGATACAGGGTGAAGCCCATAACACTCCCATGAATAGGGTCACAATAAGTTACAGATGACTTGATGCAGCTTGAGAACAGAGTATATGTTCATTCAAATCGGATAGCTTGTGCACCATTATAATCAGCATAACAATTCAAACTGACTAGCAGATGGCAATTTCTTAAACAGAGTGAGAGATTATAGAAATTCAGTTGCTTTCATCCTGTGTGAACTCTTACTCAGCAAATGAAAACATAAGTAAATCCAAAATCCACAAGCAGCAATAGCTACTTAACATGAATAAGCAGCTGATTCCTGTTAGTAACTAACAGTATGTTAAAACATGGTATTTATCCATAAATTTAAAATATACAGCCATGATGAGTTCTTTGGTCCGTTTGCATATGTTTCTACTTCACCATGGCAGAATTAGGGGGAATGTTTGTTTTCATTTTTTAATATTAGATTTTAACAACTTGTTAATAAATACTGAAAGAGTAATTTGAGATGACAATGTCTCCTAAAATGATATCAGTTCTTGAACTGTCTCGAGTTGCATTCTTCTGATAAACTTTCTGCAATTTTAAGCCCATCTATCTATGTTCTCAGCCACCATTTCCCCTTACAATGCCCCCATACAATGCCATGGTCTGGGGCTTTGAAAAATTGTGGTTCCCAAGCTGTCAACACTGTTGCTTCTGCTGCTGGTTGTGATGGAAACAAAAACAAAAACCCAGAAAACTTCACATATCAAAAAGAAAAAGCTATGCTGGTGCTTCTGCCAGTGGTGATCCCTACCACTGAAAAACAGCTTGCATCAGGGAGAGCCCATCCCCAGAAAGGATGACAAATAGGGCAGACAATTTTAAGATACCATTTTTATACAGTTTTCCTTCATAACAATCTAATAATTGTTAAACACCATTTACAAGCTGAAATGAACAACTGATGAGTAAGCCAGTGAAAATCTGAATACAGTTTCTTCAGAAATGTGGCAAAAAATTATGCCAGGAAATCCCCCATATGATAAAGCTATATTTATCCTTCACTCTAACCATCAGGGGGCCAAATGATATTAAAGATGTCACTGCATTTAACAAGCAGTTTTTGTTAACGCAAACAGCATTCAGAGAGTTCACAAATATTGGGATTCAGGACTGGTTTTGACACCAAACCATTCCTGGCTGCTCTAGTCACAGCAGGAAGGCAAGGGAAATATGCACCCTGCTGACTCTCCAAGACTTCTCAGTATGATATACAATATACAGTATGTACAATATACTTCTGGAGAGGACCACTGGAGCATCAACTGGAAACAGTGTTAACATGTTCTGCTCCAACCTGGAAAGCTGGTTTCAACAAGTGATTTTAGGGTAATAGTTGACATCTGTAGTGTGGCATCGCCACAGGGTTCTAATTTGTCCCTAATGCATTTTACCAGCTACAAAAAACTGTGGCGTTACAGCATCTAGAGATCTGTGATGAAGTGTAATCCATAACTGTATTTTTATTCTGCTGCCAAATTAAAGAGAAATAGGCAATGGCATACCTAGCACATTTGGTGCAGATCATTTTTTTAAACACTCCCTTCCCAACAAAATTATTTTCATTAATAATTATGTAATGAATAATAATTATCAGAAAAGAAATGCAGACAGTGAAATGTCTATTTTATTGAAATTTGTATGAATATTCTTGTTAGTAAGAATTAATTAATTTAAAATGAAATAAATATTACAGTATAAAAGTGAAGAAGGGAAAATTTACAGACTGCCCTGAAAAACCGGCCTGGGGGCAAACTTGGGGCACAGTGCCTGATGACACATGCCTGACTCCGCCCCCCCCCAGGTGCCCTGATGCCGAGCACCACTCCAGATGGCACACAGCATCATGGTGCACCTCTGGTGCTGAGTCCAGATGATGCAGCGCTGAAGGGGCACCATATAGCCATGCTGCCACAACTATGGCACCCTTTTGAGGGTGCAAAAAGGAATAACTTTTTGCAGCTCTTTGCAAAAGGTTGGATCAGGGCTGCAGTGTGAGGTTGCTGCAGCCCCGATCTGGCTAGGAAAGACGCAGCTGGAGGCCACCCCTTCGGGGCTGTCTGTCAAACCCATCCATCACATTGAATAAAATGAATAAAAAGGGGATAAAAAGGGAAAAGAGAGGGCCTCTCCCCTTTTGAGACTAATTCATATTTTAGCATGAGCTTTGTGGATATCAGTCCATTTCCTCAGTCATTGCATCTAAGGAATGGAACGAAGAGCCCCAAGAGCTCATGCTAAAAGAATAATCCAAATAATCTTAAAGGGGTTGTTAGATTCCATTTTTTCTTCCATTTTTTCTCCCTCTGCCTTTTCTCTTCTGGTACAAGAGACTAGCTAAGCTACTCATTTGAAAGAAGCTGCACTTACTATCACCCCACACCCAACTTCCTCCTTCTTTTCTGCCTCGTGTCTGTATAAGCCTTCAACCTATGGCGACCCCATGAATTTCATAGGTTTTCTTAGGCTCAGAAGTGGTTTTGTCAGCTCCTTCCCCTGAAATATACCCTAGTTCTACAAGTGAACTATTTGACAACCCAAAGGGGGCAATACCCTCTTTTATTTTACCACATCACAAAATTGAAAGATAAATAATAAAGAAACAAATTCTGCAGTTCAAAGCTCATCTCAGAAAGCTCTCCCTGTGTGTATGTGGCCTATCGACTTACAGCTACTCATGAATTTCATAGGATTTTCTTAGGAAAGGAATGTTCAAGAAGTGATTTTGCCAGTTCCTTCCTCTGAAATATAGCTTATAGCACCTAGTATTCATTGGCAGTCTCCCATCCAAGTACTAACAAGAGCAGACCCTGCTTAGCTTCCAAGATCAGATGGCAGAATGTAGCTGTTAGATTACTAAGGAAGACTGACCATTATAACCATGTTAGGGCAGTACTGTGCCAACTGCAACAGGCACCTAGTCCCTTTTTTAGGATTTATTAAAAGTGCTAGTTTCACCCTGAAAACTCTTCTTGGCTTAGGACAAGTGTACATGACACAAAGCGTATTTTTCTATGTACTCTACTTGTCTAGATTAAGATGTTTAGAATGGAGGATCATCTGTAGGTGCCTTCACCATCTGAGCTGAAGTGGTGGTGACAGAAAATTTGGGGCACTTCAGAAAAGGAACATTCTCAACAGAAACATTTGCACGGTACTATTTTATTATCCTTTCAGCACCAGACAGAGACTTCTTTTCAAAATATTTCAATATTTTATTTTAGCTTCCCATGTAATATTACTGACATTTCTCCTGCTTTTATAATTATGGGGCTTTTAGCCTAGTAGTTGTAAGCAGAAGTAGTAGTAAGTAGCAGCAACAGCATATATTTATAATTTATCTATTTTACTTTTTTCCAAATCACCATATAAAATAAATTAATATACAAATTATTAATAAATACTAAATATATAAAGTAATTAATTAATACCCAAAGCAAAGAGTTGGAATCTCCCTGGAGAGCACAGGAATTACACCTCTGTGTGTACTGCATCTGGAAATGATCAGCACCATCATTCACTTGGCTTCATGAAGCACTGATTAAGCTATTTTGTCGCTGTCTACACTATGTACCCCAGTGAGAGAGAACGCAGCAATATAGAAACCATTTCTATACTAATGAGGGATTTTGGAAGTTGCATCCGCATCTCAGTAGATTCCATGACAAATGCAACCCCATCCACTAGCAGAGGACAAAGTCTGTTAAAGGAGCATAGGAGAGGCTCAAGATTCTATTTTGTATTGCACAAGAGCCTCTGTACAAAAAGAGATTTATTCACTTGTGGCAAGTGTTCTTAGCTCTTGCAACAAAGCAATTCCAGTAAACTTTCCTCATTTTCTTTTCTTTTCATATTGGGACAGCCCATTTTGGATACTGAGAAGCAATGGAATTTGTTCTTGGCTTCCACAGAGGTGGATGCTCAAGAGAGCAATTGCAGCGCATTTTCTCCTATCAGGCACAGTGCGTGCAGTGACCGGAGAGCTCTCAGGGTCAACAGAACTTCTCCCAGCTTCAAATGGACAAAGCTTTCTGTGTGGCAGCACACGGTATCACCACAGGGACCATTTGCCCAATCACTTGTTCAGTGTACAGCCCAGCTGCCAGGTGACACATACATACATATAGGACTTTGAGAGTTCTAATGACTCTTGCTACATTGGTCATAAATAATTCCACATCAAGCCATGTCATTTGTTTAACAAAGCCAAATTGCACACATTTATATTACAATACATGCTACATTTTGGGGCCTGTCAATAGATGTAGTCATGGAAGGGAAAAGTCTGGCAGTTTTGCTTCAGGATTATAACTAAAAGTTGGCACTAAATTCCTGTACAGATGCAAGAATTTTTTTTTTTAATTTAACCAAATATGATATGCATCAGTTGGCCTCAGTGACTAGGAGTCAGGAAGAGTCCTGGACAATTTTAGAGCAACACACTAATAGAGGCAGTATGCTTGCCAAAAGCAGCCTTCTAACTCTCCTTCTGATCTAGTTAATCAGTGAATACTGTCAGCCTTAGTTTCTACTGTCCAAGTTTATCTTAGTTTGATTACTCATAAGCTCCTTGGATTTCTGAACTGAAGAAATCCTGTACATGACACCAAACCATCTTCCAATGATGCTATTACTGACAAAGCTATTCTACATGACTGACATTTTCTGAGTTATTGGGCAGTTCTAAGTGTCTGTTCACTTTCTTGCACTAAGGAAATCAGATGAGAAGGCAGGTACATTTGAGAAGTGAGGTGTTGACTGAGTACAAGCAGAAAAAAAAAATTGGCAGTGGCAACAGAAAAGGAGGAGGAGACAGTTTGCTGAAGGAAGTTCCTTCCCAAACCCTGACACTGTAAAGCATATATTTCCCCCATGTTTTTAGGAGCCTTCAGTCAATGTGTGTTAGGTAGCATCCCTTAAAACTGAGCAAGGGACCAGTAAGGAAGGACAGAAGCATTCTTCTGAGACAGTGCCAGCTACCACATGGGATGGGATAGAATATTTGAATATTGAATATTTTGAATATTGAATATTTGAAGAATATTTGTATGAAAAATTAAGAATGAGGCTTTGGAATTCTCTAGAACAAAGTAGTGTCCAAAGCCAGAACCTTTCCAAGTTACTACACTAATATAATGGTCTATTATGCCAGCAATTGGACTGTCACCACCTTTGCATGGGGGACAAGAGATAACATTTATAGGAGGAAAGAACTGCCAGTTCTGAACCTCCTCCTTCTGAATACCTGACTTCCATGTCTTTAGCTGCTTTGAGTCCTACTTGGGAGAAGGGCATGATATGAATAAAATAAATCAAATCGGGAGATCCACAGGAAGTTTACAAGTGGTCTCTTAGACAGTCACCTATCTCAATGACAGACAAAAGCATACCCTCAGGAAGCCAGGCAATCAGAAACAGACAGCTTAGAGCCAGCTTAGATCTCCTCCTATCACTTAAAGTCATCTTAAATATCCACCCATCACTACCATTGCCAACTTTTTCATAGCTGCTATACTTGTTTTTTGTTTTGTTTTGTTTTTCATTTTACCACTAGTATTTTCCCTTTCGCTAGCAATGTAACTACCCCAGCAGAGCCAATGGAATTCTAGGCCAAGTTCCAAGCAGGCAGCAGCAAGTCCCAAAGAATGTTTTTTGTGCTTGCCCCTTGGATATATGTGTCCCAAACAACTGCACCTGCCGCTACACACATGGTGAGACCTGCATGATACAACAGAAAATGTACTGTTTTACAACAGTTTATCCTCACATCATGTTAGTTCTGCAAACAAAGCCTCTCTTTAGACTGGGGAGAAGTAAAAGAACTCTTTTACATAAAGGCTACACTCTTTTTCTTAGCAGAGCAGAAGTATATACAGCAGCTAGTAAATGAACTCAGCCCCCTGAAATATGAGGATACCTGAAAACACACAATTGACACTCAAAGGCATGTAGGCCCTTCTCCTAGTAAAATAAAAATGCAGCATTTATGGTAAGAAAACTATTATGGTAAGAAAACTATAAACAGAAAAGACAACAAGATTCCAACTGTAATACAGATGCCGGGAACCAAGATGTCTCAAGGAAGAGAAAAGAACAAGAGGAGGAAGAGAGAACAGCAATCCTAAGATTGTCGGTGTAGGACTGGAGGAAAGAACATCATAGACCAGAGCAAGTAAAAGAGTCTGAGAATTTTACACTACTGTTTCCTAGAATTATAACCACAAGGGCCATCCAATCCAATCCTCTGCCATACAGAAAATGTACTGAATATTCATCTTAACTGAAAGCTGAGTTGCACCATCACTTGCAACAGAATGTGCCAGGAGGGGAGGGTTCCACAGGCTCAGGTGATGGAGGCAGAGATTAACATGTTCAGAGACTTTGCCAAGGCAGATGGAGTTAGCAGAAGAGGGGACAGCACAAAAATGGTACTGTACTGTTGATCAGCAGGATTCTTCCCCATTGAGTTAGATCAGTGTTGTAGTTCAGTGACTACATCTGTTTAGTTAATCTTCCTCAATGTTGATTTCCAACCTAATCCTTAGGAACAGCTAGAAAAGCACACTGTTTATTGAATTCAGCACTGCCAGCCAGTTCATGGTTGGTTCATAATATCAAGGCTTGCTGGGATTATCTTAGATTTAAGATGGCTGTGCTAAGGCCAGGAATGCAAGTACCAGCTGTAAAATCCCTCATACATGCACATACACAGAGATAAAGAGAGCGAGAGAGAGAGAGAGGTTTCCTCAATATCTTAAATGTGACCTTATGAATGTACCTCCTGACTGCACTGAATATCTGCTGGAGTTTCCAGTCTCACTCAGACATGTTGAGAGCACCCAGTTGTCAACATCTTGGATTAGCATGTTGAAAGTAACTTTAGACCATTTCTTGAAATAATTCAGTTTATTAACCAGAATATCATTCCCCCTGCCTCCATGTTCCACTTTTCCCTCGTATCACCTCAAACCCCTTGTTTTGCATTATTCTTCTGTATGGTGTACAATGTAAACTGAGGGCTTGTTTGTGAGTATCAGAGCATTCCAAGAATCAGCCTTATCTTTCCATTCCAGACATTTATCCTGAAATGACTTTTCTCTTTTCCTCTCTTTGCTTCAGCATGTACACAAGGACAGGGCAGAAACTATCTTTACACTGACATAGCATTTTATCCATGCATACATTTTCCTATTTAAAAGCTGAAGGTTAAACAAGGTAGACAGTTTCTTTCATTTTACTTTAGGACCTTAATTCCACTTTACAATGATCTCAGAATTTTACTAAGTATAACTATGTTGGAAGATAACTGGTTCTGAGTACTGTTGTACATCACTCCTCCTCAGGCAGTGTAACTGTATATTGTTTCTCATAACCTCTGCATCATAATCATGTGGCCAGGTTTATATCTTAATAATTGCATCTCAAATTGAATACAATTTTTTTCTTCTCTTTCCTTATATGTTTGACACATGAAGTTTCAGATTTTCCAAATTCTAGTATTAAAACGGCATTTAAGATAGTTTTCTAGATATTTACCTAGATCTTTTAATATTTCTACAACTTCAAATTAAATTTAAAAAATAGAAGTAAAAGGGATTTAGTGTACAACTTATAGACAATATACTTTAAGTCACAGATGGGCAACTACAGAGGGTCCAGCAGCCAATTTTCTGTTCCCGAAACCCTCAGGAGGTAATATAGATGATCAGAAATGTTTTTTAAAAACCCACTTCTGGCTTTGAGAAAAGTGTTTTTTTTAAATGTTATATTCCAAGAGGCTTCGTTATTGTTATTTGCCTAAATAAGACTTGGCAAGTTTTATTTAGGAGGAGGTTTGTCGTTGCATTCCTCTAAGGTTAAGAGAGTGTGTCTAGCCCAAGATCACCAAGTTAATTTCTTTCTCTGAGTGGGGTCTCCTGGAATAGTCCAACAATCAAACTACTGGTACTATCCTACTCACCTATTTAAAATCACTACCCCTGCAGGCTTTTTGAAGAGACCATTCATCCTTTGTTGGCAAGAAAGGGCACAGTCTGGGGTGCCAACACATTGGCTGCCCTTGCTTTAGATGTTTATAAGGTATCCCTGCTCATATGAAGGAAAGAGTCTTTTTTAGTGGTAGCATATAGATTAGAAAAAGTTTCCTCCTTGCCATTTACTTTGTACTCTTTTCTATGACAGGTGAAATCTTTTTAAAATATTTTTTCTAGATTCTTATAATTTTATTTTTTAATCTTCTGCCATGATCCTCCATTGGAAGATACATGTGTATCAAACAGCTGCTTCTCTGTAGCTATACCTCCCCAAACTCACATGGTAAGCATCACGGGCCATTCTTCAGTGTGAATATTTTTTTACTGTCAGAAAGTTGGAAGGATCAGATATATCCTGTAGCCAGACACATTGCGACAAGCTTCCACATGAACCTCAGCAGTCTCAGGAAGTTGTTGCAAAGGCAGCATCAAGGCATTTGCTCTCCTTTCTTAAGTCTCATTTACCTTTAAATGAGACATGGGTAGCCTTTTAAACAGAAGACTGTCCTGCGTAAGAAGGACAGATACATCATCATCCTAGTAAAATTTAGACTTGATACTCTTTGAAGTAAAAAATCTGTGACTGTGTTGTACCAGCTGAGGATGGGAACTGACATGACTGAATGCTCTTTCATATACACGTTTTTCCCAAACATAGAAAAACTAGCATGTTGGAATCAACTAGGACTTTTCTCTTTGACATACAGTTTTTTAGTCAGAGCAAATGTGTAAGGAGAAATGTTCTGACATCAGACTTGTGACTTGAAGGGAGATATCCTAAACACAAATACATCTAATAATTAAGAAACAGATGTCAGCTTCTACTAATATTAGCTAGATTGGAATCACTGCACTTGACCTGCAAACCTTATTTCCTTGGATTAAGATGAAACAGGAAGAAATGCTTCAACACTTTGGTGGAAATGAGGACATGTAACTTGAGATTTCCATCTTCCCATAAACAAATGGAGAATGAACTATAAAGGCACAACATTTTACAGGGGACTCTGAACATCCCCTTCATCACTGCTCTGTGTGACTAGTTTTCCAACAATCCTGTAAAATTAATTTGGACTATTCATCATTTAGTAAGGTTGGTAGTACTTCCCCAAGTAAGGGAAAGAAACATTCCTAAAGCATTGTGTCATATCTTGTGAGCAAATATATTTTGTGGGTGCAGATTGAATATTTCAGAGAAAATATTTTGAAGGTAAAACTTTTGGAGCCAATCATAATTCAGTCACTTAGTGTTGAAATGTATGGGATGGAATTAAGTGAATTAAAAATGAAATTGGATTCTGAACTTTATCTAAGGGTCGCTTTGGGATGATTGCTAGACAAGAAAAAAAATCTTCACTTTCTGGCAGTCCAGAAGTAAGGGAGAACACACTATTCATCAGAATATAATAATCTGTCCAAGAAAGTATGTTCCAAGTCCTAATCAATTATGATGAAGTTTGACTGGACAATATTCAGGCAGACTTCTCATGAAAACTAAACCCACTAGTCTCAGTGGACACAAGGCAAGATAAGCTTAGCTTACATTGGAATGTTAGCATTTATAAAGCAAAGACCCTGTGACATACAAGAGGCTGTTTAAAGCCACAAAAGGAATCTCCCTATAGTGTGCAGAGAGAAACACTTTGAGCAAGTGCATGGCAGCTGATCTGCTACCTGAAGCAAAGATTTTATTATCATCCCAAGGCACACTAGTTTCCAAATAGAGTGACAGATTAGACAGACAGACAGACACTTCTTAAAAATCCAGAACCTTAAAAAGATACTTTTTTGGATTATAGTTCCAGAAATTTTCCAGTTACAGCCAGCATGAATATTGACTTTCTGGGAACTATAATTTTAAAAAGTAACTTTTCAGATCTTTGATTAAAATAAGCAAAACCCTTAGGATTGTTCTGGGGGGGGGGGGGGGAGCTACTAAATCACAAAGACTCTTATTTCCAGCATTACTGTCATCAGCCTAGTGATCTGATAAAACTAACACATTAATCAGGTGGCAGAAGGACTGGCTTCAGGCTAAAGGGATCCCTGGACAAAGTGTCCTCAGTGATAATTCATGCGTTTAATAGAATGAAAGTGGTGGTGGATCAAGCCATGATGGTTATGAGAAGCAAGTCATAGCATGTAGCTGGGTTGGGAGTGAGTAAAGAAGGGGGGGGTAAGGGGCATATAGCTGACAATGTGGGAGGTGGGAAGAGGTGGGGACCTGAGTTAGTGTGAGAGGTTCCTTGTGGGCACTCTGGTCAATCAGGTATTAATGGAGGGGGGCAGTTCTGGGTACAAGAGCAGGATGCTAGTTGGGGGGTGGGGGGATCTAGGGTGAAACAAAAGTTCCTTTATCACCCTGGGAGGGGGATGATGAAGGGGTAACCTTTAGCTTGGGTGGATGCAGGTGACCCCTCTGCCAGACTGTCAGGAATAGTCACATGGACTGGCTTGGGAAAAGAACTGCACAGATGTGTACCAGACAGGCACAACTGGCAGGGCAACTTGACCTTTGCTGCCCTTGGAACCATCTGACCCCGTGTCCCCTCAACCTGAATGTACATACAGTTTGTCACTCCAAGGGTAATGACATCTGTGAATACAACTGATTTATGTCAGCTGTGATTGCATTAAAGCTGTGGCCATATTGGGAACTCATAACATAGAGTCTGGCCCATATGTCCCGGTGCAACAGCAACAAGGCTAAACTTTCTGGCACTACCATTTTAATTACCACACAATGGCATGTTCTAAGTGCATTCAGCAAATACTTTTGTGGAATTAACTTGGTGGAGCTGGCAAGTCTAGCCATGTCAATCGGCACTTCTATGGGTATTGGGCCAAAAATAAATTTGACAGGATAAATTTTGTGGTAGGCAGCAATGTTTCTGAGTATGCTGGAAACCACTGACTGTGAAGTCAATGTTTATTCAATGTTTGTTCTGGCTTTTTTCTGGACAGATGGTTGGCAATCTTGCAAGCACTATGGAGAAAGGTAGATACATTATGTGAGAGGCAGTGACAGGACCCAAACTAAATTCAGCAATGTAGACAAGGGGATTGATTTAGGCAATAGCTTGCATGGTCATGTCCTATAAAGTGCTGGTCATGACCTATAAAGCCCAATATGGCTTAGGTCCAGACTGTATGAAAGACAGTAAATCTGCATACAAACCTTCAAGGGTCCTAAAATCCTAAAATATACAGGGGGAGGCTTTCTCTCAGTCCTGCCACTTAGAATCATAGAATTGGAAGAGACCATAAGGGCCATCCAGTCCACTTGGTGAAGACATGAGAGAAAGTTTTCTCAGTAACTGCTCCCATCTCTGGAACTCCTTTCTGCAGGAGGCTAGGCTGGCCCCCTGCTTGCTTTTCTTTTGTCAGCAGACAAAGACATTTTTATTCAAGCAGGCTTTACAATCATGTCAGGGAGGCTTTTATACAAGATGTGTGCTCTAGTTGTTGTTGTTGTTTTTAAATTGTATATGTTTTATTTAATTTTATACTGTTTTTAGCTAGATGATTTTAATTTTTTTTAACTTTATTGTAGTTTTTAAATTATCTTATCTGTGAACCACCTTGGGTCCCTTCCTGGGAAAAGGGCAGCTTAGCAATGAAATAAATAAATAAATAAATAAATAAATAAAATGGTTCCTCACAGTGACATCCATGATGTAAATCCCAATGGAAACTATACCGGGGAACTGGAATGTGCAACAAGGAAAATGTACTTAACATGGGAACTTTTACAATAATCTTTCCCTATTTACTTGTTTTCCTCTCTATTTCCTTGTTTTTCTCTCTTGTTTTCCTTTTTCCCCTTCTTTCAGTTCTCTGAGGACTGCTTCCCACAATATGGGCACCCATGGAACAATGACTAACATTACACTTGTTACGTTTTCTGTGAGTCATTCTGATACTGTTTAAGGCTGTTTTTTTTTTCCCGTAACTGCACTATTGGCACAGCACTAGAACACATGATCCTGAAATAGACTTCACCACAAAAGCTGTAAATATCTGGCAGTGACACTCCTCAGTACTTTCACACTGACCTGAAATCTACATCAGTTTTGCAGATTTAGCACAGCCTGGAATATTACTATTTCCCCTTTGCCTGGCCAAGAATTAATTTATTGTGTTTCCTGCTCTACAAATAAAAACATAGAAAAAGTACACTAAAAGGGAATTAAATGATTACAATATTAAAACAGATAGTTGTTAAAAGAATAAAACACATTTTAAAAAGATAAAACTATATATACATAAATATATCTTTGTTTTGATTTATGTACATAATAAATGGAAACCAATCACCAATAAGATTATGTCCATGAAGTTCATTTTAGTGCGTCTAATCTGATGTGTTAACTTTTTCATAGGTGCAATGGCCAAAATTTTCCCACCCATAATCCAATGAGAGGTTATGCAAACTTTCCATTTATGAGCGATCACCAATCTAGCAGGATGGAGCAAGCTTGTTTTCTGCTGCTCCAGAGAATAGGACCCGAACAATAGAAAAACCATATGCAAAGGGGTCTTGTAGCACCTTTGAGACTAACTGAAATAAAGAATTTGGTAGCATGAGCTTTTGTAGACTTGAACCTACTTTCTCAGATGCATGTTTGCCAAACATACATCTGGGGAAGTAGGCTCAAGTCTACAAAAGCTCATGCTACCAAATTCTTTATTTCAGTTAGTCTCAAAGGTGCTACAGTACAAGATCCCTTTGCATATTAAAAATAATTGCATTAGAAAGGCTCCCCTAAGGGTTTGGCATAAGTATAAATGGAGAATTTTTCCTAAAACAATACAGGTTGAGTTAATCCAAAATGCTTGGGACCAGCTATGGAAAGTCATGAGAGTGCCACCACATCTGACTGTCCTGATGAGAAATCTGTATTTAGGACAAGAGGCTGACCCCACCTGGCAAAAGGGTCAGGCAAGGCTGCATTCAGAACTACTGCTAGGGAAGGTCAAGGAAGAAAAGTGCAAAGGCAGGCTTAATGCTGAACCTAAAGAAAATAAAAATACTGATCATGAAGGAACTACATAAATGCAACCTAGACAATGAAGAAATTGAAATAGTAAAAGAGTTCCTGTACCTTGGATCAAATATTGATCAGAAAGGAAACTGAAATCTGAAGAAGACTTGGAATGGGAAGGGCAGCTCTGAAGGAACTAAACAAGATCCTAAAGAGTAAAGATATACAACTGAACACTAATGTTAGAATTGTCCAAGCCATTGTATTCCCCATCACCATGTACGGATACAAAAGCTGGACAGTTAAAAAAGCCAACAAGAAGAAAATAAACTCATTTGAGATTGGGTGCTGGAGAAAGGTGCTGAAAATACCATGGATGTCAATAAACAAATTGGTCCTTGAACAGATCAAGCCTCCCTGGAAGCCTTTATCAAATTGAGGTTGTCATATTTTGGCTGCTTCTTGAGAAGGCATGACTCATTAGAAAAGATAATAATGCTACAAAAGTTTGAAGACAGGAGAAAAAGAGGAAAATTGCAATCAGAGAAGTCATGCGTCTGAATTTACAGAACCTAAGCAGAGCAATGGAAGATAAAGAGGCTTGGGAGTTTATCACACTGGGAAAATCCTGTGCAAAAACAGGGGTTTAAATTTGGGGGAAAACAAAAAAGCAGGTTGATTTTCACACATCATTGTTAAACTAATGTTAACCCAAACAGAAAGTGAAGGGAAAGTCATTTTTACTTTCAGAAAATCCCGAAAGTAAAACGGAGCAGCTTTTGTTTATTTTCCGTTTGGGTTAACAAAAGTTTAACTATGACATGTGTGAAAATGACCCCACTTTTGCAGGGTTTTTTCCTACCTTTTAAATCCTGTTTTTGCACAGGATTTCCCCCAGGTGATAAACTCCTCAGAGATGTCTCACCCACAGAGTCACTATGAGTTGGGTTCAACAACAATAGAAGGTTTTGCATTTCAGATTTTGTTGGGTTTTTTTAATTGGATTAAAAAATATTCATATATCTAAGAGATGGGACCCAAATCTAAACATGAAAATCATTTATGTTTCATATACACCTTATAAACATAGCCTGTAGATATTATACAAAATATGTTAATAATGTTGTGCATGAAACAAAGTTTGTGTCAAATGAGCCATCAGAAAGCAAAGGTGTCACTGTCTTAGCCATTCATGTGGATAACTTTGGATCAATGTATTTCAGATTTTACAGAATTCCAGATAAGGGATATTAAGACTGCATTAGCTACTTTGCCACAGGAAGACTTCTTTAGGAAAGAATGGATTACAAAGTAGAGGTGGTTGCTCTATCTTTTGCATTTTGAACAAGATAGCTGGAAGTTTAAATCAAGAGAACTGATTCTTGAGGAAGGCAAAGATCTTAACTGGTTTGCTTATACACAACTTAAGGACAGATTTAATCAAGGCAAGAGAATGCAGCCACAGCAGTTAGCGAAAATTAGTTTTATTTAGAAATGTGTATAGACAATGACTGTGTAATTTGAAAAAGTGTATAAATGGCTCTGAAACTAGAGATAGAAGACAAGTCTGCAAAAGGGTACATGATAAAGTGGACCCAAAATTGGGGAAAATGTGGTCCAAAAATATAAAATTTACTTTGTGTAGTAATTTAATAATAATAATAATAATAGTTTATTTATATTTCCTGCCTCTCCCCCTGGATCGAGACGGGATTCCATCAGCTAAAATTCACATCCAATACAATAATATACAATTAAAAACATAAAGTGCAATATAAAACAATTAACATATACATACTTAGTAAGAGACATCCATATCTATCATCAATTAGGTCTCTAGTTGTCAATTTAGGTCATTGCAGTCATTACAGGAGGTCAGATGGATAGGCTCGCCAGAAGAGATCCATCTTTAGTGCTTTTTTAAAAGCATTTAAGGTAGAAATATGACGGATCTCTTCCGGTAATTCATTCCATAGTTTAGGAGCCGTTGCGGAAAATGCTCTATTTGCTGTTGTCAATCTCGTGTTCTTTTCTTCTAGTAATTTTTTGCCTGATGTTCTAAGGGTGCGGGGCGGATTGTATAGGAGGAGGCGTTCCTTCAGGTAACTCGGGCCCAAGCCATATAGGGCTTTAAAGGTAATAACCAACACTTTGTATTGGGCCTGAAAGCTAATTGGCAGCCAGTGCAAGGATTTTAATATAGGGGTAATATGTTCAGATCTTGATGCCCCTGTTAATAGTCTGGCTGCCGCATTCTGGATTAGTTGAAGCTTTCGAACTTGGTACAAAGGTAGCCCCATGTAAAGCACATTGCAGAAGTTTAATCAAGAGGTTACCAGTGCATGTATCAATGTTTCAAGGTCCTCTTTGCCCAGGTAGGGGCGCAGCTGGCGTATCAGCCGAAGCTGATACCATGCACTCTTGGCTGTCGCTTCCACCTGAGCAGTCAGCTGGAGCGATGAGTCCAGGAGCATGCCCAGACTGCGAACTGTGTTCTTTAGGGGAAGTGTGACCCCGTCCAGAACAGGTTGACAAATCTCCATCCCTGGGCGAAAAGGGCCTATCACAAGTACCTCCGTTTTCTCTGGATTCAGTCTGAGTCTATTTTCCCTCATCCAGCCCATTACTGACTTCAAGCAGGCATTTAGAGGGGAGATGCCATCCCTGGTCACTGCAACAGTCGGAGACATAGAGAAGTAGATTTGAGTGTCATCAGCGTATTGATGACACTGTGCCCCATGTCTCCGGATGATCTCTCACAGCGGCTTCATGTAAATGTTAAATAGCAGTTAATTATTATTAAATTAATTTAAAAAATATTAAATGTTAAATTAGCAGTTAAATAAATTTAAAAGAAAACCGATATACAATTATTTACAGATGGTATCTAACCCCAAATAAACTGTTGAAAATGGCTTAGAATACCACAAACCAATGTTGGAAGTATCAAGATAAGAAGGACATATATATATATATATATATATATATGGTGAATTTGTAAGAAGGTTAAAAGGTACAGGTCGAAGATTAACTTGTTAATTTTTAAAAATTCTAAAGGCAGATTTTGTAATGTTAACAAAAATGTTTTTTGTTGGGCATTGTGGAAAAAGAATAGGATAGAAAATATGGATCACTTCTTCAATATATGACAACAGCAGCAAGAATATTGAATACTCAAACCTGGAAATGAATTGAAGCACCAATGATGGAAGAATGGAGTGTTAAGGTTGTTGAGTTATCCCAAATGGCCAAACTAAAGGATAAACCAACTGAAGACTTTTGAAAGACTGGAAACTGTGAATTTTTGAGCAATAAGAAATCAAACAATGTCATAATCTGTGGCTATGGGTGTTAATAATTTTAGGAGGATTTAGTTGGATCTGTAATGGCAGAATAGTTAGAGTCAGGATTGGGACCTCAGAGTCTTACCGTGTATTAATTGTATGTCTTTGTTTTTATGTTTCCTTCCCCCTTCCCCCCTCTTTTTCTTTTTTTTCTCTTTCTCACTCTTTCTTTATTACATTGATTGTAAATTAAATTGTTTGTGCTACAAATTAATTTAAAAAATTAATCTCAATAAGAAGTACAAATGCATAATCTGTCATAAATGAGAAATGCAATGGCCCAAGATGACAGACCTATTTCATTGTTGTTCCCTGGCAACTGGTGGCCAGATGCTACTGTCCTGTTCATTAAAAGGTGTGGGAGAAGCCCAGATCAGGTATCAGATAACTACTGCCCAGGCACAAGGGCATGTAATAAAATCCACCTATTTAAATTTATATGGCCTTTACCACCTGGTATTTGTTGGTGGTTTCCCATAGAAGTACTAACCAGAGCTCGAAGTACTAACCAGATCACAGAGGATCTGGTCCCTTTATGGTATTTAGACAGACATGCTTATTGACATTCTCAAACATTCTTAAAAAATAGTGAGACAGGACTTACCTTTATAGAAGCCATACCAATTCTTTTTCAGACTTGTCCTTTTGCATGCTTGATAATTTCACCTTAAATAATTTCTTCCAATTTATATTGTTATGAATTCCCTACATTCCCACTGGGTCAGTTTTAAAAATGGATGATACATTGGCTTTTTTTTTTCACTCCTCAAATAGAGATACTAATATTAGATACAATTTGAACATTTTTGTTCAAAGACTAACAGTTTCATATATTTTTTAAGTTCCCCTCAATAAAGTAAAAATTTCATTATTTTAAGGTCCCTTTCTGATATTGTCAGTCCAGGCACAGGGATCTTCCTTAAATCTTCTACAGTGAAGACAAATGCAAAGGAGAGTCCCAGATCCCTGTTTATGAACACTGAATCCAAAACCAGGTCCAAAAGATGTACAAGCAGTACATGTGATCTCACCATGCAACTGTTGGCAGAGACCTCTGTTTAGAAAAACCAGTCAAGATATTAAATTTATAAATGACTCCAGCAGACACAATGCCAGCCTACTTCAATATACTGATTCTACACTGAATTATGCTCTGAATAAGACTGTTGCTTGGTGCTGTATCACAATGTTGCAGACGGTGGCCATGGGAAACAGAGAGCTTGAGACACAATAGCTTTCTAAGGTCATGTTATGCATTCCTGGCCAGGGTGACAATTAAAAGGGGAATTTCTCTGCTGGTAAATTTAACCAAACCAGCTATGCCAACTTCCATGTGCCTTGCGATCCAATTAATCTATCTATTAATAAAGGTTCACTTTTCAGAAAGCAATATCTCTTGATGCAAAAAAAAAAAAAAGTCAGAGTGAAAGACAGAGGTGATGGCAACATTGATTTAATTAGGACTTCAGACAGTGTGCCCTCCAATAGGATAGATGAAGACTATCAGCTCTTATGACAAATGACTACACACTGTCAAGACAAATTCAGTATGCACAACAAACTATAGCTAACAGGCACAATATTTAACTCATCTCAAGCAGGAGATTCAGGAGATTTGTGAGTCATCCCTCCACAGTACATTCTGTTCATTCTGTCACAATAAACACTAAGGGTTTGTTTGCTGAAGCCATCAGAATTAAACAGTAATCTCAGCAAGAAAAGTTTCAGAGTTAAGGGGTATTTTTAGCTTTTAATAATGTCTATCATTCCAGAGTTATTCTCCCACTCTCCCCCATTCACTCCAAATTTCAATTATTCATTTGAAAACTTCAAATTTTAATATTTTCCAGGTTTCAAAATTCTGCAGCATTAAGTTAACGTCTCATAATTCCAGCATATGTATAACTGAAAAATGTTGGAACAGTAGAGACAAGCCTCCCTTCTCTTAACATTGTTTCCCATTATGTTTTCTTGTCATGCAATGTAATGCACTGATCTGGACATAGTTTTAATAAGACCAGAGAGGGCAGTGCAAGGCACAATTTATTTGTTTACATTGGAAAGCTCTTGCTCCTTCTCATTTCTGAGTTCTATTTATGGACTATTTATAGTCTGGAACAGCATGGGTTTTTAAAAAAGAAAATCCTACTCCATTGTTCTTATAAGAGGTAACAATTCACACTAAGCAATATCCATTTCCTATAGTAACTTCACTGTAATTTTCTGTGCAGCACTATCCAGTATCAACGTTGCTGAAAAACACTCTTGCATGGATTTTTGCCAGTCCGTCAGTACATCTGAGGCTAATTAAATGTTGCAAGCCAAACTATCTATCTATCTATCTATCTATCTGATGGGGGTGGGGGGATATCAGCTTGGGGGGGGAGGAATAATTTGGAGCACAGAAGCAGTGTTCTGCATCATTATAATAATTTATATCTCTACCAGTTCTATGATGTTTTGTGCCTCAATTAAAAAGTACAAATGAAGCATGAATATCCCTGGATATAGATGTATCCCAAAAATATAACCAGGGTGCCATAAATTAATCAGTTTTGTCACAGTAGTGACAAGGAACCATAACAAGTCTATATTCAGAATCTTTCATGATCTTTTTCATAATTTCTTTTCATCTGCCACTGGACAAATTTAGTAAACTATGAGGTGAAACAGGTGTGCAAAATAAAGCTGTTTGCACTACTTTGAAGGCAGGGCATTTAGATGATGCGTGCCTCAAAAGCAGATCCAAGCTGTACTCCGGAACTAAAAACCAGAGCAAAAAGAAGCTGGGATAGTCTGACTCAAGACAGAAAATGTGCATCATTGGGGCTTTCTAGATTGGCAGGAAAGTGTGACATGAAGTTGCCTTTTCCTTAATGCTTAGCAGCTGCACCACAGCCTTTAGATGGAGCTGCGCTGTTCCGCAGTTTTTAAAAAAGAAGCTGGGAAAACCAGCACCTTTTTAAAGGCGCTTCTTCTCCCCTAAAACGCAAAAAAAAAAAAAAAAAAAGTATTTTCATGGCACACTTTCCCTTTTTCTCAACTAAAGGCTAGAGTTTCATGCAGCCATGAACACACTTCTTTTTGCCAATCTAGAATAGGCCTTTGTGCCTGCATATAAATGTCCCGATTTAGGTGTGGGGCTGTGGCAAAGCAAAGAAATACAAGTGTGACAACTCCAATGGATATATTTACTATATACACAAACCAGACAGTACAAAGGGTGATGGGGTGAAGGGGGGTGAAGGGGGCATATAGGGGGGCCTCCATGATTGTGCTTTGCCAGTGTATCACTTGCACACTAATATGCCAATGCCCTATACCAGCAGAACATCACACGTGTGACTAGGTGGTTGATCAAAGGGGCAGCAATACAAATGGATGGCATCTGGGCAGATGTGGAAGGTACTTTGAGGTAACAGGTGGTGTGTTTGTGCAATGGTTCAATATATGTTGGAGAAGCAAAACCCCCCCCCCCAAATACCTTGTGATTGGCCTGTGCTTATTCGGCCCACCTTAGGAGAGGGCCATGCAAGCAGCAGGGTTTCTACCCACTTTTGAAAAAAGCAGCATCAGGCTGCTTTTTTCTGCCCATCTATTCTGGTCCTATGTTTAAATTCCACCTCTAGGGAGTTTATTACACAAAGATAAAAACTGGAATCTTAACAGGATAAAAGCACTTTTGCCCGGTAGCTACTGCACAATGTCCCCTCACACTTGAGGGAACAAGGCAAACAGTGCAAGGACCCAACAGTAGGAGGCAAAAAATGTGCAAAAGCAGCAAGTAAAGAGGACACATGGTCTTAAATGTCTCTACACTAATGCACAGAGTATGGGAAATAAGCAGGAAGAACTTGAACTCCTAGCACAACAAGGGAAATATGATATAATAGGCATCACTGAAACCTGGTGGGATGAGTCTCATGATTGGAATGTAGAAATAGAGGGGTATAACCTTTTTAAGAGAAACAGGCCAAGCAGGAAAGGAGGAGGAATAGCATTATATGTCAGGGATATTTACACCAGTGAAGAGATGCAGGAAGTCAGGTGGAGAGCATCTGGATAAAAATTAAAGGAGAGGGAAATAACAGGGATGTTACTGTGGGAGTCTACTACAGACCCCCGACTCAGGCAGAGGAATTGGATGATGCCTTTCTAGAACAGATAATCACATACTCAGAAAAGAGAGATGTAGTAGTGATGGGTGACTTCAACTATCCTGATATTTGCTGGAAGTCAAACTCAGCCAAATCCTCAAAGTCTAGCAAATTCCTCACTTGCCTGGAAGACAATTTCATTGTCCAAAAGGTGGAAGAGGCAACAAGGGGATCAGCCATTTTAGATCTGATCTTTACCAACAGGGAAGACCTAGTTGATGGGGCGCAAGTGGTTGGATCCTTAGGTGGAAGTGACCATGTTCTCCTGGAGTTTATAATACAGTGGAAGGGAGAAGCAAGGCATAGTCAGACACGCACTCTAGACTTTAGGAGAGCTAATTTCAATAAACTTAGAGAAATACTGGGAGTGATCCCATGGTCAGGAATACTAAAAGAAAAGGGAGTTCAAGACGGATGGGAGTTTCTCAAAAGGGAGATATTGAAGGCACAATTTCAAACAGTTCCAATGAGGAAGAAAAATGGAAGATGTCTCAAGAAGCCAGGATGGATGACTAAGGAACTTTCAACTGAGCTAAGTTTTAAACAGAACATGTATAAGAAATGGAAAAATGGAGAAATCACGAAAGAGGAATTCAAACAAATAGCCAGCACATGTAGGGGTAAAGTCAGAAAAGCTAAAGCGCAGAATGAACTCAGGCTTGCTAGAGAGGTTAAGAACAATAAAAAGGGCTTTTTTGGATATGTCCGCAGCAAAAGGAAGAAGAAGGAAACAGTGGGGCCACTGCGTGCAGAAGATGGCAAAATGCTAACAGGGGACAGAGAAAAGGCAGAATTACTCAACACCTTCTTTGCTTCAGTCTTCTCAGAAAAGGCAAAGGGTGCTCAACCTAAGGATAATGGAACAGGAGACAGAATAGAGGAAATTCAGCACAGAATAAGTAAAGAGGTAGTACAGGAATACCTGGTTAACCTAAATGAATATAAATCTCCAGGACCAGATGAACTACATCCAAGGGTATTAAAAGAACTGGCAAAGGTGATATCGGAGCCATTGGCAATAATCTTTGAGAACTCCTGGAGAACAGGAGAAGTCCCAGCAGACTGGAGGAGGGCAAACGTTGTCCCCATCTTCAAAAAGGGAAAAAAAGAGGATCCCAACAATTATCGTCCAGTTAGTCTGACATCAATTCCAGGAAAGATTCTAGAGCAGATCATTAAGCAGAGAGTCTGTGAACATTTAGAAGCCAATGCCATAATCACAAAAAGCCAACATGGGTTTCAGAAAAAGAAGTCATGCCAAACGAACCTGATCTCTTTTTTTGATAAAATTACCAGCTTGGTAGATGAAGGGAATGCTGTGGATATAGTATACCTCGATTTCAGTAAGGCCTTTGACAAGGTTCCCCATGACATTCTTGCAAACAAGCTTGCAAAATGTGGGATAGACAAGTTAACTGTTACATGGATTTGTAATTGGTTGACTGGCCGAACTCAAAGGGTGCTCAACAATGGCTCCTTTTCATCCTGGAGAGAAGTGACCAGTGGGGTCCCACAGGGTTCTGTCCTGGGCCCAGTGCTATTCAACATCTTTATTAACGATTTGGATGACAGAATTGGGGGCATACTTATCAAATTTGCAGATGACACTAAACTGGGAGGAGTAGCTAATACCCCAGAGGACAGGATCAAAATTCAAAATGACCTGAATAGACTAGAAAGCTGGGCCAGCGCTAACAAAATGAAATTTAACACAGAGAAATGTAAGGTTCTGCACCTAGGGCGGAAAAATGAAATGCACAGATATAGGATGGGGGACACCTGGCTGAATGAGACCACATGTGAAAGGGATCTAGGAGTCCAAGTAGACCATAAGCTGAACATGAGTCAACAGTGTGATGCGGCAGCTAAAAAAGCCAATGCAATTTTAGGCTGCATCAATAGAAGTATAGTTTCTAGATCAAGGGAAGTTATAGTGCCACTCTATTCTGCTTTGGTCAGGCCCCACCTGGAATACTGTGTCCAGTTCTGGGCACCACAATTCAAAAAAGATGTGGAGAAACTGGAGCATGTCCAAAGGAGGGCAACTAAGATGGTGAAGGGTCTGGAAACCTTGCCCTATGAAGAACGCCTTAGGGAGCTGGGGATGTTTAGCCTGGAGAAGAGAAGGTTAAGAGGTGATATGATAGCCCTGTTTAAATATTTGAAGGGATGTCATATTGAGGAGGGAGCAAGCTTGTTTTCTGCTGCTGCAGAGACTAGAACGCGGAACAATGGATGCAAACTGCAGGAAAAGAGATTCCACCTCAACATTAGGAGGAACTTCCTGACAGTAAGGGCTGTTCGACAGTGGAACACACTCCCTCGGAGTGTAGTGGAGTCTCCTTCCTTAGGGGTCTTTAAGCAGAGGCTGGATGGCCATCTGTCAGGGATGCTTTGACTTGGAGTTCCTGCATGGCAGGGGGTTGGACTGGATGGCCCTTGTGGTCTCTTCCAACTCTATGATTCTATGATTCTATGATTCTATGATTGTTCCTGGTGTGCCTCCCAAGTGTGGTTAAAATGTAGCTTTTCATTCACAGGGAAACCCATGAATAAGCTTCCAAAGGCACTGCTGTGCCATTTTTTCTCAAGTGCATAAATTTCCTCGGGTAGCAGTGACTGCACCTATCATGAAATTGCAGCAAGGGAAGTTATCACACCTAGAGGTTATCAAAGGAGCACAATGCCATGAATCAAGAGGTGTGTGATAAGAAACATTTTACTGTCGGTATGTTCCCATTTCCTTTAACAACATGATTGCCATAGGACACAAGACCAGTGTGATAAAGTCCTGGAAGTCTAATCTTTTATTACTGAGTGATTTGAGAAGTAACTTCATTCTTATTACATAGTGTTCCAGCAAATATTTCTGTCCCGCTTGTAAAAGGATGCAGAAGACCATGCCACCTTCTATCAGCATCTCTGTCTCCAAGGATTCCATGAAATGAGTCTGCCTGCTTCATTCCATTAATGCTCTTTGCAAAGCAACTGAATTTCATACTTTGTAGTCTCACTGTAAGAAAAATAGGGCTCTGAAGGAATGTCCTTATTCCAAGAAACCAAATAAGCCAATTTACAGGAATTTACAATGAAATTATAATTTTTTTTATTTATTTCATTTTTATGTCTCCATTCTCCCAAAAAGGGACCCATGGCAGCTCACAAAATAAAAACACATTTAAAACAATTAAAAATAACAATTACAACTCCCAATGTTGTTGTTTTTAATATGAAAATGACAGTGACTCTATGTTAGGCAGAAGTTCTCTTTAATGAGAGATTTAATGTGGCTTGATTCTCTGAAGATGCCAGCCACAGATGCTGGCGAAACGTCAGAAAGGAACTCTTCTAGAACATGGCAACATAGCCTGAAAGCCCTACAAAAAACTACTGATGTGGCTTACTAATCACGATACACCCCAATGTTGTACTTCCACATCTGTAGAAAGTGGCTTTCATCTATTTCATTGAGTGTAGCCAGCAAATAACCTTTCTAGAATCATCTGCTGGCCAAGATTGGCAAGAGAATGCTATACTAATTTAACCTTTGGTCAGTACTAGGACAAATAATACTATGTTTTTATGAGGAAAAAAATTCCATGCTAGAAGATCTGAAGATCTTTTAATAGAGCTGGCTGGCAGAGGTGCTGAAAAATTTTCGTTGATAAAAGCAGTACAAGTATTTGTCCCTTGAGGGCACTGATGTTGCTTTGGAATCAATTTCAGTATTGCATGCACTTGCTTCTCTTCAACTGATAGCTGATCTTATGATACTCCTTTGAAAAGTTGTTCTTGATGCCTTATTTACTAGCAGAATTTCTTCTTTGGGATGAAAGGTATACCACACAGCAGGTGAAAAGGAGTGAAAGGAGTGAAAGCAGCGACACACAGAAAAAGTATGGTAAATGCAGACAGCAAGCAAAAAGAATATAAAACTACTTTGAATCCCATTTTAGTAGAAAAGTGGGATATGAATCCAAGCAATATAATAGAAGAGAATATAGAATGGAACAGAATAGCAAAAATGTTGGTCTGTTTTTAGCTAAACTTTGCAGACCTTAAGCCCCAAAGTGGTAAGAAGAGCAGCCAATAGGGAGCAATCCCCAAAGGAACATTATGCACCTGGACAAATGAACTATATTCTAAGAGGAGCGTGCTGTGAGTGTTACAGGGCCAGTTAGTTTCTTGGGACATTTTGCTGCTTCAGACAGTGAAGCAAATTGCATTCAGTTTACCAAGAAAAAATGTACAATACCCAAACCAGTAAAGTTAATTTTGCTACATAGGGTAGAAAAATCCATAAAGGGAACTTCCTCCCATCTTCTGGTAAGGAAAATATGATGGTTAAAAATATGATAATATATTAAATAATTCACCATTTGCTGCCCTTTCCAGACCATCAGCTGCCTGATGCGGCCACTTTTCATTATGGTAGGTCAGCTTTGAAGTATTACATGAACACTGAACTCTGGTGCCACAATAAACTACAGTTCCCAGGATTCCCTAGCATGAGCCATATTTGTGCATCGTGACTACTAGGTAAGAGCAACTCAACCTGCTAAAGAGCTATACTGAATATTAGCTGGTTTGAACTGAGCTGGACTTTCTGTCTGGGAACACACTTTCTCCCAGTTTTAGGGCCAGTGCCATTGGAAAAGACTGCTTCTATTCATTTTCCCATCCTGGCATTAGCAAGTAAGAAATACCAATTGCATTGCCTTTCTGGTCCAAAAACACTGCAGAAATAACCCAATTTGAGACCACTTTAACCGCCCAGGCTCAGTGCTAGGGTATCCTGGGAACTGTAGTTTATTGTGACACCAGAGCTCTCTGACAGAGGCGGCTAAATGTCTCACAAAGCTATAGTTCCCAGAAATTCCCTGGCACTGAGCCAGCACAGTTAAAGCAGTGTTAAACTGGATTATTTCTGCAGTGTGTTTTGGAGCTCTGTCTTGCAGCTGTCATATGTAGAAGAACTTTTGAGTCTATACATGCACTGAAATAAGCTGGAAGAAGCTGGACAGACTCTTTCATTTTTGTCTCACAGACCTTAAACAGATTAAATTAACAGATTATTTTAAAATGCACCTAAAAATGATCAAAATGGTTAAAAATAGTTCAGTAAATACAATTTAAGAAAAACACAACCTCTAAAGTCCTTTTGTTAAGGTGGAAAACTAATAAAGCCATTGATAACCAAATGAAGCCAATAATCTCTGCCACTAATAATCAATAGTTCAGCCATAGTGAGAAATAGAGCCAAAGGAAAAACTTGTCCTTTTGAATCTGGCTTGTAGCCCCCACCTTAGGAGGGAAGAAGAAAACTAAGCATGAATTTGTCGGGCCTCCCTGAAGGTCGCTGTAGCTAGCAAGCTGATAAGGTTTCTACTACAAAGACATTCCTTGATGTTGCAAGTCAGGCCAGAAGAGCCTGCAAGTTAGATATATATATGGATGAATGCTAAACTACGCATGCTCAATGAATATTTTGTGGGTTAATAAAAACTGTTTGCGCCATGTTTGGGGGATTCAGTCAAGGAATTGACTTTTGGCTGAAGCTCTGCATGCAGACTGAGACTGTTTGGAATAAAATGAGTCTGATTGGAAATCTTCACAAATGCCTGATTTGCATAATTGGTTGTGAATGGGTTAATTGACCCTTTGTTTACCTTAACACTTTTAAAAACCTTCAGCTCTAAAAGCTGGTGGAAAAGAAAAGTGCTTGCTGACAGAAAAACATCAGGAAAGAGTCCATTCTGGCCTCCCTAGCGAAAATTTCCAGGGGCAGCTACTAAGAAGTCCCTATCTCATATCTCCACCAGCCATGCATATAGTTTCCAGACACCTTGTAGATATAACCACAAACAAATCTCAACATATTATGTGTCATAACAGCAGCACACCCGTACCTTTCAGTTCTTTCCTTTGCATGCCAAGACAGGACCGTCATTTTAATAACTGCCTTGACAATTTAGTGATAGGTATGCCTTGGATTTTATGCCAGTAGACTTATCAGAATGCAATCAGTTAACAAGAGCTTTGCAAGATCTTTCCTTTGTTAGTTAATCTTTTTCAGAGTTTGGGGGGAAAGTTTAAATTAAACTGTGAGATAGTGACAAAGCCTTTTGTATTAATAATCACCTCGTTGTCATGACTGAAATGTAAGCAACTGCTCTTCATTAATTGTCTTGGATCCTTCAGCATAAAACCCTCGATTCCTGTGATGTAATGGCATAAAAAGTTGGCTCCTAGTTCACCTTCCACCCACAAAGACTAAATATGGAGCATGGCAAATCTCTGCAGATTCCAGAGAGAGGCTACGCTTAAGACGTGCGCCAGCCTAGAGTCCGACTTAATCGCAGCAAACAAGAAGAAAAAGGGTTTTTTTTAAAAAAAAAATAACAAGATAATAAATATGACTCAGATGCACATGTTGGCTATGTAAGCACTCAATACTGGCTATTACTTTATGGCTGCAGAAGGAAGCCAAGGCAAATAAAAAATGTTTTGAGTAAATACTACATTTCTAGAGCATGAATAAGTTTCTCTCTTACAGCCAGTGTATCACTAATGGGAATAAGAAATCAGAACCAAAAGAGGCAACCAATAACTAAATCATCCATTCCCCTTGCAGATAGTCTCCAGCCAGAACTGCTTGTTTGGACTCATCTGTGGGTGTGTTATCAATGTTAATTCTGAGCAGGTCTGAGCAAGGCCACAGGGAAAATGAAATAAAAATAGCAGCTACAGGTCAGGAAATTTATGCCCTTTGTTGCTCTGAGGGTAGTTACAACTGCATGAGAAAAAGAATCTAAATTTTGACACAATCCTGCAAAAACCATCAACACATGCCACACATTTCTACAGCCACCCAGTACATATGCAATAAATTGTCTTCTTCTTACAAAAGCTTAGAGAGGAACTCAGTGAGTATTCCACTACCACACAATGTACAATTATGGGAACCATTTATTGGGAATATAGTCAATTCTAGAAACCTGAAGCCATTGTACAAAGTGAGTAAAGAGCTACATACACACAATCTTATCTTGTATGCTCTCCCTCTTGCCACTTTCTCAAGGGATGTGATGACTTAGTGGTTAAGACGCCAATTCTGATGACCAGAAGATCAGAAGGTTGGCAGTTTGAGGCCCGAGTGCCACATGATGGGGTGAGTGCCTGTCGCTAATCCCAGCTTCTGCAAATCTAGCAGTTTCAAAGCATGCAAACGCAAGTAAATAAATAAGTACCACTTTGGTGGGAAGGTAACAGCATTCGGTGCTATCATGCTGGCCTCATGGCCACCAGATTCATCTTTGGACAACGCTGGCTCTTTGGCTTAGTAACAGAGATGAGCACCATCACCTACAGTTGGTTATGACTAGACATTCACATCAAAGGATTACCTTTACCTTTACCCCTTCCCAACCCCACACCCACCTACCTTCTCTTCTATCCCAATCAGTGCCTGCATTTCAGGGCTCAGCCTGTCTTCAGAATATATGAGAAATATACTCTGATTAAACAAAAAGAGTTGACTCTGTGGAAGAAATTTCCTTACCTTAGGGTAAGGAGTCTATTATGCAGAGTAAGGAATAAGAAGTAAGGTAGGATAAGGAGTCTATTATCTTTTAGACATCTTGGGAGAAAGAAAATTTTGAGACCAGTTTCTCTCCTTGTTCAGCACAATAGGATTAGTAATGTTGATTTTACACTTTTTAATACTAATATAATTTCATTGGAATGTATACCACTTCTATGTGAAAAAAAATTAAAACTGATATAATTGACATGGCTTCTGTCAGCTAACTAAAGAAAACTCCACAAGCTGTCATCCACTAGTTTCACACTATCCTTTTCATTTTGAATTGCTTTCTTTCTTTCTTTTAATCTGGATTTTATATAGAATTCTGATAACATCACTGCTAACCCATTGCATTCCACTGATTCCTGTGTTGTCGTCCCATAATTTGTGGATAAAATTTGTTGCTATTTTAAATTGCTAGTTCAGAATGAACCTCTTCAGTCCACAATGGCAAAGTGAACTGATTTAGGAGTACTCTGCTTGTATTTCACAGTTGTGACTCATGTAGCCTGTGGACCATAGTCAACTCCCCAAGACTGTTTCTATGGGCTATGGGTCTCTCTTTAACCCTCAGCCTCCTTCCATATAGGGAAAAAAATTCTGGCAAGGATGAAGAGTTGCTAATCTAGGCACTTCCAGGAACAGAGGCTTTTCTCTGAACCACGGAACAAAATATTTTGCTTTTTCCTACTGTTTCCTCAAAGCCAGAAGTCAACTTCCATTTAGATCCCGCATTTTAAAAAAGCCCCCTTCTGCAAATCCACATTTTTAGAGAGTGTGCAGCCTGCCATAGATCCCTGGGAAGCAAAATTGAACATGCTCCTGGGTCCAGAGCCTGCCTGCACCTACTTTATTTAGTAGATTCCTCACTGCACCTTCTGTCCTTGTGGTTGCTTCCTGTTTAGTCTGGCAGAAGCACTACTAATAAACATTCTCCTAATTCCCCCTTCCCTTGATCAAGTCCTGTTCAGTAATTAAAGTATCATCAAACTAGTTATAAGAGCTAACTAGTTAAGGGACAATTAAGAAGGTATTCATCAGTGACAGTTTCACTAGAGTAAAGATTTACAGGGACAGATGCCTACTGAAGTAAACTACTAATTAAAGTTGCATGAGACCTGTGCCGAATCAGACTTGTTTCTCAATAAACAGTACAGAAGCATCTTGGCTACAGCGGCAGGTAGTGTTAGACCAGTGGTGCACTAACTGTCCCCTTCAAGAGATTTTGGACTTCAGCTCCTAGAAGCCTCAGCCATGTTGGCCAATAGTGTGGGATTCTGGGAGCTGAAGTCCAAAATCCCTTAACAAGCACAGTTTGGAGACCACTGTGTTAGTACAGTGCTATGGTAATTACCATGTGAGACTAAATTTTTAATTCCATTTTCGATTTCTATTTGGTAGCTTGGTTAGTTGGTAGGAAAACAATAGCCCAGATGTCATGTTGAGCAGGCAAAGCATAACAGTCTACCCACACAGATCTGTGTCCTCTCCCCTTGCCCCAGCAGCTGTTAAACCCAGAGAGGGGGTTCTGCTCCAGTTGCCAAACAGTGGGAACAGAAGATGAGAGATGCAATGTAGATGGGTGAAGAAGGAAATGGTCCCAAGCCCAGAGATGGAAAGAAATGAGGAGGATGCAGTGGCATCACTAAGGGAGTGAAAGGATGCGGAATGCAACAGGTGACACCCTAAGGAGGAGTGACACTACTTTCCCTGCCTTTTGCAGAAATGGGCTGTAGCACTCTCCTGTGTCCCTTTAAAATGCTAAAGAGATGGTGTGAGTAGGGTGAGGCTAAGTGGAATGAAAAAGGAGAGGCCTCAAATTTTTAAGTATTTAAATTTAATTTTTTTAAAAAATTAAATTTATATATTTTTTTAATTTTTAATTTTTCTTTTACCAAAATTCCCCCTTAACCCCATGAAACTATATATATATGTAAATACAATTAGGTTCTTCATATGATATTGTGATTTAAAGATACTGTATAATTTTAATTTTGCAAGTTATTTATTTCACAAGTATTACCATTACATTCAGTGATTTCATTCAGGGAATTATGATATGAATAACATGAGTGCAAAAAGACATTACAAAGAATTCTGTATGGTGTGGTATGGAAGGAGGTCAATAGGGAGATGACACCATGAGTTACCGCACTGGGTGACACCAGACCTAGTGATGCCACTGTGAGGATAAACTCACAGATGGAGTGTATACTCCTTTCCTTCCCCTGGAAGCCCAGAGCAGTCTGAATTGTCTCCTCTTCCTCCCCTCCCCATCGGTAAGCAGCAGTGGCAGCAGCCTCTCCCATGGCTTTGGCAGCTCCATGGACTGCATAAAGGGTGAGACTGGGTGAAGTGCAAATGGCTAAACTAGAGAGTAGCACCTTGTGCAAAATGACACATGTGGATATGCGTAACCCACGTGTGTGTGTGTGTGTGTGTGTGTGTCAGTAACAAGATGACACCCAATGATTGCTAAAGGCTCTTAGCAGGCAAGCTAAAGAGAAACAGGGTTCAGATAAATGCACAAAGAAGCATAAGATATTATAAGAAGCATAAGATACTTATAGTTTAAAATCAGAAACAAGACCAAGGCAGAGTAATGCAATCTATAAATAACTTACAATGCAATAAATATTGTAGCATTCGGCCAGTACTGCCCAATGAATTTAGTTACTGTTGTGGGATTCATACAGTCGAAATATATTCTAAGCATATTCCTATGAAGGAAAATACAATAAATTAAAAGGAAGCAATTCAGAGTGCAATCCTAACTGGTGAAGTTAGCCAGCCTGCACCAACTGTAGGCCACGTGAAACAGTGCTGAAACCACGTGAAACAGTGCTGAGGGATGCAGGAAATTACTTTAAAATAAGGAGCCTTGCTACCCTTATTTATCCTAGCCTTGCTTTGTGCCAACTTTATGAGTGCATCTATGGACTGGAGGAGCTTTGGACCTGAAATAACTCAGCTCCTCTATGATCCCGTCCATTCTCTGACCCCTTTTACCTCTTCCACCTGCAGATCATCAGGGAAAGAGGGACACAGCGGAGAAGTTCTGGCAGCAGAAGAGGCTTAAACCCAGTCTTTACAGCTGACACATCTTTGAGTTAGGGCTGCGCTGTTAGGACACATACAGAATATTTCTGAAATGAGCTGCTTTTGGACATTTCTTGTGCAAATTAAGCAAACATCTGTAGTGTTTCTAAAATATTGACATAAGACCAAAATGAGCCCTGAGATGCAATGAGAATGAGACTGCAGTTATTAATGTGTTGTTCTAGAAATGTCTAATTTGTAAGGATAGATGACATGTTGGAATAGGGAGGATTAACTTGATGTCCTAGTGACTTGATGTCCTAGCAAAAGAGTCTTAGCAGAACTCTTGTTAAACAAGTCTGTAACAGGATAGAATGGAATTTAATTTACAAGTATTACTCAAGTCCTTTGAGAGCTCCAGCCAATGAAGATTTCCAAGCCAATAAACAGTGGGTTCCAAGGACCAATGCTAAGTAACTGACGTCTAGATCCATACTTTGCCTCATTCTGAAGAATCTGAGCAATAAGGCTTTTCAGTACTTTGGTGGCTGCCAACAAACCATGCCTGCCAACAGAGGAGCTCAAAAACTGTATTGAGAGCAAATTATCTTCCCTTTTTGAATTGTACTTTACAACTGTAATATGAGGAAGTGTTTTAAAATACTAAAGCTTATAAAGTGTTAGCATAGTTGGCTACACTCTCAGCAACCCTTCTGCTAAGGGAAAGATTGGAGAAATGTGGCATTACTAGTACTGAATGAAGCAAACACAGATGATAACATCTTATTTTACAATCAACCAGATTTGGAAACTGAAGTTCATTCTCATTTTCAGACCCATTTAAGGCTCCTCTTTACTTAAATGAAATATATGACAAATTGCCCATTTTAGACTAGTTAAGTCTGAGAAAAGTCAATGGATGCTTATTTCACAACAGAGTTTTAAGTGTCCCAGTCATTCACAGAACACCTATCCCTCTCTGACATTTGAAATCGTAAGTGCCCTTCATCTCAGAGAACTTTAATCTCAGGTCTGTCATCTCACTATGACATTGCAGGAAATGATGCTGTTTGTGGATGCTCATCAAAACAGAAGATATGCTGCACATACCTGAGAGAAGAGCACATAAACGATTATTCCAGACACTGGAACTGCTGGATGCTTTCTTCCGCCAGTCCCTTGTTCAAGGTTTGTTTTCAATCTATGATTGATGACATCTGCCTTAGTATGTGTCATTTTTCTTGTTTTAAAAATATAAATAGAACAAAGAAAGAGAAACTCCTTCATAAGAAGAAAGTAAATAACTATTTACATGTAAATATATTTTTACACCTAAAGCCACAGTTGCAAAATGTACCTCTAGTGGAAGCTTTCACATGCAAGTCCTTCCTTCCCACTCTGGGAAGGGTGATATCTCGGTGACAGAGAACATGCAATGAAGGCAGAAGATGTTGGATACTATTGCTAACATCTCCAGGTAGGGCTTGGAATTCTCTCTGTCTGAAATCTGAGCAAGGTGCTGTCAGGCACAGCTAGATGAGCAATTAATCTAATCTTCCTATATTCATAACATTGATTCACTTTAGGCAAGGCCTGTAGCTGAGTGGTAGAGCACATGTTTTACATGCAGAATATCCCATGCTGAGGTCCTGACATTACCAGATAGGGCTAGATAAAGTCCTGCTGAAACTCTGGATAGCTTACTAAATCAGGGTGGGCAAGATGTGACTTTCTAAATGTTGCTGGACTTGAACTCTCAGGATTTCTTACTATTGGCTAAGGCAGCTAGGGTTTGTGGAAGTTGCAGTCCAATAGCATCTAGATGTCTGCACTCTGCCTATTTCTGGTCTAGATGGACCAATGGTTTGACTCAGTATCAAACAAGTCCCTACATGAACCCTACCTAGAAATTTGTATTCCAAGAACAAAAGACAAATAGCTCTTATGAGAATATAGCCTGACTACCAGCCATCAGATTAAGCACTCTTCTTCCCAAAATTAAGCACACTCAGCAATTGCCACTGCCTCTGCCACTGTCATATTTGTCTCAACTGAATCATCTCTTGCTTCTTTGGAAATAACTTTAGTGCTAACAAGACAAGTTTTAAAACTTGCATTAATTTTTTAAAGCGTAGCATGGGAAGGAACCCAAAGATTGTTACCACTCTGTGAAGTGTAGCATACAACTATATTTATTCCTTCTCTTAAAAATAATTTGAAACCAAGATTGCTGTCTTTCTTTTGCAGACTGTGCCTGCCATCTAGTGCCCAAAAAACTTCAGTACTGTATTTTCTTAAGGCTCTGACTAAGCATATGAAGAATTAGACGCAAATGCCCTTCAATTCAGTGAAACCTATTTCCAAGGAAAATGTATTTAAGATGGGCCTGTATCAGTGTCATTCATTTTCAGGCAAAAAAAAAAAAAACCCAAACATTTAGTACATATCAAATGTGAAAATACAATACAGAGGGAGGTGATAGAACACATGCTGCAATGCAAAGGATAAAACTACAAGTATTTGAAATCATATTCAACAGTCCCAAATAAAATGTAGGAACTAACAATTAAACAGGATTTGTGAGATACAGCAATATTTTAAAATTAGTACAATTCATTCACTAATTTTAAAAATTCCATTGAGCGTGTACTTAGGACAAGGTGCTGAACTGGAAATGTAGCTTATTACCCCCAAAATATAGCAACAGGTAATACTTCAAGGAAAAGCCAGCATGGTACATAGGTCTAAGTTTTGGACTAGGAGTCTGGAAGACCAGGATTCAAACCACTCTCTAACTATAAAACCCACTGGGTGACCTTAGCCAAGAGATATTCTCTCAGTCTCAGAAGAAGACAATTTGCCGAGAAAAACCCATGACAGGGTCCATGACAGGGTTACCTTAGGGTTTGCCATAAGTCAGAAACAACAATTATATTTCAAGTATAAAATAGGGAGCTGATAATATGCAGAAAGCATAAAATATGTTGCTTGAAAACCTGTAACACAGGTGTTGGTGAATTTGTTCCCTGTTTGCCACATAGAATCATAGAGTTGGAAGAGACCACAAGGGCCATCCAGTCCAACCCCCCTGCCATGCAGGAACTCCCAATCAAAACATCCCTGACAGATGGCCATCCAGCCTCTGCTTAAAGACCCCTAAGGAAGGAGACTCCACTACCCTCCGAGGGAGTGTGTTCCACTGTCGAACAGCCCTTACTGTCAGGAAGTTCCTCCTCATGTTGAGGTGGAAGCTCTTTTCCTGCAGTTTGCATCCATTGTTCCACATTCTAGTCTCAGGAGCAGCAGAAAACAAGCTCCTCAATATGACGTCCCTTCAAATATTTAAACAGGGCTATCATATCACCTCTTAACCTTCTCTTCTCCAGGCTCAACATTCCCAGCTCCCTAAGTTGCTCCTCATAGGGCATGGTTTCCAGGCCCTTCATCATCTTAGGTGCCCTCTCTTGGACACACTCCAGTTTCTCCACATCCTTTTTGAATTGTGGTGCCCAGAACTGGACACAATATTCCAGGTGGGGCCTGAGCAAAGCAGAATAGAGTGGCACTATTACTTCCCTTGATCTAGACGCTATGCATGGCAGGGGGTTGGACTGGATGGCCCTTGTGGTCTCTTCCAACTCTGTGATTCTATTATTCTACCTCTATTGATGCAGCCTAAAATAGCATTGGCCTTTTTAGCTGCTGCATCACATTGTTGACTTATGTTCAATTTATGGTCTACTTGGACTCCTAGATCCCTTTCACATGTACTTTCATTGAGCCAGATGTCCCCTATCCTGTATATGTGCATTTCATTTTTCCGCCCTAAGTGCAGTACCTTACATTTCTCCGCAGTGAATTTCATTTTGTTAGTGTTGGCCCAGCTTTCTAGTCTATTCAGGTCACTTTGAATTTTGATCCTGTCTTCTGGAGTATTAGCTACTCCTTCTAATATGGTGTCATCTGCAAATTTGATAAGTATGCTCCCAATTCTGTCATCCAAGTCATTAATAAAGCATGTGCCCAAAACCTTTGTTGTGTAGTTTGGGATCATGCTTTCCCTCCCCCAAGCTATTCCAAACCCTTCCCTAAGCTAGAGCAGGCAACAAGTAAAAGTGGACCATAAATATACTGTGGTGAAAAGATAATGTGTGAGCCTGTTTGTTTTTGAAAGCTGGTTAATCAATCAGAAACATCTGGAAAGCAGTCTTGGTCTCCCATTTTGAGACCATGAACCATAACATATTCTTATCCAAATGAAATTTTACAGAGGGATAAGAGAAATCTGATTAGAATTCACAACATTTGTCACTGATATGACACCTTTATGTTTTTCTCTTTTATTTTATGATTTTAAGATTTATTTCTACAGACTTCATCAATAAGTCTCACGTACATTTAGTTCTCTCTGCACCATATAACTTTGTATGTGTTTGTGTGTGTGTATAGTAATCTTTTGTGTGTACTCATAGAATAATGACTTGCCATTAATTGTTCTGGCAAAGGTGTTAATTACCTAACAAGCTGCCTGTACTAGTTCCCTTGGTTTGGCTGCAGGCTGTAGCATTTTTACTGGGTGAAAGGGCAACAAAAATCCTGCTGTAGGAAACTGCTGCTTAAGGAAATGTGCTTTGGAGCACGTTCTCACTTTCACCTGATGATGTTCAAATCAACCCCTCCAGGTTGGAGCCTAACACAGGAGTTCAGGATGGCCTCCTGGAATCATCATTTCCTCACTCTTGGCCCTGTTCAGCTATAGTGTTAACAATACCGTAAGCCTACACTTTCAACCCTAAACAGATGACGCCCAGGACTACTTGCTCTTTCAATGGCTTGGATTTGTGGATTTTGGATGTAATTGTATTTTGGATTGTTAGTTTTTTCATGATTCATTAAAGTGGGGGGGGGGGGTGCCTTCAAAAGGGAGAAGCATGTGTATGATTCAAAAGGGGAGATAAAGCTCCATGTGCTGATAGGTGGTAGCTTGTTTTATTTCTTATTAATTTAAAAAGCCCAATGTGTTTCAGCCTCTATCTTTGAGCCTTATCACATGACAAAAGTAAGACAAGATGAAGCGAGATAGAAGCAGTTTTCTGTTTACCTCTCTGTATGCCTTCAAAGCACTTTTGTTCTGTTCCTGAAGGAGAAGATCGTAAAAGTGTGCCGTTTGTCCTGCTGGAAAACTTAGGAGTTTGGCAAAAAGCACATTTTATGACCATCTCCCTCTGGGCATGTGCTGCAACATCATGCAGAGATGTAGACAGAAAGCCACTCTATCTTACTACCTCTCATCTTATTTTTGTAATGTATTAAGGCTCAAAGGTAGCTTTCTTCAGGGGCTACATTAAAAAATGCAAACACGTTTCATTAAATATATTTTCAAGGAGACCACAAAATTAGTTGTATTCCTTAGCATTACTATACATATCAAAGTGTATATACATGCCTTTAAACAGAAATTTCTGGAATTATATAAGACACTTTCCAAAGAACTGGACCATTAAGCAAAGTGAACTAGAGACTATCATTCTTCATTATTTATACAGAGATTCAGATAGCAAAAGAACCAATGATTTATTTGGAATTGGTTACAAAAGTATCTGATGCAATTGCCCTGAAAGTCCGGAGCACTTTCCCAAATTGTTCCCCAATCGTCATGGAAACGCAGCTTCCTCTGTGTGGTTGAATCGTTCCAAGGGAGTTGATTTCCTCTGGCTTCCCTCTTGACTCTTACTTTGCATCAAGTGGAGATCGACTCCCTTGGAACGATTCAGCCACGCTAAGAGGAAGGTGCATTTCCTTGGCAATTGTGGAGCGATTTGGGGAAGTGCTCCGGACTTTCAGACACACACCATTCCTGAATCTTTTAAGGACATTTCAGGCACCTTTCAGCAACCTTTGAGCCAGGTATGAAAATCTTCATAGTCCAATGCTGAAACAACTACACCATGCTGGCTCTCAGCCATCCCTTACTTGCATTAATTGGCTTGGAAACACTTGTTTCAGGGGATACCCTATCAAGATTTTCGTATAAACTCAATGCTTTGTGGTGCAACACCTTGCCATCAGTGGGAACTGGTTTTCTGTTCATATTTCCACCCCCAAATTTGAGACCTTTTCCATTTTTACTATGCACTCTGGACATAACTCTGGCAATTTGTGGTGCCACAGCAAAACTATCATTGATTTCTTATCCTTTCTTCATGATTTCACAGCTAGAAGATTGATTCTTACCATAAATCTTAGCAACTTCAACATATGAGGTATAAACATTAGAAATAAAATAATGCTGGGCCTGGGACACAGGGAGGAACCAGCAGATAGACCCCAGTACTTTAGGCTAGGTTCAGGATGGAGACCAGCCTAGCACTATTAAATATTTTGTGTTCCATCGAAACTTAATCCAATCCTACCAACCTCTTCCCCATCGTCTATGTCTTTAAAGTTCACAGATCAATGCAGAACTTCAACTCCAGTGACTAGCAGGAAGCAAATTCTGCAACACCTGTGTCTGTGCACCTTAAACTAGCAGCGGAACCACAGTTGCTTACATACCAAATGCTAAATTCTAGAACAGAGTCAGATATTGATTGGCACTGATTTTTATGGCTTGCTTCTTAAAATTTTGATTGTCCACCACGAACACTAAATGACAAGCTACAATCTGTACAATTGTAATGACCGGTTCTCATGTCATCTATTTGTAGACTTACATTTCTTCTGCATGACATCATCTGCATTTCACTTCTGAAGTATATTTAGTGCTCTCTTAATGTTGCTATAAACTACATTTTCAATTTGCAGCCTCAAATTTGGAGGTGTAGATGTTTTTATTACTAAATAAGGTGAAAATTTTCCAAATATTGTTATATGTCACAAATCACAGACCGCAAACCTCCAAATCAAGCCATAATGTTAATGCAAAAAACAAAACAAAACAAAACGGGCAGGCAATTAAGCTCCAAACAAGACATAACAATCACCTGAATAGGCAGCCAATAAGGCCCTCTAAACCAGCATAAATAATAATAACCACCACCACCACCATACAGTCATCAAGCTCCCAAAACAGATACATAAAATTTAGAGCCAAATGAAACAAATAAAATTATTTCAAATGAAAAAGTATACTTTCTTGCTGATGCTGACATTCTGCTTTAATTTATATACATGTAACATATAAACTTAGATTTCACTTACCTCACACCTACATAAGAGCTGCGTCCCAGCTCCACTATGTAGTATCCCTCCCTCATTTTGACTTCTTTACTGCCATACACACCTGTTTTAATCCAAACTGAAATCAGTCTGGAAAGGCACATGCACATGTTCACTATATTGGTTTATGTCTGGTCACATGTCTGCAGCAGCTGTGGGTTTTGGTTTGTTTGTTTTTTATTCCCACAACACATGCATATATTTGCATATTCATTTAATCAAATAGCCGTTGTTTTCCCTTCATTCTGATTGGCCATTAATGTTATTTTATCAGATCAACTATGCTAGATTAATTGTATTTGCTTTGAAAAAGTATTATGTTTAATTTAAATACTGGTGTATTTTGAATTTAAAAGGGTTTCCCCTTTGTAATTTTTGTTTTACTTTTATGTGATAATTTAGCATAGGCCTCCATTTCATAGCCAATGCCTTTTGTATCCTCCCCTTCTGGGTTCAGTTGTATGTTCTGTTTTATATCTTGGTTTTCTTTCTGCCTGAAAACGAAGAGTTTATGGATTATGTAAAATTAATTTTTTCTAAAATATATTAAAGTATAAAGTAAGACATTACAGTTTCCAAGATAACATAACAAAACCATTTCTGTGTCTCCCTATAGCATTTGTAATATTTATAAGCATCTTCAAAGCTAGATTTGAACAGTTATTATTCCAGTGCTATCTTGATTAACAAAAACACCTCACATGATTTTTTGCTTAAGAAAATCCTATGAAATTCATGGGGTTGCCATAAATCAACAGACAGCCTGAAGGCACATATATTCACACATATCTTGGAATAAAAAGGAGTAACACAATAGAGGATCTTCACACACCTGAACCCAGAGGGAGAGGATACAAACATTATCAGCTATGAAACTCTGGCCTGTGCTAAGATATCACATAATATCTTTTTTTTTTTTTTTTGATTGGCCAAGTGAAAGTGTTGCATGAGGAGATTTTAGAATTTTTATTTCAGCCAAAATCAGACTACAATGTTACTAACCATGCTATCTGAGGATTCTGGGAACTGTACTCCCAAAATAAGTAGCTACAAACATGGCCAAGTTGGCTAACTTTTAAGCTACGTGAAACTAACTGCAACTAAGTGATACCTATTCTGGCACAGGGTTGGGCTGTGGTGGTGGTCATACATTTTTCTCTCCATATGAGTCTTCTCCAAGTGGTTGGTTGGTTGTTTTTTAAAAGCCTTTATTATTGAGTCTGAAATGAAAGAGCTTAGGGGTGTCCAACTCTGCAAAGGACTGTAGTCTTGGTTTCCCTTTCAGAACTGTCTGACACGTTAATATTACCTGATGTGTATGGTAATACAATACAAGTCATATAGTTTTTTTAATGTTACCAAAATTGAACATCTACATCCATGGATTCTCTATCCAAGGATTCAACCATCCATGAAAATATTCCCAAAAGATATACATTTCCTCAAACCTTGATTTGGCTATTTTTTACAAGGGATACCATTTCACTACACCATTGTATTTAATGGGACCTGAGCATCCACAGATTTTGGTATCCAGGAGGGTTCCTGGAGCCAAATCCCAGCGTATACCAAGGGTCCACTGTATAGGGCAGAGCTGGCCAACTGCAGCAGGTCTGGGATTTACCTTTATGCTCACAGACCCTCTGGGAGGCCCCATAGATTACTGAAAAATAGAATAAAAAATCCTAAGTGGTCATAAGTGCACTTCTGGTTCTCACAGACCGATACAATTTTATGTTAAATCCTGCTGGAAAGCATTGCAACTTCTTTCAAAGGCAACCTGTTTTACCTGGAGGCTTCTAGGAGGAGCAACTCACTCCAGAGAAAAGGGTAAACCTGGGGATTCTGGATGTATCAAGGACTACAAAAATATCTTTAAGGGCTGCACTTTGCTCATCCCTGATATTAAGTGAAGAGGTAAATGAGAATCTTGTATAGATCCACACAACACAATTGTGAGTGTGCCCTTTGAGATCCAAGACTTGTCCCTAGAAATCGTAGAATGGCTATCCCAGAAGGCTGTCTGCCAAGGTGAAAAGCAACTAGTGGGTACTCCATTTTTGGCAACAGTATTTGGGCCACTAAAGTCACCCAAGTCTCATGGCTTCCCCTATTTCTACTCTTCCAGTCACTTCTGTAGAGCCTATGACTAGTAGTAGACATCTTTTCTAAGCAGCTACTGAATGGGTGGCATTGAGCAGGTGGTGCCCTCATTTACTGTTTCTGGCTATAGGTAACTAAAACAATAAACGATAAAGTCTCTGGTGTTTTTTGTTACCGTCCAAATTACAATGCTTAGTTTCAGTAGAAATAAGCACAAAAGGGGGGGGGCAGAACTTTGGGGGAAATAATTTTTAAAGTCTAGAAAATATTTATTTCTGTATTTCTGAGATACTGCTGCAGATTCCTGAGGTGGCGGGGGGGGGGGGGGGGAATGGAAAACCAGAAGACAATAGGCCCTTCGGCTAAAATTATTGACATCACTAAAAGGGTGGGGAAACAGAAAAGGGCCCTCTGAGGTACTGGTGGTAAAAAAGGAGGGTAACAGGAAACAAGAGTCCCCACGGACCCCTTTGGGGGAATTAAGTATAGACCTGAGCTGTGCTAGGTACACTTCATTTAGTAAATCAATTATTTACCTCTTTTGAATGTATTGATACCTTTTGCAGTGTGTTTACCCATTTGGCACCACTAGGGGACAGTTTAACACCGTTCACATCAAGTATTTTTACAATTCACAAATGCAGTAAACTCCAGATATGTCTTGGTAATTTTTTCATGGTTCCCCTAGGCCAAAAGAATGCCTAACGGTTCAGTTTAAGTAGTTAGGTCCACACAACTGGGGAAATATTTCTGCCCTAACAACGTACATGTTGTCATTGTTTCTGTGTGCCTTGAAGTTGTTTCTGACTTCTGGTAACCACCATCCCCCAGGCAAACCTATAACGGGGCTTTGTTGAGCAGATTTGTTTGGAAGAGGTTTGCCACTGCCTTCCCTTGAGGCTGAGAGAGTGTCACTTGCCCAAGGTGGATTTCATGGCTGTGGGTTTCATGGCTGAGCTGGAGATCAAATCCCGGTCTCTGAATTTGTAGTCCAGCACTCAAAACACTACACCACACCCTTCAGGATTCCACATCTGGAAACCAGGACCACCATCTTCCTTCCACTCCCAGGTGCAGTGGCTGTCTTTAAGCAGCCACTGTCACTGTCGTTGTCACTGTTTCCATCAGTCCCACTCCCACACCTACTCCCTCATCCTCTTCCTCACTTTAAGTCCTGCCCAACTACTAGCTATTGCTCCTTGACCACCCAATTCCTTGGATGGGGGAGCCACAAAGAGCTGGGCTGGAGCAGCATCACCAGCAGGTCAGAGATCTCCTCCAGAGGGAACAGTGACTCTCTGCAGTTTGGCAGTCGATGAAGCTCAGCAAGGCTGGATGGAGGAAGCAGAAGGGAAGAGGTGGAAGACCCCAACAACAAATTGGCCCTTAGCAATAACGGCCAAGTGGAAGAAGTGGCAGTGGTGAAAATGAGAAGGGCAGTAAATTTGTTCTTAGAAGTTCTTTGGATTAGCAAAATTCTTGTGCCAGCAAAGGAGCCATATGCTTGCTGACAATTACACATGAATTAAGTCTTCACAACAACTCTGAAAAGTATATGACTAGCCCAGTCCTTCCTAAACCATGCACTGCAGCACCTTCGTGTGTCACAGCAGCCTGGCCTGGATCCGCTGGGTGGACAAACTAGAAGCAAGGAGAAGAAGGGCAGTGACTTGCCCCCTTAGCAGTCTTGCCAGATGGAGGAAGAAGCAGCAGTGAAGACAATTATATGGCCCTCAGCAGCATGTTGTCCCTGGTGCTTCCTCTAGCTGGCAAGGTTGCTAAGTTTGTCCACCCAGTGGAGCCTGGCCAGGCTGTTGTGACACAGGGTGCTGCAGAGCTGGGCTAGTCATATACTTCCCAAAGTTGTGCAGACTTAATTCATGTGTAATGTCACCAAACATGCAGCTCCTCAGCTGGTACAATAATTTTGGTAATCCAAAAAGCATGCTTACAGGAAACTAACATATAGTTGGCCCTCCTTATCCACTGACTTTTTATCCACAGATTTGAGCATACACTGCTTGAAAATATTCCCAAAAAGTATAAATTCCAAATAGCAAACCTTGATTTTCCGTTTTATATATGGGACAGCATTTTGTATAATGCATTATATTTAATGGGACATGAACATAGACTGGTTTTGTTATCCACGGAGGATCCTGGAATGAAACCCCAACGGATAACAAGGGTCCACTGTATATGACTGGGACTAGACAGTGTGGTCTTTGCTAATATGAGTGTACTAAGAAGACTAACTGAATACCAGCAAACAGCTATGATAAACATATGAACAGCAAACAATGTTTCCGTTAAGGTCAGCAAGTGTCTCCTGCCTCACAATGAGAGGAAATAGATTAAACAGGAGCCCAACAGGAAAGTCCCAGCAAAGCAGAAAGTCCTGAAGGTTTTTAGTGGAAGCTCACCAGGGACCAGCAGCTGATGGCTTATGGACTGGCAAGGATCCATGGACCACCACTTTTGAGCAGCAGTACTTTGCAATGCCAACAATATATGAACCTGCTAAAGTGGCCAGATTTAGTTCTATTGAACCCTGTGGTGTCTAATTAAAATGACAGCAGCTGTTCAAGGTCTTAGGCAGAAATCTTGTATTCTGAAATCTTTTTAACTGGATGTGTCAGGCATCATTTTAAAAGTATACATTCTTCCAACAACATATAACTACTATTTTTCTGTTAGCTAGAAAGGAATAACCATTCAATCTCTCCAAGGAATTAACGTATGTGAAAAAATAGGTGTGCTGGAACTATTAATAGTTTTACCTCTCCTGACAAGTGCTAAATAAACTGCCCAATAAAACTAGTTTTCATACAGTACATACATCTCATTCACCCCATAACATGCTTAGTGCTGGTGAATTAAGGGGCTATGATAATGGAAACCCTTACATCATAGGTTTCAGTTGACTCCATTTGTATGGGAGATCTGTGCCACCAACTGGTCATATGTATCATCACAATTCTGACATATTTTTTACAAGAATATTCCCCCTAAAGACGATTTAGTACATCTCCATCTGACCTCTGCCCAATTATGAGATTAACCAAACATGGAAATTATACAATTCATTTTAATAGATTTGCTAGTACAAACAAAACAGTACATTTGAAAACAAAAATAATTGGTACTTCCATAAAAGGGTTTAGCACACTACAGTAGTTAGCAAAATATCAAAGTAGCTTACCCAGTGCAGCTTGGCAATGTACACTGAATTGGCTGTTTGGACATTATCAATATAACCAGATTATATTTTACCACTAGTAAAACCAATGCTAGTATTGATGGTATAAATAAAGTTAGAAATATAAATATGTCAGCAATATAAAAAGAAGCAATACGTAATGTGCAGTAACTAGAAATTTAAGAAATTTATTTTCTTTTCACATACATAACCATTTATGGAACCATTTTTATAGCCAAAAGCTTTTTAATTAATTAACAAAACACCACTACCCACATAAATAGCGTAATGGAGATAGTGCTCTTCTCCAATTTTTTGCTTCTTATTTTATAAGCTCCCAAATCATAGGGGTCCCAATTTAGCCAGCATTACTGCTGCATAAACCAATCATTTCAAACAATTTTGCATGAAAGACTTATATCCAAATGAAAAGCCCAAAGGGCTGTTTTAAAAACTGGGAAGCAATCAGTTATATAAATAAGTAAAAAATAAAGAATACAAGAGAAATACATTGAATGAATCAAACAATACAAATCAAGACTATGTCAAAAGTCATATTCAAAATCTCCCAAATAAGTTAACAACTACTGTTAACTGGGATTTATGAGATACAACAATATTCAGTAATTTTGCAACTTCTCCATTTGTTTCATTACTAAACCAAAAACTGACAATAACATTTATTTAGAGCAACCTGCACATAATTTTTAAAGGATGGATTATATATTCCTTAATCCCTGATAAAAAGTGAGAAATGCTGATCCTGCATTTTAAAATAACAGAGGAAGCTCGTACAAACAATTTGTAAAATAGTTTTCTGAAGTTTTCAAAGATACCACATTTAAACAGACATAATAATAATGTTTCGGTACTTAGCAATTTTCAAGAACTTTATGCAAGGAATACTGCTATCAGGGACAGGCTGGAGCAAACCTGAAAACCAGGGAATGCAAGGTGCATAGGTACAAGTTCTTAGTTCCTTCAAATCCAGTAACTTAGGTCTTGTCTTTTACTGGCCAGAATGTTCCAGGGGCAGCCCAGAGTATCCTGGCTTTGCCTGTTTCTTCACTGCAGCAGCTGTTTTCACAGGTGTCCTGCTGAGCAACCTGGCATGTCCATCGCTGCCATGGCTTGCTCACTTTTGAGGTCAGAACAAGACAGCCAGCAATGGTCATATGCTGGGCATCTTGTTCTGACCTCAGAACAAGAGACCCATGGAGCCCAGCAGGATGCCCCATGCAGACAGTCGCAACGACACAGAAACAGAGGTAGGCTTTTAAAATCCATTATAACCTTGTTATGCCCAGGTCCTGGTGAGGGACATGCCAGTCATTGTCTGGATTTGCTCCCACCAGAACTGTGGTTTGGGCTGTGCGTCGTCAGAAAAGAATGATGCCTGAACACAGGAAGAAACAGGCCTTTTGGCCCATGCAAAGAAGGCCTCAGTCTTTGTTGAATTCAAAAGCTCACTAAATTTACATCAAGGACAACATACAGAAAGAAGAAAATTCAGTGGCAGGAAATTTTTATTTAATAACTTTTATTTGTCTTTTACATTAAGATTTGACAAGTACCTGCCAAATAAGGGTCTTGGAACTGGCTGGAACATATATTCAAAGCCAATAAAGTTAGGTCAGACTCCAAAATTAAAAGGCAGCACATACAAATGTAGGACAGGACAAGTAACGTTTTTGAGAAACCCAAAATTTCCACTAAAAAATCTTTTCCAGAGAAAACCAAAGGCCTAGAAACCATATTGGAGTCCTATAGGAATCTGCAACATAATTTTTGCCTATAAAACTGCCATGATTCTGGAACAAACTTACCATCTTTTGTACAGATGGAACTATGACATTTGCTCTGGTACTTTGCTTTGGGCTTCACAGATACTCCCAAAATTTTCCAATTTAATTACTCATGAAACAAAGGTTTACTACATTTAGAAGTGTTCTTGTTCCAGTCTGTAATCATCAACCTGAACTTCCTTTCTAAAAATACTGCAGTCCTGGATTCATGAAGTTTATTGTTAACTCTTTCCTACAAACCAAATAAAATGGAGAATGCTGTTTGCATGATTCCCTCTGTAGGCACATCTACATGGGCCAAATAAAGCAGTCTCACCTAGTTTTCACAGCAAGTTCTCCAAATGTCATATAGGACAAGTGGGACTTTTAATGGCCTCAGGGCTTTAATTTTACAGGGTAGGATGGGGATTTATATCAATTTTAAACAGAAAATCCAGATATTCACACATGGGATGACACCAGAGGAAGTAGCTCATAAATAAATAAATATTCACATGCATGAGGCAAAGGGGGAAACTCTGAGTAGCCACAGCCGTGTAGCCACACATACTATGATTTATCTGACTGAGTGGGTGTTTGAAATGGACAACTCAAAGCCCATGGTTGCTGCAGATCAGGGTAATCTAATGGTAAACCAGATTTTCCTGTCAGTGTAGATGCATCCTATGAGTTCAAGAGCAAAGCAAATAATTTCCCTTCAAGGTTGCAACATTTCATTAAGATACAGAGAATCCAGTTAAACTATTCCATATTCAAATACTGAAAAACTTATTTTTTAAAATATTTTTATTTATTTTTTTAATTTGAAAGATACTTTAGTAATTTTTAGCTGTAGTAATTATTCAAGGCTTTGGGAGGAAATGCTCATGTTTGAAAAAACAAGGACAATGGGTTAACAAGTTAAATAAGCAAACACCTTTAATTCAGAAAGTAGTTCATTGGCCTGTAGTATGATCAGAGCTTGAAAAGGTTAAGAATTTTTACACTACCAATCTCAGAACTTTCCTCCCCCTGTCTCCGGTATGACCAATGCCCTATGCACATTCTCAGAAGAAAGAACCACTATGTTCTACTAGATCATAGTAAGCATTGTGTAGGAATGCATGGAGCAAGTTAGATAACAGCAAAAGATCAACTGTCTGTAACACTGATTCCCAAACTGCACAGAAATACTGTGGAAAATTTAACACATCATGTTACTTATGTTCACTATCCTGCATCCAGAATGGGCAAATCCTGGGAAACACCAATTTTCATCCTTTTGCTACTAAATGAGCAAGAAATGTATAATAATAAAAAATGGAAGTGCAGATATATTTCCATTTTGCACCCCTTTCTCTTTCACGATGTACTATGAAAACAAAACATATGTCATATGTAAACAATGTTAACATTTCTGCTCTACTTATCATGTATTTTTAATGCAATATTTTTTTTAAAAAAATGGCATCAAAACTTCAAGGAAAGATTTAAGCAGAGTCTAAGATTCTATAATGAAGTTCATGCTTAGAGGAGAAATAATCCCAGAAGTACTGGTACTGCCTAAAAAGCAGAGTGATAGCCCTGAGCCCTTACATACTGAGTAAAGGACATGGAGAAATTGAGGGGGGAGGTGAGGCATGGAATTAACTACTATCCTGCAATTGCACAGAGATGTTTGCCCACTGCTCTGAAAAAAGAATATTTTTGAACATGAAGCAGGGGTGGGCAACCTCAGTGGCCCAGGGAAGGCAATATAATGCCTCAGAGACCTTGCCAATGCTGCAAAGCAAAAGAACATAAATGTATTTCTAGCCACTCCTTGTTTTTTTTTGGGGGGGGGGGGTATTTTTGATATCAACAGTGGTAGAGGCACCTGTGACCTAATTAAAAGACCAAGATGCTTCCAAGACATGGTTGTTGTTGTTAGTTTGTTTGTTTGTTACAGTACTAGAAAAAGAGAGGTCTGAGTGGCCACTAGGGGACAAGAGTGAAATATGCCTCCAATATTATCCTGGGAGGGACTTGTGCTGCAAGAGCTAAAGGTTTCTTAGTAGAATTGTTTTTGAGGCACAAAGCTTGATATGAAAAGTTTAATGCACTAAATTTCTGGTGCCTGATGCCTAACATATAGTAGAATATCCAAGTGGACACAATTCCCAGCCCACTACCAATATAATTTCAATTCTTTGCCAGTGTAAAATTTACAGAAAGTAAGCAGCTGGAATACATACAAGATTTTCCCTCACAACATACATAAGAACTATTTTGTAAAAAATGAGCATTCAAAAATATTTTAAAGGCACAGGAGCTCATGTTACTAGGACTGAGGTACAGGCCTAAATCCAATGTGATGCTGATGGTATAATGTGAGCACAGCAGAATGCCTGTCCCAATGCCCTTGGAGCTCCCCAAAAATTGGTCCCTAAGCCCCTTGGGGCTGGTTTCTGGAGTGCATAGTTTGGGTACCCATATGGGAATAGGATGCTGCCTCTCACCCACTTCTGAATTCCACTGTTCTGCCAGCAGAAGCCCAACATTGCATCCTACACAGGAATGTGTAAACCAGACTTTCTATAAAAGGATTACCTACCCCGCTTATCTTTTGTCAAATACAATGTTTGCATTCCTCAAAATTACAAAGAATTTGTGCCACTTGCAGATGTTCGATTGCTGAACATTGGGCAGGATATAATCGAAGGTTGGCCTTTGAGCCATATAACACAGTCTATTCCCACACAATTCATGATTTCTCTCCTTTTCTCACAAGCTTACAAAGATTCAGAAACTGTAACCTCAGCTGTTTTCCTGATAGCATCCCATATCTCTCTGAGAAAGGAATCCAAAGGCATTTCTACCATACACTTAAATGATACGTTGATTCAGTAAACAGGCTGATGTGTTTCTCCATGAGACTGTGGAATGTACCAACCAGTGATAACAACTCCAAAGATCTAATTAACTTGTTAAATTTAAATTTTGTTAGCTAACCTAAAATAAGAAGGTGTATGAATCACCCCATTTTGTTTCAAAATGACTCTTGTGTTTCAAAAAGCACAGCTGAAATGAGAACATTTTTTTTTTCTTTTTAAAAACTGCAAAGAGAAATAATGCAGACTTCTGGCTACCTTAATTTTTACCTCTCCAAATTCTGGTGGAATGTATGCTCCCTGCATATGTGCCTGAAAATTCATTTCCGAAAAAAATGTGCAGTTGACACTTTGTATTTTTTAATCCAGTTCAACAAGTTGATGGAAATTCTGAAAGAGTTCATAATAAACTGGTGCAAATTATTTCATGTAACAATTTAGTTTCTTTTCAGCTTCTAAAAATACACCACTCATGTTCATTGCTCAGAAGTGCTCCTTTTCCCCTTCCAGCTCTTTTCTCTCTGCTCAAGCTCAGCCTCAGTGAAGGCTGCTGGTCCCCAATTTGTGATCAAATGAGGATTCTTGGAACCTGTAAAACAAAATATTTTACTTACTATAGTTTAAAACACATACGCTCTAATCTACCTCTCACTGTGATCAGTTACTTTTGAGTAATTGCACTGGTATGTAGACAGGCAAGTGCATCCAAATAGCATATAAAGCATGTATTGATTGATATAAAATATGTCTAGGCTACCTTTATATATAGTATACCAATCAGTTAAAAAGTTAATACAACAGTGCTGAAGGAGGTATACAAGCTTTACAAGCAATATATAAAGGTTAAAATGCCTGAGTAAATATGTTTTGACCTGGATCTGAAGAGATTATAATACCAGACTCAAAGTCCCTCTCATCAGGAGAGAATTTGATGGTTTAGGTACCACAGTGACATTATCCACATTGTGGTGACATTATCTACATTGCAGTGATCACATCTCAAAATCCCCACATTCTTCCAAAGAGTATGCTGCCACCAGGATTCCTCACTGGATCCATCTCCTCAAAGTTTTGTTGAAGGCTATCCTTTTATAAAAGCTGTTAACTGATCACTTGTAGGTTCTAACTCTGCTAGAATACCAGCATAGTGACAAGGGAACAAATATGGTTAGAACAACTAGTACAGCAGTTTCCACTTTCCATCTCCCACATAATTACTGGATATAAGAACCACCTATCTAGAGTGTCCCCATCTTGTCAGGAATCACCCTCCGTTTACTGACCCCAATGGCTGTAGACCATTACCAAATGCAATCTAATTACTTGCACAGTCTCAACTGATCATATAGCAAATAGGAAAAAAGCTGAATATCAGCTGCATACTATTGACACTTCAAGTGAGCTTTTTAGGACTCCACCTAGTAGCCTGGAGGACAAGCTAGAACTTGGCAAGATCACACCACAATCGACATGGGTTTGAGTATTGTTACAAGGTTCCTAATTCTACTTTCTGAAACCACAACCCGCATGGAAAGAGGAAACTATCACCATGCCCCCCCCCACACCCAACTCATAAAGTCAATACAGTGAGGTACAACAGTCAATAGTATCAAAGCGGCTGAGAAGTTCAGAAAAATCCATAAAAATGACCCTGGCTGTCTCAGTATCAAAACTAGATCTTAGTGCAGATTGAACTGAAGCTAAACTATTTGTTCCAATTTAAAACCCCTGGAACTGAACTGTTTCTTCTCCATCTTGGTGCTAGGGATATTCCTTTAAAAAAACAAGCTGATTCAGTGAAGATTTCATAATATATTTTTATTCTCTAAAGATGCCAAGGGGAATGGGTTATATTCCAAGGATCAGAGGATAACTGTTTACCTTCCAAGAGACTGTAATAACTGAAGCCTAAAAGGCAAAACATCTATGAAATTTATTAACTTCATGGAATTTTCCTAGTGCATGTGCTCTGCATGGTGGCTTTGTAACCTTGGCAAACTATGGGGCTGTACAGACCACCTGAAAAAGGCAGTCTGTAGAGGTCCTTTTCTGCTGCACAGCAGCAACCAAACGGAGCTGTGCCGCTGAGCAGCAAACAAGGAGATGCCTAGAGAAGCTCCTTTTTGTGACATCGTATGATGTCACTTCTGTGCAGCCCCGTCTGAGTGCTGCAACACAGCTGCACAGCCACAACATCTGCTGTGTGGGTGGTCCATCACGGTTGTGATGTAGCTGCGATGTCACGTGTCTGGGTGCCCAGCCCTTTTTTGCCCTGAACTCGCTGCCAGGACATCACATCCTGGCGGTGTGTACAGAGCCTATATTAGGATGTAATAACTATGGGATCCCATTCTTTTTGGATACAGTTGGCCCTCTGTACCCACAGATTCTGCATCCATGAACCTGGCCACAGTTCAAAAATACATACTCACAAAAACAAAATTCCAAAAAGCAAACCTTGATTTTGTCATTTTATATAAGGGATACCATTTTATTACACCACTGTATGTAATGGAACATGAGCATCAATGAATTTTGGTATCCACAGGGGACAGGAAGTCTTGGGACCAAGCTCCAGCAGATAATGAGGGCCCACTGTACTTGTCTGTCAGGGTAGGGGAAAAAATCTAAATAAAGTTGGATCCTTAATTCACCAGAATGGTTTGCTAATCTTTCTTGCTAAGTTTGGTAGAAGCAATTCCACTCCATTACCTTCCACCTTCCCTATTAGAAAGAAAGTAACCACACCTATCACACCCCTGAACTGGGATACCTGCAAAAGAGATCTTTCACACTCGTTTTTTTACAAAAAGAGAGTTGTCACCTAAACTGACAGATGGATTATTTTTAGTGGGGAAATACTGGGATTACAGCAAGAGGAAAATCAATAATAATAATAATAATAATAATAATATACCGCCCCATCTGCACTTAGGCAATCGAAGCGGATTGCAGCATAAAAAATTATATATATCATATCCCCCAACCCTCCCTGCCTTAAAATAGAATTAAACATTTTACAATTAAAACATGTTTAAAAGATCAATAACAATTTAAACGATAAATAAATAAAAACAAACAAACAACAATGGACAGGCAAACAGTGGCAGGATCGGTCCATTACTTTCTCTCTTTGGTGCCCAGGCATCTATTCAGGAAAGGCCTGCCGGAAGAGATCTGTCTTAACAGCTTTTGTAAATCTCTCTAAGGTTTCATGGATCTCATCTGGCAGGCCATTCCAAACAGCAGCAACATAATGCACAAAGGCTTCCAGCTTGGTGATTCTAACCCACCTCTGTTCCACTATAAAAGCCTTCTGTGAAAATAGCATTTGTCAGCAACAGTTAGGATAGTAGTGTTCTCTGGTGGCTAAAGTCACTGTTTATCCAGAAGACAATAAAGAAATGTCTTTAAAACCACTAACACTTTGCTAGGGAACCACCAGCTCACATAACAAGGAAAACAGAACTGCATGCATACAGAAACATCACAACATGAACTCTCTTCCCTCTTAACATTTGTCATTGTTTTGCAGATTGTACAATCATGTAAAAGCTACAAATCATGAAAACAAAGCCTATTGTATTATGACATGATAGTTTATAAAAAGTCTGTTATGTAGATACTTACAACTTTAGTTGCCATTGTTTGCAATGTATTTCTTTTCTCTATTCAAAGCTTATTTTAATCATGTTTTCCAAACAGTGGTATTTCCCAGGAAGTGCAACCCTGAGTGACTCAATAACAGTTCAGACTTCTTGGAAACCACGATAGATTACTGTGGATAAAAATAACTAAGAGCCACTGTGCTGACTCATGAAGTAAGAGGTTACTTCCTACCTGGTTCAATTAATCGAATTAATCCTTCATGGTGAGCTACTTTATCTTTCCAACTCTTGGTCTTGTTTGCTGCTACTTCCAGCTTTTTTTTCACTTCCTAAAACAATAATAAATTTAATAAATACATAAATAAATTTAAATATCACCATCACACATATGTCCAAAGACCTCTGGTCATTCTATAGCCAAAAATTCTACTTTGTGAGGAAGACTCTCTGAAGACCATAAAGAAAAGCCTCTTCTCATGATCATTTGACTGAATACAGCTTGAGGCAAGACACCATGTGCATTTGTTGACAGGCACAGAATTTATCTCAGGTCAACACTTGATATACCACATATTTTCATGTATATGTCAACCTCATGTATAAATCAGGTTTAGGAGCCAAAGTTATGGATTTTGATATGACTTGTGGATACAATGAGAGTAAAACTTAGGGGCATGTACCAAAGGATGTAAAGGAAGGAGCAAAGGAAAACAATGCCAAAGAACTTACAAACTTCCAGCAAATATAACTCTTTATACTCACTCTAAAGGCTGAGATGGATGAGGTCAGAACTACAGTAAATGATAGCTGTGCCATGTGTGGGGGAGGCAACCAAGCACAGACAGGACTATGAAAACTCACACATGCCAAAAAGGATAAAAATGCAAGAGTTAAGGTACACTATTAACTTTTATTATAAAAGGAACCATCCCCTTCTGTGAGTAGATTTGTGAAGGGAAAGAGCTTAGTCCATTCTGGGAGGACATAAAAGAGCACCGACTCCCTCTACTCTCCCAGCACTCCTTTGAAGGGAAGCACCAAAGAGTCACTACTTCAGCCGGCCTGCCAACCCAAGCCCTCAACCCTCAGCGCCAGTGCCGAGAGAGAGAGAGAGAGAGGCCGAGCAACACCTGGCCCCCGCAGAGGAGGAGGCATAAAGGGACACTGGTGGGAGCGGCAACCCTTCAGCCGGCCTGCCGACCCAAGCCCTCAACCCTCAGCGCCAGCGCCGAGAGAGAGAGAGAGGCCGAGCAACACCTGGCCCCCGCGGAGGAGGAGGCATAAAGGGACGCTGGTGGGAGCGGCAACCCTTCAGCCGGCCCGCCGACCCAAGCCCTCAACCCTCAGCGCCGAGAGAGAGAGAGAGAGTCAGGCCGTACAACACCTGGCCCCCGGAGAGGAGGAGGCTTAAAGGGATGTTGGCGGGAGTATTAGCGCAGGAAACAGCACCAGCGCCGGAACATCTCTCCCCCTCTTGCGGAAGACTGAAGGGGTGGCGGAGTACTGCACCAATGCCGGAACATCTTTTCCATCGCCCGTGGAGGACTGAGGAGGGGTGGAATGTCGGTGGCACAGTGCTCCAAATGCTGGCCCACCGGATTTCCCCCCCCCCCAACAGCGCCATCAATGGAACACCATTCCACCGCTCACAGAGGATGGAGAATTTGTGACTGATTGATCTTATGTATATCGAAAATTTTAGTAACTGTAATTGATTCTATATGTATATATTATGGATTGCGGTATTGATATTGCATTATATGTGTTAAACTGATGTTAATATGCTAGGTGACTATGCGCTATTTATAGATATTGTATTGCATGGACATGTTGATGTATTGGGCTTTATTACTTTGGCTATTTTATTGACATTGTATTGTGTATATTTCTTTTGCTGTAATCCCGCCTTGATCTGACGGAAAGGCAGGATATAGAAATAAATATTATTATTATTATTATTATTATTATTATTGCAGCCATTTTTCCACTCGGGAATTCAAAAAGGCCAGAAGTGAAGCAGCAATGGAGAGAGTAGTGGTGCTTCTTTTAGGTTTTCCTGGGATTGACTCTTGCATGTCCCAAAGCTGTGATGTCCTCAAAGAAGGGAATAGTTCCTTTTTTTGATAAGAGTTAACGTACAGTACATACACTGACCCATAGATAAGTTGACCCAGGTTTGGGGGGTTGGCTTTTTCACAAAAATGTCTAGACATTCTTTCTCCTCACACTCCTTCTCGTACCCTCCGTTCTGGTAGTCTAGGTCTCCTGTCCCAGCCGAGGATTTCCACTGCCCCATCCCGGATTCGTCCCTTCTCACTTGCTGCCCCTCACTCCTGGAACCTTCTTCCCCCACATGTGCGCCTCATCACTTCCCTAACCAGGTTCAAAACTGAGTTAAAGACTATATTATTTAGGGAAGCTTTCCCAGGACTGTGCCATCCGCCCCAGGATGCCTCCTTTTAACTTTGTATTAAGAAGCCATGCCCTCCCTCCTGTCCATCTGCTTTGGTCCTGGCCCCAGAGGGAGAGAAGAACCACCGGACCTCACCCCCTTTCCCATCACCTTCCCCTCTTCCTTTTGTGTTGTCTCTTTTAGACCGTAAGCCTGAGGGCAGGGATCCGTCTAATTTAAGATTGTATGTACAGCACTGTGTAAATTTACAGCGCTATATAAATAAAGGTTAATAATAATAATAATAATAATAGACATATACATGAGTATATACAGTATTTCTACAAACAGAGATAGATAACTATTTTTACTGCATATAAAAGCCCATCTGGGTTTAATCCTCCAAATCTGGCAGATGTACATAACTGCCAAATGGCAGGCTGACCATCCATAAACTGAGATGTCTGCCTAAGTATGATTTGTCCCAAAGCTGTGATGTAGCTAAATTTTCAGTTTGTCTGTTCCAGAAGTGCTATTTGAGCCCATTTCTCCTAGTTCTACACACTATCACTGGGCTGCACCTTCTTTAATCCCAGCAATTCTCAATGTACAAGATAATTCCTGTTAATGCTACTAATCTACACAGTACAAAGATGAATGGCCCCTAAGAGGAGACACAATACTATGCAATATCTGCCAGGTCCATGGGTGATGAGTTATGGCAATGGTTTTAACCTTGTGACTGAATAAGCCTTTATCAGTTCTTTAGTTCATTTAGTTTAATTCTGCTCTGTCCAACAGATGTCAAAGGCACACAGACATTTCACTAACTCACCTCATATTGTTCAAGTGCTTGTTTCCTATCCACCTCCAGTTGTTCTAACTGTCGCATGGCAACTTGAAGAGCACGTTCTTTCATCATTCTCTGGTTTTCCAGCTCTTGCTTCTCTGCTTCAGTCACCTGAATGGTCTGTTGCTGCTCTAAGTGCCACTTCTCCAGCTCTGCTCTTTTTGCAGACTCTTCCTCCAATAGCCTAGAAAAAGTGTGTACTCCTTATAAAATACACCTCTAAAAGGCTGATGACTTGTATCCCTTCCCTAGATGGGTTAACAACTGGGAAAGTATAATCTAAAGCAGGCAGAATTTTCATATTCCAAACCTAACTAACTGCCATACATGGGAGTAGAAATAATGTCATTCCAGATTAATAGCCATCTTTATAATTTTTAAAATCTTCTCCTCTAATTCATTTCACTTACCTATCTGATTTGACTTTGCTTGGTTTAGATGTACAAATAACACTGGTCTGATAGACATTGTTTCATTGTCATCCATGCTGCAGAATACTAGAAGAAGCGAATGGGCAACTAATGTAAGGGTTCAAAGACCAAGGATTCTGCGGCAGTGCAGGAATGATAATGAGAGCTGATATTTGGTGCCATTCAAAACTCTGTCCCTTCAAACTTTCTATTCTGTTATACAAAATGACATGTGAATAAATTCACTTTCACTCATTACTGATTTATTTATATTGTCGTAAAATTGTTTACTCACCTGGCCTGAAGTCTCCTGACAGTCTCCTCATCTTGGCGTGCCTGTTTCTCATCTTCCAAGGCCTCCTGTAGCTGCTTATACATTTCCTCTAGTTCCTTCACTCTCAGTAAATACTGTTCTAGTTCAGATGACTTCTGTGCAACCTGTTCTTCCATCTTCTGTCTTACCTAACAATATGAAGGAAAGGGATGCTGCTTCACCTTTCAAAACAAGCGAAAGTGTTCATCTCTCTCTCAGAGATAACATGCCACATCCAATATATTTAGCAACCCTTTTACTTTTATTTTACAACCTCAAACATTTAGGCTAGAAATGTCTCAGTAAAAATAACCAACCATTTAGGAGCTTGTTCATTGTTTTGCTGTCCCTCAATTATTTACCATTTTTTCTCTCTCCAGTTCAAGGCTAAATCGATCTTGCAATTCCATTTGAGTCTGCAGACGCTTCTTCTCTTCCTCTGAAGCACGAGCTGCAGCTTCTTCCAGTTGCTGTGCCAGACAAAGAAAGGAACAATAGCCATCTATGACTTATTCATGTATATGTTCTCATACAGATCAAAGTTTGCTTTGATTTTGTGCACTGTATGCCCATGTGTATCTAAGACATAGGAAGGAAATGCTAAAGACATGAAATTATTATCTTCTCCCAGGTCTGCAAATTCCCTTCAGGTTGAACTGTATGCTTGGCACCATTCAGGAAACCTCTTCCCTTGACTGAAGAACAGACAAGGTAAGTAACGTTCAGATTATTGGAATAACAGCATGGCACTTTTACATTAGAGTAAGCTTCAAAATAAAAAAGACACTAGGGCTTTTCTAGTGCTGAGGAAAAACCTATTTGGAAGTTAATTGGTTAAGACTATTGCTTTCTAATGACAATACAGATGCAGAAATCTTCTACACTATCTCTACAATCCCTCTTCCCTCTCCAAGTGTACCAAACATTTGCCTGGAGGAAAAAGACAAATCACATAGTTTGATAATTATGCTGGAGACAGATATTTTAGGACATAGCCACTCTACTACATTCTAAAAATATTTTAAATTTTACCAAGATTGAATGTTTTGCTCAGTCACTACCTCACGCAGGACAATTACAACCAAAGTGTAACAAAATGTTCCAGAATAACAGGGAGAAAATGCCTGAGGACTGCGCCCACCTTTCGGACTGTCTCCAGTTCCTTCTGCTTGTTCTCATTTGCCACTTGGAGTTCTTTCATTTGCCTCTCCAGTTCCTCTTGTTCAGCCTGAAGCTTCTGGCGTAATTCTTTCCGTTTTTGTCGTGCCTCCTTGTGAGGTGGAGGGCTATTTAATCGTAGCAGATTTACAGTTGTCTGAATGGCTGTTTGCATAGGATTTGGGGAGGAGGAAGAGGAGGAAAAGCAAATATATTCTACTGATTGATAAGTTACAATATTATTTTTTGTTTTAAGTTTCAGATTTCTTTGCCACAGCCATTAGTCTGATAACAAATTTGTCATATTGTTTCACTCCCTAAACTGAAGCCTCTATCACTAGGATGATCCATTTTTATGAGTTGCTATTTAACATATTTTATATCATGATTAAAAATAATAATCTGCTTGTAGCAGAATAAATATAAAACAGTAAAATAACAGTAATAACATATAATTTTTTCACAACAAATAAAAACAATTGTTTAAAATGGTAGTATGTAAAATCTGAAATTTGTTGTTGTTGTTAGCTGCCTTGAAGTCAACTTCAATCCATGGCAACCCCATGAATGAGAGCCCTCCAAGTTAATGTATCTTCAGCTGCCTTGCTCAGGTCCTGCAGACTTATTGCCATGTCTTCCCTTATTGAATCTATCCATTTAGGGTACAGTCTTCCTCTTTTCCTACTACCCTCCACCTTACCAAGCATTATTGTCTTATAGTGAATTCTGTTTCCTCATTATAAAATCTTAAATATGCCTATGTATTTTGTCTTAATGGCTTTTCTCCATATCAGTATAGTGACCAGGAATACTGCACTCTTGTACCTACACAGATGGTCTGACTGTGGCAATGCTAGTGAAATGTGCCAGCAAAAGCTTGACAGTTACAAAATACAAATATAAGGGAAGTTTGGGAATGGAGGGAATACTTTACAATCCCCATGCAGACCACAGGATTGCAACCTGAGTAACAGAGTTTAGCTATATTAGTGCCAAGTAAAGTTCAACTGAATTGAACTGGACTAAACTCAACTGGACTTACTTTAAACTGTTTAGGTTCTGAATTTAAAAGAGATTTGGAAAGAAATCACAGATGAGTGCATAATCTGTAAACCGATAATTTCAAACTGTGCTGTTAAATGATTTCAAGTAGCACTTTCTGTGAAAGACATCAGTTTGAGATGTAGGTAGACACTGATAGTTAAACAAAAATGGACCAGTAGTAAGATTGAATCGTTCAGGCCACTGTATTCCCAATTACCATGTATGGATACTAGAGCTGGACAGTGATGGAAGCAGACAGAAAAGAAATGAACTCATTCGAAATGTGGTGCTACAGAAGAGTTCTTAGGATACTGTGGACAGCCCAGAAGACAAACAAATGGGATCAGACCAGAGCTCTCCTTGGAAGCTAAAATGATCAAGTTGAGACTATAATACTTTGGCCACATAATGAGAAAGGACTAATCACTAGAAAAAACAGTAATGCCAGGAATGGTAGAGGGTAGAAGAAAGAGAGGAAGATAGACTTGATCAGGGAGGTTATGGGCAAGTGCTTACAGGATGTGGACAAGGCAGTGGAAGATACAGATTCTTGGAGATGTCTCATCCACAGGGTTGCCATGAGTCAGAATCTACTCAAGCTCAGCTAACAACAAACAAATTAAGACTTGGGAGAACAAATTATACCTTTAAAATTACAGTATCATAAGCAGCCTAAATGTATCTACATGTACATTGTTTCATGTGGTTAAAGTGAATATTTCATAAGATGTGATGCTTTTAAAGAAAATTTTAAAATAATTTTCAAAATTTACAAATTTGAGGGGAAATGTAATTACTTTTTAAATGGGGCCTCTCCTTTCTCCTCCCAATAATCCTTGCCTGACTCACACCATTTCTTCAGCATTTTAAAAGGCAAATGCCACAACCCATTTCTCCCAAAAGGCAAATGTTTGTGGAGCAATGGTGTCAGCTGGTGTGGCCAGCACCCCCTGCACCCACCTGGTGTGGCCAGCACCCCCTGCACCCCCTGCACCCCTTTTGTAATGCCCATTTCCAGATTATATTAAACAAACAGCTTCATTTATATACCGCTTCATACTGCCTAAGGAGTGTCTAAGCAGTTTACAACTGTAAGCTAATTGCCCTCATTTGGGTACTCATTTTAGCGACCTCGGAAGGATGCAAGCCTGGGTCGAGCTTGAGCCCTTTTGCTGGTCTTGAACTCGCCACCTTATGGTTTTGAGTGAGTGGCTGCAGTACAGGCATTTAACCACTGTACCAGGCGAAAGGACTAAGCCAAATCATAATACCAGTAAAAGGGGAACTTCAACTGTACAGTACATGTGGTTTGGTTGTGGTGGGCAGGGAAAGCTCACAAAAAGTATTATATTTTCAGCCTCATTACTTGAAGACTTCGGAAACTGAAGACCAGCATAAAGTGGAGCAATGACTATAACAAGCAGAGCTCAGAAAGTGGCCTCACCACTAGAGGATTGTACTTCAAAAAATTACTTTTCAAAGTTTTAAGTTCAGTCAGTTTCTGGCAATGTGAATCATGATAGTTTATTAAAGAAATGAGATTTAGAGATCTGTAGCTCAGTAACAAGTAAATTAAATAATATTAAAAATGGCAAAAGGACAGTTATAATGGCATTTCAGTTGCACTTCAGGTCATTTCTCATTTTAGTTCCCAAAACCCATAATTATCTAAACTTACACTGTAAAAACAGATTCTGTGCCACCTGTACTACTTAAGGGCCTGCATACTCTGCTGTTAAGGTTCTATTGTACACTGATATAATTATAGCTTTCATGCCACAAATGTTATATGGTTCTTTATTTATGTATGTTGCTGCTTCTACTGGGGTTGCAGGGGAGTTAAAAAAAAGAATATGCATATAAAAGAAGAGTACTGTTTTCAAAAGTTAAAAATGGTTTACTTTGTCCTGTTACTACTATAATTATCTCTTCGTTCTTTCTCAATTTCTGTCATCCTTAAAAATGGTATAATAGGGATTTTTTGCTAAAGCAAAAACATCATGTCCTCCACACCCAAAACAATCCACATAAGAAGTGTGATTGAAAGGAATGTCTTATATGTATTGTTTCTTACTGTTAATACTTTTTTCCTAACAACAGAATGACAGAAATGTTTTATAGTTGTTGAAATAATGAAATCCCCAAAAGGTGTTATTTCACAGTGGAACTGAAACCCCGTGAAAACTTGCAGACTGAAAAATAGCTCATCTGTCAATTTTTCTCCATCTTTTTACAGTATGCATATTTCTCTATGTTTATGTGCCTTCAAGTCTCCTGTCAATTTTTTTAGCCAAGGAATACTGAAAGGTGGTTTCACTAGTTCCTTCCTCTGAAATATTCTACTCATAGTTATACATTTAAGGTAAGATGATCAATGGTTACAGCATTTGTTGTTATACATGCATACATTTACCAAGATAAACAGTTACACATATTTACAAATATAATGTCTCTTTCCACAGGTCTACATATGATTTATGCAGTCAATAAAAGAGAACCAAACTGTATCAAAAGTTGTTTGTCTGGTTATTTCTTGCTTCTAGTTTATAAGAGTTTTTATATTAAAGTGTCAAACTCTTTCATCCAGTTGTCAAAACGATATTAATTAAAGATTCCCAATGTAAAATCAAGTGACCATACCTAGGTCCGTTTTACATTGGCAAAAAGAGGTGTCATGAAGGCTGCTTGAAAACCCAGCTTTTACATTAGAAAATGGGAAAGTGTGCCATGAAAACGCCATTTTGGCGTTTTAAGGGAAAAAACGCGCCTTTAAAAAGTAGTTCGGTTGCCCCACTACTTTTTTAAAAAGTGCGTTATAGCGCTAGTACATCAAAACGCTAAGATGCCATTGCGCAGTTAAATGGGGCTGTTTCCTTAAGGCGCCCATTTAAAGGCTGCGCTGCAGGTGCGAATCAGAATGGATCGTGGGTTGGGAGCATGCGTGGTGTGGACTTCACTCCTAATTAAAACGTTCTATGCCCTCCAGGTGTAAAAGCTGGGGTTTAACCGCGCAGTTTTTTAAAGCTCCTAAACCCCCTTTAAATCATTTAAAACTGCGCAATTCGCAGCCGCAAACAGCGCAATAGCGCAGTTCAAGCCTCGACCATCACAATAGCGCAGTTCAAGCCTCGACCATCGCAATAGCGCAGTTCAAGCCTCGACCATCGCAATAGCGCTGTTCGCGGCGGCACGAACAGCGCAACAGCGCAATTCGCAGCCGGCAAGGAAAAAAAATTAAAATCGCAGTTTAAAGCCGCGTTTATTGCTGCCCATGTAGCAGCTCCGCCTGTATTTGTAGCGTTCTGACAGCTTCCCATGTAACTGCTGAGCCACAAAAAAGACCTCAGATAAGTCGTTCCCACACCCCTCAGTGTAGCAGCTCTGCACTTTTTTAATGCACACCTGGGGCTTGCTATGTAGCTGCTAAGCATTAAGATAAAGGCGACTTCAGGTCACACTTTCTTGCCAATGTAAAAAGCCCCCTAGAAAGATAATAAAATCTTTATGACAATAATATGAGTTGGCCAATAAAAATAAAAAGTAAGCCTATTGTAAAATTATCTGCCCAGTTTTTTCATGCCTGTTCAGCCCTGAAGATTTTATCAGTGACATATAGGAAGCAACATGCTCTAATAAAAGATCAGTGTGTTCTTTGGCTATATCCATGTTCGTAACTTTCTGGTCTAATTGACAACATTCATTCTTATTTGATAACCGCCATATACACAAGCAACACTAGATTATTTTCTAGTGTGCCTGCAAATTGGATAGTATTGTATTCAGCTCATTTATGCTGTAGCAAATTTTAACAATTATTTCTTTTACCAAATTAAAATATATGCTTAAATTAATTTTGTAACTGAAAAGTATCTCCCAAATAGCCTTTAACACTAAAAGGTGCCAAATGCCGAGGGAAATCAGTTAGACCTTAAAGTGATATAGGAGGATTCTTGTGCAGTCCACATGACTATTACGTTTTGCAGGTGCCACATAGTTCTATCCCATCCTCCATGTGATTCAACATACACATGAAGCTGATGAATGTGTTTTGAGTAGCCTGCCATTAGTGTGTTGATACACTCAGCTCTACTGCTCCTTATCACTGAAGTTGGCTAGGCTGTTGCTGGACCAGGGCATGGATGCTGTAATGAGCTGGATAGGAACCAAAAAAAAGTACTCTGTAGAATACTGGTTTCCAGATCCAGGAACTGTCCTGTCCTGTATTCCTCCTGAAGGAATAAATACTGAGTTCAGAAGAATTCCCAGATCCTTCTCCGTCACTGGAGACCCAGGTGGATGCCATGGCTTAGAGTGCTCAATAAGGTCCATCAGCTACAGCCTGTCCTCCATAGGGATAACCTGATAACTTCCACTTAGACTACTTGTAATGTGCTTTATAGGGGTCTGCCCTTGAGGACAACTTGGAAGCTACAGATAGTGAAAAACAAAGCAGCTAGATTGTTGATTGGAACATCATGTAGAGACCATATAACACAGGAGATGCATAGGCTGCCAATACACTTCCAGCTTGAATTCAAGGTGCTGGTGATGACATTCAAAGCTGGAAATAGCTTGAGGCCTCAGCTGCTTGAAAGAGAGCCTCTCCCTACATATACCTGACTGAGGTTTGCAAGAGGAATCCTCCTCTTTGTTCCACCAATGGAGACAATACACTGTGGAAGGATGTGAGAGAGGACCTCCTGCTGGGAGGCTAAGTGGCACCAATGCTTGAGTCATTCCAACACCAATTTAAAACCATGGCTTCTTTTAAAGCCTTTGGGATCCATCTGATACTATCAAAATCAGCACTTGCATTATGGTTCTAAATCAAAGAGTTTTTATTTATTTTAACTGTTATTTTATGTTTTAGACTGCATAAATTATTTCTTATTTTTTTAAATAAAATAAATAAATAAAGGTAAGAATTTCTTACCTTGAATCCACTCCTGTTTCTTTTTCTTATCAGAGGCACTAATCTCAAAGCATTTCTCAAAACTATTTATAAGAAAGAGACATTTCTTTCCATCTTTGTCAGGTAAGGCCTAAAAAAAAAGGGAAAAGACATTTCATATAAAATAATAATATGGTATTACATTGGTGTACATAAAATTTTGATAAACATAATTGAAAAGTCCAGAAGAACCAAATATGTGTATGTAATGCAGAAAATACACCTCAATTAGACTGCCCTCCCCTCCTTGTTATTTGTATCTGTCTTTCTGCTTATTTGGCTATCTTAACATACACACTTCCTTGATTTCACTGAAAGTATGGACACAAGCATCCCTTCTCAAAACTACCACTCGACTGTAAGTCGACCTCATATATAAGTCGAGTGCAAGTTTGGGGGCCAAAATTATGGATTTTGATATGACCTGTGGATAAGTCAAGGATAAAACTTAGCAGTCTGTAAAAGGCAACTAAAGGATTAAGCAAAGGAAAACAATGCCAAAGAACTTACAAAATTCTGACCAGCATAACTGTTTATACTGAAGGCTGAATGGATGAGAGAGTAGAGTGGGGTCAGTACTTATAGAACAGATTGCTATCTTTCCTTTCACCAGGGGATGGTTCTCTTTTTTTTAATAAGAATTAAAGTACAGTACATACACTGACACATGGATAAGTCGACTCTGGTCTTTTTGGGCCAATTTTTTGACTAAAATTTCTAGACTTATACATGAGTATATATATACACTACACTACCTTCATAAGCATGAATGAAAATTGGGTCATAATTAATATTACAGTCCACCCTCCCCATACGTGGGGGATCCATTCTGCCCCCCCCCGGCATATGAGGAAAAGAGCATATGCTCAAGCCCCATAGAAAATAATGGGGCGCATGCTCAAGGTGGCACACGGGGCGTGTGGTGCAAGTACACACTCCATTATTTCTACTGGGGCTTGCCTTCCGTGTGAACTCAAAGCCATGGAAGGCAAGCCCACCTATAAGGAGTGTATTGTCAAAAGCAAATCAGTAGTATAAAGATGGAGTAATTGTATTTTCCTGAGTCATGGAACATAACACAGAATCACCTATTGACAGTTACAATCTGAAAATAGTGAGTACTTCACCTGTATCTTTGAACCTATCAATACTTTAGTGTAGGGTGTCTCAGCCAGGATTGCCTGGAACTCTAGGGTTCCTTCAGAGGTCACTGGAAGTTGCACAAGAGATTGTGGTTTTAAAAAATAAACATTCTTTGAACTATACATGTAATGATTTTTATGCAGGGGTTTTCTGAGACCTGAAAATTATTTCAAGAATTCCTCCAGGGTAAAAGGTTGAGAAAGGCTACTCTAGCACACTGGTACCCAGGGTAATGTACAATCAGAACCAAAACTCATAGCATTTCTGACAAAGCAGACAATTGTTCTATGGTAGGCATTCCAATGTTGATATATTGAAGTCTGCTGTAGAGGCTAAGCTATTATGAATTACATGGATAAAAGGGACCAAGACAGAGGCAACACTCAAAGGCAAGTACAGTGGGCTCTTGGGTTGGTTCCAGGACACCCCATAGATACAAAAATCCATGAACACTCAAGTCCCGCTAAGTAGTGGCATAGTAAAATGATACCCTTTATGTATGGTTGTGAAAGCTAGACAGTGAAGAAAGGTGATAGAAAGATAGAAAGAAAGGTGATAAGAAATTTTGAAAAACTGCTATCAAAAAACAGCTAAAACTGGGAGGGGGGGGACAAAAAATGTTGTTATATTATTTGTAAGGTAACAGCAGAGCACATGGCTGCTCTACGTGCCCCCTCCCCCAAAATTTATCATCCCAAGAACTTCTAAGGAACCTTTACTTGAGAGTTAGCAACTGGCCAAACGACAGCCTAAGGTTGGGACATTGTGACCACTTACAGATCCCATGAGCCCTGCTTTTCCCCCCAAAAAATGTTGGGGGGTTGCATTTTATTTAAAAGGCCCCTGAATCCTTTGTGGGGGGCAAGTTATCCACAGTGATCTATTTTATGCTTCAGTGACAAGCTAGGTTGCTTCCTGTTTTGAAAAAGGCCTCTACTGAAATGGGATTTGGGGGTTTAAAACATGGTGGCTTGAAAATCAATGAATTCAACACTTATGTTAAATGATTATTAATGGAAGCATGAAGCTACAAAAAAAGTACCAGTGCGTGTCAATTTTATACATACACATTCATAACGCCTGACACTTGACAGACACAAAAAATTATGAGGTAATGGTGATGTGAGCACATTTGTCTCAGTGCAGACCGTAGATCTATAATATACTCTTTCTTACTGGAATTAAAAACAAGTAGGTGTTTTTTACAAGTTTTCTATAAAATGATATAGAAATACAGATTATATTTTGTTACATTACTGATGAGGTTTAAAACCAAGGTAGTAGCACAACAGGCTGAAACAACTGTTAGGAGAGAAAAAATAATAATTATCCTGTTATCTTGCCTTCTAGGAAAAGAATATTTCAGTGTCTACTTTTACATTTCATTCATTTATTTATTTATTTATTTATTTTTACCTCTACAGTACAGTTGCCATTCAGTGCTATATCTCCTCTTTTGTCTTTCAGATCTTCACTCACATAATATGATATTATATTGGGTTTTAAAACAAACCAACGTTCTGTCCAGTTTTTCCGTCTGTGGCCTTTCTTCCACATATAACCCTGTAAAATATAAATTGTTTATATCTTAACAATTAGAATTCTGATCTGAAATCCAAACTTACGTTAATAAAAGAATCCATTTATTTCCTTCAACAGACATGAAATAGACCATTATAGTGCAGTGGGCCCTTGTTATCTTCTAGGGTTTGGTTCCAGGACTCTCCGTGGATAACAAAATCCATGTATGCTCAAGTCCCATTAAATATAATGGCACAACAAAATGGTGTCCCATATATAAAATGGAAAATCAAGGTTTGCTATTTGGAATTTATACTTTTTGGGAATATTTTCAAGCCGTGTATGCTCAAACATGTGGATAAAAAAATCCATGGATAAGGAGGGCCAACTGTATAACCTATCTGTATTTGGTATAACCCAGGGTGGTGTAAATTGTTTGTGCGTTGGACTATGACTCTAAGGACCAGTGTTCAAATACCTGGTCTAACATGGAAATCCACTGGGTGATCTTGGGCAACTCACACTCTCTCAGCCTCAGAGGAAGGCAAAGGCAAACTCCCTCTCAACAAATCTTGCCAAAAACACACACACACCCCAGAATGTCAGAGTTGCTTTAGGCTTAGGGTGACCCTAAGTGAAAAATGAATTGAAGGCACACAACAAGCAACTTGGTACCCTCCAGATATTTTAGACTACAACTCCAGCTAGCAATGATGAAGGATTATAGAAGTGGTAGGCTAAAGTATCTGGGGAACATCAGGCTGCCTACTCCCATCATTAGTACAGTAGAGTCTCGATTATCGAACCTTCGGTTATCCAACATTCCAGATTATCCAACGTCACAGCTGCTGTGATATCTTTAAATTTTTTATGATTTCTTTAAATTTTCTGTGATTTTTTAAAAATTTTCAGAGGATTAAACTGTTTATACTGTACATCACAATGTTAATCAGTGATTTCTTTACATTTACTTTTACAGTTACTGCAATAAAAACTTCAATACATTTGCAATTCATAGTGATTTCAAGGCTTTTCTTGGACCCCCCGGATTATCCAACATTTTCGGCTATTCAACTATCAGACGATCCAGTTTATGTTGGATAATCAAGACTCTACTCTATAAGTGTTTAAAGAGAACCAACTGTAAAAAAAAAAAAAAAGCAAGAAGATCAAAGCCCTGTCTAATCCAGCATTCTCTCCATGCAATGACCAACCAGATGCCTATGGAAAACCCACAAACAGGATGACAGCAACCTAGCACTCTCTCATGTGTGTTTCCCAGCATTTGGTATACAAAGTCATGCTGCTGTTGATGATATACAGCCATCAGGACTAGTAGTCATTGACAGCTGTACCATCCATGAATTTGTTCATTCCCTTCTCAAGAGAGTGTCTGCTCTCACCATCTGGAACTCCCTTCCATTGGAATATAAATTGGCCCCCTCCCTGCTTTCCTTTCACTGGAAGGCAAAAAAGGGGCACAATAAAAATTTTAAAATAATTAAAACTGCCACATAAAACTGTTCTGTTTCAGCAGGCTTTTAATATGTAAGCAGGAGAGCTTCTTATTGGAATATTTTATTGACTACGGCTCTGGAGACCAGGATTCGATTCCCAGTTCAGCTATGAAACCCACTGGGTGATCATGGGCAAATCACATGCTCTCAGCTTTAGGGAAAGGAAATAGCAAACCTCCTCTAAACAAATCTTGCCAAAAAAAAAAAATACTAGGTTCATATTAGGGTCGCCATAAGTCAGAAACAACTTGAAGGCACACAACAACAAATATCTATCTTTCTAACTTTTCTGTGCCTTTCAAATGATTTTATACAGTTTTATGTGGTGGTTTAAATTGTTTTAAAATTTTTATTGTGAACTTTTTTTAAAACTGACTCTCTCTAGGAGCTGCCTTAGGTCCCACTCTGGGAGAAAAATGGCAAACAAATGGAACAAATAAATAAATAAAGTTGTCCAAGTTGGTGGCCCTCTACAAATTGTGATAACTAGGAACATATAGAGCTTTCACACAGACTTATCCAAGTCTTTTTTTATGTCTACAATTTATGTCTACAGTTGACACCCATGTCTGAACAAATTATATTTTGTACAATGAAGTTAAACACATATATAAACACAGCATGCACTTAGAGAGCAAAGGTCCAATAGTATTGCAATTAGCATGCTAATTGTGAGAATACAAAATTCATGCAATGCAATAGAACAGAAAACTAATAACGCTTCAAACACACCTGAAATTCACAGCAATTATTAAAGTTGTTCCTGTTCCATACTTCAAACCAAAGTGGAAGTAGAGGAAAGGTTGAGGAATATTAATGCAACATGACAACCAAGAATTACAGCAGTAGGATGCTTCAGACAATGAAAAATCATGGCTTGATATGTGAACGAGTAGTCAAGAACTACTCAGCTTCAGAACATTTGAGGCAAACCATGGTTTGCCAAACAAAGCACACCCTGGCTTGCACTCACCTGTCAATACTAGACTAAACCCTGATTTGCAGTGCAAGCACAAATAAGGATTTAATTATTTATATATATAAAAAACCAAATTACGGATTGCCTGAAAGAAAAATAAGAAGTGGTTAAGTGCAAACAGGAAAAAAATGTACAAACGTGAAGCTCCTGCTGCTGCTTCACACAATGTGAAACCATGATTTGGCATTATGTTTGAGCCACAGTAATATCTTATAAAAGAGCTGCAATGTTTGGGGAAAGACCAAGGATAGGTGCCATCCATACAGTACAGTATAGGCATATACTGATTCAGGACGTAAATCTCCCTCAGAATAGGTCTTCAAATCTTCATGACCAATTCCAACAAATGCGTGGCTGCACCACTATCCCCATGCAAGAGTTTGAGTAGGAGATAGTGCAATGCCTACAAGAAAGAGATGAATAGAGAAATACACACAACATGCAAGAATCTAGCCTCTGAGGTGCACAGATTGCTTTGCCAAAGGCCACTTGGCTTTTAACTATAAGTGTAAGTGCCACAATGTCTCTCCTCTGTATTTAAAAAGACAGTAATACGTACCTGTTGATTTTTATCCAATTTAAGCAAAGCTGTTCAAAAAGGTATCAGAGAGAGAGAGAGAGAGAGAGAGAGAGACAGAAATGCAAGTTTAAAGATAGATCATTCCATGTTATTATGAAATTTGCTGGTGTTAAATAGGATACTAACAAGCCTTAAGCAAAGGAAGCTGGTAGACATATTGCTACTGCTCTATTCCCCTGACCTTAAAGTCACAACCTGACCCTTTTCCTTGCATGGAAACGTTTCCCTGGAATTGTTGCAATAAGCAGAAGAGGACTCAGAAATGACAGCAATTAAGCTGCTTTTTTATGTAGAAAAGAGAAAAAGTCTAAATGCTGGCAAGCAGGTCTGTTTTGCCTTAAGCACTTAATTCTGTTCAGACAATATCTAACCAAAACCCAATAGACCAAATTCAGACAAACCAGATCCAGGAAAAGCTGAACTAAGCATTCCATTTCCTTCAATCAGATTTCAACACTAGCTTGAACACAACTGCTAGTCCCAACTAAAACAAACCCAGTTAATCAAAGGAATTAACTTCAGTGCTGACTCATCATTATTCAGCAATTGATCAAATCCATCTCTTCAATTAGGACTAGCAATTGATTTAGCCCTTTTTTAGTCTCTTAGTTCATGTAAAACTGAACCTCTGCTTGCACATACAAAGATTTACTCAAAACGGTACTAAATGAAATAATTAGCAGAGCAAATTGGCCTCTCTGACCAGTAGCTGGTCTTCAGCATCCTTCCTTCTCTTTGGTCAAATATCTCAGAATAGTTTTCAGATACTTTTGCTGCAGATGCAGTCATTCACCACCTCCTGTGTCCCACTATTCATTTACTCAAAACAGAACTATAAGTTACTCCTCTTCAGCAACTTAACAGCAAAACTAAATTAATTTTTAATGAGCCTTTAAAATATCATCAAATGCATAAGAGAGCATGGGAGAAACTTATTATTGACAAAATATCCTCCCATTTCCTTCCAGTATATGAATTTCAGTACTGCTACAGTATAAGACCTATTCTGCACTACAGTAATTCTGGTGACCAGATGGAGCAATGGAGACAACCTGCATTTATATATTTAGAATAAATTAACTGATCCAATCTGCTTGTTTGTTGCAGTAGGATTTATAGGTAAGTAGTCTCAAGTGCTGTAGGCTGTATTTCAGAGGAAAGAACTAGAGCTGTTGTAAGTTGACAGGCGACTTGAAGGCACATACACACAGTCTCAAAATGTCCTTCTAATGGGAGTGGATGGGAGGAAGCATCTACTGGAATGAAACACAATCGATGTGATGGCAAATCTTCATAAATAAATGAACTGAATTAAGAAAAAAGTAGATTTATGTCAATTTTTCACAACAGAATAACTGTTTTGGCAACATGGCAATTTTCCAGATAGAACCCTCTCCTCCACTCCCAGAAAAAGGTACAGTGAAAGGATGGGAATGAAAGACAGGATACCTCAGAGAAAGAGAAGAGCAGACAGTGGACAGTGGCTGAGAGTGGAGTATAAATAGTCTAAATAAATAAATACATAAATATTTACAATTATGATCTATGCAAAAAATATCCTAGCTTCAATGTATGAACAGATTTGATAATCCATTAGGTTGCATCCAATGCTGTGACCATTGTTGTTATACAACTGGAAGCCTGCCTTGAGTGAACTAATCAAAAGACAATGAATTATTTCAAAGCAAGTGATCAACAGTAGGCAAAGTTCGTAACTTCCTCTGAGCATACTAATGCATCATCTGACAACTTGAGATCAACTGTGCAGAAATTCATCATTTCAACAAAGCTAATCTATTAGCAGTCTCTCACTTAAGTAAATTCTGCTCCCTTCCAGTCTCTCGGTCACAGCCTCCCCTCATGCACCTGGACTCTGTGAGAAGACTCTTGCTTCCTCTTTATTCCACCACAGGACTGCATGTTTCAAGTCATATTCAAACTTACAACTCCACACTAAGAAACTGTGGCTCTAAAAATATACTGTGCAATTTCTGTCAAATTTAATGCTCCAGCCAAGAGGATCCAAAGGAAATTCTGACAAATTATCTATTAGTTTTTAACACTCCAAATATTTTTAAAGTATTCATTTTGCACAAATTAAAACATCAGAAATACGTTACAAATTATGGTAATTGAAATATCACCATGATCTCAACTGGGCCAGTCTCACGAGGGTGAACTGCAGGAGCGCTCACATAAACAACATTTGGTTAACTATTCCATCATCTGCTGGGATTGTTTCTTTCGCCACTAAAATTTTATTAATATGCCCTGCTCTGTCTGAAATTCCTTATTAATGAATAAGCCTCCAGACAATCCTTACCAAGCTTCTCCAATATTTCTTAGAAGAAAAATGTCCCATATGAGAAATTCATTTTTTTTCCAAGCATCATTTAGAGATGCTATTGAAGAATGTGTAGGTATGGGAAGTTTGTGGTGCATTCTGTGACAGCAACAAATAATACTGTGGCAGAGAATCCAATGTTCAAGAATTTGAACTTTAATTTCATACACACACACAAAGCTAACAAAGAAGGAGGCTGATTAATCTAGCTGATTTATATATATATTGCATGTCACACTTTTCTTTATATAAAATGTGTTTTTCTTTGAAAGCCTTTTAGAAGAAAAAGCATAGATTGTACTTCATCACTCACTATAAATAATTTATGTTAGTATTTTTAGCAGTTGTGTGCATCTTACCTGTTTCAACACATCCAATATAAGTTCACTGAAGACTTCATTAATTGCCATAGATAATGTTTGTCTATCTATCCCTTTGCTAAACTGGCCACTCCCAATAAGCTCAATCAGTTCCCAGGCAGAAAGACCTTTCCCATTAGCATCCAAGATAGTCTTGTAATGTTCAAACTGTTCTTGATGCCAGCCTAATCCCATGGCTTCGGTTAGCTTCTTAAGCAGATATTCAATCTGTACAGAAAAAAAGACAGAATCTGAATAAATAGAACAGCAAAACATCTACAGTACCTGCAAAATGAGAGACAGGAGTGCTATCTCCTATACTACAGTTATCAATTCTGGGATTGGGTTACCCAGCTACAAGGGTGCTGTCCAGATGCTCAAAGGTCATTCTTTTCTACTGTAGAATGATCAAGAATTGCCCTAAGGAGTAAATAGTGCTGTCCTAAACCCTTTGAATTAATATGGTATGAAAACAATTTCAAGGTGGAGCTAGTCATCCAAGCTAAATATGCTGGGAAGATTAAAATGATTAAACTGTCCTCAGCTGACAAGACACATAAAAATATTTTTTTAAAAAGCTCTGCTAAATCAAACCCATGATCCAGCATTTTGTTCCCAATACCTGAAGGAAGCCCACCAATAGGACATGAGTACAACAGTACCTTCCTGATCATATTGCCTGGCATCTCATACTATGCAGTATATATAGGCATGCTCCCTCTGGGAACAATCCAGCAGGTGCCAGATATAACAGGGGGTGTCTGTCCTGTCTGAAGCCCCTGAGCCCCCAAAACCATTTCTGGAAAGCTGAGAAACTGCCCAAGACTGTAGTTTGGGTTTTCAGAATGTGGGGAAGGGAATCTAGCATGGATGTGGGACAAGACTCTGACCAGGCTACAAATCCTCCCTCAGCCATGAAAACCCACTGGGTGACCTTGGGAAAATCACAGTTTCAGAAGAAAGCAATAGTAAACCCCCTCTGATCAAATCTTGCCAAAACAAAACTCACAATAGGTTTGCCTTAAGGTTACCATAAATCAGAAATTAATGTGAAGGCACACAACAACAACAAGAAGAAGAAGAAGAAAGGGGGAATAATGGAGACAGGAAGTGAGGAAAGATCTGAAAATTTCATGAATGGAACTCCATGAGTGGGTCTGGAGGGAATATATATCCACTGTGACTGGCAGCTACTGATAGCTCACACTTGTCAAGTTTCCTTTCGAAAGACATCCAGGTTGGGTGGGCAGCTCTTTCTTGACTTCTTTTTCTTTTCTTTTTTTTTAACAGACTATGAAAAACAAGTGACAGCAGCTAAGGTAAAAATTGCTAAAACTGAGATGAGTGTAGTAGGGTTTTCAGTAGATGAAAGGAAAAATCAATCATGGAATGTGGCATTAATGGAAAAACTAATCAGCCAAGGAGCTTGAAGCTGCCTCTGAGAAAGCCAGATTGGGGGTCGCAGCAACCGCATGCTATAGCCCCAATCCACTTTTTTGCTCGCCCAAAAGGAAGCAGCAAATAGCCCTATGCAAAGGGAGAGAGTAAGACTTGCAGATAATATGCATGCTGCCACCCCACAGATGCATAATCAATGTGTCGGAGAAGAAGCTGAAGAGCTTCTCCATACAAAGGGGGAATTCTGACCTAAATCAGGTGTGGAGGAATACTATGTATAGCTTGGTATGCACACAGGTCCTCTTCCTATGTGTCCCAAATAAGCAGGTGGGAAAGTGTCATGGCTGCTGGGCCCAGCAGCAGCAGGCAAAGCTAGTCTTGATAACACTTACATAATATTTAAATGTGTGTGGAAGGAGATACATCTGAATGAATGTTCTGCCTGCCTTAACCTCCAGAATCTCTCTTTTGGAAGGAGTGAATAAACCACAGAGCTTGAAGACTGAGAGAGAGGGAGGAGAAAGGAAGACAATTTTTGTGGAATCTGAAATTTTTAACCTCAGATTGTCTTAAAATAACTATTCAGTCTAGGAACTATATAAGGGACTATCACTGCTCCCCTTCTCCTGTTTGGGGAGCCATGAAAGCATTTCAGACCTCAGCCAAGATAGTACACATCCCTGCCATCTGGAACTGCAGCTGGAACTATAGAGGTCTGCCTACTATGCCCATTTCAGCTACATAGTTAGATGCTGCTCTAGTAAGCTTCAATAGCCATTCAATACAGTGAGTAACAAGTCAGTTCACTCATTCGTTCTCATGACAAAGTTGGAAACAAGCCAGTCAATCTTCCTCTTGCCCAACTGGCAGGAAGCCAACTGTTCTTTTTAAAGAACAACACAAACATTTTCACACCATTAAATTTCAGCCAGTTTCTACATGGAAAGATACACCAACATCTGAAATCAATTTCACATTTATGGACAAGCTCACAGGTGTATCCATTTGAGAGATGACCATAGTCAACTCATTTCAACAAATCTTAACGTCTATGGAAAATGAGAGCCCTGTTTATTAGCAAGCCATGTGCATACATACGGTTTGGGCCACTAATCAAAGACCAATAGCTAGAGACAACACTTTGCTGTATGTTTTAATGTAGAGAGACTTATATGTGCAGAAGGATCTCTACTTTCCAATTCTGCCAGAATTCCTAGACCCAACAGGGAAGAGTTTGAGAAGCACTATGAATTAACCACCTGCGTTATCAGTACAAAATGTGCCGCAAGAATATTAGCAGACTATCTAGGGCATAAATTGTGTCTTTGGATATTCTAAGAACTACGCACTCTCAAAGACAGGAATGTGGAGGGGAAGATGATGGATGCAATATGTGCTCTTTGGAGTTCTCCACCTACTGATAGGGACTTATAAAACACGACTTATAAAAAGAACTGAGAATCCCATCTGTCAACAGGCAAACAGTCTAAAATATGTCACCATAAGAGTGATCAGGATCCAAAGAACCAAGAAGTTGTTTGCTTGTAACCCATGGGGACTTAGATTTTGTTGTGTTTGGGGGGGAGGGTGCAGGGGGTGCACCAAAGACCAGAAAGGCTTGAAAATTAAGCAAATGAGATCAGCTGTACCAGGGGAGAACATTCCTGTATGAGGGAGAAAACTATATATATTAGAGAAACCTCCTGATATTAAGTAGCTCTTTGATCACATTCTTTATTTGTTTTTGTTTTTAAAAAGATCAGAAAGGCCTGGGAAGTAAATATGGAAGTCTTACATGTCACCTTTATAGGCATGTCATTGCCTATTCAATATTATTCCTCTACAATCAAGTCAAAGAGAACAACTGAAGCCAGAAAGATACAGTCAGTTTAGAGACACCTGGAAGAAGAATATTTGAATGAAGAGCATTTGAAATAATGATTTCCTACCTCTTCTGGTACAATGACCAGTGGATACTTGTCCTCAGACAGGAAATTGAAGATGACCCACACTTTAAAAGCATCATCATCATCAGTAAGGAGCAAGGTATTTTTCTTGAAGTTCTTTTTGGCGCACAGCGTCCAACACATTTTGTTAAATTCCACTTTGTCAAAATTCCCTTGAACCTAGTCAAAGCAAAGCAGCATAAGTGATAGGCACAGATAATAAAAGGGCAATGCTGCCAGAGCTACCATACTGAAAATTTAAAAAGAATTTTTTAGAAGTTTTCACAAGAAGACAGATGCTAAACAGCATGTTAACTTGGGTGGCCTCCTCTGAGTATATAGCCACCTCAGAAAACAAAACAGGACATAGCAGAACTGAGCCAGCTGTACAAATGGCTTAAAGAAGAATACATATTCTAGAATTGGCTGTCACCATTTCAAGCTGCATACACAGCTTCCTCAAACATTACTTACAGTGTTAAGGGCAACTGTACAAAATTGTTCATGTGACTATGGCACAGCAGTTAGTAGCCCTGCTTCTTGTTTGCCTTCAAAACTAAGCTAAAATAATACGTGGACAAGTCTGTCACCCAGTCTTGAGTGTGATCCTCTAATAATAGTTTGTTAAAAACATGAACTTGCATAGTATCTTTTGATCTTTTGATTTAGCCTAGCTTGTTCTTAAGCAGAGATACCAGCAATTCAGTACTCTACTAAGTTTGCTCCTCTGCTGAACTGCCAGTCTGGGGATTTTTCCACACTCCCTTGGTTCAACAATGCAGACTTTGTTAAAGGGTAACTTGCTCTCTCCACTAGTTGAGCTAAATAAATAATTCATTTGCAATCAGGAGCACCAGAGGAAGTATTTTAAGGAATTGAGTGGTCAATGAGATTTACATGGGAGATGTGAAGTGGGATAACAGATTTCCTGTTGAGCCAAGAACTCATTGTTTTTTGTGCATAGATTGTCACTACTGCTCACAGGAAAATGATTTGGAGTACAGTACCGTTGACCTGCCATATTGACAGTCTTGAGACTCATGGTTTTGATTATTCACGAGGTAAAGGCTGCTAATGTGGGCATTCCTCCTCCATTTCCCTGCCCAATCTCTCCTTGGGAGGCTCAGGGAGAGATCAGGAGGTGAAGACAGGAGATGCCCTGCCCCCCCCCCAAGACTTTTCTCCTCCCCAATCCGCTCCTTGGGTTTCCCAGGGAAATAATGGGGAGGCAAAGGGTCTCAGAGGAGCCAAGGCACCTCTTGCCTTCTCCTCCCCAATTCTCTCCTTGGGTTTCCCAGGGAAAGGATGGGTAGGCAAAGGGTCTTGGAGGAGCCAAGGCACCTGTTGCCTTCCCCTTCCCAATCCTCTCCTTCGGTTTCCCAGGGAAAGGATGGGTAGGCAAAGGGTCTTGGAGGGGTCAAGGCACCTCATGCCTTCTCCTCCCCAATCCTCTCCTTGGGCTGCCCAGGGAAAGGATTGGGGAGGAGAAGGGGCAGAAAGCCAAATAAACAGACAGGAGGACGGGGGGAAAGGAGCACATAGCTCCTCTTCCCTTTAACTGGTCTCTAAGGGGGGGGGGGTATTTGCGATTTTTCCATATTCGTGAGGGTCTCATTCCCCTAACCCCTACATATATGGAGGGAAGACTGTGATCTGTGAATGGGTACCAGCTGGAAACACAGAACAATCCACTGAATATGGCTAGATAAATTTTCTACTTTACAACCAAAACAAACAGTAAGGAAAAATGTGTTACTTGATTTTTTTCTAAATACAAAATACCTACTGTGTTCATTGTCTGAGAAACATCATCCATGCTTTGCCAAATATAAAGATAAATTATTGAGATCTGTCACTACCAGGGGTGGGTGGGTAATTACTGGTGGTGGTTAACTGCCCTCGAATTGACCTCAACTCATGGCAACCCTGTGGATGAGACTTCTCCAAGACCTGCTGTCCTCCACAGCTCTGCTCAGGTCCTGCAGACTCAGGCCCATGACCTCTCTGACTGAGTCCATCCATATGGCATGTAGCCTTCCTCTCTTTTTGCTTCCCTCTGCATTACCTAGCATTATTATTTTTTCTAATGATACATGCATTCTTATAATGTGGCCAGAATATGATATCCTCAACTTAGTCATCCTGGCTTCCAGGGATAGTTCAGTTCAAGAACCCATTTGTCTATCTTCTTGGATGGCCATGGTATGCTCAGCACTCTTCTCCAGCACCACATCTCAAAAGAGTTCATTTTCTTTCTGTCGGCTTTCTTCACTGTATAGCTCTCACATATGTACATAGTGGTGGGGAATACAACGGCTTGGATGATCCTCACTTTAATGTTCAGGATTATGTCTTGGCTCTTTAGGACCTTGTCAGTTCTTTTATAGCTGCCCTTCTCAATCCTAACCTTCTAATTTCTTGACTGCAGTCTCCATTCTGATTGTTTTAACAAAGGTATGAGAATTCTTTGACTATTTCAATTTCCTTGCTATCTAGGATGAGCTCTTGTAGATCGTCCGTGGTCATTATTTTTGTTTTTTAAATGTTCCACATCAAGCCTAACTTTGCACTTTCTTCCTTGACCTTTTTCCGTAGTTTGTCCAGGTCTCTGTTAGTTTCTGCTAATAGTATGGTGTCATCTGGATATCTTAGGTTGTTGATGTTCCTACCTCCAATCTTCATTCTTCCTGCCTCTGTGTCTAAGCCTGCTCTGTGTATGTTTTCTGCATACAGGTTGGATAATTAGGGTGATAGTATGCAGTCTTGCCTGACCCCTTTTCTAAAAACACCTAATATGCAAGTAGTTCTCTTAACAAAAACAGTTTTCAGTCAGGTACCAAATTCACCAGCAACAATTCATACAGAGTAAAGAATGTACACCATAGGAAAGTGTGTAACAGAACACATGCCCAGCACATCAAAGGTCCAAGGTTTATTCCCGATACCCTTGGTTAAAAATAATCTTGCATAGCACAGAAACTTTCACCCAAGAACTGGAGAGGAGGGGCATATAGAAGGTCATAATTTCTAAACCTTGAATAAACAGCTTGTGTGTCAATTTTTAAGTATTCTGTTCAACTAACTATGTATTTTTCAAAATATAAAACTAAGGGGATACAATTTTTGATTGGGCACATAGGAGAGCTTTAATGCTTCCTCCAAAGAAATGATCCAAAGGAAAACAGCTCCCAACATGACACTGCTAAGTCCTTAGGAAAAAAGTTCTTGCTAATACCAATTAAAGCTTTCTCCCCTCCCCCTTAATATTACTTGGAACATGGGGATTGTATTGTGCTTACAGCTGGGAAAGAAAGGAATAAGCCTCCCCTTCTGGTGTGGTCATGTTTCAATAAAAATTACCCACTGTATTTAATACTTAAAATGACCCCCTATATTTAATACTTAAAATATGAGTATTTTGTTAAAGTACATAATATACAATGTAACTGTAATTTAACCCTTATGCAGCAGAGTCTGAAGACCTCTGTCATCCCAAGCTAAAAACAGTTTCCTGATACTGCACAAAGACAGCTTGAAAATTTCAGCAACCTTTATGCAAAGGGGGAATCCATTCAGTTCCTATGAGTTACCACTGACAGTGTGGGAGGGAGAAGAAGATAGTGTAAAATGATACTACCACTTCCTCTCTCCTGATATCTAAAATAAGAATACAACGCTAATAATTATGAGTTGGATATATTCATCACCCTGTTACTGAGTTTCAGAAAAGGCTTCACTGTACATACCCCTATATAAGTTGACCTCATGTATAAAATGAGGGCAGGTTTTGGGGCCAAAATTGTAGATTTTGCTATAACCTGTGGATAAGTCAAGGTTAAAACCTAGGAGCACGTAACAACAACAAAAACTTTTCATCTTCTTTAAAAAATGCATAAAGGGAACATATTCAGGAAGAGCTAAAGAAAAGGAAAGGATCTGTTTATTTGAGGGATTACAACTGAGGGGGTGTAAATTGCATTAGTGATTGCATCTGTATAAATACTGATAGGAAAAGGAATATCAATGACAGAGAATGAGAATGTAGCCTGAAAAAGTGGGAGGGGGGAAAAAGAGCAAGGAAAGCAACCTACCTCTATTAGGGGCCCAGTGCAAAGGCAGTGACAAGAGACAGAGGCAAGAAGCCACTCTTGCTGTGGCGGGGTGTGGAAGCAGCATTCCCACTCCATTATAGCAATAGCAAATAGATTTCTGTACCATTTATCACTGCACTTAAGCACAAGCGGTTGACAAAGTGTAAGCTAATTACCCCCAAATCTGGGTACTCATTTTAGTGACCTCGGATGGATGTAAGCCTGAGTCGAGCTTCAGCTGTTATTGAACTCGCAATCTTGCGGTTTGTGAGTAAGTGGCTGCAGTACAGGCATTTAACCACTGCGCCACCAGGGCTCTATTTATCCCTCTCTTACCCAAAGCAGAAAAAGAAGGGCAGCCCTCCCTCCTTCCTCACCTTCTTTTTCCAGCCCAAACAGTTTTCAGCAGCAACATGAGGAACACTGAAGGATGCAGTATGCCTGCCATTTTGGGTGCTAGAGGTGGATCAGAACAGCAGAAGCCATTTTTAATAATACTTAGAAGCCTCACCTTGTGAGACTTAACAGAGAGAGTTGTCAAGCCTCACTAGGCTTATACAGTAAGCCTCTATTTAAAAATGGCTGTTACCACTCCATTTCACATGAAATGCCCAAAATGGCAGAAAACAAGAGCTCATCTAGCCCATGGCAGGACGATCTGTTTCCTGCAGTGACCTATGGATAAGTCGACTCAGGTTTTTGGGGACAATTTTTTGTCAACATTTTTTCAGCTTATACCTGAATATATAGGTCAATCGTTTAAAGAGAACAAACAGAATTAAAAGAAATAGAGCCCATGCCTATTGAAACCCCCTCTGCACTTAATTGTAATGATAAGTACAGAACAAGGAAGTTGGCTATTGTTGGGATTCCCCCACTCATAAATTTTGTCTTGGCAGAGAATTAAAAAAAAAACAGTGTCAGTAAATTATAACTAGCCTTCACAGTACCCCCACATGTATTTCTTGATATTAGGTGTGCTGTTTCTACAGCAAATTCAAAACAATCAGTCTCAGTTGCTGCTCCCTTTGCACCTGGTCACCCTGGGAGAAGCAAGCAAGCAACTGGCTGAGCACCGATCAAGAAGCTCCTTGCCCATGCCTGCCTTGCAGCAAGGGCCACTGCAAGTGAAAGGCCTCTTAGCTGCTCCCAGAATGACTGGATGCAAAGGGAGAAGCTTATCCCCAGTAAAGGAGTCTTAATTCTTCCTCAGTGTGCAGAGTGGCACAGCTGGTATGTGTGTAAAGGATTTACAGAGGCTACATGCTCTAGAGACTGGCATGGATGGGAAAAGGGAGAGATTTAAAACTACAGAAGCCACTCCCAAGGCAAAGGACTCTTTCCAAGAATCGATCCCGGATACTCCTCCCACTCCTTACCCAGAGATGTGCTATCCCTACACAGCTTCATTGTTGTGCTATCCCTTCACAGCTTCATTCCTACACACAAACATTGTTTCTTCTGCTACATCCTCTCTCAGGCTTTCTGATGAAAAAGAAAGTTGGAGCAGCTGTGCAGATTCAACTTGCCAGCCAAGTCCCAGCTTAAGCAGGGTCCCAAATCATAGAATCATAGAGTTGGAAGAGACCACAAGGGCCATCCAGTCCAACCTCCTGCCATGCAGGAACTGCCAATCAAAGCATCCCCAACAGATGACCATCCAGACCTCCAAAGAAGAAGACTCCACCACTCTCCGAGGGAGTCTGTTCCACTGTCGAACAGCCCTTACTGTCAGGAAGTTTCTCCTTATGTTGAGGTGGAATCTCTTCTCCTGGAGCTTGCATCCATTGTTCCGAGTCCTAGTCTCTGGAGCAGCAGAAAATAAGTTTGCTCCCTCCTCAATATGACATCCCTTCAAATATTTAAACAAAGCTATCATATCACCTCTTAGCCTTCTCGTCTCCAGGCTAAACATCCCCAGCTCCCTAGAGCTTGTAATCATCAGAGCAAAGAAAAACTGGAGATCACATAACTGTGATGCTTTGTCTGACAGCATCTCCATGGAAGAAATGATAAGTATCTCAGCTGTAAATTAGGTATAATGAGTGCAGAGGAACAATTTCAAGTATGTAAATACAGAGTGCTTTAAAAATTTACTATAAATTTACTATACTAAAAATTTACTATAAAAAAAAACTATAAATCTGCAAAGAATCCCAGTTCAGCTCCCAAGGGGTCACATTTTGTCTCTCCTCAAGCTCAGAGTGCATATTATCTTCCAGTCAGGAAGGTGAGCTGCAAGTGGGGTATCCCATTATTTTCTCAGACAAGAAAAGAACAGGGGGATCCCCTCATTCCACCCAGTGACATCAACGACCTTGTTGGCTAGATCTTGAGGAGTAACATGGCCCTTGGGACCAATCCACTTTTTTTTGTCCCCCACCTCTAACCTAATAGTGATTTTTTAAAAAATTAATTGGTAGTCTGAATTTCAAGCTATTAGTTCCCCATTTTATGCACAATTTAATCATAATATCTTCATATACAATGTTTTTTCAGTCCATATAGTGCTAAAGTTTGTGATACTGTGACAGACTCTACAGCTATAAAACATAATAATTTAACTTATATTATGTGGGATGAAGTGCAATACCATTCATCCCATTAGCAGTTGTGTGAGCAGTTCTTTTAAAACCAAACTGCAGGCACACACACTTCAGTTGGGACTGGTATCATGGCATGAAATAACAGGATTGTAATCATTTTGCTTCTCTGGGTTGGGCAACCCCTGAAACATTAATTATGTTTTTGAAAGCTATTCACTTTCTAACTGCTGGAATGGTATCACATCAAGTTTGACTCTCTGTCCCTACTTTCAGTAAAAATTCCTGGCTTAAATTCCTGGCCTTGAAGCAGTTTTTTTTAAGACAGTTCTGCCTCATGGTCTACCACTTCATAAAATTACAACTATAAAATTTTGTAATTTGAGCAATCCGTTCTTTGAGGAATTTTCAATACAGAATTGGTGTGACTAAACCTGGCTTTGTCTGGAAAAACTGGCACAGATTTGAGAATATGGGAAGTTACCTTTTACTGAGACACAAACCAACCAAGTCAGTCTAGTCCATTATTGTCAACTGTGAGGAGTAGGAATGATTCTCCAAGTTTTCAGGCAGCATTCTTTCTTGCCTTACTAGGGTATCCCTGGTCATACTTAGTGATCTCCCATCCAAGTACTAATCAGGCCTGAGCCACCTTAGCATAAAAAATCAAATGAAATGACATCTGTTCATTGTGGTGAGGTGGTTTTCAGCTTAGGTTTTCAGAGGAAAAGCAATGCCTGAACCTTCTTTCACTTTCTGATAGATACCCTTTCATAGAGGAATGAGAGAGTCTCTCCTGTATCATCTTCTCATAAATCATTCTAGAAGGACTCTGTGTTTGAGGCTCCAGAACATTTAATCTCTTAATATGTTTCTGTATTTTCTGGCTCTCTTTACACTTTGGACTTATTTTTCTTTCCTTCTCCAGATTGCAGTCAAGTTTGAATTGCCTCATTTTTGCTGCTTGATATCAATTTGGCTGCTTGAAATATTTGAAATTCAAAATCTAAAATAAAAAAGCCAAATACAGAATGGATATGGAGGAAGACACACTCACCTTTTCCAAGATGAATCTGTTTAAATAAGGCATATACCCCTGATTGGAAACAGGCCCTTCATCATCATCTCTAAAATGCTCTTCTAAAGCCACTGGGTCATGTGGAACATTCAGCAATGTGCACAAGTTGTGAGAAAGGACCTAACCAAAAAAGAGAGAGAAAGAATGAAGATAAATGAGAATGCAGCCACACATGTACAGAGAATACTTTTCTGTATCACACAATTTGGTAAACACAGTTTCTTTGAGGGGGAAAGACATATTTTCAGCAGTGACACTGGTAATTTTAAATATATACATGAACAAAGTCACTTTTAAAAAAATACATACAGAATTGGAAGTATGGAGCTACTGAATTTTGGTCTTTAAAAAAAGTGTTAAGGCCAGTTTTAGAGCTCTGTTTTTTTCTTCCATTAAACACTGGCTACAGATAAAAAATGAGGAGGACTGATCTTCTAGATCGGCAGTTCCCAACCTATGCTCCGAGGAGCCCTTAGGGCTCCATGTGCACTTCCCAGAAGCTCTGCAGCTGCTTCAGGAAAATTAAAGAAATAAAAATTGAATGAAATTGAAGAATTAACACACCATTAATTTGTAAGACATAGAGTAGGCCTCTTAGGGGCTTCGCCATAGAAATGGATTATAAAAGGGTTCCACAAGTCAAAAAGGCTCAGAACTCCTGTTCTTCATGATAAGACAATATATTCCTAAACACACAAATACTGTACACTGCTGAATCTAAAGCAATGTAATCTGGAAGTTTATATAGACAGAGCTGTACTAAAAACTGTAATGGACCACAGAGCTTCAAGCATATACAGTTCAACTACTATGCTTCTATGTTTGATTCTATGTTTGACTGAGGAGCTCATCCTAACCAGCTTATTATCCTTCATCCCAATTTTCTTGTTTACTCCATGTTTTTAAAAAGACAAAGTACAGTATGCATTTCAATCCTCCTCTCCCCACATGCATTCTTAGTAGGATCACACACAAATGCATTCATCCTCTGACCATAAGCCAAAGAAAGTTCAGGTTATGCTTATTCAGAAGCAGATGGATTATACATTTGCAGCCTGTAGATTCAGCAAATCCTCAAACAGGTATCTCAGCCTTCCTAAATGGTGTGGAAAGATTTGCCTTCCTGATAACTAGTTGGCAGTATACCGGGGGGGGGGGGTTCACTGGAGTGGGCAGCAGGAATAGATATATGAACTTGAGGGAGCTCAAATGGTTGTCAGTTGTCAAGAAGTGCTGAGGATACCTCTTCAAAGATCTCCTCCACCCTGTTGGCTTAATTCTCAAAACCCCAGTGAATCTAAAGCTGAAGTGAGATGAAGTGATAAACTTGTGACTAAACCAATGATTCAGACTACAGGTGGATGCTCATATGACAAAATACTCCCTAGAGAGTTTTTTAAAAACTAAATGGGGGGGGGGGGGGAGAGACACTAACACGCCAAAGAGGAGTCTAGGCTTTGTAAGCTTTGTACCAGAATCTCTGAAAGGGGAGGGGTGTTTTCTTTAAAAAGAAAGAAAGAAAGTTCAGTCATGTGCATCTCTGTCTGATGACAAACGTTTGAATTCCCATCTTAGCTGCTGAGTTTAGAAAATATAGGTAGCAAGTGTGTGTGTGTGTGTGTGTGGACAGTACTTCAGACTGCACGTCAGATACAGTAGTAGTATTATGACCAGCAGGGGAACACATTACAAGACCAAGGAGAAATAAAAAAATGATGAAAACAATACACAAACTACATAAAAGAGATGAAAGGTAAATGGATTCATTCAAGGAAGAACGATAAAACTTTCAATTTTAGAAAGTGAAGTGGAAGCTGCACAGAGAGGACTTAGGGGAAATAAGTCACCAGGAGCAGATGGCATAACAAATAAAGCTGGTACACTCTACACAGACAGAATCTACTCTAGTTCTAACTAAAATCTGTCAACAAATAAGGAAAATAAAACAATGGCCCACAGATTAGAAATGCTCAATATGCAGTACATTCCATTCCCTAAGAAAGGAGGCATCAAGGGTTACTCACAAGACCATTCCATTAATTTCCCAAGGAACCAAAGTGATGCTCAAAATTCTAAAACAAAGATTTTTACCATATATGGAGCAAGAAATGCCAGATGTCCAACCTGAGTTCAGGAAAGGAAGAGGCACTAGAGAGCATATTGCAAACATATGTTGGATAATTGAGCAGAGCAGATAATTTCAGAGGAAAATATCCCTGTGATTTTTATAGATTACAGCAAAGTCTTTGATTGTATAGTTCATAATAAACTATTGACCGCTCTTAATTAAATGGGTGTGTTATAATGTGTTATTGTGCTGATAAATAACCTGTACCGAGGACAAGGGGATACTGTTTGGACAAAATAGAAGTATTGAATAGTTTCCAACTTGCATGGCTGCATTTTATCACCATATTGGTTTAACTTGCATGCTGAACATATCATAAGTGTAGAAGGATTAGAGCTGGAGGAAAGAGGCATGAAAACTGGAGGAAGGATCATCAACAATATAAGATATTCCGATGACACCATACTACCAGGAGAAAACAGCAAAGATTTGAAACAAAAGTCAAGGAAGAAAGTTCAAAGGCAGATTTACAATTGAAGACTAAGAAAACAAAAATAATTACAGCAGATGATTTATGTAATTTTAAAGCATACAGTGAAGATAGTGAAATAGTTCAAGAGTTTCCATACCTTGGCTTAGACATTAATCAGAATGGAGACTGCAGTCAAGAAACCAGAAGAAGACTAGGACTGGAGAGGGCAGCTATGAAAGAACTAGACAATTGCCTGAAGTATAAAGATATATCAATTGATACTAAAGTTAGAATGGTCCATGCCATCATATTTCCATGGATGTTTGTGAAAACACAAATACTGTGGACTGCTAAAAAGACAAATAAATAGATGCTAGAGCATATCAGGTCTGAACTATATCTAGAGGCCAAGATGACTAAATTGAGACTGTCACATTTTGGTCATATGAGAAGACATGACTCATTAGAAAAGTCAATAATCACGATCAGGTAGAAGGCAGTAGGAAAAGAGAAAGACCCCATTACAGATGGATAGACTCTATCAGGGAAGCCATGACCTTAAGTCTGCAAGACCTGGACAGAGTGTTGATAATAGGGTGACTTGGAGCTCTCTCATTCATGGGGTCACCATAAATCAAAGTTGACTTGATGGCAGTTAACAACAAACAACAATATTATGACCCACCTTCAGACTGAAAAAGAGTCAGTGAAGCGTAGTGGTTTGAGATTGGGACTATGACTCTGCCAGCCTGGGCCTTGAATCCCCACTCAGCACTGGGTGGCCTTGGGCAAATCACACTTTTCCTCAGGCTCAAACCCTCTCTGAAGAAAACTTGCCAAGAAAGCCCTGTGATATGTTCACTTTAGGATTGTCATAAGTTATAAACAATTTGAAGGCACACAACAGCAACACACTGAAATGATGCAGTCCATTCTACAAACACCAGCTCAGTATCCTGTGCATATAGATCCAGCTTTTCTCTAGATTAATTTGGTTATAGAATCTGGCACAATGCAAATTGTTGAGGTGGAAGCTCTTTTCCTGCAGTTTGCATCCATTGTTCCACGTTCTAGTCTCTGGAGCAGCAGAAAACAAGTTTGCTCCCTCCTCAATATGACATCCCTTCAAATATTTAAACAGGGCTATCATATCACCTCTTAACCTTCTCTTCTCCAGGTTAAACATGACTGATCGTGGGATTTTTTCCTGAGATTTCCTAAAATATTAGTGCTGTCAGCTGTGTGAATAACCAATGAAATATAATATAAATAAATATATATAAATAAATATAAATAAAAAGATTAATAGCTAATAATTTAATAAAAGAAAATTAGAAATGCTGCAAGGTGTCATGATAATGCAACACAAAAGCTGAGGGATTCCATGAGTTGCAGTTTTAAAAAGTAACTTCTTAAACCTCTGCAATGCAACCAGCTGAGTTAGACCAGCAAGAAATATAGCTGGGCAGAGCAGCAAGTGGACAATCATTTTCTAAATTTATTTTTGTAACACTCAATAAGTAATGTATTAGAATCAGTCTCAGAATCCAGGAAGGCGGAACTCTGTTCTAAGCAGATCCTATTTATAGCCAGATTCTGCAGGAATCTGCATAGGTATGAAGGGTGTGTCAGCATATCCTGTGCTTCAGTGATGAAACTATGAAATGCATATAATTTTCTTTCTTGAAGTTTCAGTCATTCCAAATGACATATGCCTTCCAAGACAGACAAGTTCCTCATTACCTCCAAGCACTTCAAGAAGTGTATTTTCCTAATACTGTATAGTTCACTATAGCTCTGGTCCCAATGTTGCTGACTTTCCACTAGTTTATCATTGTGGAATTTCCAACTCTGTGTCTGCAAATAATTGCCTTGTTGGTCTTAACTACTGATCTTTGATATTTGAACAAATGACATTGTTCATCTCATCAAGTTGTGACCTTAAGCAGTGCGCAAAAAGCATGTTAACCCTCTCACCCTGTTTCTCTACATTATAAATCATGTTATAAACTTTGCCTGGGAAAAGACTGGCTGTATCCACACTGCAGAATTAATCTGGTTTGACAGCATTTTAACTGTCATGACTTGATACTATGCAATTCTGGGAACTATAGTTTGTTGTGTCATCAGAGGTCTCTGACAGGGAAGGCTAAATGTTTCGCAAAACTACAGTTCTCAGAATTCCACAGCACTGACCCATGGCAGTTAAAGTGGTGTCAAACCGGATAATTTCCGAAGTGCAGATTGCCATAATACTCATGTATAAGTTGACTTCATTTATAAGTCAAAGGAAAGTTTCAGGGTCAAAACATGCATTTTGATATGACCCGTGGATAAGTCGAGGGTAAAACCTAGGGGGCTACAATGAAGAATGGAAAGGGGGAAATACCACTCCTGTCCCTCCTTCTCCGGACCTCTCCTGACCACCAATTCCCAGGTGCTGGAGGAGAGGTTTTAACATCGGAATGAGAAGGGATGCAAGTAGTGTTCAATGGGGAGTTTTTTCAATGGGAGGAGAAGGCTGGGAATCTCTTTCACATGCGCACACACAGGCTTGTTTTAGGACCCTTCTGAGCAGTACTAGCATACTGATCCATATATAAATCAATCCAGGATTTTAGGGTCAATTTTGGGGCATACATTTCTGAACTTACAGTCAAGTATATACATTAGATCTGGGTCTATTATTATTATTATTATTATTATTATTACTAATATTTATAGCCCAACCAATCAATAGGAATCTGGGCAGGTTACAACAAATTAAAATACATGAAATACAATATAAATCAAAATAATCCCTTCCCACCCCCCTTCTCAAAACTAAAATACAATTAAATTATCTCAATTAAAACAAAAAAAATACAATGGTGTTAAAATTAGGGGGAAAGCTTGGTGAACAGGGCGACAACATCACAGTACTGTATCACGGTCACGGTATGCAGGGAAAGAAGTCAGGTTGGGAAGGCCTGCTGGAAGAGATCCATCTTAAGGGCCTTCTTAAATCTTAAATGAGATCTTTGCTCTAGTGCCACCACAAACTACAATTCCCAGAATTCCATAGCATTGAGCTGTGGCAATTAAAGTGACATCAAACCGGATTATTTCTGCAGTGTGGATGCAGCCACTGGAACACAAGAGACAGCAGCAAAAAATGTGAGTTATTATGGGCCCAACATTTGTTAATATGCAGAACACTCATGAAGAAATTAAAGATACATTTTTAAATATGTTTAATAATGTAATTTGCAGTCACATAGGGAATGGGGCAATCCAGGTTGAGACCACAGTGGAAGGTTATTGGTTAAAGTTCTCTATTCCAACACAGTAGGGCCCAGATTTAATTTGAATTCCCTGTGCTTAGTTTTGAATACAAAGTGAGGAGTTGCTGCCACCTACATCTTTAAAGTAACATGTAGTGTGACCCTTAGAGCATATCCAGGAGGCAATATAAGTTATCCCTCCCAATTTGCGGGAGATCCGTTATGGACCCCCCCCCCCCCCGAAACAGGAAAAACACCGATATTCAAGTCACCATTGATTTCAAAGATGTGTGCTTCAGGGGCACGCACCATTTCGTCCCTCCCTGCTTGCTGTCCATGAATGGAAAAGACCATGGACTCCAAGTCTGCAAATCAGGAGGGACAACTTTAGTTCAACACACCTTATCCTGTTAATACTACAATATTTTCTACTGCCAACTGCAGTCTACCGGGTTTTGAAACTGCAACATGCAAAACAAACCTTACAGGAAGGTTTAAAAAGAGAAGCATACATTTCTGTGCAGCAAAACACACAAAGACTATAATAAACAAGCTATAATTATATCCAGAAGAAATATACTGTGATTTTGCTATGCTGAAGTTTAAAAACACAAGTACAGCAAGACAATATCTGTCTTTAGTGGAAGTAAGGGGTGGGAGCTAAATACTCTAGAGGCACAAGATCCCATCTGATCTTGAAAGCTGAGCAGGATCAGCTCTGTTTAATATTTGGATGGCAGACCACCAATGAATACCAGGCATTGTAGACTATATATTAGAGGAAGGAACTGGCAAAACCACCTGAGTATTCCTTGCCAAAGAAAACACTATGAAATTCATGGAGTCACTAGATGTCAACAGGAGTTCTGAAGGCATAGGGGAGGGGGCATCTTAACCTTCCATCTACTCCTTACTCTTCTCAAACTACCTTCCATCTACTCCTCTTCTCAAACTAAAAAAAAAAAAATCTGGGTGGATTCCTCCTCTCTTCACCACCACCAATATAAAAATGGGACTTAAATTACAGCTCTACAATGAAATGTGATATGCCAGGTGTTATACTAGATAGAAGCTATGCGGAAGACTTTGAATGTTTGAATATGCAGAAAGAACACTCAAATGTCTTTGGTCTCTTGATTCCTATATATCTCCACCATTCTGACACTAGATGCCAACCCTCATCCCTTCTACTGGATCCAGGAGCAGCTTGCTCTCATCTCAGTATTGGAGGTGAAGGGGGGGGGAGGTGGCAGAAGCACCATAATTTTGGACACTACAAAGAAACATAAGGAAAAAGAGCAGAAAGCTGCTTACAAAATTCTCTTTTCCAATGTATTCTGTAAATGCCCAATCATGATTTCAGATTCACCTGCATTTTCTGTATTACCCAGGGCTGATTTTCTCATTCAGGATTACAGCCTGCAATTCCAAGTTATGTTAAAAGATTCTAACACTGGAAGACATTTCTTGGGCAAAACAGCACAAAATACCCCACAGGTACATGAAAAATAAGAGGAAGAATGACTGATGCAGCTATAAATTACATTACAAATACAGAGAAGAGTTCAGACATAATCACGCTTCCTCTTGCCCCTCCTTGGCAGAGGCATGCCCACTGGTCTCATTGCACAGTCAGAAATACCACTCTGAACTATGAACAGGGCTCACAGTTTGGCTAGGAGCAGCCGCAGCTTACAGCTGACCTAGTGATCACTACAATGACTTGCTGTCCAAGACATTCCACAGGTGTTGTGTTCTACACAAAATATTTTTTCCAAAGTTGGCTTAACCCAAGGAATTTAAGCCCAAGAGAGCTTGGTCGAACGTGCCCAGATTCTCTGATCAAACGTTCCACAAGCTGTGTGAGAGTTTTGTGGATAGCAGAGCATGCAGCAAGAAAAAGAATGGGGCTCTTGACTGCTTCGCCTGTTTGCTCTCCAACAAGAGAGCAGTATAAAATCTCTCTCTTTCTCTCTTGCTTGACAGGCTCCACACGGAGCTGAAACAAAGCCAGCTCTTTCATTTGGGTGCCTACATGTCATGGGCCACTGGGGTAGAAAGACAGCACTGGCTATGACGAACAACTCAAGCAGGAGGGAGTTGGGGTCTGACATATTTTTATGGTACAAAGAATGAGGTCAGGTTTGTCAGATATGAAGCCCAAAAATAAGATAATTGTTGTAACAAAACGGGTGTGTGAATCAGCTCCATTACAATTGTGCTTGGCAGCTCCAATCATAGTGTAAGGACAGCCAGATTTACATGCTCTGTGTCTACATAGCACAGAATGATCTACAACAACGGCCAATTATAATTCAATTCAATTATAATTCAATAGCAGCCAACTATAGTTCAACAAAGTTTGAAGGCACATTACAGCAGAGGCAGCAGGGTCTGCAGAGTCCAAATACAGACTTGTCTCAATAGCTGCCCATGCCTGATCTCTAGCCCACTATAACAATTTTTAAACAGAAGTGTTCTTTATTGGTATAATCCTTTCTTTCAAAGTAACATGTTTAGCTTGCCATTCTAAACATTCAAGAATAGATCACAGCTCATGGTGGGAGCATATACTGCCCACTTTGTTCACAGGAGTGTCAATCCCTACAAACTGAGATTCAATCCTAATTAATCTCTAGGTTCAGGTTCAATCCTAATTCATCACCAATTAACAGTCATGCATTGTAGGAAAGCCGTTCAGCAAACGATATTAGGGAATATTCATAGAGACTGTCCAAGACAATTTTGTTAAAATTATGAACAAACATAGGACATTGCTTTATGCCAAGTGCACACCGAACTCAGTATTGTCTGTCGCTGGAGCTGGCAACATAGGGAGCTAGTGATTTCCTGGAAGCTGCTGAGGCATCCAGTAAAGTATCCAACCCATCCTAGCTGTTGGGTTCAATTCTAATTTTAATTCAAAATAAACTCCTTCCTGGCTGCTGGGATCATTTCAAAACAAAGCAAAGGCTTTAATTTGCCATGAATGCCTCTGGCTAGCATGTGAACCCAGAAACATTCTTAAGAAATAAAGATGGTAGGCAGAAGGAAGTCAGCTCTAGTGCTTCTGGCCACCTGAAGACCAAAAAGAGGGAGGGAGGGAGGGAGAGAAGGAGACCAAAAACATGGGGATCTTGGTCACTGATGCCTGACAAACAACTACATTTGCAAGGACAGCACACTGACCTAGGAAAGCTGCTGTGGACCAGTGTGATTTGGGAGCTGTTATTGAGGAGCAGCAACAGGTAGTAGATGGACAAGGACAATGGAAGCCAGGACTGAGAGGATGTCGGAAGCAAGGGTTCACATTTTATACGTGTTTCTATGTGCAATTGCTGTGTGATGCAGGTGGCTACGTGTCTTGAAACTTGTCACAGCAGCCATTTTGGGTTGGCGCCCTATTTTATAATCTCTGAAATGTGCCTCAAGGTCCCAAAAGGTTGCAAACCCCTAGTGAATACAGAAAGATAGCAACTCTCCAAATATTCATGCTAGGGTCATCCGCAGGACTAACTGAGAATACAAAGAGTTAGACCTCTGACATGGAAACCATGTGCTCTGCCACCGACTTATGGCCCTCTGCCAAAGACAACAATGAGCTAAATTATTAATTATACCTTGCCTTTTAAAGAGGATGCCAAATCTTGCCATCTAAATCAAACCAATTCACCCTTATAATACTAAGGCCAATCCTGACTTTTCCCCCTCAAAAGGTCAGTTTGGATTATCAGTTTTGCACTGTTTTTGGCAGGTTGTGTGCTATACTGCAGCACAATTAATGTAGCCTGACCTACAAAGTCAGTCACAAAACACCACACAATAGCTAGTCAATAATAATAATAATAAAAGTTTATTTATAGCCCGCTCCTCCGACATCAATCGGAGCGGGTTACAGCAATTAAAAAACATCAACACATCATTTCAATTTGTGACAAGTGAGCAACATGCTTCACAAAACATATAACAGAAAAAGGAAAAAACAGGGATTTGTATTATTTCATATAACCTTTACATTGTTTACGGGTTGGGGTGAACTACTGCATTACACTTTATTAGTACAGTACAGTTTTAAAAAAAAAATTAAATAGGTATTTTCCCCTTTTGTTTCCGTCTGGCATGCTTTCAGATAAATGCTTCCTTGTCCCTTGAAAGGCCAACATCTTTCATTACGCTGATACAATAAGATTATTTTATTATTTTAGTGATCCGGACCTAGGGTTTTTGTTAAAGAGCCAACTGTGATGAAAGAACGTAAGCTGATTCAAGACATCTTCTGAGCCAACGAAAATAAAAATTCTCCCTCAGAAACAGGAACAACTGGAACTCTCTTGCTCAAGTAACCCCTTCACTAACTGCTCCTGCAGAGAGTCTGAACTGCAGTCTTAAGCAGAAAAGCACCTTAAAAATGCTTCTTAGACCTCAGCAAACAAAAGTTGCCTAGTCCAAACCTAACATAAAAGGTTGAACTCAAAGGAGAAGTTCACCAAGGGAGATTTTATGCAGCTTTTATTTACGACTCCATCTCACCACTTCATGCCCCTGAAGAAGCAGACCTAGCCTGCATCCACACTGTAAAAATAATCCACTTTAACACCACTTTAATTGCCATGGCTCCATGCTATGGAATTCTTGGAACTGTCATTTTGTGAAACATTTAGCTTTCTCTATCAGAGAACTCTGGTGCCTCAATGAACTACAAATCCTAGAACTATAACACTGAATCACGACAGCTGAAGTGGTGTCAAACTAGATTATTTCTTCAGTGCGGATACAGGATGACCAGACGTCTTTCTTTTCCAAGACACATCCTACATTTCAGTCTTCTGTCCAGAAAGAATTCCAAAATGTCCTCCATTTTGAACACTATTAAGATTGAAACATGAATTTATATTTCTATTAGCGTTTTTGCCCATTTTGGTAAATACCCAACATTTTTTTAGAACATCCAATGTTTTATGGTGCCTTGTCCTCCTTTGTGGTTAGTAAACCTGGTTTGCATCCGTACTAGAGGAATAATCTGATCTGACACTGCTTTAACTTCCATGACTCAGTGCTATGGAATTCTGGGAAGTGTGGTTTCTTGTGGCATCATTTGAGTGCAGGGCTATGTCTCTGGAGAGCAGGATTCAATTCCTGGCTTGGCCATGAGACCCACCACGTGATCTTTGGCAAGTCACACTCTCTCAGCCTCAGGGGGAGGCAATGGCAAACCCTCCTCTGAACAAATCTTGACAAGAAAACCCTGTGTTGTTGTTGTTATTGTTGTTGTGTGCCTTCAAGTTGTTTCAGACTTATGGCAACCCTATCATGGGGTTTTCTTGGCAAATTTTCTTCAGAGGGGGATTACCACTGCCATCCTCCGAGGCTGAGAGAGAGTGACTTCCCCAAGGCCACCAGTGGGTTTCCATGGTCGAGCCAGGATTCGAACCCATAGTCCCAGTCTAGCATTCAAACCTCTTCGCCATCTTGGCTCCTCCTGAGGTAGGGTTGCCATAAGTCAAAAAACTATTTGTAAGCCAAAAACACACAACACACAAGACAAAGGTCCAAAACACACTGCAGAAATAATCTGGTTTGAGACCACTTTAACTGCCCTGGCTCAACGCTAAGGTCGTGGGAACTGTAGTTTATTGTGGCACCAGAGCTCTCTCTGAAAGAGAAGGCTCAGTGTCTCACAAAACTACACTTCCCTTTACTAAGTAAAAGGACTTATAGGAAATATAGAACTTAAAAAACTGTGGTTATAGAAAGAAATCAGAGCACAGGAATAATCTAGTACAATTGAGGTATCACCTCAATATTGCAAAATGAATATAAACCAGAGGGGTAACCGTATTCACTGAGGAAACAGATACACGATAATGAAAGTATTATATTTAATTTTGTATAAGAGTATTTAAGAATACTAAAATAATAGAGAAATAAGAGATCTTAGAGATAACATAAGGATAAAGTAAAATAATTTTTGCACTCAAATTTGTAATGTAAGTGGAAGTATAGCTACTATGCAAAATATTATTGTAAGAGAAAATCAAGTAAGATACAAAAAGAGTCAGTAAGGAAGTTTTTTGTTATATATATATATATATATATATATATATATATGATTACGCCACTAGACGAATAGTGTTTTCATGTTGGTTTGAAAGGATATACGTATGTATTATATGTAGTTTGTATGTATGTTTATCTATGTATTTTAATCTTGGAAACTTAATAAACATTCATAATAAAATAATAAAAAATAAAAACATTCAAAATATTTTTCATAAAATATTAAAATAAAAAATTCATAATAAAAATATTCATAATATTTTAAATAAAATATAAAAATGATTTTAAAAATTCATAATAAAAATAAAAAATAAAAACATTCATAATATTTGAATAAAACATTAAAATAATAAAAATCCATAATAAAAATAAAAAATAAAATATTCATAACATTTTAATAAAAAATTAAAATAATTAAAAATAATAATAAAAATAAAATAATGAAATAATAAAAATCATAATAAAAACATTCATAATATTTTAATAAAACATTAAAATAATAAAAAAATCATAATAAAAATAAAAATATTCATAACATTTTAATAAAATAGTAAAATCATTAAAAATTAGATATGGAAAATAAGGGGTGAACTCCTGAAAAAAATTGTTGTTGTTGTTGTTGTTTTCATAATAATGTCTTATTGTCTTATTCGTCTTTTTGTTACTTATGTACTTTTTATCTATGTAATTGCATCTGTAATAAAAATATATTTAAAAAATCATAATAAATAATAAAATAATAAAAATCATTAATAATAATATTCATATTTTAATAAAATATTAAAATAATTAAAAACCATAGTGTGTATATATATATATATATATATATAATTTTTAAAAACCCTAAAGTTCACCAGCCTCCAAAGCCAGAATCCAGAATCCAGGCAGTTTAAGCCTCCCCCAAAACTGTGTGCCCTTTTAAATAAAAGAGAGACCTTTTGGACTTCATCTCCCAGAAGCCTCAGCCACGTTGGCCAATGGCGTGGGATTGTGGGAGATGTAGTCCCAAAAAAAAAAAAAGAAGGGAGAAGGAGGGGGGCCCACAGTTTGGAAACCCTTCCATCTCTCTCCTTCTAGGGCCTAGTTCATATTCCTGTTGCTCAATCCAACCCTGGGCCTTGCCTTGAGCTGGGACTTGGAGACCTTCCCGCTGCGGTCGACGTCGAGGGCGGTGAAGGCGTGCCAGATGGGCTTCAGCAGCTCTTCCTTCAGGGAGCTCCCCATCATGGCCTTCCTCTCCTCCTCCTCCTCCTTCTCTCAGAGTCACAGTCTGGCTCTCTGGACTGAGACTGTGAGAGGAGGAGAGGAGGCTAGGCCTCAGAGCCTCAGAGGCTGCTCCTAGGAAGGAAGGGGCGTTGCCTTGGGAGGGACTGGGCTCCAGCAATGCCAAGACTACTAGGCCTCTGACTGCTGTGTTCACACTGGAGAAATAAACCGGTTTAAGTGCCATGGCTCAATGCTGTGAAATTCTGGGAATTGTAGTTTGTTGTGGGGCCCAGAGCGGAGCGGAGCTCCGCTCTGGACCCCACAACAAACTACAATTCCCAGAATTTCACAGCATTGAGCCATGGCACTTAAACCGGTTTATTTCTCCAGTGTGAACACAGCCCCTGAATCCATAAGCAAATCCGTAAGCAAATTGCCCCCAACAAGCTGGGCATTAGCCACCTATGGAAGGATGCCAGGCTGAGTGGACCCTGAGCCCCTGGCTGGGATTGAACTCGCGACCTTGTGGTTTCTGAGTGACTGGCTGCAGTACTGGCATTTTTTAAAAAAAATATTCTTGGCCAAAATTGTTCAGAGGGGATTTGCCATTGCCTTCCTCTGAGGCTGAGAGAGTGGGACTTGCCCAAGGTCACCCGCTGGGTTTCCATGGCCCAGCTGGGATCTGAATCCTGGGCTGCATCCACAGTGGAGAAATTATCCAGTCCGACACCACTGTAACCGCCATGGCTCAGTGTTAATGCGATTCGGAGAACTGTAGTTCAGTTCACAGCTCAGTGACAGAGAAGGCTAAATGTCTCACAGAACTATAATTCCCAGAATTCCCTGACATGGAGCTGTGGCAGTTAAAGTGGTGTCAATCTGGATTATTTCTGCAGTGTGGATGCGGCCTATCAACACTCAAGTCCCTACAATACACTCTGGTTCTTCCTCTTGTTTGCTGTTAAGTGTCCTCCAGTCAACCTCAACTCCTGTGGACCCTGGCAGTGAGGCCTCTCCAAGACCCCTGCCTCCACTGCTCTGCTTAGGTCTTGCAAATCCATGCCTATGACTTCTCTGATTGAGTCCAGCCATCTGGCATGTGGCCTACTACTTTATTCCTTATCTTTCTTCTCCCTTCTCCCTTCCCTGGCATCATCATTGTCTTTTCTAATGAGCCCTGTATTCTCATGATGTGGCCAAAGTACATGCACAGGGAGCATGGGGAGGGTGGAGTGTGTGTGGGGACACAGAAGGTACAGGGAACATGGAAATGTGTGGGGAGGGTGGAAGCAATTACATTTAAACAATTAAAACTTCACATAAAAACAATATAAAATTACAAACATTAAAATTCCAAAACGTCCTCCATTTGTTTTTGTTTTTAATTTTATTTGATTAAAAAAGAGTGCGATATATAACAAAATGTCGAGACTGTACATTGTATATCAAAATATACATTGTATATCAAAATATACAGAGCATATCAAACTCCCCCAAAAAGTCATATAGTATAACATCATGAGGCAGTTAGAGGGGAAAAAGATAATAGGAGACAATATTATTCCATCTCGGGGAAGGGTGTCCGTAGGCTGACAATACGAAGTGTAAAAAGTAATGGTGTGGAAAGAAAAAGGAAAAGGGAGTGATAGAAGAAGAAGAAAAAGAGAAAAAGAAAACATAAAAAGTAACAACTGAGTTGTCTGTAACATTTGTACATAATGTTCAAAAACACATATAATTTCAAAGTGGGTTTGGTATCTCAGGATAAATTCACATCAAATAATAATATAAATCATTATCATGTTCCATATTGTATTCTAAATTTCCCCTAAAGGAGTTTTACAGCGTTTCATTTACATTATAAACCAGGTTTGCACAATTTTTTCCCATTTATGTTCAAATTCCTGTATCGATTTTCCAGAGGATAACATAGTTAATTTGTCCATATTAACAAAATCATAAATTTTTATTTTCCATTTCTGGAGAGAAGGGATCATGTCCAATTTCCAGACTTTTACCAGAATTATACGGGCAGCTGTGATTAAGTATAATATAACACTTCTTTGATTTTGTAATAATTTTCTTGGTATCGAATCTAATATGTTTAACAAAAAGATTTCGGGGAGTAAAGGGAATTTAAAACCTACAGCTATTTGTATTTCATTATGAATCTTGATCCAGAAATTTTTGATTTTTGGGCAAAGCCACCAAACATGATATAGTGTTCCAATTTTCTCTTTGCATTTCCAACATTTGTTGGAGCATTGAGTATTCATTTTAGCTAACCTAGATGGGCTTAGATACCATTTGTGAAAAAATTTTTAGTGCATTCTCTTTTAAGTTATTACGAGTATTTTTCCAGGAGCATTCCCAGCTTTCTAGTGGGATTGTTTTGCTGATATTTTTCATCCACTTCAACATGTTTTCTTTGACAGTTTCTTCTTTCAGTTCAATTTCAAGAAGAATTTTATATGTTTTTTTTTATAAAACCTTTTCCCCCTCCCATTAGGATTTTATCAAAAGATTTAGCCTCTATATCTATTCCCCTTTCAACTAAATCTTTATTACATTTTTGTTTTATTTGTAAATATTGATACCGATTAATTGGCCTACCTTCTTCTATTAATTGTTCTCTTAATTTTATTTTTAAACCCTGATCTGTTGGAATGAGGAAATCTTGATACTTAATCCAGTTGTGTTGATGTGGGAATTCTTTTCTATGAAAAGCTTCCTGGACTGACGTCCACCATTTGGAGCAGGACTAAGAGCCCTGAATTTCTGTTTCTATTAATATGCAGCTTGTGCATGTGACTGTTAAAGATGTGGTAGCACATTAAATGTGTGAAAGTGAATTGACTATTAATTGCATTTCCACACTGCAACTGCACAGTAGCCATTGTTCTACATGCATTGCACGACATTAGTAATCAGTATAGCTGTTATGTAATGTTGTGTACTTATTCTACTCTGAAGTGGTGTATGATCTCTACCAATGTGTGTTTTACTTCAACAAAGTGACTGCATCCACCAAGTCCTTTATAAAATCTATCTAGGGTTTTGTCCCATTTTAAGTTGTACACTTACATTAAGAGATCCAGTTCCAAAATACATAGTAAATGATGCATTACTTCTGCATATTTAAACCATTTGTTTAAATGCTTGCTTTTCTTGATGATAAACACAAAAGCAGCAATTTGGAATATCCAGCCATTCTGTTTGAGCAGCTATTATGTTTGTTCAATAGAGTGTAAATTTCCAGTCACTGCAAATAACTAACATATTTCCTTTGGCATCATGGTTACCATTGTGGAAGGACTATGAGGGCAAAGTTGCCTGTTAGGAAGAATACATGAGGATGTTTGTGCTTGTGTGTGTATGTGTGTGTGCCAAAAATCACCATTCTCTTATGTTCTGGCCTTCTCTTCTGCAACGTATATTCAGCTTTTCCCATGTCCTGGTTTGCTTGCTTGCTTGCTTACTGATTTATTTATTAAAATATTTGTATTCTGCCTTTTGGCCCAATGGGCTTAAGGTTTATCACAAGTGTATAAATCAAATTGATGTAACTGTGGCCCTGTTTTCATGGGCCAAAAGGCCAGCTTCCCCTCTATTCTGGTGTCACTCTGTTCGATGACACACATCCCAAACTCCAGTTCTACCATGGTCCATACCAAAACTGGGCTTTAACAGCCTTAAAGAAGTTTTTAAAAATATGGCTATTATTCCAGATATTCTGGGAAGATCCCAAGCTCTCCATCCCCACAGCGTGGCTGCTGTCAGCATGGGCATCTCGCTGAGCTGCCACCTCATGTCTCTAATTCTGAGGTTAGAATGAGGTGTCCAGCATGTGATAACTGCTGAGCACCTTGTTCTGACCTGAGAAGCAAGTGGCTTGTGTCAATGGTAGATGCACCAAGCGGCTCAGTGAGACGCCTGTGCAAACAGCCGCAGCAGCACAGGATCAGGCAACAGGGCAAGTTGAGCAGCTACAGGGCTAGGATACTTCAGACTGCCCCTGGAATATCCTGGTCTGTGCAGACAGGGCGTCTGGTGTGTCATGAGCTCAGTGCTTCCTCTATTTGAACTCTCAGCACAGAAAAATGTAGCATCCAAATTCCACCTTTCCTCCATCAAAAAGGCAGAGATGAGTATCTCTCCTAATATTTGGTGCAGGCATGGAAATTCCAAATGCAGAGATGCTTTGTAAAAACACACAAATGTGCACTATTTATGCAAGATGTGAATGGGTGCTCAATTCTTTTGCACAGACATGTAGATTTAAAAAGCAGAAGTTATGTTCTGTCAATCAACTTTTTTTTTATTTTTCAGTTCCGTCGCGTTCTGACCAAAAATGTTCATGGTACTTACAAGCTACGGTAAGGAAATTGTCTCATAGTTTCTACCGTGATTCATATCTTTAGAAGGAAGCATTTACTAGGCTTGTCTTTGTTCAGCCATAGAAAGTCACAATCACTTTTCCCTGAAAAGTTTAATGACTTTTTGTTTAGCCAACTAATGCATATATTTGCAGCTACACAGAGTACACTTGAAAATGTTTTTGGCACTGAGGGAAACCTTTAAAGTTCACAAATGAAGTACAATAGTAGTTTTAACTCAGCAGTTTATTTAAAACACAGTGTCGGGTGGATTCTGAACCAGGAATTAAAACAACATTATATAGAATTCTTACAAAGATAGGCAGTAGCAGCAACAAAAGACTGTGACAGTCATACAAACTCACCAATAAGGATCAAGCACTATATACCTCACACTTCTTTTTTGTAACTTACCCTGCTGTTCTGGCTATTATCTTATCAGCAAAACTTGTCAAGATTTTTTTTAACATGGCTTAGAATGTTTTGTACATGTTTAACTTAACTTGAAATCACTAGGAACTTAGGTTTTCTGTCAAAGCAGATTTGGTTTTTTTAATTGTGGCTCTACCTCATTTAGGCTTGACAGTCACTGAGTTTTCTCCTTAACTGCCCTTTGAGGATGTCTGTATCTACATACAAGTTATAAATACATTTAGAATCTAGTGGTTCCCACAACCCACATTACTTTATCTGTCCAGAAGGATTAGTCCTCCTGACATCATCACACTGAAAAAAGTGTCTTGCTAATTACTGTATATACTAGACTTCAAGTCAACCTCAAGTCAAGGGTAGGTTTTGGGGCCAAAAATTTTGGATTTTGATATGACCTGTGGCTAAGTCAAGAGTAAAACTTAGGGGCATGTAACAAATGATGTAAAGGACAAAAGCAAAGGAAAATGCCAACAAACTTATAAAGTTACAGCAGGAATAATAATAATTAATAATAATAATAATAATAATAATAATAATAGATTTATTTATACCCCACACAATCAACAGGGAATCCGGGCAGCTTACAACAATAGAAAAATACAAAAGTACAATAAATACAAGTCAACACATTACAATCCCTAACCAATGCATACACAACAAATGCAATAAACAATATAATACACTAGCAATCAAAGAAAATACAGTAACAATCAAATATAAAAAAGTAGCAATATACATTCTCGGTCCCTCAACATAATTCAAAACCAACAAATTTGCACAAATTACATTCAGAACATAGTGTAAAAACAAAAACAAAACCATAGATAGAGCTCAGGTGGAATAGGGGGGTAGGTGCCTGGTGAAACATGCTACTTACTAGCCTAGCCGGATTCAGATTTGCTCCTCAGGGGGCCAGAGTTCACCACAAAAAGGGTGGTGTTGGGGCTCTTAAGGGCCCAAATGTCCCCACCTTACCTCCTCCTCACCAGCATCCAATGAGGTAGAACTTGCCGCCACATTTCCTTGTAAAGACTAAAGGGAATAAAGAGGAAACTACCAGGCACAGGTGGGACTAAGAAAATGCACAGGTTGAAAAGGATGAAAAGGCAAAGCAAAGAAAGCAAATGGCAACTACATTAACAGTGATTACAGTTTTTAACTTGTGATAACTTTGCCTGATTTTAACACCAGAAAAGCTGAGAAACATATACAGATGTCTGATTCAGATCCTTCAAAACCTGATTCCTCTCAGCACTCCTTACAGGGTTTGTCTTAGGCATCATAAATCAGTAGGCACACAACATGCATTACTATTTCCCAACCCTCTTACTGGAACAACAATGATTGGTTGAATTTAAATTTTTTAACTCTAACAGTTTATTGGCAGTTGTTAATTGTTAGACCAGTATCCAGTGTCAGTTTCTTTTTAATCACTTCATTTTATAGTGCAACAAAATATCATCTAGAAGCAAATCCTTCAATTAGCATAAGTTCAGCCAAAACAACTTGCTTAAAAAGAGCACTTTTTAAAAGGACAGCTATTATTTATGATTTGTGACCATAACATCTGAACCGCATTTTGCTGCTTAATTTTCTGATTTAGTCCTATACAGTATTGATGTCATCCTACACTCCTATATGTAGGCTACCAACTTGTCAATGTAATTCCCAGTTTTATTGAAATCATATGAAAGACTACTAGCTTTGCATTGTTATTGTTAGAAAGCATTAAAACGTGGTTGATCAAGCATTCATAAACATCAAACAATGTTTCACAGTTTAAAGACAATAAATAGGATTCCATTTTTTAAAAATTAAACATTAATGTATTAAAAAAAGACTATTTTTCCCCCAGCCCTGGTTTCAGGCTAGAATACTGGAAGAACTGACTTCTGCCACGTGAAACCAGGCAGTCCTTGAAGGCTCGTGTACAATGCCAAAACAACCCAGTTTTACAACCACTTAATCACCATAGCTCAGTGCTATGGAATGACGGGATTTGTAGTTTGATGTGGCACAGAGCTCTTTGACAGAAAAGGCTAAGTATCCTACAAAAGTACAAACCCCAGAATTCCATAGCATTGAGCCATGGTAGTTAAAGTGGTGTCAAGCTGATTTTTATCTGTAGTTCAGATGTAGCTTGAGAGTCTTCTAAGCCCTTGCCTCACAGCCCACGGTCACCACCTGTCCCTATGGCTAGGACAGGAACAAGGCCTTGTTTGGAGTGGAACCCAGATTGAGGAACATGCTGATTGGCTCCTCTTTTATTGGAGACCTGGCATGCTAGTTCCACACTAATTTGCGCCATTTGCCCCCTCCTTTGTAAGGTTGATATATGTCTTCTTTCGTTTGTTGTCAGTCTCATTTTCTTTTCTCTTTAGTCTTCATTGTCCTATGGATTATATTGTTTTAATTGATGTTAGGAGCTGCGTTGGGAGCCTTCGAGGGAGTCTGAAAGTTGAGATATAAATATTGTCATTAATCATTACATTTATATATTAAAACTTATATTGTCTTCAATACTTTAGATAGGATAATTAAACATTCCATTAATCTGCCAGAGAAGTTGTATAAGGGGTTGGAAGCGAGTGTGAGAAAGGCCCTAATATTTGGCCTTTTAAGAAACTCCAACATGAGAAAAAGAAGGCAATGGTCAGAAGAAATACGCTTGCCATCATACAACAGACCTTGCACCTGAATAGGCATTTGTGTGTGTAAATAGACATGTGTGATTGTACTAATTCCTGTTCTTTCACATTCAGAACAGCATGAAAGGATCACATGTAAGATAAATCACATACAGGCATACTCTAAGGCTCTCTCATAAAGTTGTTAATTCATGCTATAGTAAAGGCCCTCATTCAACCCGTTTGATCTATTCTTTATGATGCACAGATGAAACAAGGGTGATACCATCATGTTGCTGTTAGCAGCTCAGACTGGCTCTGACTCATGGTGACCCTGTGGATGAGACAGCTCCAGGGTACCCCCTGTCTTCCACTGCTCTGCTCAGGTCCTGCAGATTCATACCCACTACCTAATTCAGACTATACATGTGGCATGTGGTCTTCTTCTCTTTCTGCTGCCCTCTCCTAGCATTATTGTCTTTTCTAGTGAGTCATGCCTTCTCATGATGTGACTGAAGTACGACAGCCTCAGTTTAATCAACTTTGCTTCCAGGGAGAGTTCAGGCTTGTTCCAGAACCCATTTGTTTGTCTCTTTGGCTGTCCATGGCATCCTCAGCACTATTCTCCAGCACCACATCTCAAATGAATTGATTTTCTTCCTATCAGCTTTCTTCACTGTCCAGCAGTCAAATCCGTACATGGTGATGGTTTGAATGATACTAGCTTTAGTGCTCACTTATATATCTTTATACTTTAGGCTCTTGTCTAGTTCTTTCATGACTGCTCTTTCAAATCCTAGTCTTCCTCTGATTTCTTGACTGTAATCCTCATTCTGATCTACATTTGATCAAAGGTACAGGAACTCTATTATTATTTAGATTTTCTTATTGTCTATGTTATTATTTATGTTTGATCCATGGTTATTATTTTTGTTTTCTTTATATTCAGCGGTAAATCTGCCCTTGCACTTTCTTCTCAATTTTGGGGGGATGCACATCCTGCCAAACTATTGCAGAAAGCCTCTTGAGTTACCCAGCTGTCTACTCACACAAGGAGATTACCTTACTGTTTGATCTTGAGCAGAATTAGGAAAGCCAAAACTGCCATCTTAATGGGCTTATGCATACCCCAGTGCATACAATCACCAGGACAGTCAGTTAATGTACCATAGATTTGGTATACAAAATTCCCCTTTTAAAGTAGAAATAATTGTTTTCAGAAATGTGGCTATTTCATTCAAGTGATTTAATGAACATAGGGTTTTTTTTACAGGTAAGAAAGTATTTTAAAAGCACTGTGTCAACAACTGTTTTTCCATTTAAAAAACACGGTATTTGCTCAGGGGTTCTTCCATGGTAAGGAAATTCTCTTCCCTATACTCAGTCTCATTCTATAGCATTTCTTCTATCAGCTGCACTAACCAAATAAATCAATAAGACTATAGGAAGAAATAATACTTTTAACAGGAAAATGTGATCAAACTGTATGTTTTATTCTATTTTATTATTTTATCTGAACCAGCATGGTGGAGTGGTTTGATAGGAGGACTATGACTATGGAGATCAGGTTTTGAATCCCCACATGGCCATGGAAATCTACTGGGCAAGTCACACTCTCTCAGCCTCAGAGGAAAGCAATGGCAAGCCCTCACTGAAAAAAATTGCCAAGAAAAACCCATTATAGGATCGCCATAAGGTGGAAATTACTTGAAGGTACACAAAAAATTACTTGATTTATTCCTCACCTTTTCTACCAAGACTGGGACTAATGGGTGTCTTACAACATAAAAGGAATTACAAGTAAAAACACATGTAATTGCAAACATGCAGTATGCTTCAGGCCTTTTCCATCAAGAAAAGTGCTGCTTAAGTATTTGATGCTAGAAGAGATCTGGAGATCTGTCTTACTTCCTTGGAGGCATTTAAGAGGGCAGTTAAGACAGATCTCTTCTGGCAAGCTTACCCACCTGACCTTGTCCTTGTGTAAGAAATATCGCTTCAGCTCTCTAACCATTGTATAATTTTACTGTTATTGCCACTTGATGATAAAGTCAGTTTTTAATGGAATTATTGCAGTTATTGTATTTTATTGATGTGTTTCCGTATGTATTTTATTGGTAATACTGCCTTGATCCATCTGGGAGAGGCGGAAAAGTATAAATAAAAATTATCATCATCATCTTGACACGTATTACAGCAATGGAAGACAAAATAGAATCTGGCCTTTAATAATCCACATAGGAAGAAATAAAATTTTGGAAAAATAGTGTATTGCTTGTTCTGAATTAGTTCCCTGCCAACACTAACTTACAATGCTATGATAAACTAATGATAAAATAGTAGTTTTTTTATTTTTACCAGTAGGTGTTGCTGTATCCTTTTGAATCAAATTATCCTGAGTACTTTAAATTAGAGCGCAAGCATGATGTAGTGGTCCGAGCATTCCACTGACTCTGGAAAGCAGATTTCCATCCCCACTCAGCCATGTAAACCCACTTGGTTAACCGTGGGCCAGTTACATTCTCTCCACCTCAAAGGAAGGCAAAGCAGAACCCTCTCTTAACAAATCTTGCCAAGAAAACCCCATTGTAGGTTTGCTTTAGGATTGTTGTAACTCAGTAATAATTTGAAGGTACACAGCAACAACTTTAAATTATTTGAAAGATGAAATCCTATTCAGTCTGGAGGGCAGTGTCCCATAGACCACTTAGGATTGATGAGATCTCAGTCTCCAAGGTGGAGAAAGATCTGCCCTGGAAAAGTTAACCCAGATTCCTCCTCCCATCCCTTCTGGAAACATTTGCAGCTGGTCCCACTGCAGCATCAGGAAGGAGAAAAGTCCACCTGTTTGGAAGCAAAGGCTTTGGAACCAAGGGATGCACATTTTCCCAGTCCTGTTATACATTGAATATAAATGTTTAATTTTTTATAGCACCCCTCCCTGTTTTCTTTCCACTGGTAGGTGAAAGCTTTTCTATTTAAGCATTCTTTTGAACTGAATTTTATGGAACTGTAGTATGTGTGTAAATGGTGTATTGTTTTCTAATCTATTTTATTTTATTATTAAAAACTGTGGCCGCTGCAACACTGCAGAATGCATGCCATTTATCATTGCTTTAACTGTCACGACTCCATCCTATGTAATCCTGGGACTTGTAGTTTGTTGTGGCACCAGTGCACTTTGACAGTGCAGGCTAAATATCTCACAAAACAAATCCCAGTATTCCACAGCATTGAGCCATGGCAGCCAAAGTGGTGTCGAACTGCATAATTGTGCAGTATAGATGCAGCCCATGTTTTAAATATATCTTGTTTCAACGGCTTTCTAGTATGCCTTTAATAACAGCAATGTTTAATTCCTTTTTAACTTTTGTAGATTACATTAGTTGTCTTATTGCCTTGAATCTCAATTAGATTTAAAAAAATCAGGATAAATCCAATAAATAGATGCATAGATCCCAACATGTTACATCTGGCAGTCAGAAACTCACCATCAATGCAGAAGACTTTAAAAACTATATAATATGGACATACTACCATTACTTGCAAACATTTGGTGAAAATTTGTCATTTCACACTAGGGAAAGTTTTGTATTCAATGCAAACAAACAAAAAACAACAACCATTGAACATATTACAATAAGATAGCCCTGAAGTAAAAACTAGGTGTGATATAAATCCCAACACATATGTTCAGATGCTTAGGGGGAGTCTAGCATTAGGCACATGACTGGGTGAATTCTGTCATAGGGTCTGTTAGGTAGAAAGGTGATTTGTTGCAGTCCATTTTGAGAATGTTTTAAATTGAAGAGTAGCATTGGTTCTCTATCCATTGGGCTTTTACATCCACCATCCACAGCTTGAAAGTTTAAAAAAATGATTTTAAAAAGCAAAGCTTGATTTTGCCATTTTATATAAGGATTGCCATTCCACTATGGCATTGTACATAATGGTACTTGAGCATGCATGGATTTTGGTATCCACAGGGGATCCAGGAATCAAATCCCAGGCCCAAGGTTTAAGCTGCTGCAGCAAAGGATAGTTCTTTTTTTAAAAAAAATCTCTACTGGATCCCTATCATCTACAAATGGAAGCATTTATTTTTGCAGAAGAGCAAATCTGTATCTAACTTTATTTAAAAACAAAGGGTAGCCTCAGAATGTGGTACTGTATAGCTAACACATCCCTCTTAAGACCTGTGATAAATACGATTCCCAACTTTTTATCTCTTTTTATATCCTTTTTATTACTAGATTCTCTGGTAAACCAGAAAATATAGCCAAGGAATGTAATATTGAATAAGACATCCTAAACTTAAGTTTCTCTAAGGATTGTAACCTTTTTCCTTCAAGAATTCCAGACTATCTTTAATAGTTTCTAAAAGCATGTTGTGCACCGATGCAGTTGTGCTTATTTTAGATTACTTTTTCTCTTTGTAAGATTATGCTATGCAGCTTTTTATTAGCAGCATTTATGCAGTCTCTCTTTTGATTGATTTATGCTATCCAGCTTTTCTGTTTGCTTTCATAACCCATAATGTAGCAAGAGACAGGAAGATTGTTGGCAACTAACTGCAGAGAAATGAAGCTTTGAATGGGTGGTGTGCTTTTTTTTTAAGACAAGCTTTTAAAATGGTTGTTAATGAGACAGAGGGTTACTTGTGCAACTCCTGTAATCCCTCAACTGGCAACTTTTAAGAATTGCTTAAGAATCACCCCTTCAGAAAGTGTGATTCTCTTTTTTAAAAATTCCCAAAGAATCACTTTCAGAAAGTGTTCCTCCTTTTAAATTAACACACGTGGAGCCTCCCCTTACTTCATCTTTTAAGTAAAAGAAGTTGTTTGGAGAAACAGGAAAATTAAGCCTGTTGGGTATGGATGGTGCAAAATTTACCCTGCCCCCTTAAATTACCCATCCCTGGATATAACAAATCTGTTTGTATTTTTAATATTATAACTTACTTTAACCTAAATCCTATTACTGGTCCTAACTAGTGAGGTAGATGGCAATTAATTTAATGGGTTTACTGTATCTGGGACTAAACAATGGCTTTAGGCCAGGAGTTAAGAATCATGAAGCCCTCCAGCTATTGTTGGATAGTAAAATTTCCAAGCTCTACCAAAAGCTTCCTAATTCTGTAAACCAGAGGTAGAAGTCATGTAATTCCCCAGGTAAACTACATTTCCCAGATTTCTTCACCATTGGCTTTGCCTTCCCTATATCATGTCTTAAGCAGAACATTCAAACCAAGGCAGGACTATCACTGTTGTTTGTGCTAAAATTGTTAATGAAGAATATTCACAACAACACTTTTGACCAAAGATACCTTGACCTCATACAGATTGTTTCCTAGTTACAGTTAAGTTGAAGCAGTTTTTATCTGACCTATGAAATATGCTTTCTAGATGCATCAAACTGACGAGAGCTTATGTTACTGAAGCTGAAATTCACCAAACGCATCCTACATCAAAAGCAACACTGTCTCAGACAGATTACCATCTCTTTCAACAAACATGCTAACTAGATGAGGAATATCTCGGTGGACCAGTCCTGAAATTAGAATGTATTTTGTGAATGGATTACAGGCCTGTTACTGACTTGTAATCTTAAAAGCTGACAGAAGCATGACAGTATTCATTTCAAAATGTCACTTTAATATTCCAATTCAATACTAATGAAAACAAAGTGAAACATTCAAGTGGGGAAAACATTGGTTTAAACCTAACACCCATAATGGATACCATCTATTTTGTCAATATCAGAACAGATTGTTAGGAGGGCCAATTATATTAACTAAAGTTGAAATAAATTTGAATAAGATCTTTTGACAATCTCAAATGACAGTGTTCAATATGGTACACTATAAGAACAGCTAAATACATTCATGTTGAAAAATGGTAAAACAGTACATCTATGTACAATTACTAAAATATAAACAAATACATTCAAATATTAACAGAGGAAGGAAGAGGAGGAGAAAGGAAGAGAATTACATTTTAGAGAACTTTTATTAGAATTACAAAACAAAATATTTACACTAATAATGTAATTCAAATATAAAATTGGTGCATTAACTGTACATAGTACACTAGCTTTAGAGAAGGAAGCTGCTTTCACTAAGGCAGCTTTGACATTTTTCACATAATTTTTCTTTAAAAAGAAAGCCTGCTAACACAATGATTGTTTTAATGCTACAGTTTTACAGCAAGGACAAACTAAAAATAGCAGCAGTTTCACATGGCATGTTTCCACAGCCTTATTCCTGTGGCCTAAGCAATGCCTAACAAAGTGCTCCCAGTTGAATACAGAAAAATTCACAACAGTTTACCTGGCACCAGGTAAGGTTTGACCTGCTAAGTCTTTTGCATTTGGCATTTCTTCCCTCCATTCCAAACAGAGCCAGTTAACAAAGTCCCTTAAGACTACTAGGAAAAAGCCTTTCATTACAATATACTAAAACTAAAAAGCAGCACACCACCCGGCTGGTGGTTAACTTTAGATTTTGTAAATAGACAACATAAATGAAAGGCTTTGAAGTTAACATCCTAGATTCTTTGGGGAATTAGAAACACAGTTATTTAACTGCATTTGCAAAAATTAAAATTGTAAAAGGCTCCTTTTTAAAACCATTGACAGTGATTAAAGAGAAACTAAAAAACAGAATCCTCTTCCATTCTTAATGTAGTCCAGCAATATTCTATCCACTTCCTTTGCCAGTTTTATAGAATAATCCAGTCAGTATATTGTGAGGCTAACTGAACGGTTCATTTTCTTTCCATTAAGACGAGCTGTTCTGGTCTGCACTGTAGATCTAGTTGCCATTCGATCTGTAATCTGCGCTCGTTCCTCAGCTGCTGCCTTTGCCATCTGGGCTTTCTTCAGTTCCCTGGAAGAGAAAAAAAAATATGTTAATTCTCTTCTAGATAACACTGCTGAATGCATCCTTTTAGATAGCATTATAGCTAAAAAGATTTCAGACAGGCTAAAAAGAAAATTAATTGTAGCTTTGATCAAGCACCTCCAAACCATTTGTTGCAGAATCACACATAGTCTTCCAAGTGGAACTTAGTCTAATATAGCTCTCTCTCTATTTCCGTCAAAACGTTGCACATTTCAAAAATAGGTGCTGCTTTGACATCTTACTTCCACTAGCTTACCCTGTATACAGATGTTTTTCTTTAATATGGGAGTCAGCAAAGTGCAACCTACAGGCTGCATGAAGGTCCCCAAGAATGTTCCAGCTGGGGTTCAACCAAGGGATTTCTTAGTTTGAAAAAAACCATATCCAGGCCAGGACAAAATTTCTCCCAGACTCTAGAGAGCACAGGAGCCCTCCTTCAGAGGAAAAATGACAAGAGGTTGTACAGGGCAGGTATGATTCAGCTCCAGTAGCACTGAATATGCTGACTCTGGAGTCCACTCTGGTCTCAACTTTGTAAAACCAAAAGAACACACCTAATAGATATCTTTGTTTTATGTATACAGTTTCCCTAGTTCTTGGTGAATTCTAGAAAGGACTACATTCTGTTTCTGAATATTATCACTTCATGCATCAATCTAAATCAAAGTACTACTGAGGTAGCACTCTATAGTTTCTAAGCAACACACTGCTTATTCTGCAAAAATACAATCTATTTGCAACTGCTTCTCAAGTGTACCCATTCATGACTTTGCATACAAAACATTGAGGGTGTGCAGTTATGGCTAGGCAATATGTTGAGAGATCATTTTCAGGACATATATTTTGCTGTCAAAGAGAATCAAGTGAATGTTTTGCCCAAACTCCTTCTGGCCTCTTCCTCCTGCAATATTAATCCAAGCCAATCAGGGATCCCACAGTAACTGTAATGATGTTATGGAATCATAGAGCTGGAAGAGAGCACATAGGTCAACCAGTCCAACCCCCTGCCATGCAGGAACACATATCAAAGCACCCCTGACAGATGGCCATCCAGCCTCTGTTTAAAGACCTCCAAAGAAGGAGACACTACCACTCTTCGATGAAGTGTGTTCCACTGTCTAACAGCTCTTGCTGTCAGGAGGTTCTTTCTAATCTTGAGGTGGGATGTCTTTTCCTGTAGTTTGAATCCATTGCTCCCCAGGTCCTACTTTCTGGAGCCATGGAAAACAACCATGTTCCCTCTTTGATATGACATCCCTTCAAATATTTAAGCATGGGTATCATGTTTTCACTTAACCTTATTTTCATCAGGCTAAACATTCCCAGCTCCCTAAGCCACTCCTTGGGGGGGGGCATGGCTTCCAGACCCTTCACCATTTTGGTCACCCTCCTCTGGACACATTCCAGCTTCTTAACATCCTTCTCAAAATGAGATGCCCAGAATTGGACATAGTATTCCAGACAAGGCCTGATCAAAGCAGAATACAGTGTTACTATCACTTCCCTTGATCTAGATACTATATTCATATTGATGCAACCAAGAATTGTGTTGGTTTTCTTGGCTGCCACATCACACTGTTTACCCTTGTTCAGCTTGTGGTCTACTCCTAGCTTTCTTTCACATAAACTGCTGTCTAGCAAGGTGTCTCCCATCCTATATACAGTCTGCCCTCCATATCCGCGGACTTGCTATCCACAGCTTCAAGCATCATAGACCAGCACAGGTAAAAAGGGAATACAGAATAAAAGGAGGTTTAAAAAAACAGTTTAAAAACAGTATTTAAAGTATCCTTTCAGATTCCAGTACAGCAAGACAAGATTAGTACTAGTCATTGCTTAGCAAATTTTAACTGCAGCTGCACACAATCTGGCATATGTTGTATCAGGGTTTACTTCTGTAAGCAACAGAAGTATAAAATTCTGATGTGTCCTTGGTATTTATGCAATAAAGATTAAATAAGGCTGAGGCGGATGTCCCTGTAATATGAGCACTGGGGTAGTACATGCTCTGTTATCTCTGTCTGGCCAGAGTCACAGGGCATAGTCTGAGAAGGGGGTCTTCTTATATCAGCTTTCAAGGACAGCTGCAGGTAGGGCATGACATCATGCCAAGGTAAAGGCTCTCAGATGTTCAGGTACTTCATGTTTTGCTAAGTATGCCACAGGATGGCACAGGTGATGCCAAAGAGGAGGAACAGGTGGCGGCAGAGGAGATGGGAGGAGGAAGAGGCAGGACAACAACAAACAAAATTTGGGGCACTAGCTAGATCTAGTTGTCGCTCTCTATCTGCCCACCTGTTGTTTGATGGTTGCTTTAAACTTATCATATGCCATGCTGAGCAGAAGATCTGGAGAGAAGCCCAGTGAAGAAATTTTAGTTATCACCATCTGTTCCCACATATACTGGAAATCATCAATCAGGGGTAGTGGAGCAAGGCCACTGGGAGATATAGGTCCTAAACACACTGCAGAAATAATCCAGTTTGAGAGTGCTTTAACTACCCAGGCTGTGATAGGAAATCCTGGGATTTGCAATTTGTTTGGCACCAGAGTTCTGTGGCATAGAATGCTAAATGCCTCACCAAAACCACAATTCCCAGGATTCCCTAGCACTGAGCCAGGGCGCTCTCAAACTGGATTATTTCTGCAGTGTGTTTTGGGCCATAGTCTGAGCCAGTAGCCAAGTATAGTCACCCACACTCTGGCCTCCATTTTCATAAAGTCTGACTCCAATCTCAGTTGCATTAGACACACATTTTGGAGCTTGGAATGGAATCTTAGACATTTGGATTGCACAAATTCCAATGATGCAGAGTTGGAGAGAGGTCCCAGCTGGGATCCATAAAGCAGTTGTACAACCAATTTGGCTTTGAAATGTTTGAGTGCTGCCGGTATATAATGGCCTCCTCGTCGTAAGAAATTAGAGGGTGGTTGTTGAGTTCCTCTACACATTACGAGCAGCATAGTCTGCATCACTTTTCTACTACCAATTGTGCGAAAAATTACCCCCAGGTATTTGAAACAGGAGACCTATTTGATCTTGTAACCATCTACACTCCAGTTATGGTTCTTGGGCCTTTTAGCAAATACCATTATTAGTTTTTGACAGTTGAATTCTGTCAAAATGTGTTAGTGCTCTTTTTAGACCAATGGGTGTTCCTTAAAGTATGACTGCACCCAGAGGCACGCCCCTCTACCTCCTCCTTCCCAACCCTCCCTAACCTCCAGCTGCCTTTCTGGAGGCAGCTGAAGGCTGGGGACAGTGTGTGGGAGAAGTTGGAAGAAGCACACATTACTTCCTTCTCCCCCACCCTGCCTGGCCACCAGCTGCCTGTTCCTCTTCTTCCCCCTTGCCCCCCCCCCCCGGATAATACCCAGTGCCAGAAGACCTTTTACTTTGGGCACTCAGCCCCATGACTGTATACCTGCATCCTTTGATCTTTGACTTTCACATCATCTGTAGGAGATGATGGGTCCAGGGCACTGAATGCAAGGAGAGACAACTTTAACAGAGTGATGGAGATGGAGTCCAAATCCAACCTGGACTCTGAGGTGCCAGTGGCTGAGGTGGATGCTGCAGAAGTTGAGCTGAGGTAGCAGTGTCAATAGTTACTTTTAGTTTGGCCAGTGTTGTTGCTCATTTAGAGGCCTCTTGCAGTGCTTTGAAGGAGGGCAGATGTTTGTTGTTTCAGTGGAGATCTCTAATGTACAATATGTCTAGCACATTGAATGGCCCAGTTGGTAGATGCAATGGTCATAGTGTCTTTGTGACATCTGTGTCAAGAACACCTATGAGTCATGTAACTTTATTTACAAGAAAGATTTATTTATGCCTAGCCTGGTCTTTATAATAGCATGTATAGCCTCACCAAGAATGACTGTCTTAAGCTGAGGAATTGCTATACATAAAATAGCAGGATTCTGAAGACCTGGTATCTGCTGTGTCTATGAGGCTGATGATTATGGCGATGATGATCACCTCTGGAGCAGAACCTGCAGGTTGAGTAAGATTCAGAGCTTGTGCATGACCTCAAAGCTGACCGAGAGTATGATCAATGGGATCAACAAGAGGAAGCCCAGTGTGTCTTGAGAACAGAGATGGTGGGTCTGGCAAAGGCCTAGAAGCAAGAGACAGCCTAGCAGACAGATCTTGCCTTGGAGGAAGGGGAGAAACCATCATCCTTAGCCAGTGAAGATTTCAGCCTTGGAGATGTTGCCATCAAAGTGGACAACCATCATTAAGCCTTCCACTGCACAAACCTTATGATTGCACAGTAAGGGAGGTGTCTCTAGGTTGTTGTACCTAGCTAGGATGTCCTTGAATGGAGCCATGAACAGCCAATTGTCTAAGTATGGGAAAACAAATATCCTATACTGACACAGGTATGCAGCCACCACCGCCTTGCATTTCATGAACACTCTTGGAGCCGTGGAGAGGTGAAAGGTAAGACTCAAAACTGAAACAAGTCAGTACCGATGGAGAAGGCGAGGAACCTGTGGTGATCCTGTCAGATTTCTATGTGGAAGTAAGCATCCTTGAGGTTGAGGGTAGCAAACCAATCTTTCTGCAACAATGGAAGAATAGAAGAAAGGGTTACCATACAAAAGTGCCTGTAGAAAATATAAGAGTTCAAATGGTGGAAGTCCAAGATGAGTTGCAGGCCTCCATCTTTTTTGGAAAGGTGAAATATTTGGGGGGGGAAAGCACTCTCGAACCCAAGCAGGATGTACGGGTTTGATAGCACCTATGTCCAAAATGGAGTGCGCTTTGTTGAGTAAGAAATCCGGGGGGGGGGGGGTGTAACACTAAAGCTCCAGTTGGAGGGAGTTCTTTGAATTCTAGGGCATATCTCCTGCAGACAATGTTAAGGACCCATGATTTGGAAGTTATTCTGGCCCAAGAGTTGGCAAAAGGGACCAGCCTATGCCTAAAGAATGTTGCTGGGGTAAAGCACACAGCAACACACCACAGCCTTTTCTTTCCTTGGTCAGCATCCTTCTTGTGGAAGGATTGCTTACATTGAGGCTGAGATTGTTGATGTCTAACCGAGGAGGGCGACAACCAGGACAGGTAGCATTGATGAAGTTGGTCAGTGGGTTGGTATTGTTGGTACTGGTAAGGTTAAGAAGAACAAGGCAATCCATACCAATGTCAGGAAGCAGCTCTGGATAAGGAGGCTAACATACCATATTTTTGGGCAGTTGTTCTCATCTTGTTCTTGAAGTCTGACTTCTTGTCCATCTCTTTGTTGAACAGGCCGGAGTCATCAAAGGGAAGGTCTTCAATGGCCGCTCTGGTGTGGTATGTCAGGTCTGAGACCTGGAGCCATGGTGCCGCAGAGCCACCAACCCCGAGACAACTCTGGTCGCACAGACAGCAGAATGCCAAGCTAAGTGATTTGTTGTGCAATAAGGGAATGGGCCTCCCAGTGTAGAGCCATAGCTAGACGCTGATTCTCTTCAGGCATATCCTCATAAAGAGGGAGGGATCTCTCCCAAATGTGCTTCTGGTATGCACCCATACATGCCATATAGTTGACAATCTTTAAGTCTAAAGACTGTGGTGGCATAAAATTTTCTTGCCATCCCATTCAGTTTGCGACCTTCCTTGTCTGTCAGAGTGGTGGATGTTTTCAGAGTCTAGCTGAGGTGAGAAGCCTCCACAATGGCTGGATTAGGCCTAGGAGCTCAAAAAGCCAAGATTCCTCAGAAGGTGTGATCCTGTACAAATTGTCTATTTTCCTGGTGGTAGAGGGGATGGTCGCTGGAGATGTCCAAGAACGCTTCATGATCTTAGCCCTGGATGGTAAGAACCCCACTGAAGCTGGTGTAGGGACCTTGCCGTGGACATGCTCATCTACTGGGTCCAGTGCATCTATGTCAGTATGCTGGACCTTGATGTTAAGGGCATTGCCCATCCTAATTACCTGCTCTGCAAAGGACTTGACGTCATCAGTAGGAGATGTCAAGTCATGGATAACCAATGCCTGTGGGGGAGATCTTGGACAAATCCATTCAGGGGAAGGTGAGGCAGAGCGTAAAGAGACCAGGGAAATCTCCGATGGACTTCTCAGGAAAGGCCTTTGTTGGGGAGGCAGTTTAGAATGGTCCTGAGAGGCAGACTTGGCAGGACCTGGTCTGCATGGCAGCAGAACAAACTCGAGGGGTTGAAAGGAGGGCTGAAGATTTGACTGGGGAGTAAGTTTCATCTTAGTAACGGTGTACAAACTACGTAGCAATCCTGAACATTCTTGGGATTGAGGGACATGTAACAGAGGCCGGTGTAGTCATTAAAAATAAAATCTCAGGTCGAAAAGGTCAGAGTGGAAGGTATTGTTCTAATTGTCCTTTGCAGCAAGAATACAAGATGCTGGAGAGGCTGAGAGTCTGTCTTGGGTTCAAGAGAAGGAAGCGGCAACTGCCTCTAGCAAGCACCTCTGGCAAACGTTGTGTTCCATAAGCCTATGGTTTGAGGAATCAAGTATTTCCCTGTCGGAGAAAGTGCCTTCCACGCTCTCCACTATCTGGAGTGACGGAAACAGAGACCCATATACATCCACTATTGTCTCTATCCTAGCTGAGGTTGGGGAATGAGAAGCCTTTTGAGGGATCTTCTCGGAGGGAGTCGGCACTTTTGAGTGTCGAGAGAGTTTGGTACCGTAACTGAATCTGAGGACAGTTTCTTCTTCTCGGACCAACAGGTTGAGTCTTTCTTGGTACCGAGGGTGGAGTCGGAGGATCAGTGCTTACTGTCTGCACCATGAGTAGATTCTGAATATTTCTTCCATTTTGCTGGGGAGCCCTCATGTTCAAATTCATCCCGATGTTTGTGTTTAGAAGTCTACTTGGATCTGGGGTCTCAGTCGGAGCTGTGGTCGTGGATGACCTTGGTTGCCACATCCGTGGAGGAAGAGGGTGGATGATTTTCCCAAATCAAGTGAAGCTGTAGGGTCCAAAACCTGCTTGTAGAGGATAGCTTGGAAGCAAGTCTCCCTATTTTTCCAGGCTTGGGGGGGGGGGGGAAGCTTTACAACTGGGAACAAGTAGACACATTGTGGCCCTCCCCCAAGCAAAGGAGACACTTAGAGTGTCCGTCCTGTCCTAAAATTTTGCCTCCACACTGGGAGAATTTTTTGAAGGACACAGGCTGAGAAGCCATGTTCCAAGGAGAACCGCAAGTGGTCTGAGTAAAATCCAAAATCACCATCCAAATCGTATACTATAACAAGGTCAGGCCAGAAATCCAATAAAGCCCAAGAGTAAGAATAATCCAAGAACAATCAAGGTCAAAAACCATTATTCAACTTAAAAAAAGGTGAGATCCCAGCCAAGATCCCTGTAGCTGCCAGCTTGGCAGAGAAAAGGAACTGGGGAAAGAGTAGAGGAATATATACTGGTGGTTGGGACTACCACCAACAAGTTCTCCCTAGTGATTCCAGAAGGTTCCGAAGCTATCTGCGCAGGCACAGAAACGGACATTGGTACTTACCCGTGATATGTCCATTTCCAGTAGATAAGAGCCCCACATCCTGTAATTTGGGTTATGCTCCTTCCACTCACTCCAATAGGCAGGGCTGAAACCTTCTGGTGACTCCCACGTGGGTGGAGCTAACCCTGGAAGGCCAGTCGTACAAAAGCCGAATGCTCCAGAAAAACATAACAATTTAGCTGCATATCAAACTATACAGGATTGGACAGTGACTGAGACAGCCCATGAGCAAACTCACTTGCTCCCCATAGGAAAGAACTATGTGGATTATGAGACATCCCAATGCCAGCACCCCTAAGGGTGGGCCAGGATGTGGGGCTCTTATCTACTGGAAATGGACATATCACGGGTAAGTACCAATGTCCGTTTTCCCAGTAGATAAGACCCCCACATCCTGTAATTTGGGATTTACCAAAGCCGATCTAACCAGGGTGGGTGGTGCTGGCCCTTCAGTTACATAGGTTTAAGCACCTGCTGCAAGACCCTGCTGAAAAACAGCAGTCTCAGCCAAGCCAAGCTGTCAAACCAGTGAACCCTAATAAGAGTGTATGATGGCTTCAATGTGGCCACCCTGATGGTCTTGGCTATAGGACCTATGATAGCTAGAGGTGCAATGCACCTCCACTCCTTGGTATGAGTGATTTGGTTTCTGGTGGTAACCTCCCAAGGATCCATGGCCAGGAGTAATGCAGGGCATGATCCACTTGCTAGGCATGGAGGCTGATGCCTTCTTGCCCAAAGCACAGGGCTAAAGGAAAACAAAGTGGAGTGTCAGAGGTACACAGCTGTTTCTCCTCTATGGGTGGCTGGCTCCCCAGCATGGTGTATGTTTTCCATTCTTTCCAGTGACTGGGAGAATGAAGGAGAAGGTGACGAAATATGATTCTGAACCCTGAGGTTACAGCTATTATGTTATTAACCTTAGTTTATGCAGTGCTGAAAATTTACATAGCACTGTACGTAAAATCTTGTTAATTAAAGCTCACCCTAAGGATGGGGTCTGGGTCTGATTCTGTCTGAATCGCCATTGGGGCAGTTCTAATAATATTTAGCTGCTAGTGTGATTGCAGGACCCCAGGCTCTGATCCCCTCTGTGCCAAGGGGGGAACAATCAGGAGCGGCCCCAACCAGGTAACTGGTTTAGAGAGATCACCTTTAGGAACTATGACTGTTAGCACCCTCTGGACCATGTATAAATCATAGAAGAGAAATGGTGTTGTGTAGCAAGGCAAACAAGTCATCAGAGGGACTTGGGATGGAGATGGGATGCTATCCCACCTTGGCCCCTTGTGTGTGTCACAACAGTGAAGTTATAAGTGAAGTCTGAACATGGCTGTGGTGAATTACAAAAGGAGAAGACCGAGGTTTTCATGGAGTCCTGAAGGACATCAATGCCAATTTATGTGTTATAGAACAGAATATCTGTTCTGAGGAAATAGCAACTGTTTCCATTATATTCTCAGAATTAACAGCAGCAGGTCTGGTCAAGGGGCTGCCACTGTATGGCACTATATACCAATACCAACCAGTATTGGTGTAGAGAGATGGAGAGGGATCAGGCTCACCTTGAGATTGGGAAGAATGTCAGGCATGGAAGCCCTTTCTTCCATAGCCAAAACCCATTTCCCGTTACTGGGCAGTCTAGGGAAAAAATAGAAGCTAGTGATCCCAACAGGGAGAAGGATCTCCAGTTAAGCCCCCAGGAGTAATCATGGTGGATTTCATGATCAATCAGCATGGAACCTGATCCGATATGGGCCTATGTCAGCTTCCACTCTATCCCTGATCACCAGGTCAATTGGTTATAGCCATTAAGGTGATGTTAAGGTGATTTAGCTTGACACAATGAAGACTTACCACTCTGAAAGAAGAGTGTTCATGTCTGACCACCAACTTATATTTCAGAACAGTGTGCAGTTTTTCACTGGAACATCTGTGCACCTGTGTAAAATAAGACTATTTCCATGGTTAGGCAAGGGGGTTAACCTTTATGTTGAAGACACTGGTGAGTCCATGCAGATGCATGGATGCACTCAGTTAGCGAGGACTGCTGTCAGGATTAAGTCTGATTTCATCCACGAAAGATATTGTCTGGAGGATTAAAAAACCTTCCAAATTCATGCAGCAGACTATCATCAACCTATAGGAAGGCTGAGGGCTCTCTCCACTGAATGAACCGCTGATTAAGGAGTCATGGACGATAACAGAACATTGGCAAGGTCTCTGCTATCTGCTATCCAATTTCGAGGAGAGGAATTTCTCCACAAAAGATCTGTCAAAGAAAAACAAACTTCAGTTTTAAAGAGTAGTGTGGGCCCTTGGTATCCACTGGAGATTGGTCATAAGCCCTTGCATGGACACCAAATCCATGGAAGCTCATGTCTCATAAAATATAATGTCACAGTAAAAAGGAGTCCATTATATAAAAACAGTAAAATCATGGTTCTTGTTCTTAGGGTTTTGTTGTTGTTTTATATATATATATATATATATATATATACACACACAAAAAAACACACACCCCTACAAGCTGTGGGTATACAGAGGGCTGCCCACCCACACAGTGGCTATCCTTGTAACAATAGTATGCAAAGGGATCTTGTAGCACCCTGAGACTAACTGAAAGAAGAGATTGGTAAACCATGTACCAAAAGGAACCAGCTGAATGGCAAGTCCATCAGCAGACATTCTTAATTAAAATGTAACTCTTTAGACTAGTTAACAGGTAATAGTGGTATTCTTCTTTCTGGCAGACCCCTCAGGGCTCCATAGGATTGTTTGAATGGCATTTGAAGCAACCCCTTAGTAGAAAAACCTGTTTTATTGTTTCAAATACTCATGGGGGGAAAGAGGGGGGGGGGGGATGGAGAGGAAGTTGTTTGTCTCCAATTAAAATCTTTCCTTAACCCCTTGAATTGCAGCCAACATTTTCAAGGAGCTGTATTTTTATTTTTAAATTTCCTTTAACAGACATCTCTCCTCTGAAAGAAGGGATGGAGAGGGGAGCCAGGTGTCTCCTGAGGATAGCTAATGGTCCCTGTGTTTATCGCAGCTCTTTCGCCCCTAAAGGGGGAAGGGCTTGGCTGGTCACCTTAATCCAATATATATCTATCACCTCATCTGAGATGATCTTCTCAAAGATCCTCAAATGTGTGTAAGCTTTAGAGGTCCACTCAATGACCAGAGGAGGGAAGTATCTTTCTCTCTTGCTTGAGTCCCCCTGCTTATTAAACTCTAAACAAATCTGTATAGATAAAGCCTATGCTCTCATTGAGAAAAGCTAAGGCTGATACCAGTTTGCACAAGGGAGATGATGATGATAATGATGATGATGTATGTGTTCTGCTCTTTTCTCAGCAATGGAACTCAGAGCGGCTTCACAACCTTAAAAACAGTACAATTAAAAACATTAACAAATTATTCAACATCCCCACCTGTCCTCAGAATAGAACCATGTGCTCCTCCTGTGCTTTAGGCTGCCCCAGCTAAGGCAAAGTGAACTCTGGCCTTAATGGAGACAGGGATGGAGGCCTCTGAGGAGGGAAGAAAATTCATCATGTGGCTTTTATGGCTACCCCCTCCCTGCAGAATTAGTTTCCAGGCACCTTTTCTGCTCTGGTAAAACAGGCAAAAAGGGAAGGGGGGATGACCAGAAACAGAACAACTCTGAGAAGGAAGAAATATAGTTGCATATGGCCTGTAGTCTTATTTTTGAAAACAGACAAAACTCCAAGATGGGGTTTAGAAGCTTAGCCCTTTCAGTCTCAGGCTCCATTATAGAGGCTGGCTTGTTCCTCAACTCCCTTTCCCTTTGCATAGGTGAACTGGGAGGAGCACATAGGGCTGCTGTGGGACATGGCACCCCATTTCCTTGAGATATGCCTGGATCCTGAGAAAGGGCCATCTCTGATAGAAAGGGCCTCAAGAGTGCCACAGTTTGGGGCAGCCTAACACCATAGGGTCTCTCCCCATCCTCTCCCGACAAATTTTCCCCCTCCCCCTTTTTTTAAAGGAGGGAATGCATGAGGATTTGTATCCATGTATTCTCTCAGCAAAACCTTGAATCACAGAATCCTACAGTTGGAAGGGACCCCAAGGGGCATCTAGTCCAACCCCCTGCCATGCAGGAACATTCAATCAAAGCCAACATACGGCCATTCAACCTCTGTTTAGAGATGGTTGGCAGAGGCCATGTTCCCTCTGGTGAGGGCAAGAGGCCATTTCTACTTTCATTGTGGGATGCTCTATGGCAGCCAAAAAAGCCCATTTTAGAGTCTCAAGCATCAGCCCCTGCTGGGCCCCATCTGGCTTACCTTAAAGCCATGCGGCCAAGATGGCGGTTGTATATCCAACTCAGGGAGAGACGGGATACAAATAAATATATTATTATTATGTGCCCGAGGAGGAGTCCTCTGCCTCTTTCCACACATTTCATTATAAGAATTCAATGTGCAAGAGCCCTGGCAACATCACCATGTGATTCCCAGGCTGCAACAGGATCTCCCACATGTGTTGGGATCCTGGGTGCCACTGGGACCAGGAATGGGAAGGAAGGGAAGGAAGGGGAGACCCCTCATCTGCCCTCCTGGCAGAGTCCCAAGCCTTATGCTAGGCATAGTGCCTGCAGTGGCCAATGGCATTAGATCTGGGAAAGGTTCCTTGCTGGCTGCAGAGAGGGCCCCTGGTACTCACCCCTTATCCTGTGTCTTCTGGCTGGCTTGCCTCTCTGACCTTGGCACTGCTTCAGGCTGGACAGAGGTGATGCAGAGAAACTCTTTCCCATAGCATTGGCTAGCCTCTCCTCTGAACCCAGACCCTTAACGGGTTGGGCAGAGATGCTGAGAGGGGAAGTATCCATAACTTCTAGCCAGATGCCTCTCTGATCCGTGGCCCTAAAAGGGCTGGGCAGAGGAGATGGGGAGAAGCTCTTTCCCATAGCATTGGCTGGCCTCTCCTCTGAACCCAGACCCTCAACGGGTTGGGCAGAGATGCTGAGAGGGGAAGTTTCCATAACTTCTAGCCAGATGCCTCTCTGATCCGTGGCCCTGAAAGGGCTGGGCAGAGGAGATGGGGAGAAACTCCCATAGCACTGGCCAGCCACTCCTCTGAACCCAGACCCTCAACGGGTTGGGCAGAGACACTGAGGAGGGAAGTTTCCATAACTTCTGGCCAGATGCCTCTCTGATCCGTGGCCCTAAAAGGGCTGGGCAGAGGAGATGGGGAGAAACAGAGACATGGAGGGGAAAACCCTCACCATCTGTTCCCATGGCTCCCATGTGCAGCAAGGCTGTCTGCTGAAATCTCCTGTGCTCCCCCATGAAAGGGGGCAGCTTTGGAGAGGGAGAGTCATTGGCAAAGCCAAGACATTTCTCCAATCCTGGGAGCTCTTGCCATATTAAATCTTCCTCCATGCTTCCAAGGCACCAAGAAAAAGGATTAAAGCAGCTGTAGTGAAGAAGTTGCAGAGCAACAGCAAACACATCCTACTGGAGTGATAGGCAGGACAAGACTGGCCTTCCAGGGTTAGCTCCACCCACGTGGGAGTCACCAGAAGGTTTCAGCCCTGCCTATTGGAGTGAGTGGAAGGAGCATAACCCAAATTACAGGATGTGGGGGTCTTATCTACTGGGAAATAACTCATTTGTGTGCATTCACAAAGACCACGCAGAAGAGTGTCCATCCCAGCCAGGAAGCTTGGAGCTGTAAGTGATGCACTTTTTAAATTATGCCAGTGAGAAGGAAGAGCGCAAGGGCAAGCATGGTTTTGCCTGCCAAACACTAGACAGTAAAATCCAAAATTGGCTAAGCCAGTACCCAAACAGCTAACGGCCAAAGCAAAAGTGACAACAATTCTTACTGATACTGCTGCAGCAGCAGACATAAAGATAATGATGGTTTCGGCAGGAAACCCCTTATATAAGATTCATGGAGATGGGTGGGGCTAATGCCAAAATGTTTACATAACATTCTAGAAGGTTCCAAATGCTGCTATGCAAGATAACTTTTTGGCACAAGATAACTTTTTGTGTAAGCAAAGAGACTATGAAAAAGAACCAACATGCACACCCTTTGCACTTTTAATAATCTAGTTGCAAATAAAGAATCTAGATGGCTCCATCACCATTTACTGTAGCACTCTTCTGTCCTGTGTATTTAATATAATTTAATTATACGAAATAAAACAAAAATCTATACAAACTATAGCTTCACTCTCAGGATTGTGTTGGATAGCTTCCTGATTTACACTTAAAAGCACCAGTGCCAAAAGCTAAAAACAATGTATTCGCTCTACTTCAACTATCTTATGATGAAGCCAATACGCTATAGCTTATGTTTCAGAACATTGCAAAACTTTTTTCTTTTTTCTTTTAGGTAGGTGTCAGCTAAATAAAGATGTTTGGTTTTAGAAAGAGGTTCTGTCATATGGCTCTTAACAACTTTAACTTTATACAGTTGGAAAATGATGTTAACAGAATGGTTTCAACTTACTTCTGAAGCAAAGAGTTTTTGAACTTCTCAGCATTCAGCTCTATTCGCAGTTGTTCAGCACTCTTTCTGGCAGTAGATAACAATGCAGAATGCTTAACTAGAGCAACTGCTGAAGGTCTTTTTTCTGGGTCAGAGTTTATCATTGACTGAAAGAGATTAAAATCATGGTTGAATATCCTTCTCATTGTCAAACAGGGAGAAAGGGACAAACATTTAGTATGCCTTCACAAACATGTTCTGATTTACTTACTTTCAATAAGTCTAAAAACTCCTGAGAAAGTACTTGTGGAATTCTAGGCAGTTTTCCTTGTCGTATTTCATGCCACTGATCGCCATTGGCTGGCAGTGGTTCAGCACCAGCAGCACACACCACAGTTAGTGCAAGGGCAAAAATATCTGCTTTTGGCAAGTAATTATAGTTCTGAAAAAGAAAGGAAGGTTTAGTTTCTTTAGCAGAACAGCACCACAACAGACAACCAGGCTTGGATTCTAAGTTTTCACTCCACTCATAGAAAGAAAAGCATCCTCCATGTAGTGAAAATTAAAGATTTAAATCCCAGTCAACACTGATATGCAAAACTAAATAATACAGTCTCAATGAACAAACCATCCTTACCTCTTGTAAAACCTCATTTGCAAGGAAACGACTATCTCCTTCCTCCACTTGTGGACTGGAAATTCTAGTGACATGACCGAGATCCCCTATATAAAGTAGTGAAGAGAAGGTTTGGTATTTTTTTTTTCTAAATTAAAGAGCTTACATAAAGAAATGTAATACAATTTTTTCCTACCTATTTTGAATACAACTTTGCTAGATGACCACTCATCATCATCAATATCCTCAGATATTGTGGTTGGAATTGATGTCCGAGATATAAAGATATTGCCTGAAAAGAATAAGAATAGAATACTATATAAAAATGTAATCATCTTCAGAACGCTTAAGAGCATTCACCAGCTACTGGCTCTATTGCCTAATGGACACAAAAAGTCGCCTTCTTGGAAAGAAGCCAAATTTAAGACAGTGAACAAGCAAGCATAATCCCACCCTCCAAAAAGTCCAAAACGAACTTAACAGCAGTTAGCCAGCCATGTGTTTTGAAACTGTTCTCTTTCATTGTATTCTGTATTCAGACATGAAAAGTTTCAGTTACTAAGGTGTGGCTTACTGCATATTTTGCTACCACATTTGGCAACATTTCCACTGCAGAAAAGAACAGATCTTTGAATACTTACTAGGCTTTATATCCATGTGTACCAATGACATTGAATGGATATACTTTAAACCACGAGCAACCTGAAGTAGTAGATCTTTCAATTCTGGTTCACTGAAGTAGCGCATATTTCTGTAATTTTCACTGATGGCATCAGCTAAACTGCCACCTACAAGTCAAATTAAACTATGTTAATATTAAGGTAGAAAACTGTGTTAATTCTAACATAAAGCATCATAACAATAAGTGCATAGTGCTTTTGGCTATTCAAAATTTCTTACTCAGGTTATTTTATTTTATTAATATGCCAACATGGGACTCAAGGTGGATCAAAACAAATTTAAAACAAAGAATGAGTAAAAAACAATTAAATGAGCTACAAATAGCATCAGGTTGTAGAATAAGCCAGCACAGCAGAAGAGAAGGAATAGAGGCAAGATCAGTATCATAATTCAGAGTGGGTGAGAACCCACTGCCTGCCTCACCCCAAGAACTTCTGCCTGGTGGCGCAGTGGTTAAATGCCAGTACTTCAGCCACTCACTCAAAACCATAAGGTGGCGAGTTCAATACCAGCAAAACGGCTCAAGCTCGACTCAGGCTTGCATCCTTCCGAGGTCGCTAAAATGAGTACCCAGATTGTTGGGGGCAAGTAGCTTGCAGTTGTAAACTGCTTAGACACTGCTTAGGTGGTATAAAGCGGTATATAAATGAAGCTGTTTGTTTTTTGTTTGTTTGCCTGCTACTCCATTCCCAATAGGACCAGGACCCTCAGACAGCTTCTTACAAATTGGTCAGAGGACCACTTGTAACCTTTTGAAAGGAAGTGAGTATGGACAGTAGACACCATAGGTGTGATATCAATCCCAGCCTGAAGGAGGATGACAAGCCCAGCAGTCATCATAGTAATGCCCCACCAGAGGGAGTGGAGGAGGGGGTAGGATGAGGAAACAGCTCTTGATGAGTCAGTTCCTGAATTGTCTGAGGAGACAGATGTAATATTAGAGATCCAGACCTATGAAAGGCAACAGATCAATGACAGCACATCCCCAAGCAGAAGTGCAGATAGATGACTTCACCCATAAGTTCATCATAAGTTTCGTGCACATCTTGGTCTTTTTTGAATAATCAGAAGGGCGAAGCTTCATGAGAAGTAGAAGATGCTCGAGGCACCCCTGATGATGAGTGTTTCAGCACTGTAGCAGACCATGAATGTGCCTGGGTAGGACCTGACATGTCAATCCCAAAAGTGGCTGAGACTGTCATCAGTACCCACTCAATACATTGGTACAGATGAAGCTGAGACTGATAATACCACAGAACATGAAGTGATGCCCATAGAGGCTGTAGAGGGCTATTCTGAGTGGTAAGTTTTTATGTCTTGATAGCAGACTCCCAAAAAAGAGCTTTAAAATGTGACACTCTGATTCTATGCTCCTGATGGAAAATGGCTCTACAATGGAAGAAGCACTTATCCACAGTGACCTTTGTTACTAAACAAAGAAGGCACTTGGAGCAGCTGTCCATTTGGGGCATCTTTTCCCCACAGTTGAGGTACTTTTTAATGAACACTGTAGATGCCATAAACTAGCAGGCAGGTTGGAAGACTTGGTATGTTTATGGGCAGAAGTGCTGTTGGGTCCTACATAAGGTGGGACCAGAGTATCTAAAAGACCATATCTTCTTACAGGAATATGCCCAAATTTTAGAATCCTTATGGGCTTTTCTCTTGGTCCCACCAACATCACAGGCATGATCACAGACACATTTGGTAAAGTGGCTACTCCAAGGCTATAGAATTCTCTTCCATAGGAAGTTCGTTGGCTTTTTCTCTGTTCTGTTTCTGCCAGGGGGCAAAAACCTTTTATTTAAGTACAGTAAAATTTTAGTCATACTTTTTGTAGTTTATTTATATTGTCTGGGTCCAATGTTGGGAGAAGGGCATGATACACTTTTAAGTAACTGGTAACAGTTTAATAGCTTTTAATAGTTAACAGTGAGAATCAAAATACAGCATCCCTTCCCCATTTAAAGACCCTCCAAGCAGCAACCATTCTATGAAAGGCCTGTATAAATAAAAGGCTACTTGCCAGCTAGCAGAGAGAAAGCAAAGTGAGGGCCACTAAGCCTCCTGCAGAAGGAACTTTCATAAATTAGGAGGATCCTTTCATGTGAGTTCATTACACATGCCTGTGGCAGCAGCGGAACCAAAAGAAAGCCCTGCCTTGGGGATCTTAAAACTAAAATATCCTCATAAAGGGTCTACAGCAGCCCTGTATGAAAGGTACAAAGTCTGTATTACCTCCATTCCCTAATGCTGATTGAGGGAGGAACAAAACTGAGATGGTTTGTCTAAGACCTAGTAAGTTCACAACAGGGGCAAACTGAGGACTTCCCAAAGATTTCAGCTGGCTGACTTCTAGTAGACCTAGCCCCCAAAATCTAGTTACAGTGGCATGGTATTTCAGATACAAAGAATAAATGGTATGAGAACATTCACAGTCAAACTGAGCAATGAAAGATAGGCAACTGGAAGGATGTCTCACTGCTAAATTTTTCCCTGAAGTACATAAGTAATATGTTTATAAATACAGTCCCATACTCAGTCGGATGGATCAGTCATCATTCTAAAACATTTCAATTTGGATATTGAAAATGATCCTCTAATCAACATTTCTAATTCAAAGCTCAAATAAATCAATTTTAATACAGTGGTCCCCCGGTTTGCGAATCCCCAGGGGAACGAAATCCCTGGGACCCGAAACCGGCGGGACCACCAAAATTCCCCCGGGATCCGAAGGATCCCCCGGGGAACGAAAGGGAAAAACCGTGCGGCCCCTTTAAATCAGCCACGCGGTCTGTCCCTTAAAGTGGTCCCCCGGGATACGCGTATTTCCGGGTTACAAAAGGTAATCCGGAACAGATTACCTTCGTAACCCGGGGGACCACTGTATGTAGAAATAAAGCAACCTTTCTTCTTTCTGCCTTTTTTCAATTTAAGAAACACTACTGTCATGTAAATATTCCACAAAACTGATGTTTCTCTATCTGAGTTGTCTGATCTTTTTCCTCTGCCTTATGTAGTATGCCTTGTCCTAACTGTGACTCTACATGTCACATTTACAGAAATGAAACTGACTGCAGTTGTGTCCCATTGCACCTGCTTAAATCACACTGAAATAAACAGAATTTATTTGATTAATCTAGCAAGTACAAGACTGAAGTCTTCGGAAAAAATTGTCATCATTATCATACTACCCACCTAAGACAATTGTTTTGTACCCTACTATATTTATTTTTTCTGCAGGAAAAAAACAAATGGTAAGCCAAATTCAACAGGAGATTAACTTACCATTACAGTATTCATTCTGTATAAGCATATGATCATCTTCTGCCCAGGCAGAGAAGTATCTGACTACATGAGAATGCTGACCCAAAACTGCATGGGCATAGACTTCTCTAAGAGCATTTTGCCTGTAATATTGAAATAAAGTTGTCATACCAATAAAACTTTAGGTTTTTTAAAGAAAAGTAAGCCTAACATTTTAATTAATTTATTTATTTTCTATCCTACCTTTCTCCCCGAAGGGACCCAAGGCAGCTCACAATAACCATTTTAAAAACATTGCAAATAAAATAAAATAATAAAAATTTTAAAAATATATAAAATTACAAATATTAAAACCACAATAAAAACAGAGTACCCATCCCATATAAAAACAACCCCTCCCATAACTACACATTAAAATTCTGTCTGAACAGAGCTGTTTTTTCTTGCTGATGAAAGGCCAGCAAGGAGGGGGCCAACCTTGCTTCTTGTGGAAGGGCATTCCAGAGGGCAGGATCAGCCACCAAGAAGGCTCTCTCTCGTGGCCTCACCAGGCAATCCTGTAATGGTGGAAGAACCGAGAGAAAGCCTTCCCCAGAAGATCTTAGGACTATAGCAGGTTTGTATGGGGAGATAGGGTCTCTAAAATAATCTGGACCTAAGCCATGTAGGGTTTTATAAGTCATAACAAGCACTTTGAATTATGCCTGGAAATGAACTGGTAGACAATGAAGCTGTTTCAGTAACGGAGTTATGTGGTCCCTATAACTGGCCCAGTCAGCATTCTGATAGTGGCATTTTGCACACGGTGAAGTAATGGAAATAACCAAGCAATAGTTAATCTATACTAGGACTTAAGGATATGGTGTTGTTTTCCTTTTCCTTTGATGTGATTTGATACAGGGGTATTCAATTTTTCTAAGTAACACGACAGGTCGTATGAGTTGAATATGACATAATTCACTCTTATTCACCACCTCTCCTGATGGCCTCTTGAAATAATTCAACCTGTGTCGATCCTTAGTTACAAAATTTGGAACGGAAAACACTGTACTGGGGATACTGTATTGTATCTTGATATTTATGTGTAATTTTAGCAGAAGGAGGGAGGGTTAAGGGGATTAGGGAAATTTTATTATTGCCTGTAAATCTGTTTTATTGGACTGTTGTTACCTGCCTAGATTCCGGAAGGGAGAGGCGGGATATATATATATATATATATATAAATATTATTTTTGTTGTTATTATCACAGCAAGCATCCCCAACTATTGAGAGAATTGTTCTGAGCAGACTGGTAAGACAGAGGCAAATGTTTTTTTATAAAGGAAGTGGTATGCAGTTAAGTGCTTTATTATATTTTAGGCAGATTTACACATCTCTACATTCCACCCCCAAAAGTACATAACAGCAAATCTAATAATAAATTGAAAGGGTTATATACAACATGAATATGCATCCAGGAGCAATAGTTAACATTTACCGTTTTACTAATACTTACTCATCAATTGAGCCAGCCAATGGCTTCTTAGATCGCTTTATTGCATAGATACAACCATCAAGTCTTTTCACACATTTGAATACTGAACCAAATTCGCCCGATCCAATCTTTTCTACCTCATGAAATTCCGTGGCATATCGTGATTTCATATTACTTTCTGTTATGCTGATCCGCTAGAAAGATAGAGATAAAGGATTTGTTTCTTAAAGCTAAAGAAGCTAATCCAATGGATTACTTTATATTGCATGGGGATTATTACTTTTTTTTTTTACCTTGGCAGGTCTGACAGTTTCATCCTCCAGCTCTCCATCACTTGCTTCCATGTCTTCACCATAAGAGCTGAAGATACATAAATTAAGAATAATACTATGACATTTCCACTTTCAACTACATAGTAAGAGGCAAGCTTCCACTAACCCAAGCCATTTAATCAACTATGTGAGCTGTGACAAAAATAAAGCTATCACCACATCCTCCAAAGGTAAATTTTTGATGCTTTATGCCTAAAGACAATTGTGAGGGTCAAGAGTATGCAACCAGTCCTGAAGGAACTGTAGTTGATGGTTAATGAAGTGGTTATCTTACTATATAGGACAGCAAGCATAATTGGAAAGTGTGAAACTAGGAGGAAATAGAGGAAAGAATAATGGAAGCAAAAATAGAAGTTAGATTTGTGAAATTACCAAGCTGGCATTAGATACAGCACCTCTCTTCCCAACACTGAGGTGCACCCAAAATCGCAGACCTTACGCTAGACTTAAGCCAGATCTTACACTAGAGTTTCAGCTGGCCAAATCTAACAATCTCCTGATACAGTGAAGTCCAGTGATTCCCTATGCACCTACCAGTGAAGCTAAAAAATCAGAAAACATAATGACATTGCTACACATCAAGAGGAGATAACTCAGCTACCATTTTGGGTGGTGTGAATGTGTTTATCAGACCAAAGCTGAGAACTACTTTTCTCAATACTCTTCTGGTTCAAACCAGATTCTCAGCTACATTCAAAGAACAAAAACTCTAGGTTATTTTCCTGATATCTTAACCAACATTAATCCAATGTTCCATGGTATGAGAAACTCAATACAAACTAGGATCTTCACACTTACACTGTGATGTAATGGGATGAGCAAAGGAGGGATTAATATTCATCCACAGCAGCAGAGGCCATAGTGAAACCTCCAAAAGTTTGGTTTTCCATTTCCAGTTTAGATTAATCTACATGCTTTACATTATAGTTGTGATCACTTGCATTCTTAAAGCATCCCTTATTATATCTAAGGCCCAAAATGCACCAGCCATTTTGAGGGCATGGTGTTTCAGCCACACCAAGGCCGCCCTTACAGGCCAAGAGCCAGACCTTTCAGGAGCACATTAAATCCACTCCTGCTGGTGGCCGGCTCGGGACTGCAGTGTAAGTATTCATCCTGAAGATTAAACAAGTGAAATAAGCCCTTTTATGCAGTTGGTCTCCATTGCTGTTAAAACTGTATCTTTGAAATGGTGTATCGAGGACCAGCTCATACACTCACTTGTTCCAGTGTGTTCTCTTTCTTCTGCGGCACTGTCCAACTGAAGACTGAAGGAAGAGGGAGTCTGGAGTGAAGGGATTAATGTTCACATGAGGAGCTTGCCCCATGTCAGATTCCTGTTTTACTAGTTTTCCAACATTCATAAAGAGAGAACCACCTCGGAGTTTAGCTGAACTCGAGCCCATTCCTTCCGCTCTGCAAAGCAGACTCTGAAAAATCAAGAGATAAAGCAACATTATCAGCCATGTTAAATATTTAACAAGTTAATGTTAAATTTAATGTCAAGGATCACTCCAAACACATTTGTGTCCTCCAAGTCACAAATTATTTTTATTTGTCATTCCTGATAGATAATCAACATAATACAATAACTCACTTTGCTTATTAGAGCAATTAACAAGAAAAGACACTTTAAGAAAAAAATTGCACAATTACACACTTTCAGGCTTTCTAAATTATACCTGAATCCAAGAACCATGGATAGAATGTACTTCCATTTAGTTTTAACAATCCCACCTTTACCCTCAAGTCCTACACATTCAAGAGCATCCACAACTCTTGGAAGGTCTGTGGATAGATTGGGAAATGCCAAGAAGGCAAAAAAAAAAAAAAAAAAAAAGGAATTTACCACCAATTCTCTCCCACTGGGGAAAAGAGCAGGCTACTAATGCAGGAGTCTCCACCAGCCCACTTGATTTCTATGTTTCACATACAGGAAGAGAATTCACACAGGAACCCAACAACTCCCCTGCTTCACTAGCCCTATATCTTGGTCATGGAAAGAAGGCTTCAGCGTGCAACTGAACAAACTGTCTTTTTCCAGTATACTAATCATCTGGAATGAACTCTTGGTTGCCACAAATACTTAAACACAATAATAATAATAATAATAATAATAAATATTTATTTATATTCTGCAATAATGTTTCTGAAGTAAAAATATCTGTTACAATAAAGAAGGGAGAATGGTTCCCACAAACTTTAAACATAACATGTTTAGCCAGTAGCTGATGTTAGAACCAAATCACAGGAAGCAAGGCAATGTGGGATGATCAGCTAAGACAGATATGAGTTTTATACCCTTAATGCAATTGAATAATTGGAGGTCAAAATAATGGCCAAAGAGGCAGGGACACATGTAAATCTCCTTGGTAAGTCTCAGCTCTGCTGTCATCAACAAGCTGAAATGGCAAAACATCAGATTAACACTTATGAAAATTCCAGCTCCATTATAAGATGTGCAGCCCCATGTTTATGTTGGTGGTGGATCTGTTATCAAGTCCTAACAACTACAAGATGGAGATTATTTTTGTTACAGTTTGTAAACCAACAGCATTGGTTTACAGCATTGAGGAAAGACTGGTAAACTTCCTACAAAATAATGTTTCAAGGGCTGGAGAGAACAACTGAGGCACTGGATTTCACAGGAGTCTTTGTGACAATTATCAAAGTGCTCCAGTAGGCTCATGTTAAAAGAGGTGTTCATAACTAACTTACATCCATTAAAAATCAGAGGAACTTTTCTGGACTGGTCCAAGATGTAGTCATGCATACAGAGCAGAAAACTCACTGAAATCAGTGGGACATAAAACACAATCAGGTTATCACAATGATTTTAGAGAGTCTATTATAAGCCTAAGTCTGGATAGAATAACTACAAACTTGAAGCATTTTTGGATACCATGTCCCTTCTTCTGCATGACTCAAAGCATTTTACAACACTCTACAAAATAATGTACATCAATAAAAAATAAATAATCAACAACAAAAGTGAGAAATGTGCAGCAGGTAATGACAACTTTTAAATAATCAGTCATAGAATACTGAAATGAAATAACAGAATGGTAAAAAGAAATCCACTAGACTTCCCAACATACAACATTTTATCACCTAACCACTCTCACAGGTAATGTGCTCCTCCCTTTAAAAATAATCTTCATATGATAAAATGAAGAACTTCCCCAGCAACCAACAATCACGTCAGCTGGCTATGATGGGCATTCTAATCCAACACATCTTGAAGGTTTGGAAAAGAGGACCCAGGGAATAGGTAGCCTTATATCAAAAGATATTGGTCTTTAAATATCTTAAAAGTTGTGCCATGTTATTTTGGGTGTATTTAAAGGTCATTTCAGATTTTTTTTATTGTAATCACCAGTACTTTGAACTGAAGTGCTAACCAACAGAGATGTTTTAAGACAGGCATAATATATCTCCATGGTCAAGCACCCAACAGAATCCTTGCTTCTGCATTCAAGACCTGATGAAGCTTCCAGTTTTTCTTCAAAAGGGAGCCCCACACACAGCACATCGCAACAATCCAATCTGGAAGGAACCAAAACATTTATCACCACAACCAGATCATAAATTACATAAGCACTTTATAATGAACTGACACAGGGACAAGCGTCTTTTCTTTCTTTCTCCATTTCACATTCCATCTACCTCAACACCTTAGCAGATATGCTACAACACTCAGTGTTGTCTTATAGTCAGAACTCCACTCTGGCTTCCCACTCACCACTCCTAAGACTCAAGGTTTTGCTGTAACAGCCCAGCCAAAGGCTATTCTGTGGCTGATGGACAGTGGAGCCATCCAGAAAACCATTCTACAGATGCAGACCAATGATAACTTCCACAAAGATCCACCAGTCTCATTGCAGAGGGTGAAAAGGAATCCCAACTGACATAATGACTAAAAAAGAGACACACACACGTGTAAGGTGCTTGTACATGTCACTAACAGGATGCCAGCCATTATCTGATTGTTTGTTGATCCTGAAAGCTTGCACAGTTTTAGGTTTAGTTGTCATAATGAAAGCATTACCCTGAATTTGGAATTTGCTTTATGGCCAACAAGACAGCTTCTGGGTTCACATCATTCATGTAACCATCCTGTAAAACAATATATAGAATTGCCCAGCACTCTGTTATTTACACATCACGGTGATATGCCTTTCTTCAAGAAGCACTCAAAAATGTATTACATAGCACGTTCCTGTATTAATTATACAGAAATCAGTTCGCTAAGAAGTGACAGAAGATGCTTCATGGTTGAGCAAAGATTTGAAGGGAGATCATGGCCATCTAGGTACCTACTTTTTATTCAAAGGCATTTTGAGAATTCTATTCATAGCAGTGCTGGGTGTGAATATGAAAGCAAAATGAAATTTAAATGATGTATGCATACATCAAAACAATCAGAAAATGTGGAGTATCTATCTAAAACAGAGGTTCTAACTCATTCCGTTGTGTGGCACTTTCCATATCACAGATGTTTTACATTTATATTTGTGAAAATATTTACACTATAAAAGCAGCCATTTTGTTTAAAAGGCCTCTTTTAGATTTCCCATTCCTCTCTAAACTGCCAGAATAGCAGTTTGCCTTCATAATGTGTAGGGGAGTGTGCCTTTAACAGCTCTCCTGAATGTAAACAATCCAAATTCACAAGCAAACTGGAAGGTCAGCTTTCCAGTTGTAAGGGGAGGAATCATTTTCCTGTGCTGGACTAAATCCTTACAACTGAACGGCCATACCCTTTGCAATGTGGGCAAGAACTATTTTAGAAAGAATTTTTAGCTGAGTTACATAATCTTAACGGACAATCTGCGGGTAGGATCTCACAAAAGATGCCAATTTCTTTTGTAAAAGGCAGACTAATTTGTTATGTAATGAATATGACAAGGGGAGCCTGGCAGCGGAAGAATTCATTCACACCCTTGGCAGAGGAAGCATGGAGCGGAGCAGGATGGAGTGTCTTTGTTTAAAGGGTTTAAATTGCCTCAGACAGTGGCCCTCTTTCAGCCTGTATTACTCTGCCTTTTTTATAACCCCGATGGAATTTAAAAAGTCAACGCGAGGCAAAGAAAAACGATGGGCCTCTACAACAGGTTAAGTCACTGATGCTCACTTCATCCTGAGGCAGCCAGAAAGAGCCCCACACCCACACAGACTCCAAGCCTGAAAGCGCATCACAGGCATATTCTCCTTCCAAAAAGCCGACCCTCGCCTTCTTATCTTGAGAGGCTTCACAGGCCAAAGGAGAGCAACCCAGAAACCATCTCCAGCCACAGGTCTCTTTCTTGGCAAGGAGCCCAAAAGGCTCTCCCTCAGACACAGGGCTCCTTCTCCTCCCTTTGAAAGGGAAGCGCAGGGGTTTGTGAGCCATTGACCCAAGCACTCTCCAGCCTGTTCTCTCTGATCACTCTTGTGGACTTCTATACAAGTTAATTCATCTTTTGACACTCCCATCTCTTTTTTTGCCACAGCTCTTCCATTTGGACTAGGTCTCTGGAGAGCAGGGTTCAGATCCTTCCAGCTCGGCCAATGGGAAGGGCTTTGGCAAGTCACACTCTCTCAGCCTCAGAGGCAATCCCCACCTCTAGACAAACCAGGAGAGAAAAAAACCCACGACAGGGTCACCATATACATTGGAAACTATGTGAAGGCACACAACAAGTAAGCAGCCTCTCAGGCTGCATCCACACCCAGTTTGGTACTGCTTTAACACTTTTCTCATAGAATCACAGAGTTGGAAGAGACCACAGGGGCCATCCAGTCCAACCCCCTGCCATGCAGGAACTCCAAGTCAAAGCATCCCTGACAGATGGCCATCCAGCCTCTGCTTAAAGACCTCCAAGGAAGGAGACTCCACTACACTCCGAGGGAGTGTTTTCCACTGTCGAACAGCCCTTACTGTCTGGAAGTTCCTCCTAATGTTGAGGTGGAATCTCTTTTTTGCATCCATTGTTCCGGGTCATAGTCTCTGGAGCAGCAGAAAACAAGCTTGCTCCCTCCTCAATATGACATCCCCTCTTAACCTTCTCTTCTCCAGGCTAAACATCCCCAGTTCCCTAAGGCGTTCTTCATAGGGCAAGGTTTCCAGACCCTTCACCATCTTAGTTGCCTTCCTTTGGACATGCTCCAGTTTCTCCACATCTTTTTTGAATTGTGGTGCCCAGAACTGGACACAGTATTCCAGGTGGGGCCTGACCAAAGCAGAATAGAGTGGCACTATTACTTCCCTTGATCTAGACACTATACTTCTATTGATGCAGCCTAAAATTGCATTGGCCTTTTTACTGCCGCATCGCACTGTTGACTCATGTTCAGCTTATGGTCTACTTGGACTCCTAGATCCCTTTCACATGTGGTCTCATTCAGCCAGGTGTCCCCCATTTTATACATGTGCATTTCATTTCTCCTCCCTAAGTGCAGAACCTTCCATTTCTCTGCGTTGAATTTCATTGTTAGCAACAAACTGAAACTCCCAGAATTCCATAGCCTTGATCCAGAAAACGTGTTAAGCCCCCCTCCCCCAGTGTGGATGCCCCAATATCCCGTTCCCTGACCTTGGGGGTGTGCGGGGTGTCGAAGAGCCGGAGCTTCCGGAAGGTCTTGTGGGGCGGGGTCCCTAGCCCTCCTCCTGGGGATCCCTCCGGGGGCGAGGCCGGCCTTCCTCCTCCTCCTCTTCGCGTCCCTTTGAGGAGGAGCGCCGTCGTGGTCGGGGGGGAGCCGGCCATGAAGTAGTCTCCGGGGGACTTGACGGGGGACGAGGAGGACCCGAAGCCCTCTTCCTCTTCCTCGTCGTCGTCCTCCCAGGAAGAGTCTGCCTCTGCTGTCTGGGGCGGAGGCTGGGGCTGGGGCGGAGGAGGGGGGATCTCCATGGAGTCCGCCTCTTGGAAGGCAGAGTCCCCTCCGGTGCTGTTCCCTCCGCCGCACTCTTCTTCATCGCAGTCCTCTTCCTCCTCCTCTTCTTCCTCGCAATCGCTGCCTCCGCAGGAGAAGAGCAGCTTCTGCCGGATCGGGGCTGCTGCTGCTGCTGTGAGGCGCCTCTTCGCTGTCTGCTGCTGCTGCTGCTGTTGGCAGAGGAAGCTCATGGCCGGCGACGAGACTGCTACTGGACTCCTTCTCGCGAGCCCAACCGCCGCCGCCTCTGAATCCTTCTCTCGTCTCTCTTCGCACGTTACTGCGGCGGCTGCTGTTGCAGCGGCTTTCCTTTCCCGCGACCGTTAGGTGGTCGGTCACGTGCCGGGCCACGCACGCCAGCCAGCCAATCACGCCCGCCCCCTCCGTTTGAAAACATGGGAGGGGAAGTGGGCGGGGCCCGCGCGCGCGTTGCGTCATGCGGCCGTTTGGCGCGAAAACCGCGCACTCGAAAGGGGCGGGGCTGAGAAGCGGCGCGGTTGTGGGCGGAGCCTAGGCAAGCACCTCCACTACTACTACTACTAGTACTAGGCCAGTTTATTATTACAAAGTGACGTCATCACGTGAGGCCTGGTTGGTTCTATAGTACTTATCTAAGGCCCAGCCAGGGGACTGAGTGAGGAGGAAAAGGAGGGTGACTCACCTGCTCTACTTGGCTGAAACTAGCCAAATAGGGGCCTGTTTTCCAGTCTCTCTCACCCTGGTTTCTGCAACCCTCTGCCCACAACACCGTGCTGGCTCTCTCTGCCTTAGTGAACTACACATCCCAATATATGTGTCCCAAAATCCACAAATCTAAGGGTGGAATTCAAAGACATAGCCGTGTTCATCTCTGGAATCAATACGCACAGGGGAGATCTGGTAGCACCTTTGAGACTTAGCTGAAATAAAGAAGTTGGCAGCAGGGGCTTTCCTAGGCTCATCAGTCTACTTTCTCAGATGCAATAATAATAATAATAATAATAACAATAACAATTATAATATGTGGAGAGATCTTGTAGCAGCACCTTTGACACTAAGGCGAAGAAAGAAATTGGCAGCACAAGGTCTCCTAGACTTCAGTCCACTTCCTCCAAAAACATCTGAGGCTAAAGTCTATGAAAGCTCATGCTGCCAACTTCTTTCTTTCAGTGAGTCTCACGCTGCGTTCACACTGGAGAAATAAACCGGTTTAAGTGCCATGTCTCGATGCTGTGAAATTCTGGGAATTGTAGTTTGTTGTGGGGCCCAGAGCGGAGCTCTGCCCCGCTCTGGGCCCACAACAAACTACAATTCCCAGAATTTCACAGCATTGAGCCATGGCACTTAAACCGGTTTATTTCCCCAGTGTGAACACAGCCACAGAGATGCTGCAAGATGTCTCTTCTGTATAGGAAAACTAACACTCCAGAAAAAAATGCAGGGGGTACCTGCGTTGACCATTTTAGTAAATTCAAACAAACATCCACCAAACTGATACCTTTATTGGCCAACCAAAATGCCCCAATATACTTGTTGCAAGCTTATAGCCCTGCCTCACAAAGGATGGTTGTGTGCCTTCAAGTTGTTTCTAACTTATGGTGACCCTGAGACAAACCTATCATGGGTTTTTTCTTGGCAAGATTTGTTCAGACTCAGGGTGGTTGCCATTGTCTCTTCCCCGGAGGCTGAGAGACTGTGACTCACCCAAGATCACCCTCAGTGGGTTTCCATGGCCTAGCTGGGATTCGAGAGTCTCTATAGTCTTAGTCCAATACTCAAACCACAACCTCACGCTGGCTTTATGAGAAGGAGGAAGGAAGGAGGACGAAGAGAAAATTAAATGTGGCAGCTCTTTTTAAGATTAGCTGGTTTTTTATTGTGGCCTGAGCCTTCATTGATATAAACCCAGGCAGCTGGATGCAGTATGGAAAAAGATCTTGCAGCAAGAGCTTTCCTGGACACTCATCTGAGGAAGTGGGCTCAAGTCTAGGAAAATTCTTGCTACTAATTTTTTCTCAGGGTCAAAACACACACACTGCAGAAATAACCCAGTTTGAGACCGCTTTAACTGCCCTGGCTCAGTGCTAGGGAATTCTGGGAATGGTAGTTTGTTGTAGCACCAGGGCACTTTCTGACAGAGAAGGCTCAATGTCTCACAAGACTACAGTTCCCAGGATTCCCTAGCACTGAGCCAGGCACACCACAACAACAACAAGAACAGTGCAGATTAGGCCTTATGCCTCTGAGGCCTCCTCTTACTTTCTTATCTGCCACGTGTATGTTTTTGAACCCTTTTGAACCAATATGGGTGCCTCATGTTTTGGGGCTGAGCACCCTTCGGTTTCTCAGGTTCCATCCACACTGCGGAAATAATGCGGCTTGATACCACTTGAACGGCTCTGGCTCAAGGCTATGGAATTATGATTATTGTCGTTTGCTGTGGCACCACAGTGGAGCCAAAACAAACTACAATACCCAGAATTCCATAGCCTTGAGCCACAGCTGTACAGGTGGTGTCACCCCAGGCACTGACACCACAGAACTAGGGACCAAAATCAACAATTTTTAAAAAATAGTTGCTTTAGCAATGGCATTTTGTACTAAAGTCAAAATTCGAAGCACTCTGGTGAACCCTTCAAAGGCTGAAGAAAATTATTAGTGAACTGTTGTTGTGTGCCTCCCAGCTGTTTCAGATTTATGGTGATATCCTGATGCAAAACTATCCTGTTTTTATATTTATATATTTTTGGGGCAAGTTTCTTCATAGGGGTTTTGCCATGGCCTTCCCCTGAGGCTGAGAGTGTGTGACATCCCCAATCTCACCCAGTGGGTTTCCATGGCCAAGTGGGGATTCAAACCCTGGTCTCCTCCAGAGCCCAACCCTCTATCCACAACACCATGCTGGCTCTCTACCCTAGTGAACTACACATCCCAATATTAGTGTTATCCAGAATCTACAAAACTAAGGGTAGAATTCAAAGATATAGCTGTGTTAGTCTGTAGAATGAGTATGTAGAAAGATCTTGTAGCACCTATGAGACTCACTGAAAGAAAGAAGTTGGCAGCATGAGCTCTCCTAGACTTCAGTCTACTTCCTCAGATGCATCTAAGGCTGAATGAAGTCTAGGAAAGCTCATGCTGCCAGCTTCTTTCTTTCAGTGAGTCTCATAGGTGCTACAAGATCTCTACATACAAAAACTAATAATGTAAGTCATAGTCCTGCTTCACAAAGGATTCAAGACAAACTGGATGTCTAAGGCAGTAGCTTTCTGTCTTGCTATTGGAATTTATAGTTTGTTCTCTGGACTGAATTCCCCAGCACCCACATGGCCAGAAGGACAAAAGGCCCTGCATGAATGCCCTTCCATACTATCTGAACTGAGGACAGCAACCACAACATCTTGACCACATGTAGGGCTATGATTTCCTCCTGTATAGTTTTTAAAACCCTCGGAAAAATGAAGAAACCAGTGGAGCATCAAAGGCTTGCAACATGTATATTGTGCATTTTTGTTGATCCAATAAAGTTATCACTGTTTTGTGGCTTTTGGGTGAAACTGTACTTTGCTATATGACCAACACAGCTGCCCCTGGATGTGTTTTCTAGATCCTCTTATCATTCAGCCAGCATATGCTTGATAGACTAGCTGGGAAATTCTTGGGAACTGTAGTTTTTTAAAAAAAAACCTTTTCCTAAAGTTCATTTCAAACAGTAATCTATGCACAGAAGCCATCTTGAATGCTTTTTTTTTTCAGTAGCCTTGCTACGGTATTTAAATAGACACTTCTTCCCACCATGAAGAAAACATTTTATGTATGTATGTATGTATGTATGTATTTCATTTGTATGCCGCCTTTCTCTCAGTGTGGTACCCAAGGTGGCTCCTAAACAAAGTCAGTTAAAAAAAAGTAACAAAAAGTTTAAAAACAATTAAAATTACCACATGAAACAGTATAAAATTATTTTAAATATATGCAAAATTTTAAAAAGATAACAATATTCCAATAAGAAGTTCCCCCGCTTAAATATTAAAAGCTTGCTTAACCAAAAAACTTTTCTTTTCTGTTTCCCTGCAGTAATACGTTTTCCCCCTTAGAACTTGAGGTGTACTCCTCACATACCTCTTTTACAAGCAGACTGGTCCTTCCAGGACTGCAAATCTTATGGGGAGCATGTGCTTTGGTTTTAAAGAAAAGTGATAGTTAAAAGTAAATGTCAGAGAGTTGGCAGGGGCCATAGCGGGATATAAAAATGGAGGAGGAAACTACATTAAACTCCTCAGACAAATGTTACTCACCCTTGTTGAAAGTAGTTTAAACATGGCCTTTCATGAATAGAAAGGAAACCAACTGCAACATGGAACTCTTACATTACATCCTATCCAGTTATTTCATTTCCTAACTAGTTTACTAGTTTACATTTGTGAGGCATTCAGGCCCCGCAATTTGGTTCAGAGCCCAAAATTGGTTGTCATCAATTTGGCACCAATCTTATTGAATTCAGACGAGACCACACATCTGGATCTCCACACACATCTGCATAAGACTTGCAGATATAATTAATTTTAAAGAGGGAATTAACCCAGCCACACTTCAGATGAGGAGTTTTAGAAGGTGAGAGAGAGGCTGGAAACTGGAAACCTTGAGAAAGTCATACTCTCTCAGCCTCAGAGGAATGCAAAGACAAACACTTCTAAACAAATCTTGCCAAGAAAACCTTGTGATAGGGTCACCATGAGTGGAAACCTAGTCCTGATTGACTGTAGTAAATGTCCCTCAGAGGGCAGTATAGAGGGCAGGTTATACCAGAGCAGGTGATCCCCTAGGTAACCTGGACCCTCTGTAATGATTTTATTAAGTCTTGTTGTTGTGTGGCTTCAAGTTTTTGTTTCAGACTTATGGCGATCCAAAGGCAAATCTATAAGAGGGTTTTCTTGGCAAGTTTCTTCAAAGGTGGTTTGCCATGGCCGGATCTCTTCTGGCAGGCCTTTCCAATCTAGTGACCCCTCCCCAAATACAGAGATCTGGATACAGTATAGAGATCTGGATACAAACTTGATATGGACATGACTGTGATTATGAAAATGCCTCCTCATTGCCTATCTTCCTCCAGTTTTACTCAAATGCATTTACTGTTTTTACTCTTTTTATACTTTGGAGTTTATCACATGACGGGAATTGGAAGCATAATCCAATGGCAATCTGAATGCAATCATGGGGTTTCGTGTTATTGCGTGAAAGCTGATCACACACATTTTCAGGCAATGGGAAGTCCTTCTGAACGCAATCATGGGGTTTTGTGTTATTGTGTGAAAGCTGATCACACACATTTTCAGGCAATGGGAAGTCCTTCTGAACGCAATCATGGGGTTTCACATTACTGTGTGAGAAACTATCACAATTTCGGGCACTGGGAGGCACTTTAGTGCAGTTCCGAATGTGATGCAGCGTCAATACACAATCACGTAAATTTGCTGAACTAGCGAATTCACTCAATTGCGAACTGGCCCCACTTTCATTTCTTTCGACATTGAGAGAAATTCCTCCTGTGTGATAACGTCCTTTTATTGTTTCATCTTGTTTTAGTATTGGGAACAGGTTGGGTGGGTGTTTATAGGGACTGTTGTCCTTTGGATTTTATTGTAACTTGATGCATTTTATTGTTGTAACCCACTCGGATTCTCTGTGATAGGGCGGGCTAGAAATAAATCTATTTATTATTATTATGAGAGTGACTTGCCCAAGGTCACCCAGTGGGATTCATGGCCCAGTGGGGATTTGAACCCTGGCACCCAGAGGTATAATCCAACTCTCAAACCATCATGCCTACAGCTATATTAATGTGGTTTTGGGAAGTATTCGTGCTGCCAAAATGTTTATTCTGGATTAAATTGCTTTGTTGTGGTATTATGTGTTTGTTTTAGATTTGCTTGTAATGCTTCAACTGTTAACTGGAAGTCTTTTCAGATACTCATCCACAGAGACCTAATGAAGGGGAGAGGGCACAGGATGAAACATGAAGCTAAAAGGAACTTTTAAAATTGGGGGAACATATGGTGAAAATAATACTGTACATAAATATGTGTTCCAGTAGACTGCTTTTCTTCCTATACCTTTCCTATCAAGATGATCTGAGAAAGTGTGGAATCATATCTGTATATACCAGGAGTACAGTAATAAAATTATTCAGCACTTTTAAATTCCAGTGATTTGCACTGACATGATAAGCATGTTCCTAAGTAATTTCATAATTTGTATGTATGACACACAATAATGGTATCCATTTGTTATGTATTTCTGGGTCCTGGAGACATTATACTATCCCCTTAAAACACAACCAATAGGATTCCATGTCTTTCCATACATCCTTGAATGCAAAAATAAACCATCCTTGCTCTTTCTACGGAATTAGAATGATGAAAATTCTAGGCACTCCATTTCCCAGATGTCTACAATTGTGATGTTTTTAGGCAGTTGACTACCTATTACCACTGATATCCTTTTTTGGCAGACTCGATGGGCCTTGAAGTTCCTTCCAACTTTGGAATTTATTCTACAGTCTTCCAGAAAAACTGAACACAGGCAGCAAAATTATCATCAAAAAGTGACAGTTATGCTGCAGTTGCAGGTGGTTAGAATGCTCTGTGCATTTGTCTGCAGAAAGCAAACCAAATTTTAAATAAGATAACCTTATGAACCTTTAACACTAGGCCTGCAGGATGGCAGAAAGGCAATATACTTTTTACTTCTACTGCTGCTACCACCAACATAAACCAGACACAACTGAATGTAATTATCCTATTATGCTCTTGGTTACTATTATGTTGTGTCAAAACAATACAGAAAGTGAATGTATATCTTTCAAGGAAAGTACAACCCTAGAAATGAAAGAGAGATTTTAAATTTATGTGATTTTTCAGAATGGGTAGGGTTTTGTGGTACAGTTAGCATCAGCATCACATATGTTATTTAATAAGTGCATCAGCAATGCAAAAATACTTGTTCTCCCACCCCAGACAATATCTAGAAAATTGAGCTGTTACACATATGTTTTAAAGTATTAAGTACACTATTTGAAACTAGAAAACCTGAGAAAAGAAGGTCTTAACCTGCTTCCAAAACAAACACTGGGGCAATTCAGACTGCCCAAAAAGGGCAGTCTGTCGCCACCTTTTTTTGCTGTGCAGGTTCACCGCAGCAGCTAGACGCTGTGGTGAAGCTGCGCAGCAAAAAAGGAGCAGGCAAATCCCGCTACTGTTTTGTGCCACAGTTGTGGCACGATTAAGAAAAAAGAACATCTAGCAGCTGCGCAGTTGCGGTGCCGCCATTACGAATGCTGTCTAAACAGCGTTCTGTAATGGTGGTGATGCCATTACACGTTAGGGTTAGGGCCTGTCTGTATCAGGCCATAGTGTACAAACCAAGCAACCACCTCTTGAAAGAGTGTTGCTCTTGCTCAACCACTGTGCTAATGCTGAAAAGGTCCTCCTCCCTTGTAGCCATTCTCCTTTATTTGGGTGACTTCAAAGTCTGGATAAATATACATGGAATGAGTAAATCTATCAAGTATCCAGATCACAAGCAATTTAGAACTTGCAAAAGAAGACTAACATAAGCCAATGCAGATGGCAATGCATTGCCATAATATAATAGTATTGGCTTTCAGTTGTCATGGGATTTTTCTAAAATCTCTGCAGGTTGATTTTAAAATTGCTTTGTAAATATATAGAAAATATTATTTTATCTGTATGCAGCTTTACTTGGTTCAGTGTGTTACTTACTAATGATTGTAATCTATATACAAATTAATATGAGGCATATGTGCACGTATAATTTTTATGTTTCTTCAGTTTTATGTGTTGTTTATAATTATCACCGCTCTCCTTTTGAAAGCTCTTAAAGAAAGTCATACAAATATTTATTGGATAAGAAGTACTGGGTTACTTTGTGAAATATTTTTTTTCATACTCCTTGAGTTTTTCTTTTATATCTGATCCTCTTCCCTATTTCGCCACCATTTTGTGGTTTCCCAGAGGTTTCATAGGCCTTTTCTTTATTCGAAAAGATTAAAAGTTTCTCTTAAGGCTTAGTTACTTCTAGTAAGAACATTAAAGTTTTATTTGCTGCCTTTTGGTGGCGGGCTCCATGTTGCTTGACTAGACTATTTATTGCCTTTGGTTCCATCCACCAATGAGAATTTCTCTGAAATTGAATGTGCCCCTCAGGCTGAAGTAGGTTCCCCACCTGTGAGCTAAGACAGAGATGGTATCATGCAACCCGCTGGCTGTTGTTGAGCTACAACTCCCAGTATTCCTTATTTAGCTATGCTGGCTAGGGCTTCTGGGAATTACAATCAAACAGCATTTGTAGGGCTGCGTGATTCCCACCACTGTGCTAAGAGCTGGGGCATTCATTTTGAAATGATGCTTTCTGGAATCAGACTTCAGGTAGGACTGGAATAATTGCAACACAATGCATCCTGCTCTAGAGAGTCTGTCTAGAGGGATACTATTGTCTATGGTTATGGCTACCATGAAGTGGTCCAAGAGAACAAACAGACTATCACACAGATGCATTAAAGATAATCTCCCGGTTTAAATTCTAAAACTTGGCCTAATCTGAAATGGATCTAGGGAAAAGTTTCCTCAAGAGTGTCTGGAACTGGCTAGTGATCATCTACTCATGCACCTTGCCCATTCAGTATGGGGATTCTGGTAATAACCTATTTTTGTTGGCATGTTCCAGGTCACTTTTCCTCTGGTGTGGTCTTGGTACCACCTTCTTTAAAAGTTTAGGATGACCCCTTTTCTCATGGAGGAATTTACAGCTGGCCTTCTGTATTCACAGAAAACCACTGTTTAAAAATGTTCAAAAATTCCCAAAAGCAAATCTTGATTTTGTCATTTTACAGTGGGCCCTTGCTATCCGCTGGGGTTTGGTTCCAGGACCCTCTGTGGATAACAAAATCTGTGTATGTTCAAGTCCCATTAAATATAATGGCACAACAAAATGGTGTCCCATATATAAAAATGGAAAATCAAGGTTTGCTTTTTGGAATTTATACTTTTTGGGAATATTTTAAAGCTGTGTATGCTCAAATCCATGGATAAAAAATCTGTGGATAAGGAGGGCCAACTGTATATAAGGGATACCATTTTACTTTGCAATTGGATATAATGGGACTTGAGCATCCATGGATTTTGGGATCCATGGGGGTGTCCTGGAACAAAACCCTAGCAGATACCAACAGTCTACTGTATAATCTCCAAGAGTGGATCCAACAGGACCTTCTCTTCCTCAAGCACGCAAGTGGCCTTTTCTAAGGATCTTGTCTACTTTAGCCTGAACGACAGAAAGTTATTCAATAAAACTGGAACAGTTGCTTCCCTGAATCCCACTACTGAAAGGACTGTACCAATAGCAGAGTCCAGTTCATTATGGATGTTAGCAATTTTACCCCCCATGTATCTCAAACACTTGTCATTGTGTGTTACTGAAGAGCATTTCTAGCTGAGTTATATCAGGAAAGAAAAATCTAAGACTAACTTGTTCATGCTGAAATAAAACTAGACACCTTACAATAAAGTGGGGATAAAATATAATATGAAGAATGAGGCTACATCTTTCTGTAATGTGAACGTAACACTTACGATGGCTAAATTTTGATTTTTTAAAAATCACTTGTCTTTATAAAAAAAGAATTCACTCTATTTATATTGAGCATAAATAAAATTCCAAGATAGCCCCAAGACATTTTAGTATCAAAAATGAAGTGGCACTACCATGTTGATAAGAATGTAATAATACAAGCTTGGAACAGGTTACTTTTTGGATGATGACTCAGCCTTGGCTCTGGTAATAATAAACTGAGTAATTGCAGAAGCTGCATTTCCTTTAAGGAGGAGAAAGAAAAGGAGGAGGCTGTAGTCCATGTGCTTGGGTGAGATCTAATTTAATTTACACTTGAGCCAAGGCTAGCAGAAGCTGCATTTCCTTTAAGGAGGAGAAAGAAAAGGAGGAGGCTGTAGTCCATGTGCTTGGGTGAGATCTAATTTAATTTTCACTTGAGCCATTGCATTCTGGGAGCCAGTGCTGGGAGGCTACTTAAGGCTACTCAAGGCTAGCAGAAGCGCGCGCCGTTATTTTGATTTTTTATTTTTTTTAATCTAGTCAAGGAGGTGTTTAGAGAATAGAAGAGGAGCCGGCCTGAAGCATCAGAGGAAGTGAATCAGAGACTTGCCTTTGGAAGGAGCTTTCAGCCAGGAGCTCTCTACATAACTATAGGCCCCGTGACTTGAACTCAGTGACAGAGCTTGGGAATAAAGGCCAAGTCTAGCAAGGGAAGCCCACAGTCTTGTTTCAGTGCCTCCTTAAGACTTCTCAGTATGGACACTGAAGGCCCTGCAGCAGTCACCTGCAACACCTGTGGGATGTTTGTCTTCTTGCCTACAGAGGTGGCGAACTACACCTGCCACAAGTGCAAGTTGGTAGCCCTCTTGGAAGAGAAAGTACAGCAGCTAGAGGAGCAGATATCTGCACTCCAGCATCATAGAGAGCAGGAGAATCTCCTGAACAGGTCAGACCAGAATGTCTTGGGTGGGAAACAGAGAGAGGAAGTTCTTGGGGTGGAGGAGGTCACTCCACATACAACAGAGGTAGATGCTTGGAGGAAGGTCACACACAGAAGTAAGGAAACCAGGGAACGTTCTGTGAGCGGCTTGCAGCTACAGAATCGCTTTGAATCTCTCTCTGTTGTCAGAGATGATGAGGAAAAGCAGCAGGGACAGACATCAGGGACAGAGCAGGAGAGCCTGAGAGTATCACGAAAAGGAACAGCCACTGCTAAGCCTCGGAGGAGGCGTGTAGTCGTGGTGGGGGACTCCTTGCTGAGGGGTACAGAAGCAGTGGTTTGTGGGCCTGACAAGATGTCTCGGGAGGTGTGTTGTCTCCCTGGGGCAAAGATCCATCATGTGACGGAGAGGCTGACAAGACTTGTCAAGCCTACTGACCGTTATCCCCTTCTTTTGGTTCATGTGGGAACCAATGATACTGCAAGGCACAGCCTTCAGAATATCAAAAGGGATTATGAGGCTCTGGGAAGGAAGCTGAAAGAGATGGATGCACAGGTTGTCATCTCATCTCTACTCCCGGTAGAAGGGCATGGTCCAGGAAGGGAGAGGAAAATAGCAGAGGTGAATAACTGGCTCCGTAGATGGTGCCGCCAAGAACAGTTTGGATTCTTGGATCATGGGCTGCGGTTCCATGAGGAGGGACTTCTGGCAAGGGATGGGCTGCATCTCACGCCAGTTGGCAAAAACGTTTTTGCCAACAGTCTGAAGAATCTGATCAGGAGGGCTTTAAACTGAGTTATGTGGGGGAGGGAGACATTATACTGGAAGGCAAAAGGGATGGAGAGAATAGTCCAAGTGGCATAGAGGGAACAAGGCAAATAGTGCAAGGACCCAACAGTAGGAGGCAAAAAAATGTGCAAAAGCAGCAAGTAAAGAGGACACATGGTCTTAAATGTCTCTACACTAATGCACAGAGTATGGGAAATAAGCAGGATGAACTTGAACTCCTAGCACAACAAGGGAAATATGATATAATAGGCATCACTGAAACCTGGTGGGATAAGTCTCATGATTGGAATGTAGAAATAGAGGGGTATAACCTTTTTAAGAGAAACAGGCCAAGTAGGAAAGGAGGAGGAATAGCATTATATGTCAGGGATATTTACACCAGTGAAGAGATCCAGGAAGTCAATACTGGAAGCCAGGTGGAGAGCATCTGGATAAAAATTAAAGGAGAGGGAAATAACAGGGATGTTACTGTGGGAGTCTACTACAGACCCCCGACTCAGGCAGAGGAATTGGATGATGCCTTTCTAGAACAGATGACCACACAATCAGGAAGGAGAGATGTAGTAGTGATGGGGGACTTCAACTATCCGGATATTTGCTGGAAGTCAAACTCAGCCAAATCCTCAAAGTCTAGCAAATTCCTCACTTGCCTGGAAGACAATTTCATTGTCCAAAAGGTGGAAGAGGCAACAAGGGGATCAGCCATTTTAGATCTGATCTTAACCAACAGGGAAGACCTAGTTGATGGGGTGCAAGTGGTTGGATCCTTAGGGGGAAGCGACCATGTTCTCCTGGAGTTTGTTATACAGCGGAAAGGGGAAGCCAGGCATAGTCAGACACGCATTCTAGACTTTAGGAGAGCTGATTTCAATAAACTTAGAGAAATACTGGGGGAGATCCCATGGTCAAGAAAACTAAAAGAGAAGGGAGTTCAAGACGGATGGGAGTTTCTCAAAAAGGAGATACTGAAGGCGCAATTTCAAACAGTTCCAATGAGGAAGAAAAACGGGAGGTGTCTCAAGAAGCCAGGATGGATGACTAAGGAACTTTCAACTGAGATAAGCCTTAAACAGAACATGTATAAGAAATGGAAAAATGGGGAAATCACGAAAGAGGAATTCAAACAAATAGCCAGCACATGTAGGGGTAAAGTCAGAAAAGCTAAAGCGCAGAATGAACTCAGGCTTGCTAGAGAGGTTAAGAACAATAAAAAGGGCTTTTTTGGATATGTCCGCAGCAAAAGGAAGAAGAAGGAAACAGTTGGGCCACTGCGTGCAGAAGATGGCAAAATGCTAACAGGGGACAGAGAAAAGGCAGAATTACTCAACACCTTCTTTGCTTCAGTCTTCTCAGAAAAGGCAAAAGGTGCTCAACCGAAGGATAATGGAGCAGAAGACAGAATAGGGGAATTTCAGCACAGAATAAGTAAAGAGATAGTACAGGAATACTTGGTTAACCTAAATGAATATAAATCTCCAGGACCAGATGAACTACATCCTAGAGTATTAAAAGAACTAGCAAATGTAATATCAGAGCCATTGGCAATAATCTTTGAGAACTCCTGGAGAACAGGAGAAGTCCCAGAAGACTGGAGGAGGGCAAACGTTGTCCCCATCTTCAAAAAGGGAAAAAAAGAGGATCCCAACAATTATCGTCCAGTTAGTCTGACATCAATTCCAGGAAAGGTGCTAGAGCAGATCATTAAGCAGAGAGTCTGCGAACATTTAGAAGCCAATGCCATAATCACAAAAAGCCAACATGGGTTTCAGAAAAAGAAGTCATGCCAAACGAACCTGATCTCTTTTTTTGATAAAATTACCAGCTTGGTAGATGAAGGGAATGCTGTGGATATAGTATACCTCGATTTCAGTAAGGCCTTTGACAAGGTTCCCCATGACATTCTTGCAAACAAGCTTGCAAAATGTGGGATAGACAAGTTAACTGTTACATGGATTTGTAACTGGTTGACTGACCGAACTCAAAGGGTGCTCAACAATGGCTCCTTTTCATCCTGGAAAGAAGTGACCAGTGGGGTGCCACAGGGTTCTGTCCTGGGCCCAGTGCTATTCAACATCTTTATTAATGATTTGGATGACAGAATTGGGGGCATACTTATCAAATTTGCAGATGACACTAAACTGGGAGGAGTAGCTAATACCCCAGAGGACAGGATCAAAATTCAAAATGACCTGAATAGACTAGAAAGCTGGGCCAGTGCTAACAAAATGAAATTCAATACGGAGAAATGTAAGGTTCTGCACTTAGGGCGGAAAAATGAAATGCACAGATATAGGATGGGGGACACCTGGCTGAACGAGACCACATGTGAAAGGGATCTAGGAGTCCAAGTAGACCATAAGCTGAACATGAGTCAACAGTGTGATGCGGCAGCTAAAAAAGCCAATGCAATTTTAGGCTGCATCAATAGAAGTATAGTTTCTAGATCAAGGGAAGTTATAGTGCCACTCTATTCTGCTTTGGTCAGGCCCCACCTGGAATACTGTGTCCAGTTCTGGGCACCACAATTCAAAAAGGATGTGGAGAAACTGGAGCATGTCCAAAGGAGGGCAACTAAGATGGTGAAGGGTCTGGAAACCTTGCCCTATGAAGAACGCCTTAGGGAGCTGGGGATGTTTAGCCTGGAGAAGAGAAGGTTAAGAGGTGATATGATAGCCCTGTTTAAATATTTGAAGGGATGTCATATTGAGGAGGGAGCAAGCTTGTTTTCTGCTGCTGCAGAGACTAGAACGCGGAACAATGGATGCAAACTGCAGGAAAAGAGATTCCACCTCAACATTAGGAGGAACTTCCTGACAGTAAGGGCTGTTCGACAGTGGAACACACTCCCTCGGAGTGTAGTGGAGTCTCCTTCCTTAGGGGTCTTTAAGCAGAGGCTGGATGGCCATCTGTCAGGGATGCTTTGACTTGGAGTTCCTGCATGGCAGGGGGTTGGACTGGATGGCCCTTGTGGTCTCTTCCAACTCTATGATTCTATGATTCTATGATTCTACTCTTTGATTTAATGGCATGTCGGAATTTATAAGTGCCAACATGGTGTAGTGTTTTGAATGAGTTCTGGAAATCAGGGTTCAAATCTCCACTCAACCATGGAAACCCACTGGGTGACCTTGGGCAAGTCACATTCTCTCAGCCTCAGAGGAAAGCAATGGCAACACCCCTCTGAAGAAATCTTGCCAAGAAGCTAGGGTCTTGTGATAGGGTCACTTTAGGATCGCTGTAATTCAGAAACTACTTGAAGGCACACAACAACATACAACTTATTATTTGTGATGAGAATCATAGAATCATAGAGTTGGAAGAGACCACAAGGGCCATCCAGTCCAACCCCCTGCCATGCAGGAACAAGAGACCTCACCTTCTTTAATGGCAGGGTCATTTTGGTCAGGATCAAGTCCTTAGGGTCACGTGGGTCTCGTAAATGATCTGTGTCTGCAAGGTCTTCAAAATAGTGTTGGGGGATAGCTGTGTTAGTCAGTTGCAGCAAAAACAACAAAGAGCTTTGCTGCCACTTAAAGGCTAACAAATTTATGGCATTAGCCTATAATCAGTCCACTTCAGTACTGGGATACCAAAGCCATGTTTTGCTTGGAACTTTAACAGACCTTGTTTCACAAACAGCTTGTGAATAAACAAACAAAAGATCACAATACAATTAACATCAATAGATTGTGTTTTATTGTATGACTATTGATGGCTTTGGGGCCATTTTGACCTTGCTTCTAATTATCATCTTGTCTGGTTAATTATTTTGAGCAGTCTTTGTTGAACTGATAACATTGTTTGCAGCAACCATTTTCAACTGAACTGAACAATCTTAACAAAAGCCAATCCTCTGCCCCACTGTGTATTCAGGATCTCTGCTCATCAGACTAGAGAAAGATAGAGCAACACATTAGAGTTTAGGGGGGAAATATCAGGAAAACAGAAATAAGACTTTCTGTAGATGTGATGCCATAGTCTTCCTCAAACCAGTGACCTCCAGATGTTTTGGACTGCAGTTCTCATCAGCCCAGCTAACATGGACAATAATGAGGGTACATGGGAGCTAAAGATCAAAACATCTGGAAGACACAAAGTGGAGGAATGGTGCTGCAGGTAGTTGCTGCTCCTTAGTTGTCCCCAAAGCTGTTGCCAGAATTTTTGGTTTAAGTAACAGCCTTTTGGTCCAGTTCCCTGATGGCAGCAAATTAATTCCCACTGTGCTGTAAAGGTCAGGAGATAGTGGGGTGAACTCTGGACTCTGCTATGAACATGAGGTTAAAGTTTCACTCTTCTACGATACAATAGCCACAAGACAGCACACACTAGACTTGTCCTTATCCAGATGTTTACTGTTTTGTATTTTCACACATAAATTTAAAGAGGAAACCTGTTTTATCTGCATTTCCTACCTCCCATCCCATGATCTATTCCTACCTCCCATCCCATGATCTATAGAACTACAATTTCCCACTACAAATTGTTACATTCAATTTGTAGAACCTGAAACAGGGAAACTGAGTATGTGGCATTGGCAGATACTTGAACAGACCCCAAGTGTGGGATTCAATCCAGCATAAAGTGGTATTCAGGGTCCCTTGGGTGGCTTTCAGACTACCTAGACAAACCCATTTAGCTAGTCCAATGTACTGGCAATATGAGTCAGTTGAGAGCTTGAAATTTGTAATTTTTGTAACAATTGTTAGTCCCAGGTAGAGTAAATCCACTGAATCAAAAAGAAAATAGGTAATAAACATATAAGTTCCATTGATTTAATAGGTTTAAATTTAATTGAGGACTACCAATTGATTTAGCCCCTGAACTGCAACTCTTGGTATCTCCCAATCAGTCTTGCTGACTGGGGGAGTTTGGCAGTTGGCATCCTACAATTTAGCATTTTCAAGCTCTAAATCAGATGCACGCCTGATATGGCACAGCTGATGTAGATTTCCTTGGTAGTAGTTATCTTCTGCCCAGATGTCCATTATATCTACATTTGAAACAGGCTGGTAATTGAAATACCACAGTGTTTTATACACACCCACATATTATTGGAGTCTCCCCTATATACATTTCCAAAACCCAAAGCATTTCAAAATCCAGAATTGTCCACATAGGTGGCTGAAATTGTGACACCTTTGCTTTTTTTATGGTTCAGTGTATACAAACTTTGTTTCATGTACAAAAATGTTTTAAAATGTGTATAAAATTACCTTCAGGCTATGTGGATAAGGTGTATGCAAAACATAAATGAATTTAGTGTTTAGATCTGGATCCCATCTGCAAGAAACATCATTATGTATATGAAAATATTCCAAAATCCAAAACACATCTGGTTCCAAACATTTCAGGTAATGAAGACTCAGCCTGTACATACAGTATCTTTCTTTTGGCTGAAATTAACACTGATGCTGGTACTATGAGATCTAAAAGGATCCCATCACAAGGTAACATCTAATTTCAGTATATCGTTGGGTAAAGGACTTGAGAGGTCAGTTCAACTTTGAATGTACATATATCCATTCCATCAGCACAGGGGTGCCTATTTGACAAGAAAAGTATACTCATAAGAAGGCACATATGACAATATAAGATTAACATGATGACACATGGTATGCTCATATACTCACTAAAAGTCATCCTATTTGCATGTAAGCAACAGTCCAATTCTCCTTTCATTCCCCTATGCCTTTTTCTTGTATTATTTATTTATTTACTTTCTTTCATATGTGCAAAAATGAATTTAAAAATAATTAAATAAGGAATGTATTTTAAAACACTTGCAAAGTTACGACTGTTGTTATGTCTTCTTAAGGCTGAAATCCTATACATCATTCAGATTCAGCACTGAATCCCGCTAGTAGTAATATATTGTTTTCTTGTGGAGTTTGTTTTTCTTAGAGGTCATAACCTCAAATCCGGCAGAATATACAATAAATCCAATAAATACATGAATAAATAAAGCCTTTACATCTTCACTACTAGGCAAAAGTGTCTGTGGAAATCTGATTCCTGCTTCAGTCATTGTGCTGTTTCCTGCCGTTTTAACAGAACTTATCTTGCAAAGTCAATATTGATTGTCTACATGCCAGGGGCCATGCTGCCTTAAATAGTAATGAAGATTAGGATTTTCATTTTCTACTTGTACTGTACTTCTCAGCTGCACATTCTAGTGCTTCTAGTACAGGCATCACGTGGACTGTGGATGACTTTAGAAGTATGTGTGAAGAGCCCATAGGTAACATAAAAGCAACAGTTTCTTCATAATTGTTTGTAGGAGTTTTCTTGGCAAGATTTGTTTGGCATGGGTTTGCCATGGCCTTCCTCTGAAGAGGCTGAGAGACTGTGACTTGCCAAGGTCACCCAGTGGATTTCCATGCCTGAGTGGGGATTCAAACCTTGGTCTCCAGAATTGTAGTCCAAACCACTACACCATCCTGGCTTGCATCAGGGCTTGCATATCTCTTCCAAGCAAGATGGGAGAAAGATAAATTCTGAGAAGACCCAATCCTACTAACACCATTTTTACTGAAGCCGTTCCCACCCAAAACTAATCTTATAGTCAGATAGATGTGATGCTCACACAATCAGAATTTCTTGAAAGTTTTTCTCCTATTACCATCTAGACTCCAGTGCTGTAATGTATAATTTCTATCCATGGGAGCCATACAAACTAGTTCTCCTTGTGTTTATTCCCAGTCAACTCTGACTCAAAAGGATCCCTTTGAAGAACCAAATTAAAAGAAAGCTATTGGTTAGGACTTTAAAGACCCTTGCATCTTGGATCCAGGCTATCTGAAAAAATGTACTTTCATCTACGAGCCCCCCTAACTCTTAAGATCCTCTGGAAAGGGATTTATCTTGGTCCCACCATTGCTGTGGGCCTCTCTAGTGAAGATGTGGGATAGAGCCTTTTTACTGGCTGCTTCCAGGTTGTCAACAGACTTTTCTTCCTCAGGAGGCTAGGCTGACTCCCTCTCTGCTCTCCTTCCACTGGCAAATAAACACCTCTTTATTTAAACAGGCATTTAGCCATTACTTAGGCAGAAAGGTCTTAAAGAGCAGTGTGTGCTCTACTGTTATGTCTTTTAATGCTTTTGTACTGTTTTAAAATTAGTGGTGTTTTAATAGGATAGCTTATGTAATATTGGTGGGGAAATCAGGTTTTTAGCTGTACTTTGTGTTAATTGTTCATGAAAATGCACTTTGTTTTAATAACTGCCGACCAATTTTAACTATGTTAATTTTAAACTGTCTAGATTTAATTCAGTTTTAAAGGGGGTGGTTGGGGTGGGATGTGATTGTTGTTTTTACTCTGTATCTTTTTATTCTGCTGTACCCCGCTCCGAGTATTTATTAGAGGAGCGGGCTATAAATAAACTATTATTATTATTATTATTATTAATGATTCCTGTAAGCCGCCTTGGATCCTATGTTGGGAGAACTGAAGGATACTAAATACATCTATTAATAACAATCTTGTCTCTCAGGGGTAAAGCACATAGCTCCACATGTGTAGGTTGAATCCCTCTCATCTCTAGTTAAAAGGGTCAGGTAGTAAATGATGCAGTACACATACTGGCAAAGAGACCGAACTACAAATCAGAAGTTCCCTGCTATAAATCTTGCCTCTTCTATGAGTTCTTCAGGTGGCCTTACACAAACCTTGCAGACTTACATGACTGTGGTTAGCATTATAACTAGATCATGCACAAGAATGCTTGAACGTGCTGTACAAATATGATGAATTAGGTCAGTGGTTCATAACCTGTGGTCCCCGGACACAAGGTCTTCACAGAGGGATGCAAAGGTTTGAAAGTTGCCCTGACCACCTCTTCCCTGTAGCAGGGTGGCTGTGCGTTGCCTCTCACATGGACACTCCCTTGTGGGGTGGGATGAGCAGCCTTTGCCCATCTCTCTCCCTCCTTCCTCTACTTTGCAGAGGAAAGATGGGATACCTTAAACAAGGGCCTGAGGTGTTACAATAGGAGGGGAGGGAGCAGTGCCAACCGTTTATTTCAAACTCTCTCTTCAGTGACACTACCAACAAAAACCCTTTGGGTCTCCAGCCTTAGGCTGAGGCAACTCCACCTCTCTCACAACAACACCTCCTTCTCTTCCACCTCAGCTGCTTCTATACACTGAACTCAGGTTTTTAACTTTTTAATTGCCTCCTACACACTGAAAGGTATGGCTATGTCTTCACCACACCACTCTCAGATGTGGGATCAGACATACCATCCTTTTGTGGTGTTCCTGTCTCTTGAAGTGACATGTTGGTGGGTACACTTGTGGAAAAAACTCCTAGCATGCTGATTCCCTTGCAAACCAGTCATTCATGCTAGACTTTCAGTAGGACCTTTTCTTCCAAACTCTCAACTAATAACATCAGTGCTGGGGAGGGCTGCCAGACCCTTCTCGTTTGGTTGCCTGCCAGCTCACTTTCTTTCCCTCCTTTCTTCTCTTGGTCTCCTCCCCTCCTGATGAAGAGAAAAAAGGGAGGTAATTTTCTTCCACAAATGACCATAAAAGTGGGCTTCTTTGCTGGGATTCTTCTCAGTTTTTTCCCTGTTCCTTCCCATGTCCAGATCTCTCCCCCAAGCGAACCAATCAATGCAGAAATGTGCTTCTCAATGCTTTGCAAACATGTCACATCAGGAGAGCACGCCACAAAAGTGGGCAAGTCTGACTCCATGTGAGAAGGAGGAATGATGGTGAAGAAGCATCTCTACCTCCTCTTCCGCTTTCATTGTGAAGGAGGATGTTAAAGGTTTAAGAACTTGGGTGTAGTTTACAGTGTAGGTACAGTTGAGGCAATGCAATTGTGAGGAAGGTGTAGTTGTCTCAACCTAAGGCAAAGGGTTTTTGTTGATGTCACTGGAAGAGGCAGTTTGGGAGAAAAGCTCCCCCCCCCCCCCCCCAGTCTTGTGTTGCCTTAGGTCCTTGTTTAAGGACCTGTCTTTCCCCTGAAAGGGAGTAGAGAGGGATAGAGAGAGAAGAGCAAAGGTTGTCCAGCGCCACTGTTACTCAGCTGTTCAGGCCCACGGTGGAGCAGCCACTTGACAGGAGCCAAGGCTATCTGTCTCTCTGTCTGGCTTTGCACATCACTCTTCAGTCCACTCCTGCCACAAACTGGTGGGAAGAAGTAGGAGAGAAGTCTTCCCTCCTGCTTTGGCACTCCTGTGGGAAGGTTTAACAGATGGTGTAATTGTTAATGGTATGTATGAAAGCATGGATTTGCATGTGTGTGAATAAGGAAAAGAAAGGAAAATGTTAATGGAGTTCAGAGGGGAATGAAATGCAACAATTAAAATGGTACATTATGTTGAAACTTATTCAAAGTAATTACAGTAACAAATTCACAAAGTAGTGTTAATAACAATGCCATAATGTTTATCATCATTTTGTAAACTGGCACAGTAATTGTTTTTAAATATACTGAATTCTTTTTATTCACTCTTCAAACAAAAGGTTCCAGAGTTACTTTGTTGTTATTGTGTGCCTCCAAGTAATTTCCAGGTTATGGTGACCCTAAAGAAATCATATTGTGGGGGTCTTGAGCTGACAGTGTGTATGACTTGCCTAAGGCCACACAGTAGGTTTCCATGGCTGAGCTGGGAATTGAACCCTGGTGTCCAAAGTCACAGTCCAGAGGTTAAACAACTACACCACAACTGCTCTCTTCAGACTGATTTACAAATTGTTAATTTGATTTCCATGCTCTCAGGCTTACAGTCTACATAAGAAGTAATACACATAAGAAAGGGAATGGCAGTCAAGGAGGGGATTAAGGATCAATGCCTTCCACAAGTACAATCAAACATTACTTCCTTCTTTGAACAGCAATAGATATATATGCCATAATATATCTGTTAGCCTTGAATGTGGCGCAATTCCTTGTTGTTAATTTTTATTAAAAACCTACATATCTCTTAAAAAGAAGAGCAGGAGATGGAAGGCTTTGCACCTTTATATAACCTACCCCATAAGCCAGTGTTTGCATTAGGTGTTATGTAACCATAGTTACCATATCTTATTTGCAGTATTAAAACGTGTGGTAAAGAACATTCAAACAAACTGAAACTGCCAGTATATAACTTTAAAAAGAAAAAAACAAACATCTGTTTCACACAATGTCACTCAATGTAAGTAAACACATAATCTTATTTGGGTATATAACTATCACCAGCCTCTAACAGAAAAACTGTCAGTATTAGTGTTGTGTAAACAGTTGTAGAATTGGTAGCAGAACAAGCACAATTCATTCAATACCTACAAAAGTGTAATGTAGGGCAAAAATGCATTCCTTCAGATATTGCTGGACTGCAACCACTGGTGTAATGAGTTTTAAAATGCACTGTGAAACAGGTTGTACAATGCCTTACACAAGAAGAATCAATTTATTTAACACGGGACTAGCACAAATATATATAGCAGTAGGGGTCTTGTGCTTGTAGAATGACACCAATTAATAAAACTCATTATACTTTATTATAATTTTGAAGTATTAACTTCAAGACAAGACAAATAAGTGCCAATGCAACAAAAACGTTGCAGTATAGATTATTGCAGGTCAGGCACAAGCCATGCTTCTGCCACGACAGTGCATTTCAATGCGTTTTTTAAAAGTCAGTATTCATGAAATTCATGGGGTTGTCCTAAGTTGACAGGCCACTTGAATGCACATACATTCCATGTCCAGTGACATAGTACTTAGTGCTCATTAGACCATGGGGCACAGAAATCTAAGGCTTGTATTTCTGCCAATGTTTATATTTCCTCAAGCCTTGGGCATGGATGGTGCCATTTTGGCTATATAGTGATTGAAAAATAGACTACTTAGAGAATGGAAACTACTATTAATATATAGCGGTGGTTCCCAAACTTAGGTCCTCCACTTGTTTCGTACTTCAGATACCAGAAGCTCCAGCCAACTTGGCTAAAAGGAATTACAGGAGCTAAAGCCTAAAACATCTGGAGGACCAAAGGTTGGGAACACTGAAATATACGATGCTGATAGGCAAGAATCCAAAAACATCAGATTTACTTTCTTTAATATTGAACAAACAAAGCTTTGCTTTTGTACATAATCCAATTGATATAATATCGTTAGACTTCCAGCATGAACAGTCTGTATTTACAGTCAAAGAGGAAGGAGGGGAAAGCTAAAGAAGATGAAACTCCAACTTGTGCATGAAACACAATTCCAAATGTAATATTTACAAAGGTTTAAAAATTCAAAACTTTATATGAGAAACAATTAAAATTGTTCAGCCTGCAAAGGATTTTTGAAATGATGATCGTTATTATGGTTTAGATATCTGAAATATTCAGTAATTCCTTCATTGTTTTTATGTGACTTTAAAACTCATCCCAGTATTTCTATGGTACCCTTTGCTTGTCTGTAGTCTGATTTGGAATATGACGTAAGTATAAGCAAGAAAATTTAATATAAAATCCTAATTCCATAGTAATGGGTAGAGAATAAGCCTTAATAGATGAAAATCATCTATTCCCCAAGGTTCATGTACATAAAAAGTATACACTCGAAATGTTCTTCACTCTGGTGAGAAGGGTATTAGTGAGCAAGAACACATCAAATTTTGAATGGATTTCAGCTGGCAATTGTGGACTGAAAGCAAGATATAATTATTTCTATTGTTCCTTTAGCCATGTCAGGAGTTAATCATCAATTCCAGGTGTTTCCCCCTGTTGTATTCTGGATGCTATTCTAATGGCTTCTTCCAAAGACTGCTGTTCTCCAAGCTGAAATAAATGAAATGATATGCTTAAATGCACTCTCTGCAGCAAAACTAAAACAAAGCATTTTAAAACACATGCTGTGTATTTGAATACATTAGAAATTAAAAGAATGAAATGAAAATATAACAGTTGTATTTAAGCAACTGTAACAGCCAGTTAACAGGATCCAATAGACATGGATTATATTTTTCAGCACTTAATAGCAGGAACACATGTTGGGGATGCTTTGATTGTGATTTCCTGCATGGCAGGGGGTTGGACTGCATGGCCCCTGTGGTCTCTTCCAACTCTATGAATTTATGATTCTATGTGCTTGATTTTCAAAAGCATTTGGTTATAAAATCATGCAGATGTTCTTTATGAAAGTGAGATACTGCTGTCCCCTTATGAATGTAGTAGCAGTTACACAGTTGTCTCAGTCAAAACCATTATTCTAAGCATTAGTAACAACTGATGAGGAATATGACAATGTTCATTATCCATTCAATAAAGAACACCATACTTGAGGGATGGGGAAAGTGCTGAATGCGGACCACATATGTCCTCTAGACCCCCCTTTTCAGCCTATCTAGCCCCTCACTAGACCCCCAGGTCTCTGAAGAAAATAAATTCGCTCCTGGACAGTTGTCTGTTCCTGTATTACAGCAAGAAAATATTTAAAAGATGATAATTTATAAAACATCCTCAAATAATCTCTATATGCAACTATACAGGGAGTGAAAGAAGCATACTGGAGAGCAGAAGCAAAACCTGCAATAGTTAAAAGTCTGAGTGAAGATTAAAGACCTAAATGAAAACTGAAAATCAAATCTTAGCACGGCCTACATCAGAATATTTTGATTACCTGTACTGCAATTTGTGTTCCATTGGATGTTGCTAGCAATGTAACAGGCCTAGACTCTGCAGTGACTAGGTGATGCCCATGTTGCTGATGTCCAATTTCTGGTGAAGCACTATGGAATGCTGCGAGATCTTGAGCCACAATGGCAACCTTTGCAACAAACACAAAAACTTTCTAAATATTGTAAAAATAATTTAACCCTTAAGATTTTTTAAAAAAAGAATTCATGAATTTTTCTCATCATTCTTGTGGCAGAGTGGCAGAATGTGCTTTAAGTAGACCATAAGACCCAATATTTAGGAAAAGCCCTACATCTGAAGGAGTAGTGTACATAAATCCTATCAGTCTACAAGAGGTGCATTTCAGTTTCTGCCTCTAGCAGACTGCCAATCTGAGAAGCTGTGAAGGACACCTCCCAGCCTTCACCCTAACACTGATCTTTAAGAAGACATAACCCCTCTGTGTCTCTTATATTAGGTAGTGTGGTTTTTTCAAACAGAGGCCAAGTTGTATTTAAAACACTAATAAAAGTTTATTATAAAATATAAAAATAAACTATAAATAGGTTTCAAAGCTGTTACTAACAACTTATTATTTAGTTACAAGAATTCCTTTCAAACTAATAATATTAATACAGCCAAACAGGCAATCTTATCTCCAATACATAGACCAAAATCCCTTTTAATAACCAGCTTGCTCTGAGCTCTTCCAACTAGACTCCCCCAAGCCTACACAGTCCCTCTCTGGACACTTCAGAACCTTTCGTGGTCACTACTAAAACTAAAATGTTCCCTCAGGAACTCTAAGAGCACACTCTCCTTTCCATGTGACTCTTTCCTTCAAAACCCCAAAACTAAATCCCACTTTTTCACTCTTCTCTGCAAGGCCCTTTTATAGCCCTGCCCAGCCAGCTTCTCATTGGCTGGTCTTGTATTGCTCTGTGATTGGCTGATAGATTGGCTTGTTCACTACAGACACTACTGAAAGAATTATGTCCATTAGCTACTAGGACAGATGGGAGGTTCCTATGTAGTTCAAATGGCTTTTTACTTTTCTGCCCATTCTCCATTTTAACTACCTAACTCTGTTGACATACTTAGTGAAGGCAGGAAAACACGTCTAGCTGGCAAGGCAGGATTTTTAAAAACTGAGGTGAGGGTAGAGGAGAAAACAGCCATTAATGACAAAAGAATCTTGAGTCTTGAGTATCCCTACACGTGAGGTGACGCATAAGGTTTAAACCTAATAGTGAAGTGAAGTGTTCCTGCCTTGCCTCTGAATCATTCTTTGCTTGGCAGATGATTTCAGCAAGGCAAATGCAGCAGCAGCAGCAGATAGCTTTCTATCAGTACATGTTGTTCACTAGGCTACATACCACAAAACATCATAACCAAGAAAACTACAGCTGTGAGGTTATAGTGACTTGTGAGACTATAACCTATACATCTTGCTGAGATGACCCTGAATTTATTGTTAAACTAACATTCTAGGGGAATGTCACACAACTTTCTTTCATTTCTCTGCTCCCTCCATCTCTCCATGCTGCTCTGAAACTGGATCCAAGGGTTTCTTATCTTTCCAGCTAGTTTTGGGAGTGTGCAGGGGATACCTTGGAGGGGAGAAATGACCTCCTCCCATTTGGGGCAGATTATAGTGTTTACTAGGGATATTCCCAAAGCTACATCCTCATTGCTAAACTGGCAGATTTTAACTGAGCAGATAAGAAAATTCTCTGAACTCTTTTGTGCCAAGGACTTAAGATACAAGAGCACTAGAAGTTTAAGAAAAAATGCTAAAATATTTGGCAAGCTCAGTTGCCTGTATAGATGATGCCACTTTGTGACTTTTTATATACAAATATATTATCATATATTTAATAGGCATTCACCTGCTGTCCTTCAGTGCCTTCTGCTGTGACCATTGCAACAGAGTGTGTTCCAGCAGAAGAAATAACTGCATCATGAGCAGGGACTGTGATGGTGGTGCCATCTTGTGTTACCATGGTGATAGTATTTCCAAGGGCCTGCATGTCAGCCTGGGATATATTAACCTGAAATAGAGTATGATTTTTTAATTCCAGTACCAGCATTACATTTGTGTCAAAAACTAATTCATACATTATGCATTTCCAGCTAGAATTAAGTGAATTTTTCCATGTAAGAATTAAAGAAAGTAACCACTAAAATACAGATTACTAGCACTAAACAAAGAAAAAGAACTGAAACCCTTAGATGTTTTCCCATTAGGATGATAATATATTTATTTTATTAGTGTGCCAGATTTAAATTACAGAAGCAAATAAATTTTAATATATTCCACTCACTCATCAGTTATCTACTGGTCAAATAAAACAAGAAGAAAAAAAAGGAGTCTAGGGAGATATTCTCCTGAGAGATATAATATTACCTGACCACCATCCCTTCACCTAATTCTACTTCTTAAAATAGTTCAAATAGTTCTTTTCTTCTCTATAACAAGCTCTATAACGATATGACACCTATTTTGTGTAGGACCCTTTCACTAATTAATGCTTAGAACAATTTGGGGCCAGAATAAATTCATTGTCTAACACTTTAAAGTAAAATACACATTTTAAACTAAACATATACTAGTTAATCTTTAATTAGGTTTTCCAATACTTGCATACAATCAAAAAAGGGTTCCTAAAAGGAAAAATCAGCTGCAATCCAGCACTGCTTGCAATCCTGAAGTAGCTACAAGATGAAACTATGACAGTCTTTCATCCAATTCCCCCAACTCGTCTTTTCTAATTTGCTGGGCTCCCTCAAAGCTAGCCACTTCCTAGTTGATAGTCAGCAGAGGGACTAGCAGACAAACATTTAGCTATCTTCCTATTGCTGGCAGGCATCTGCGGGAACCTTCAGAGGCTGTCAGCCTGGAGGTCCCTGCAGATGATTTCGTTGCTGTAAAATCCAACTTCTGCAACAATGAAAAAATGATCTGCAATGGCATATCCCATTTACACCATAGTAATTCACCAACAGGATGCCAGCCATCACCTTCTATTTTGTTGGGATGGCTTTAACTTGACCAGTACTTACATGTTGGGTTCCATCTTGGGAAATAAGTGCCACTTGCTGGCTTAGTCCTGTCTGTGTCACTGTAGCAACCTGTGCAGAAACGACATCCTCTCCCTCAACACCTGTTACATAAGTTATCTGAGGTCCTTTGAGAATATCATCACCTTGACCTATTTAATTAAAGGAAGATGGACTTAGTTCCTATGAAGCCTACGCTAAAATTGAGATGAAGCTATCTTCTTTGCATGCAAAATAAAACAAGCAAATTGGCTTTTATATTGTATTTTAATCTAAAATAAACTAGCAGTAAGATTTATTTTTTGTTAAACATTAATCTCTGCCTACCAGAACTGGGGCATAAAAATATTATCCGTGGTTTATTAAAAAAATTATTAATTAACAAACATATTTTCTCTCCAAGGGGAAAAAAAGCCTGCATTGTGTCACAGGTTCTGTACTAGTGCAGGATCTAAAAACTGTTTAACTGAAGTGAAATGCAAATATTCATTTTCACTTTTCTTTTGCATGTAGACATCAGAACCCAACCATTTACTTTAAAAGGGCTTAAGTGTGTATACTTGTCCCTCCACATTTGTGGCTTTGACTGTTGCAAATCTGATTATTCACATATTTTATTAATATGTTCTCTCTAGAAATATCTAAGTCCTCCAACACAATTCTGTGGTCAACTTTAACCAAAAGTTGCACTGAAGGACCTAAAGATTCCTAGAGAGAACACTCCACTAGGCATTTGTAGTTCCTGTAGTTCCTCCAGCACAATGCTATGGTCAGTAGTTTTTTGTAGGGCTTTTGGGCTATGTGGCCATGTTCTAGAAGAGTTCCTTTCTGACGTTTTGCCAGCATCTGTGGCTGGCATCTTCAGAGAGGTTCTCTGAAGATGCTAGCCACAGATGCTGGTGAAACGTCAGAAAGGAACTCTTCTAGAACATGGCCATAGCCCGAAAGACCTACAAAAAACTATGGATGCCAGCCATGAAAGCCTTCAACTCTATAATCAGTGTCTGGCAGATGTTGACCACAGAGTTGCCCTCCTGGAGGACCTAGAGATTCCTTGAGAGGTATTCTCTCAGGTCCCTTCTGTGAGTATAACAAGTTTGGGGGAGGGGAACCTAGAGAGCTAGCAGGAGTGAAATACAATGGAGAAAAATTGGTAAGTTTGGAAAAAGAGAAACAGAAGATGGAATTCAATGTTGTATTGGGACCAATGATATTTAAGTCTGCATCCCTGAGTAAGGGATGGACAATAAAGTGATGCAATTAAATTATTCAGAGTAGCAGACTGAGATTTCTGGAAATGGAAATGCTCCCTGTGTTTGAAAGAGATCAAGATCTAGAAGCAGTTCCTGCTTGAGTAAGGCATTCAGATTCCAAAGCACAAAAAGAAAATAGGGACACATATTCCAGCCTAGAACAGGAGTCTGTGTCCCCTTACCAGCTGACAGGTAAGGTTAGAACAGATGCTCTAACCAGATGAATAGTTGTAATGCTCCATATGACAATGAACAATTGAGTTTTAGCTGTTGTGGAACACTCTGTCTGTTCTATCAGCTCTGTTTTATCAGCTGAATACAATTACATTTCCCAAAACCTTCTCTGTTGACATAGGAAAGTTAGAACACTATAGAATCTTAATGTCTGAATAAGACTGTTTCGCAACCCAAGATCTCTTTTATAGGAAACTACTGTAAGTTTATGTGAGAACTTTCAATTCTACCCCCATCCCTTCCTTGCCCTCTCCTTTATATATTACTAACACTGAATGTCACTTGCCATTTTGGTGCTCTAATCAGCTCTATATATAGTAGCAACAAAAAGAGCAAAATCTACACAAGGGATAAATGTATGGGCCTTTCAAAACAGAAGGATTCCTTTTGCCCCTGGTATTCTTTCAGCCCAGCCCAGCATTTCTGCTGACAGAATGAGGGAAGGGGCATTTTGTTGTTGTTGTTGATTCCTGACCATTACCATCCGGAGCACTCCATTTCACTCTGAAAATTGGCTCTGGAGGGTCCTCAACTGTGTGGGATGTCATGATATCAAGACTACATAGAGACAGAAGAATCAGCCAGTATTACTTCCTTGCTCACTAACTATAAGCAAAACATAAGGTCTCTTCAGGGAATGCTCTCATAGATGGAAAAGAACCTGGATCTAAACTATTGACTATAAACCTGGTCACTCCATCTCAGAAAGGGGATTGTGAAACTAGAATAAATGTAGAAAAATGCAACCAAAATGAGGGGGATGTAGCAAAGAAAAGCTAAAGTGTTTGGTCTTTGTAGTTTGGAGGAATCTACACAATAAGAGGGCATATTAGAGGTTTATAAATGTATACACAGTATGGGAAAAGTAAACAGATTATTTTTCCTCTCTCTACCACTATACTGGATTACAAAATCACTTCTGATTGGAAGTACTGTATTAGCTTCAGGAAAAAGCGCTTTTACACACGATGCACAAGCCTCTGTTCATCAGCGCTCCCCTGCATAGAAAGTAGCTGTCAATTACGTATTTTGAATGGGACAAGCTAGACAGTGTAACTTCCACTATTTAAAAAGGAAAATCACAGCAAACTAGCACTTTCCTACGAATTTTAAAAACACAGATACCTATAGTTTGAAAGCACCCACAGAACCTTGGAGGTATGTACAAATAAAGCATTTACATTTCTTTTTCTAATGTTTTAACTTCCATGTTAAGATGTTATGAGTTGGAAAAAACTGAATGGAAAATGATAATCCCATACCTGGAGGTGGCTCAAAAAATGTTTCTGGCTCTTCCTCTATTGGTTCGGTGTCATTGTGTGCTGTCCGCTTGTGCATTGCAAGGGTAGAAATCTGTTTGTATGTTTTCCCACAGTGATTACAATTATAAGGTTTGGAATGTGTATGTACAACATGATGTTTGTATAAACTGGAATATTCTGTAAATCGCTTATCACAGCCAGGGACTGTACACACATAAGGTTTCTCTCCTAAGTAGGAAGATACAAGTATTGGGGAAGAAACATGAATGTTTATATTAAAATTTATATTAAAATGACAGCAGAAGCATGTTTTAGGTTATGGAAGCAGAAGGTAGTTTCTATGTTTCCTGAAAAATACCAATGATACACTTTTCCTTTAATATATGATCCTCTCCCCAATCCACATTCCCACAGTGCAACCATCATACAACTTATTTCACTCCATGTTAAAAAAAAAAGTGTGGCACAACACTAAGGGTCAGAAGAAGAATTATGAGCTCATCATAACAAGAAGACCACCACAATACATTAAAAATGCATTTATTAAAAATGGTGTTTGACATTTTATGAGGAGCAAGTAACTCCTATGGGCAAATGTATACTTAGAGTAAAATTTGGGTAGGCCTCTCAGTTTGTCTACATTATTACTAAATTCATCAAGGCAAATCACAGCAAATTGGCTTAAGCGGCCACACGTTCCCTCATTCTGAGTTTGCCTTGTTGTAAAATGGTAGCCCACAAGCTAGTTTCCTCAAATCATTTTTGGACATGGCTGCTCCGCATTATTATTATTTTTTCTTCATGTCCATCAAGCATGCGAACATGCATTTCTGCCTTAGTCTAGGACACTCCTCTGGCTTCTTTTTTTTTACCACAGGGAGAATGGCCTTTGGCCGTCACTAAAGCTAAAGTGCAGATACAGGTATAAATATGTCCCAAGTAGATATACTGATACCAGTTATGTACATAAATGCAGCACCCTTTAAAATGGGTAATGAGCCTCTCAAAACTTCCTATCTCTTGAGAACTGTAACTTCCTGGAGGGAATAATCATGTGACTGCTGGACCCTCTGTCCCACCACAAATTCCTCTCTCTTCTGCCAATGTGAATCCACTGCTCATGCAGCTGCTCATCCAAATTTTCCAGGAAAATCAGAGAAAAATCAAGATTATTATTTTTTTTATATTAAAGCCCTTAGGTACCTAAAAGCCCCATATCCACTGAGAACTGTTCAGAATGTCATGTATTCAGATCACTGCCAATTTGATGTGAGAGAGAGGTTTTTTTTAATAGTATAAACAACCCTGTGGCGTCCTGTCTTGAGACTGGGGACTAAGGAATGCTGGAAAAGGGTATTAATTTGTACCAAATATTTTCCAAAAATCTAGCTGATATGGGGAAATTTTGTATAGGAAACAAGCACAGAGAGGAAAGAATTGAAACCAACATGGGTAAGAAAATTATATTATATTTCTGCTTTCCATGATCCGTTTCAGGGTCCCATATGGTTACATTTCTAAAAAACAGAACAAAGCAAACAAACCAGAAAAACTGAGCCGAGAAAATGGCTAGTACGCAGCATGCATTTCAAATTTTGTGCTGTTTCACCCTGGTTTTATTTGCTGTGTATCCACAAATTTGAGCAGGAGGAGGAGAAGGAAACTGCTGCAAAGAAATCCTACAACAGTAATTTTCTACTGCTATCTTCAAAACCACTGCAGCATTACAAAAATCACAAGGTCTTGGCCAAGACCTTTTGATTAATCCAATCCCAGTTGAATCCTCTCCACCTCATCATTAGGATAAAATGAAGTGCAAGGCATGTACACATGTTCTCAACTGTTCCACAATCTTTCTACACAACACAGTTTTCAAAGCTCTAAAAGTTCAAGTCTACAGTCTATGACTAGGTATTTAACACTTCCATTTAGTGTAGCAGTCTTTGGGCTAGCCCTCGGCCTCTGTTACAGAAGGAGCCCTGGTGCTGCAGTGGTTAAATGCTAGTACTGCAGCCACAATGTTGTAAGTTCGATCCTAGAGGAGGGCTCCAAGGTCCACTCAGCCTTCCATCCTTTTGTAGGTCAGATAAATGAGTACCAAGATTGTTGGAGACAATTGGCTTACACATTGTAAATTGTTTAGGGAGTGCTAGTTCACTGATAAGCAACATAGAAATTTATTTGCTATTGCTGCATTAATGTTATTTTGCATTTTCTCCATTGCCTCCTATCATAATGAGAAAACATTCTGAATTCAGAATTAAAAGAATGGTCTCTTATTTTTGCAGGAAGACTTAAGTTATTATATCTGACACTCAACTAGGGAGAAGTTCTTAGAGATACAGCTTGATGTAAAATGCTATAAAGTATAATTCAAATACCTGTATGTATTCTCACATGATTCTTGTAATTAGTTGCACTCGCAAATGCTCTCCCACATCCTGGCTCTGTACAATAATATGGTCTTTCCCCTGTATGTGTCCTGATGTGAACCTTTCTGATGTTAGATGTTGTAAATGACCTACCACATCCTTCAAAGGGGCATTTGAAGGGCCTTTCACCTAGAAATACAAAAACAAAGGCAGGCAAATCAGATTTTTAAAAATCTTCTGAAGCCTAAGTTCAGTTGTGCTTCAAAAATTTGATACTACATCTATTACTATTACTAAGCAGAATGTGTAACTGCACTTAAGTTATAAAGCTAATTACAGGTACAGTTTTAAGTACTAGAAAGTGGCCCTTTGAATTCTGTGGAACTGACTTGTCATTAAACATACTAGTACTTATAGTTTCATCCTATTTATATTTATTTCAGTGAACATAATGGCTGTAACCCATGGTCATATGTGCAGCAAAACTTCCTGTACATATGCAGTTCTTGTCCATTTATATTTTAGCAATTTTTACATCCTCTCTACCAAACTAATAAACTTGGAGTGTTTCAGTGTGGCTTGCAAGTTCAGTATCAATTACAGCTAGTGTAGACAATGTTGATAGAGAAATTCTACTGTAAACATAAGCTATCATTTGCATTGTGTTTTTGCCTTCACTGTCCTGTGACCAAAATGCTGAATGTGCATACATAATAGGGTAGAAGTCATTAGAAACTGCTGAGTATATCTACTTATAAGCTACCCATTAGCTGCAGTGTTTAGGCTACTTTGTGAATTATCCCTTTTCCATAATTAAACACTGTTCTGATACTCAAGAAATGGAAAAATATTTTTAAAATTGGAGGGGCAGTGATGGTGGGGATTTGAGGTAATTTCAACTTTTTCAAGTGTATCAGCAGACCCTTTCTCTTATACCATTTAAATATGTTCATAGTTTCAGTGTGGTTTGTCATGAAGCACGAAGAATTGCTGCTTCAAAACAAAAAATATGCATTTTGGTAACTGCATGATTTTTTGAACTGTGGTCATGGCAAATATTAAGCAATGTTCAATTATCCATCTGTAAACCCAATAATACTATATAACAGCATTGATGAATACAGTATATTGGTTAATATTCCAATTAGCCCTGACCTGAAGTTCCAATTAGCCCTAACCAGAATAATGATAAAAACTAATGGTCAAGAGTATCTAGATGTCTTTGGTATATAGATTAAATGACTAGTATTAAACTCACCCATGCTGCTATTCAAAGAAAAAAAATCTGTTTCCTGTCTGACTTACATAGAACTATATTATACAATAAGAACAATAACCCTACAATTAATGTTACATTGCTGGCGTACCCTCATGCTCCTCTGCTGTATTTTCTCATGGGATTTTGTTAAGACCTGTCGATTCTCTGTATACTCTCATGCCACAGAGAGAAGCCTAAGAGGGATGGGTGAAAGCACAATTTTTATAATTCAATGTATTACTGATATAGCTATTAAACACCTGACTATTAGTGTATAGGAAAAGGCCTTAAACGTATTTCTTGAAAGGTAACTTTTAGTTTTTTGGTAAAATAATTTCCTTAAGTAAGGTTTATCAGTCCCCTGTCAAAAAGATGCATAAGTTACTTAGCACTGTGTATTGTGCTGCAGTCAGAAAATAACTGATCTATATTTAGATCCATCCAACAGCAGCAATTCATCTAAATCTAAATAATAGCATTGTTCAAAAATGCTACACAACCTGTTTGCAAATCCTGTCATTGAAACTCTTTTATTTGTTCCAAGAGCACAAACAGGTGGGACATGGTTATATTAGAAGTCAAAAGCTGGACTCTAAGGAAGAAGATCCAAATGAGAATATACTTGCCTTTCTCATTCCCATAAGCCCTTCTTCATCTTCCAAAGATATTCCACAACAGTTGTAAACCAGAGTACTACATTATGAGCTAAACTGAACAGGACAGAACTTTGTTTTTGTGGAGATGCATGACTTAAAGCAGTGTGTGGGAGTTTTATGCTGGGCAGACCTCTCTCCCCAGTTGTTTTCTCTCAGTTGGGCTCTAAGACTGGAAGCAACCCCTGCTGGAAGAAAGAGTGCTGGGGAGAGGAGCTGTGAGCAAAATGTGGCAGGCAGGCAAAGGGTTCACTATCCACTATCATGGAGTGGGCAAGTTGAGCCCTCCGGATGCTGCTAGACTAGAATTCTCATAAGTCCTAGCCAGAACAGATAATGCTATGGGATGATGTGATTTGCAGCCCAACATTATCTAGAGGGTCACAAGGTGCCTGCCTATCACCTGCAAAATCTTTGCTTTCAATTGTCCACATCCCACTTTATATGGGTTTGGCACATTCTAACATATAGGTTGTGCTGCTACCACAGCACAGATTAATCTTTAGGTGTACAACTAAAAGTGAAGAGATGAGTTTTGCAACATTAGGAAAGGGAACCTAAACCATAAATATCAGTGATTTTTGTATTGGGGCAGTAAAACAGAGTAAAATGTTGAGATTAAAGAGTAACAGTTTCTTTGCACATAAATATAATGGGGACAGCTTAACAATAATGCATTAACATAACATGTCTACATACAGCTGTATTACATAGATATACTTACTAACACTATGACTGATGGTTGCTCTCAATTAGAGCACAATTGTATGAAGGAGTCTTACCAGAATATGAAGTCTCAGTATTTGTGAAGTAGATGTAATGTGTATATTTTAGAGACAGATAGAGGTAACATATATCAACTTGTTTGGATTGGCTGTTGTGCAGTTGTAAAGGATGATGGGAATTATAGCTGCTGATTATTTGTTTTTCTTCGGATGCCATAAATTAAATTAACCTCTTCCCGAAATATTATATCATATGAACCAAGAAACTAAGCATTTTAGAAATGCATCCCTCTGTACACTGCATGTGTGGTGTAGTGGTTGAGCACTAGACTAAGACTCTGTATATGATGGCTCAAATCTCCACTCAGCCATAGAAACTCATTGGGAGGCCTTAGGCAAGTCATACTCTCAGCCTTGGAGGAAGGCAAGGACAACCCCCCCACCCCACCCTGAACAAATCTTGCCAAGAAACCCTCTTGATAGATTCATCTTAGGGTCTCTGTAAGTCAGAAATGACTTGATGGCACACAACAGCAAAAAGTACTGGGCATTCTGGTAAGGTCCTGATTAGATTACAAGAATATGCTGGGCGTGGGAATATAAAATTATTCAGAAACATCAACTTGTACAAGACACAGGAGAGGGATTGTTAATGTTAAGTGCCAGTTTCCTCCTTTAAAAGGCTGCACATTTCTCTCTTAACATCAATTTACTCAGATGTTATAATCATTTATGGAGGTGCATCCATGGTATCTCCTCATATTAGAGATGATGAAGGTAACAAACGAGAGAGGGTTTTTTTCATGGTGACCTCCAGTTGCAAAACAGCCTTCCAGATAAATCTATAGCAACACATTTTACTGTATATGCTTAATTAATGTGACAACCCCCCCCCCCCGGTTTTAAAAAAACATGATGATGATTGTTATTGGTAGTACTGAATTGTATTGTTCTTTATGGTTATTATAGGTTTAGACTGCTTTCTGAAATTTTAAATGTTTATTATTTGCACTGCAATGAGACAGGCATGCAGTTTGCAAATATTGTGCAAAAAGAATTAACAGTGCAATCCTATATATGTCTACTCAGACATACAACCCATTGACCAAACTGGAGTTACTCTCTGCTTTAAGCTTCAAATGGAATTGCTGGAACAGGTCGGAAAACAGGCTTACCCTGAAGTCACAACAGGCCAAATTGTGGTCAAATTGACCCCATTAAGTCCCTCTTTTGTCCAAAATTTGTTATTATGAACAGATTAACAAAAACTGTCTGCCCTAAAATAAAAATACCTGTATGTGTTCTGATGTGTTTCTGTAAGTCTCCTGAAGTCTTGAAGGACTTTGTGCAGTTTTCTTCTGAACATCGATATGGCTTCTCTCCAGTGTGGGTTCGGACATGGCTTTTTAGTCCATAACCTTGACAAAGATGGTATTAATGTTTAAAAGTATAAAATACATGAATGCCAAAAATGTCCCGGGTATAACTGAAAGAAGTGTTAATCACTTCTTAATCAACTTTTTATACCAATGCAGTTATGTCATTTCATAATTGCTTTTTATATTTTGTTCCTGTCTGAAGATCAGTTCAGGACATCCACTGTTTTGACTGACAGATATTGAAAAAATAAATGTTAAACACATCATCATAATACAAATTATTACTCAACCCAACACCAAATAATACATCTGAGAGATTATTTTTTTCTTACCTAATGTATGCATTTTGTTCTTTTATTTTTTTTATTAGGCTTAAAAAAACAGTAAGACAGGCAGTTGCAAGTTCTCATAAATAAAGGCACACTAGGAATTCTATGGCCTTACCTGTGGCAAATGCTTTTCCACAACCTGGATGTTCACATTGATATGGCCGATCTCCTGTATGTGACCTTTCATGTACCTGTTGAAAAATATCATTTTTATGTGTTTATCCTGCAAATATGTAACTTTTCACTATCCCTACCACTTGCCCCAGGGTCCCATGAAGTAATGTCATCTTTTCAAAAAGCCCTAATACTCATATAAGTAGCAAAAGGCAAAGGATCCTGTGTTGAATGGGAAGCTGGAACAGGATCTACAAAACCCTTCTTAACCAGCTGCTTTGTGTGCACAACTTGGCTGCTATCACAAACACTCAGCATCCTGTGTAAAGATAGTGGCATTCTTCTTGCAACCTGGTAGCCCAAACATTCAGGTGCTTAACATTTGTTAAGGAGGGGGGGTTACACAGCAACCATAACTTAAAGATGTGCTGACTGTAAGAGGAGAAGGAATAAGATGGAAGTCTCTTCTCCCCACTGAACTATTCTTATGTTTGCATAACACCCTGTGTCAGTCAAATCACTCTGCTGGTTGATCTCAGCCAGCAGAATAGCCAAAAAGCAGTAAAGAAGGAGTGCTTTGAGGGAGAAGCTCAGTTACATCAAACCCAAACCTCCTCCAGCCCAAAAACCCAGTCACTACACTGACACCATGTTAGGCCAGGGCTGTTCTAATTTCCTGCATCCCCAGGCTGAGGGGTTTAGAATAAAGACAGCTCCTGCTAGACTAGTGTTCACTCAACTAACCCTCAGCCATCTTTGTGAGTTAAGACTGCAGTTTTATTCACAACACAGGCATCCTGAAGTGTATCTTGATATTCCCCCCATTACCTTTCTTTCTTTCTTTTCTTTCTTTAATTTATATCCCACCTTTCTTCCAATATGGGATTCAAAACAGCTTACAATAATTTTAAAATAAATAAATCACAGTATTATTTTATAAACATGGTTAAATCAGATTTTAAAATTTACATGATTCCTGTATCCAGCCCTGGTTAACACTCTGGAAGCAGCATTTTGGACTTGCTAAAGTTTCCTAATAGCTTCCAAAGGCAGTCTCTTGTCCAATACTGTACAATATGTTACACTGGTCCAAACAGGATGTAAAGGCTTGTAGCAAGATCTGACTTCTCAAGGAATACGTGCAGCTGGCACACTAGTTTAAACTGTGCAAACACACTACTGGTCACTGCTGAAACCTGAGCATCCAGGCTTAGTTCTGAATCCAAGCTGTGAACCTAAAACTTCAGGGGAAATGTAACCCCACCCAGCACAGGCTGAATCCTAATCTGCCTTTTGACTTACCAAAAGCACCTGTATACTGTCTACATTGTTTCAATTAGTTCACCTTCATCCAGTCCATTACTGATAGCAGACACTGGTTTAGTACAGAAATAGCTTCCTTGGGATCAGATGATGACACTGAACCCCAAGACTCTGGAAGACCTCTCCCAGCAGTTTCATGTAGATATTAAACAGCATGAGGGAAACCATAGGCCAGTGGGGATGGTGTCAAACAAGCATTTCCCTGCAGCACGTTCTGAGTCTGCCCCACCCCCTGGAAAGACTGGTGCCACTATAAAATAGCATCCCAAAGTCCCAGCCCAAAGAGGCAACTCAGAAGGATATCATGATCAATGGTTATCAAAACCCACTGAGAAGTCCAGCAGAACCAACAAAAAGCTATCTCTGTTTCACAGGCAGGCCTGAAATCAGATTGAAATGGATCTGCATCATCATCATCATCATCATCATCATCATCCTTTATTTATACAGCGCTGTAGGTTTACACAGTGCTGTACATATAAACTTATAATTATAATTATAATGTTTCATCCAAGTCCTGAAGCACATTCTAGAACCTTGCTCAAAGAAGGGAAACTGGAGACTAGTGAATAATTCTCTAGTGGAGTCTAAGGGGTATTTTTCCCCAATAATGGCTTCATCACAGTCTCTTTTAGGCAAAATGAAAATCTGCCCTGAGGCATCCTCTACTCTCCTTACTCAATCTGCCAGTAGGCACAGGATGACTCTTACCTCTCCAAGGATTCTTTATATATTAATCTGCCAAACTAAGTTGCCTGTGCAAAGAAAAAGCCTGGGTCTCAACATACCAGAGCACAAGCAACCCTGGGTTGAAGATACAAATTAAAAATGCTACCTGTCCAATTTTGGGTACATTTGCATGACTTTCTGACCACAACCTTATTGCCTAGAGTGACCAGAAGGCCTGAATACTTCTCGTTATTACCTTGAGATGGTGAGCAGTAGTATACAGTTTTCCACAGCCTTCATAATCACACCGGAAAGATTTGTCTCCAGTTGATTGTTTTGTGGTCACTCTTGTACTATGGCTTTGTAAGACAATCTAAAAGGAAAGAAATTACAACATGGTATGCATATACACACACATACACATATTCTTGAAGAATTATGTTGGCAAAAAACCAAAGTCCACTAAAATGTTGCATAGTTTCATTAGCAGAGGTGTCAATATTTTCTTATTAATTTATTTACTGTTAAATTATAGAAACACAGAGGTGTGCTGCAACAATACCCCCAAAAAGCACGTAAAGGGATCTTGTAGCATTTTTGAGATTAACTTGAAAGAAAGAAGTTTGTAGCATTAGCTTTCATGAGCAGGACTACATCATGCAAGTAGATCCAGTCTATGAAAGCTTGTACTACAAACTTCTTTCTCTCAGTCTCAAAGGTGCTATGAGATCCCTTTGCATACTGATCCAGACTAACATGGCTATGTCTTTAAATATCACCCCCAAAAGTATGTATTTAAGCTTCAAAAACATATTCTGCATTTGTGAAACTATCAGATATTAACATTTCTGTCACATGATTTATGAACATGTTGTGCCTTTTGGGGGGGGGGGATGGAATCTAATTTGTTTATAGACATGAGTCCTTTGTTAATACGACTTGTAAGCCTATGCTCTTTTTTCAAGAGATGGACATTGAAGAGCACATTACCACAGACCTATGGCCAGAAGTGACTCGATAGTTCCTTTCTAATCCGGTGTTAAAAGACTTCTCTCCCCACAACACCCCACGTTTAAATCCAGTTCCTTTCCAATCTTGTGTTAAAAGACTTCTCTCCCCAGCAAACCCCACATTTAAATCCACTTCCTTTCCTATTGAGTGTTAAAACACTTTTCTCCTCCAAAAGCCTCACATTTAAATCCACTTTTTTCCCTTTCCAATCCGATTTCAAAGCCTTCTCCTCCAGCACCAGAGAGGTGATGCTAAGTGATCGGGAGAGGTTTGGAGAAGATGAGAGGGGGAAGTGGTGTGTTCCCCTTTAGATGCTTTGTTATAGCCTCTTTAAGTTCTGCCCTCAACTTACCACAGGTCATGCCAAAATCCATGATTTTGATCCTAAATCCTTCCCTCGATTTATACATAGAATCATAGAGTTGGAAGAGACCACAAGGGCCATCCAGTCCAACCCCCTGCCATGCAGGAACTCTCAATCAAAGCATCCCCGACAGATGGCCATCCAGCCTCTGTTTAAAGACCTCCATGGAAGGAGACTCCACTACACTCCAAGGGAGTTTGCTGCACTGTCGAGCAGCCCTTACTGTCAGAAAGTTCCTCCTAAGGTTGAGGTGGTATCTCTTTTCCTGTAGCTTGCATCCATTGTTGCGGGTCCTAGTCTCTGGAGCAGAAGAAAACAAGCTTGCTCCTTCCCCAATATGGCATCCCTTCAAGTATTTAAACAGGGCTACCATACCACCTCTTAACTGTCTCTTCTCCAGGCTAAACATACCCAGCTCCCTAAGGCATTCCTCATAGGGCATGGTTTCCAGACCCTTCAACATTTTAGTCACCCTCCTCTGGACATGCTCCAGTTTCTCAATATGTTCATGTTGTTAAAAAAGGTATCTTCTGGGTCTAAAATGCCCAAGGCCAGAAAACATGGTGAAAATGTTGGGGGTGGGAGCAAATGTGGGGAAGGTGTGTGAACCTCTGATCTCCTGGGGGGCTTAATGTTGCCCTCCCCTACTCTATGCCACCCCATTCAAGAGGATGTCTCAACCTTCAAAAGGTGTTTGGGAGAAGCTTAGGGTTGGGAAAGAATCACTTCCCATCCATTTTCTTATGCCAGTGGTTCTCAAAATGTATACTTTTCTTTAAACCATTAAACTCCATCAAATCTTATCTAATTAGATATACTTTATGTTTTATACAAAAATCCCGGACATAAATGACTCTGTGAGGGATGTAGAATAATAGAATCATATAATGCATTCCAGATCTAACCAATCTGGAATGCATTCTACAGAAGGAGTAAACATTTTCTCTCATATATATATATATATATATACACACATCCATCTTATTGCGAATCAATTAAATTATACAATAGTATATACCTGCATTTTTTTATCTTGTTCATTGTCACCTAGCATCCCAGTGCTGCTAACATTGTCACTTCCATCAATTGATACCTATAGAAAAAAGCAGAAACATCTTGAAATAATTATTTGCTATCCAGTTTTACACAATATCAGATCTCTATGAAACCAAAAAACAAGTACTCTCATGCAAGAAATTAAGTAGCATATTTCCAACAATTGTGTTAAAGAGAAAACAGAATATTAGAACGTCCATTAATACCTTTTAAAATTATGATCTCTAAAACTGCATTTTCCCCCATTTTGAGGGTAAGTTTATATATATATATATATATATATATATATATATAAACAGACATTTATAAAACAACACATTCCAGACCAAAAAACAAAACAAAAACTAAATAGTCTAAGTAAGAACTAATTCAAGAATGGGTTATGCCAACTCTTCCAGTTTAATAAATAAATAAACATGACAAATTCAGAAATAATAATAATAATATTCCAGTTCACGAAAATATTATTTGTAGAAAGTGTAAAAATAAGTAAAATAATTAAACTATTTCTGAGAGAATTATTCCCTAACATGTTTTAGCTACAATCTTGGGGTAATTGTTCTTAACGAGTATAGGCATAATCTCAGTTAATAAAGCCTCTGACAAAGAAACTCCTTTATACAAATTCTCTTTATGGGAGCCCAGCACAGCCCCTCCTTTTTCTTAGCTTCTGTCTAACTGCAAGTGTGTTTGTTTATTTGATCATTGTTTGTTTCAGCACTGGCACGGGAGGATGGTGAAGGAGGGCTGAAAAAGACAGACTTTCAAAGTTGGCTTGCAGTAATGTCTGCAGAAAACTATGCAATAAAGCTTGACCTGGGAAAGAATGGGATTCTGCTCTAGGTGATCGTATGGTAGCTATGTGTGTTTATGCACAACAGGCGAGGTAAACAGCTGCCTCCAAAATCACTTACTGAGCATGTGTTAAGAGCAAAACAGAAAGAATAAGAAAAATATTTGGTAGGAAAGAACTTGCATTGCGCACAGATGTAACACTCAACTCATCTCTATCTTTAATTAAGGAAAACAGAGAAGGTCATAGAATTAAGTGCTCCCTTTCACAAGCTCCACACACCACACACATCCCCCCCGAAACAGGAATTCTTGATGGCTGTAAGCTTAATGCACGGCTACATCTACATTAGAGTAAGGCGCGAAACCGACGGAGCAAATAAAGCGGCTTCCAGCTGCTTTGGCGGCATGGCATTTAGATGATGCATGCCCCCAAAGCACCCAGAAGCCACTCTGAGATTGGCTAAGGTGGCCCGAAGCTACTAGAAAAAGGAATGGCAAACAGCCGCTCCTGGCAACAGCCTGTTTGGGACCGCAGCAATGGCCTGCTTCAAAAGAGGGCTGTCTGGTCACCGCAGCCTCTGGCAACTTCTTTTGACCCATCTCCTTTGCCCCTTAGTTGCATTAACCAAATTCAGCTTCAAAATCAATTATGATACAATTGTTGTTGCTGCTGCGTGCCTTCAAGTTTTTTCTGACTTATGGTGACACTAAAGTGACCCTATCATCGGGTTTTCTTGGCCAGATTTGTTCAGAGGAGGTTTGCCATTGCCTTCCCCTGAGGCTGAAAGCATGTGACTTGCTCAAGTTGGGTTTCATAGCCCAACTAAGAATTGAAGCAGAGTCACTGTCCAACATACAAGCCACTACACTATGCTGTCCCTCAGTAATTCAATCAGTAATTATTGTATTACTGAATTACCAGTTGACAAGTATTAATTACAATCAAATACTGGTCTAACAGACAGAAGTCTACCTCTGTAACAATAGCAAACTGTACAAAATTAATACAATATATGTAAACGTACTACAATGTTGAATTAAGTTAGAAGTATCCGAACTGTATCGTGTAGGAAGCAAGATGTCTTACATTCACTACCATAAGTTGGAAAGGCTGAAAATGTGTGTAACACAATGTGTGTAACTCAAACATAAAATATGTATACATATACAATGCCACATATAAAATATCATAATAATTAGCTCATCTCCAAATGTACCTTGGCTGCATATTGTTCCAAAGCACTGATAGTATCTGGATCGATGGTAGCATCTCCTGTGTGAAGACCAGCCACTGTGCCATCAGCCTGAATAGCTAAGATGGTATCTGACTGTGGCATCTGCACTGTATGGTGAATGTAAGCAGTGGTCCCATCCTCCAGCTGTACTGCTTGTAGGGCACTCTGGTCATAACTGTCTGAGAAATTATTTTTAAAAACATTAAGGGACAAATCCCACTGCTATGTGTATTTCCTAAAAACATGGACACAACTAAGGAAATAATAATGTTGCAAAACCTCAGTTCATTTCAGCTGCATGGAATTAGATTTTTTAAAATGATATAGAAAATTTGTTTGCAACAAGGTTGGGTCCCTAATTCAAAATGCTTGGGACCTTGCGATACCAGTATTTGCATATGTGTAATACACAATATACAGCACCAGTATCATAGTACAATGGGCTCTCATATCAGTGGACTTTCCACCTCCAGATGTGAGCATCCACAGATCACCATTCCCCATACTATTTAATGGCAGCACATGAACACCACACTGCTGACATGGGCACGCACACATCGTCCACTGGATAATATGGGACTTGAGCTTCTGTGGTTTTTCCCATCCTTGGCGTGGGCAAGGGTTGCCAAAGTTGCCAAATCCCCATGGATGGGAAGGGCCTGCGTAATGGATTTGCGATGACTGACGGAGATGCAAGACTGGAGAGAGACGGAGGATCTATAAAATGGCGGGAACTGAAGTGTAGTACTCGGTGCAAATCCATGCCTTCCACTATTTCACAGATCCTTGTGTCTCTCCTTATGTCTCGTTTGCTCAAAACTTCTGTAGTGTATGAGAAACATAGCTGGAGAGAGTAAGGATCTGAGAGCAAACAAACAGGCATGCTGCAGCCATAGCCTCAAAGGCAGCAGCAAAAAGTTGGTAGGGGAGGGGGGAGTTTTTGAATTCAAATTTTCAGCATGGAGGTGCTCAATCTGTTTTATTTTTTATTTTCTTGCAATATCCTCACTGGATCTTCCAGAACAATGATTTTAACTTGCTTATTAATTAATGAATTCTGGATGAACAAATTCACACAATAGCTGTTACAATAAAAGTATTCGTTTTCAATATTTCTAACATATCAGAGGGCTACATAGAAAATATATGAAACTTATTCCCTTACTTCCTTCAGTGGGAGCCTTCACTGAGTTTTGGTCCCATCTATGAGGATAGGAACCATTCATGGGTAACAATCTATCATACTTCATATACTAAAAAAACCTTACTTTGCATTTACTTTGGTGAAAAATAAATCACACATCTAATGTAACTTACCTTTTGAAGTGTGATGGATAAAGGCTGTTGTTCCATCTTCAAGCTGAACTGCCTGTCCATCTTCTAAACGAAGACTGTCTCCTGTGTCAGAAGAGGGAAATATGTTTTAGTTACACCGAGCATTTATGAATTCCAAGACCAGATTTTAAAGTCCTGTCAGTATATTCTCTGTATTAGATAATATATTAGTTAAGAAAAACAAACTGCATATTATAGCAACAGTAATGTTTTGTTTTGTTTTTTGCGCTTTCAGGTAATTTCTGATTTATGGAAATCCTAAGGCCAACCTATCATGAGATTTTCTTGGCACATTTCTTCAGAGGGGGCTTGCCACTGACATCCTCTAAGGGTGAGAAAGTGCAACTTTCCCAAGGTCACCCAATAGGTTTACACGGCTGAGTTGGGATTTGAATCCTGGTCTCCGGAGTCATAGTCCAATGCTCAAATCATTACACGACACAGTAATGTACAATGATAAAAAATAATTTTTATATGGAATTCTGTCATCAATAGCTTTAAGCCTGTATTCAGTGTAGAAATATTTATGTTATACTTACTACTTTTAGACATGGGAACATGTTGAACGTAGGCAGCTGAGCCATCTTCTAGCTGAATCACCTGGCCATCCATTAATTTTCCATCTGGAATATATGGACATTGAAAATTGAGATCATCCTTCCAGTGATCTGTGTGCAGTAGGCTTTTGTGTGCAGATTCACTTCTGAACTGGGACCCCTGCATGCAAGAACTTGCTGTATGATCTTATACTGGATCTCTGCATTCACCACTTGGAAAGTACACATTGTTCCTCCTGCTGGAGTGGAACCATACACATAATCCCACACAGATAATTCTTGCTGTTTGAAATTGCACCAAATCACTTATGTAGGGTGTTGGGGTGTGGGATGTGAATTCACAGGTCTTTTCACTCTTCCACTGCCCATAGACAGGGGAGTGGCACCACTGTAACTGGCAGGACTGATTCCATAGACTGAAAGAGATTCTTGTGGACAGAAACATTTGCTGATACAAACAAAGAGACTTATTTTGGGGGCCATATATTTATCTCAGAAGAATAAGATGTTCTTTCATATGCAGTTCTTTTACCAAATATTTGAGTTATTTTACCGTATTTTGTTGCATTTTGTAAAATGCTTTCAAATCAATTTTTTTATTTGTGGTGATACAATGCAATATATACCAGCAGACATAATCCAAAATAAAAGCTTACTAAAACTAATACTACAAATAATGCTTTGTTACTATATGATAAAAAAATCGTTGTAATATTATTGAAAAAAGAAAGTAAGATATGACCAAATCCATGTTACTTCTGCCTTTCAGTGCATGACTGAAAGTCCAAAATGGAGTTGATGATAGTTTTCAGGTCAGCCTAGCTGAGATGTTTAAGCAGTGTCCTAACATTCATTTTGTTTTGTTTGTTTATACCATTCTTCCAGTCAAAATATCATTTTTCTGCTGAAAGAAAAGCAGCTGGGATGGATTATTTTGATTGAGAAAATGGCATGCGAAAAGGGTAACCATCCCCTCCCCCCAATTATTCCTTGAATTAAATATACACAGAGGCACAGGGACAAACTGGCTCTTTGCTGAGATGATGACAGTGTCATTGAGATTTTTAGTGGATTAAGTTGCATCTGTGTTCTCAGTACTGTATCTTGTGTCTAATTTTAAAGTTAGGGAATTCAGTTAGTCATGTTTGCATATATATATATATATATATATATTGTACTGTGGTACTCATTTAACAACAAAACATACTTGAAAACATTCATTACTGCTGCCCAGATTCAAGGAAAGATACTTGCTCCAAGACAAATGGAGATCCTTGTTCCTCACCAACAGAGCATAAGAACAGATTGTTATGAGGCAATCCTGTACAAGAGTACATTGATGTAGGTATCTCAGAGCACAATAGGATCTACTTTCATGTAGGCTAGTACAGAATTGTATACTAAATAATTCTAAAGGCACATTAGACCCCTTTTTATACATACATTTAATAATAATAATAATAATAATAATAATAATAATATTTATTTCTAGTCCGCCCCTCTGAACAAGCAATCGGGGCGGATTACAACAAGGATTAAAACAATATCAAGTAAAATATCCCATCCTTTCCCTTACCACCCCCCCTTAAAAAGAGATTAAATCACAATTGAATTAAAACAGTAACTAGCTAAAATAGTAATAAAAACAAGATTAGAGAAGAACGGACCCAGCCAAGGTTATGTAAAAGTAGAAACAGAGAAGGAAGGCTGGAAGAAAAGGCCACTCTAAAGCCTAGATTTGGAGCCGGGGGATGTTTACATTCTCTGGGAAGGCCTGCCGGAAGAGGTGCGTCTTTAGGGCTTTTTTAAAGCCTTCTAAAGATGAAATAAGACGCATCTCATCCGGCAGGTCATTCCACAACCTGGGAGCAACAGCCGAAAAGGCCCTCTGGGAGGTCTGCACCAACTTGGTCTTCATGGGTTGCAGCAAGTTCCTCCCAGCGGACCAAAGTGTGCGGGGGGGTTCATATGGGAAGAGGCGGTCCCTTAGATAAGATGGACCCAAGCCATGTAGGGCTTTAAAGGTTAAAACCAACACCTTGTACTGTGCCCGGAAACTGGTCGGCAGCCAGTGGAGAGCTTTAAGCACAGGAGTGATGTGCTCTCTCCTAGATGTTCAAGTGAGAAGTCTGGCTGCCATATTTTGGACCAGTTGTAGTTTCCGGGTTAGGCACAAGGGTAGCCCCATGTAGAGTGCGTTACAGTAGTCCAAACGTGAGGTTACCAGTGCGTGTATCACAGTTTCCAGATCCCTCATCTCCAGGAAAGGGCGCAGCTGGCGTATCAGCCGAAGCTGATAGCAGGCGCTCCTAACCGTCGCATTCACCTGACTTGTCACGTGAAGCGACGGGTCAAGGAGTACCCCCAGACTGCGAACAGAGTCCTTTGAGGAGAGTGTGACTCCGTCCAGGACTGGAAGTTGTATTCCCAAGCCTGGTTTCGGGCCTGTGACTGTGAGCACCTCCGTTTTGTCTGGATTGAGCTTCAATCGGTTTTTCCTCATCCAATCCATTATGGCCGCAAGGCAGTCATTGAGAGGGGAGACGCCATTGGAGGTCTGAGCAGACGATCTGGTCACGGAGAAGTATATCTGGGTGTCATCAGCGTACTGGTGACACTGAGCTCCGTGCCTCCGGATGATCTCACCCAACGGCTTCATATAGATGTTAAATAACATCGGGGACAGAATGGCGCCCTGGGGGACGCCACAGCTAAGCTCGATCTTAGAGGAGCAACTGTCCCCGAGTCTCACCCTTTGAGATCTGCCAGAGAGGAAGGATCGGAACCATCGGAGTGCGGTGCCACCGATCCCCAACTCTCTCAGCCGATCCAAAAGGATGGAGTGATCGATAGTGTCAAAAGCCGCAGAGAGATCCAAGAGCACCAACAGGGTCACACTACCCCTGTCGATGCTCAAGCGGAGGTCGTCAGTCAGAGCAACCATGGCTGTCTCCACTCCATAACCTGCCCTGAAGCCGGTCTGGAACGGATCGAGATAATCGGTTTCATCCAAGACAGCTTGGAGTTGGGAGGCGACGGCTCTCTCGATCACCTTGCTGAGAAAAGGCAGCAAGGAAACTGGTCTGTAGTTGTTTCTGTCCAGGGGATCAAGGGAAGGCTTCTTCAGGAGGGGCTTAACGGCCGCCTCCTTCAGACAAGATGGAACGTTGCCTTCCCTGAGAGACGCATTGATCACCTCCCGAAGGAATGTTCTCAATGTGTCTCCTCCCTGGTTCTATAAGTGGTTATAAGAAGGGGCCGGCCGGCCTACAGGTTTGATTCAGCCACAGAACCACTGATTCAGACCTATGGTTTTCCTTCCGTGTAGCCACTATGCTTTAAAAAAAGCTTCCATAAGAACTAATAGAAATTTCTCTGCGAGCTAAGTTATACTAGAGCAGAAGAGAATTATGTGAGTGAGACTGAGAGTGTAAGAATGTATATATTATATCTGCATATGTGATAGTGGATTATACAGTATGTAGATGTATATAGATTCGTATATGTGTGCATGGAAGTGCATAAGTGGATGTTTGTGTATATGTGTCAGAGAGTATGTGGGATGGCTATGCCAACTTTCTGCTTTGCCCTTCAGAAGTTTAGCCAGTAGGGAATGTAGTCTTCAACTGAAAAAGGCATCCCTTAAGAATTAAATAACAAGCCAGAGGATTTGGGAAAAGGTTTTTGCTGCTGATTATGATATACTTTTTTACCTGTGGAGTAGGTATTCAAATCTTCTGTGACAATGAACACAGGGACAGGGATACTGCTTGTATCAATTAATATAGACCAAGTATGTTTGATATTCTTTTAAGTCTTTTTTTATTTGTACAGACACAGTTTGGCTTTGTAAACTAATAGTGGTATGGAAGAACAACATTTCATGAAGTTTGTTTAGAGAAACTCGTAGTTAAGTTTACATCTGAATATACCTTTAGAATTATGTTGTATGTAGGCAGTGGAACCATCAGATAATGTAACTGCTTGTAAGCTTACTCCTTCCATGTTGTCTAAGTTGTCTCCATCTAATAACAAGAAAACAAATGTTTTGCTTTACTTGGTGTACTTAACAAACAACCCATCTTTAACTCATAAACGATTGTGAGGGTATTTCAGAATCACAGTAAAATAAGGTTTTATAATTTGGTATAGTTATGAATTTTATAGTGCACTTCAAGACCCAAAACACCCCTGTGTTCTAGAAGTACACTAATACAGTATAGCTCTTCTGCCATACTGTCACTGACTGAAAATAGGTGCTACTCTGATTTTACTTACCTTGAACAGCTACTGCTTCTGTCAAACAAAGAGTTACATGCTGGGCTTCCATTCCCCCTCCAGAAAACTCTGTCATTCCCTGAGAGTCTCGATTGATCTGAGCTAATAACATTGTTTACCTAAACATAAAATAAAGAGAACATACATACAAGTAATTCAAAATAACATTGCTCATACCTCATTTTAAACAGTATTCTTCTTCTCACCAAATACTTACTTATTTTTTATTTATTACTTCTGCTGAACCTTTGTCAGGAGAAAAAAACAATTCTTCAAAACTTATTTAGTTAAATATTTATATCATATCCTATATCCAAAGATCTCAGAGTAATTTACAATAAAATCAATTTAAAATAAAAAATAATAATTTAAAAATATTAAAAACATATTAACTGGATTATCTATTAAAAACAAGGTAATGTAAAATTGTTAAAATGGCATGCACTCAGACTCTGAGAACAACACTGGGGACTCTTCTTTGGGTCTAATGATGGCTTTGAGTGAAATGCACTTCCCAGAAGTGGTACCCCAGCAGTGAAAAGAGAGAGGCTCACTCAGTACCTACTTAAATGTTCTTTTAGTATTAGGCAAAAGTATTTTTATTTTCACAGACTTCTGATATATTGCACAAGGTTCAAAATCAGTTTCAGTTCTCATGTTTTAAACCACAACTTTTAATAGGGATTTTTTTTGAATGGCACATTATATTTTAGTGTATAACTTTTATTGTTTTGATTTTAATCCTCCATTTTATTAGATTTATTATTTTTACTTTGTTATAAACATTTTTAATCTTCAAGATGACTTGAGAACTTATTACTAAAGAGTGAAATATTCATATTGGAAATAAAATGCATTTTACATACTAGCTAAAACTGGAGCAACATTTGTGAGACATGAGAAGCAAATACAAAAATGATTTCATCTAAGTGAGCTCAAGTATAGTATCTTAGAACAAGATATGCTGAAATCATGCAGAGGGTGGGATAAACAGTCGCCCATCCTAGCTCACGGATTATATGCGATGGGGCAACCTCCACTATTTGCAATGGTGTGCGCGCACTAGGGTGCATCCCATTCAAGCCCATGGGGCTTAAATATACGTGAGCCTCCGTTTTCATTGGGGGGGGCGGGAGTCCAGAATGGATCTCCCATGAAAACGGTGGGCCAACTGTATTAATAAATATTTTCCTAACATGTACATTCAGAAGTCAATTCCATTGCATACAACAAGTTTCAACCCTAGTAGATGGGCTAAGCATTTCACCATCAGTCTAGCTTATCTTAATTATTTAGATGTAGCTAGGATCACTGAAATACTGAAAGACTAGATGCACTATTCAGCATAAGATTGGCCTGGACAGATATACTATTGGATCAACTGTGTTCTTAAATGAAACTTATTAAAATCAAATTTCATGTTAAAAGCAGTAGAGTTGTTCCTCCACATTTGCAGTTTTGTCTTCTGCAGATTTGCTTTGTGGTTTTGATTAATATGTTCTCCTTAGGAATCTCTCTGCCCTCCCGCACAATGCTGCCATAGGCTGACCATAGAGTTGTGCTGGAGAATCTAGAAGCTCCTAGATAGAACACTTATCTGGACATTTGTAGGTCTTCCAGAATAATTCTATGATCAGCTTCTGGTAGATGTTGACCACAGAGCTGCACTGGAGGACCTGGAAATTCCTAGAGGTGTTCTCTTAGGTCCACATTTATAGGGGTCCTCACCCCTAACCTCAGCAAATGTGGAGGGACCACTGTACAGACTTTGAGAGCAGTTTTTATATTTAAATTTTCACAAGTCATATTTAAGGATACAACAATGGCTCTCCTAGATAATAACAAAGGCATATCTAGAAAAGCACAGACAGGAAAACTTTGGCCCTCTAGGTGCTTTGGACCACAACTCCCATAACTCCTAACAACTGGCAATGCCGGATGGAGCTTCTGGAAGGTGAAATTCAAAGCATCTGGAAGGGTAACGGTTCCCCCACTTCTGCAGCAAAGCAGTCTCAGAGGCAAAACAAGAAGGCAATAGTTTTCTCCCATTATTTCCTAAAGACTAGATCAACCCTCCTTAATCAAGAAATATTTACTGGCATGTGATAGTAGGCTGAGGTACTACTTCTGTTCGTGAGGTACTCCTCTGGTGAAGGAAGGAAGGATGATGATGATTTCTACTGATTGCTCCTTCCCTCTGCACCGCTAAAGAGTGATCCAAAGGATCCTGCACAACAGCATATGACATGATGGGAAAGAACACGATGAGAAAGAATAAGACACTGCCCCAACTTTCCTTCACAATACAGGTAAAAAAAATCAAGGAGTAAAAAAATCATTAAAAAATTCCCCCGTAAAGCCTTTCTTCCCTCCCACATGGGAAAAATGTATTATGAAATTATGTATTTTAGAAGAATTAATAAAATATTTTAAGGGTTATATATTCAGTCTAATAAAATGATTTCTAAATATGTAGCAGGCTGCTTTTATTTTCCTTTTCTCTCTTCTTTTCATGGGAATGAGTGCTCTGTATCTTCTTGACACTACGGAGGACTATAGGAGGCAAAATAACTTTCTTTGCTGCCTCCACACCGCAGAACTACACTTGTCCCTCCACATTTGCAGCTTTTGACTTTTGATTAGATTATTCACTGATTTTATTAATATGTTCTCTCTAGGAAAATATAGATCCTCTAGCGCAACTCTGCGGTGAATTTTGATAAAATTTTAATAAAAGGTCACAATGAAGGACCTAGAGATTCCTAGAGAGAATGGTCCACTAGGCATTTGTAGCTCCTCCAGCACAATTCTATGGTCAATGTCTGGCAGATGTTGACCACAGAGTTGCACTGGAGGACCTAGAGATTCCTAGAGAAGTGTTCTTTCTGGTAAACACATAGGGGTTTTGTTATTTGCAGTGCCCCTAACCCCAGTGAATGTGGAGGGATGAGTGTAATACAGTTTGAGACCACTTTCACTGTCCTGGTTGAATGCTAGGGAATTCTGGAAATCGTAGTTTTGTGAGACATTTAGCCTTCTCTGTCAGAGAGCTCTGGTGCCACAATAAGCTACAGTTCCCAGGATTCCCTTGCACTGAGCCAGGACAGGTAAAGTAGTTTCAAACTGGATTGTTTCTGCAGTGTATTTTAGACCTTTGTTATTAATAGTATGTATTATTTTATTTTATTTTTGCCTGTTGCTCACAAACTGGCAAACGCAAAGGGTTCTTTAGATTATCTTTCAAGGAAAAATAGTTTGTTTTCTTACAGTTCAAGACCTGTAGCTCCATTTATAAAACACAAATTAAATTTGCATTTTCTGAGTAAATTGTACTTTTAATAAATCAGATATGTTTTTTGCCAAATTATGTCCATTATATGTTCCTAAAGTAACAAAGTTAACTTTCTAATGGCAAAGGATACTAATACAGCATTTTTCAATTTCTCCAAACATTTTAATTTCCCCCCCTAGAAAAATGGGGAAACCATGTCCTTGACCTTTTCCATGGGTTCAAAAATTTGAGAAGCCTAACATCTCCATTCCAGGGAAGTTGTATGTTGAAGCTTGCTGGATGTTGTTGTCGTGCATCTGACTTACAGCAACCTTAAAGAAACCCATGGAGTTTTCTTAGCAAGATTTGTTCTGAGGTTTGCCATTGCCTTCCCCTGAAGCTGAGTGTGTGACTTGCCCAAGGTTACCCAGTGGGTTTCATGGCCAAGTGGGAACCGAACCCTAGTTTCCAGTCATAGTCCAATGCTCCAACCACTATGCCAGTTTTGACCATCCCAATACCAGTATATATCTTTATGCTCTGTATATAAGAGCTGTTCGACAGTGGAATAGTTTCCCTTGGAGAGTGGTGAAGTCTTCTTTGGAGGTCTTTAAACAGAGGCTGGCCATCTGTTGGGGATGCTTTGATTGTGAGTTCTTGCATGGCAGGAGGTTGGACTAGATGGTCCTTGGGGTCTCTTCCAGCTATATGATTCTATATAATTGTGAAGTGAGGGTCTTCAAAATGGAGTATTTATTTGCTAGCAATGGTAGAAATCAAATCTCTGATATCAAAAGAAAAACTGCGACAAGAACTGTGGAAAAATTATTTATTTGCCAAAGCAGTAAAATAATTTGATTTTTCACTTCATCACTTCAACAAGTTTTAGTAAGCACAGCACGTTTGTGCCCTTTTGAAGTGGCAGGAAAAAAATAGTAGTTTAAACGTGCCTTATACTAGGATGGGCAAGTAATTAAGTATTGGGCATCATGATTCAGGAGAGGAACTAACCTACTTCTCATAATTATAGTGAAATATTTATTACATCAGTCTATTTATGTGAATACAAGGGAAGCCTAGCTACAGCTGACAGGACAGGTCACTATTTTGCTGACCTTATTATGGAATTATAATTAAATTAATCCCATGTGTGAAAATCTGAACTCAATACAGAGTTTAGTTTTGGAAATGCAGATGCATTAAAATATAAGATTTTGAACATGTTTGTAGGTTTCTATAGTTTTCAACATCAAACTCTTAAAACTCTCTAAGCAAACATAAAAGCAGACTTTTTAAAAGTAAAATTTAAAAAACTAGAAAAGATGGATCCAAATCATACTGCAGAAATAAATGGGTCAGTACTAGGGAATCCTGGGAAGTGTAGTTTATTGTGGCACCAGGGCACTTTAACAGAGAAGGCTAAATGTCCCACAAAACTAGTTCCTAGAATTCCCTAACACTGAGCCTGGACAGTTAAAGCGGTCTCAAACTGGATTGTTTCTGTAGTGTGTTTTGGACGTAAGATTCTAATAAAGGCTCATTTAAGATATATATCATTTTTGGTTGTATGCTCCATTCCACTTTTTGTTGGCAGAAATAATCCCATTCTGAACATAAAAACATGCCTTTTATCTTTTAAAAAAATGAGCAAATGTAGCGGTTTATGGCAATATGGGTGTGAAACAACGCAAAAGCAGATTCTTTTTAAAAAGCTCTTAACTTTTGTATTAACAAATCTGAATAATTTCAGTCTTGTACCTAGAAAGCAGTAACATTTTAATATTTTTTGCATTAAAGATCAAACGACCTATGGCTATATTCAGTCTATGGCTACAGTTTTTGCTACAGACTACATTTCTTGTACTCCCTCATGAATGATTATTACCTGCCATCTGATTCCCTTTCAAGGGACCATTTGCCTCAAAGTCTGAGTGGTAAAATTATGAATAAAAATCAGATAGCAGGGAGTTTGCAATGAATCAGAGGAAAGAAGGCTACAACTGAAGAGCAGGTTTTTTCCTTCGGGATTGTGGCTGTAGCACTAAGCCATCACTTGCTGTTATACTGTATCTCAATATACCCTTAAATTGTAGTTCACATATGGTTATCAAACACAGACAATACATACAAAGGGAACTCGTTGAAGTAATTATCATGTATTTATTGAAAATATCAAGTGACTGTTTTAAACTTTTAGAAGAATTTTTTTTCAAAAAATTGTCATAAACAAGATATTAGAGTGTTTCAGATCCAGATCTGTGCAATTGCAAGATGCCGCTTCCTGATTTTAAGCTCCCCTCCTCCCACCAGTTTACACCAGTTTAGCAGGGTCCTGCAAAAAACCATTGGTGAAACCACAAATTCTGCAAATAATCTCATAGAAAGGAGCTGTACATGAAGGAACAGAAAAGTTTGTTTCTTCCAGACTTGTTATATGTTTACACCTAGGTCCAAATGGGTCTATGATTCTATGATTCAAATAAGTGTTCTTTTGCACATGAACACAATGCTGATTACGAGTACTGTAAATCAAATTGAAAAATTGAAAAAAATTATCACATGAAATAAGTATGAACTCACACTCATTCAGTAGCAAATGCTACTGTTCTAACAATATGGTTCCAGCCATGAACACTAGAATACCTGTAGTACAATCCAATGTATGTTAACTCTCACATTCCATTAGTCCAACAGGAATTAATCTGCAATGTCTTTAGGACCAAAATCCAAGCTTCTTTGATTTCAATTAGACTTACTCTCAGTTGAGTTTTCCTAAGCTTCCCAACACTATTCAGAGATATTTTCCTTTAAGTGGTTGCTCAAAGTGGTTGCTCTTTTTCAGAGAGGCTTTTTATTACTAGCACATTTCAATATTGACCTATCACAATTCCTCCTCCTCCTCCCGTGTTATCATCTAATACTGAGAATTTTAACCCCAAATAATTTCTGTAAAAAAGCACACTCCTAGGTTTGCAACACTATGTTTTAAAACATTTAAGACTTGTCATGTAAATCACACTGCAAAAAGCACCGAGATGGGTCTTGTGTATCTCTGTTTTGAACATACACCTGGTCTAGTGATGGGACTGAAACTCTCATCTGCACCACAGCTAATGGTGGGACAATGGGAGTTGCAGTCCAACACCTAAAGATTCAGAACTGCCCACCTCTAGCATATAATTTGTTATATGAGAACCTAAAACGCTGTTATGCTATTATGCTGCATGAAATTAAGCTTTTAAAAGTGCCATATTATCCAGAACATCTTACAAATTCTTATAAAAGTATCATCAAAATGTAGACAGTAATGAAGTAATAACATTTCTGAATTACCATAACATTATTACTTCATTATTTTCTGCATTTGAAATGAATTTTCCTTTCGGTTTAATTTTTTTATTTTTCTGGGGGGGGGGGTGGAATCCTATTATATCATGTGGTGACTTAGTAGTTAAGATGCCAACTCTGACGATCGGAAGATCAGATGGTTGGCAGTTTGAGGCCTACATGCTGCATGATGGGGTGAGCTCCTGTCACTAGCCCCAGCTTCTGCCAACCTAGCAGTTCGAAAGCATGCCAATGCATGTAGATAAATAGGTACCACTTCTCAGTGGAAAGGTAACACCGTTTGGTGCAGTCATGCTGGCCACATGACCACCAGATTTGTCTTCAGATAACACTGGCTCTTCCCCTTAGTAACGGAGATGAGCACCACCCCCTACAGTCAGTTACGACTAGACATTCATGTCAAGGAACTACCTTTACTATGCCATTAATCAGACACTTCAAGTCTCATCTACTGTATTAATATGATCAGTACAACAAACTTCAGTAAGCTTAAATGTGGATGGAACCAATGAAATATGTAAGCACCTAAGGATGCAATCTCGTGAAGTTTCTATGGATTTATTTGTAGAGAGATCTTGTAGCACCTTTGAGACTAACTGAAAGAAAGAATTTGGCAGCATCAGCTTTCATAGACTTAAGTCTACTTCCTCAGATGCATTTGGTGGAGTTGAAAGGCAGGGACAGAGCTGTATATGCCAACAGTGTGAGAAAGAATGTCAATTCAAATTCAAAATCCGTTGTATATGGAAATGGAAGTGGGAAGTCCAGTTTTAATGGACCTAAATCCATCAACCTCTTAAAGTAGTCCAGGTATCTATGGAAAAGCACCAAATCTAGCTGGATGGAATGGAAATCCATCAGCTTCTTCTAGAAACTTGTCCAGGTACAGACAGACATCTTCCTTCTACCACTATGGATTTGCTAATGTACTAGACTGCACATCTTTGTTGGATGGTAGCAATATTGTGCAATGTAAAAGGAACTGAGAAAATCCTGAAAACATCTAGGGATAGCCATGTTGGCCATTTAGCAAATTCAATCAAAAACCCACCAATGATACCTTTATTGGCCAAACAAAATGCACAATATACTTGTTGCAGTGAAACTTCGAAAGCTTGCAACATGTATATTGTGCATTTTGGTTGGTCAATAAAGATATCACTGCTTGCTGGATTTTTGATTGAATGAGAAAATCCTATTAGACCTATGAACGCTCTTTTATGTGTTCACACTGTGCCTCTTTATTCCATAAATACAGCTGATGGGATCTTGAATTCTTGCAGTACCTCATGCATGATTATTCCCTACCACCTGAACACTGGTATTCTTTACTTTTGCTGTCACCAGACCTAACCACTTTTCCTAGGCTGCCTCTTCACAAAACAAAGAGCAGCAATCAAACACAAATAACAAAAAATACAAGCCATAGGAAGCACCATTAGAAAAGGCATTCTCCTGCGCACACACAAGGGAATAACTCTTCAGAGATTGTGCCCTAGCTAAAATATCAGGGACATATCTACAATGTTGAAACAATACTACACTGCTGTGGCATCAGCTCCATCCTACAAAATCCTGGGATTTGTAGTTTTGTGAGGGCACCAGCATGCTGACAGAGGCTAAAAACCGAGTAAAACTACAAAACCCAGGATCCCATAGGATGGTACTATAGCACCTAAAGTTGTGTCACACTGCGTTATGTCTACAGCGTAGATATACCCTAGGTATTCATACAACAAAGAAGCTCTTCCACCTGTTCCTAAATCTGGGAATAAAGCAATTTATTTAATTACTAGATTGGCCAAGTTTTGACTTAGAATTAATTTCTTGATCGGTTGACTTTGTTTTTACTTTGTTGGCAAGCTAAGTGAAGAATTTTATATATGGATTGTTTTAATATGCGTATATTTTATTTGTCCTTTTAAACTGATGTGTATTATAACATATATGTTTTAACTTAGGTTGTTTGTTCATTGTTGTTGTTCCCTGCCTTGTTCCATGGGGAGAGGTGGGTAAGAAATATTATTATTATTATCAGACCACTTTTCAGAGAGAGGATTTAAGAGCCATAGAAATCAGCAGGGCTTCCTCCCAAACAAGTGGGCACTTATTATAATATCATCATGATCATCATGTTTTAACTGATGTTGTTTATTCGTTGCTGTTGTTCCCCACCTTGATTCATGGGGAGAGGCAGTTAAGAAATAATAATTATTATTTTTATTATTATTACCAGGCCACTTTTCGGGGAGAGGATTTAAGAGCCATAGAAATCAGCAGGGCTTCTCCCCATGGGCATTCATGGTTGATTACTTCATTATATTATTATTATTATTATTATTAGTTTTAACTGATGTTGTTTGTTCAATGCTGTTTGCCGCTTTGATTCATGGGGAGAAGCAGGTAAGAAATTATTACTATTATTACCAGACCACTTTTTGGGGAGAGGATTTAAGGGCCAGAGAAATCAGCATGGCTTCTTTCCAAACAAGCGGGCATCCTTGTTTGATCACTTTATTCCACCTTAACTTTAGGAGGAACTTCCTGACAGTAAGGGCTGTTCGACAGTGGAACACACTCCCTCGGAGATTTTGGTGGACTCTCCTTCCTTAGAGGTTTTTAATCACAGGCTGGATGGCCATCTATTGAGGATGCTTTGATGGAGAATTCCTGCATGGTTAGACTGCATGGCCCTTGTGGGCTCTTCCAACTCTACGAATAATTTATTCATAGACTCAGAGTAAGAAATAATAAAAACAATAATTCTTATATTATTACCAGACCACTTTTCAGGGAGAGATTTCAGAATTCAGCAGGGTTTCTTCCCAAACAAGTGGGTATCTGTGGTTGATCATTTCATTATATTATTATTATTATTATTATTACTATTATTATGAAGTGATGTGTTTTAACTGGTGTTGTTTGTTCATTATTGTTCCCTATCTTGATCCATGGGGAGAAGCACATAAGACATAATTACCGTATTATCATTATCAGACCACTTTTCAGGGAGGGGATTTAAGGGCCACAGAAATCAGCAGGGCTTCTTCCCAAACAAGTGGGTATCTGTGGTTGATCATTTCATTATATTATTATTATTACTATTATTATGAAGTGATGTGTTTTAACTGGTGTTGTTTGTTCATTATTGTTCCCTATCTTGATCCATGGGGAGAAGCACATAAGACATAATTATTATCATTATCAGACCACTTTTCAGGGAGGGGATTTAAGGGCCACAGAAATCAGCAGGGCTTCTTCCCAAACAAGTGGGTATCTGTGGTTGATCACTTCATTATATTATAATTATGAAGTGATGTGTTTTAACTGACGTTGTTTGCTCACTGTTGCTGTTCCCTGCCTTGATCACTTCTTTATACTATTATTATAATGAAGCGATGTGTTTCAACTGATGTTTTGTTCAGTTGTTGTTCCCTGCCTTGATCAACTCATTTAATATATCTATATCTATCTATAGATACATAATTATCATTATGAAGTAATGTGTTTTAACTGACTGTTTGCGCCCTGCCTTGATCATTCCATTATTTACTATCTGCTGTTTTAACTTGTTTCTTACGATGTTTTTAACTTGTTATTTTAATCTCTAGATGGCACGCCATAGGCAGGCTTTTTACATATTGATTTTATTTGGTTTTTGTACAGCGCCATGTACACTTACGGCACTTTATAAATAAAGCTAATAATAATGTGTTTTAACTGATGTTGTTTGTTCACTGTTCTTCCCTGCCTTGATCACTTCATTATATTATTATTGTTATTATGAAGTGATGTGTTTTAACTGTTGTTTGCTCCCTTGTTGTTCCCCGCTTTGATCACTTCATTATATATAGTATACATTATTATTATGAAGAAGTGATGTGTTTTAACTGACCTTGTTTGCTCCCTGTTGTTGTTCCCTGCTCTGATCACTTCATTATATATATTATTATGAAGTGATGTGTTTTAACTGACGGTTGTTTCCTCCCTGTTGTTGTTCCTTGCCTGGATCATTTCATTATTGATATTACAAAGTGACCTTGTGTTCAACTGACATTTGTTGCCTGACTGTTCTTGTTCCCTGCCTTGATCCCTTCATTATCTATCTATCTATCATTATCATTATGAAGTGATGTCTTTTAAATAATGTCGTTTGTCCTTTGTACGCCTCTTAAAAACCTCAAAAGGTGACCTGGGTCAGGATCTGCGATATTGCCTTTTAACAACACCTGTGAACGCACCTAAAAATGCATGATAATCGGTTTTTAATTAGTATTGTTGCTGCTGCATCCACACTGAGGGAGTTAACCCGGTTTGGGAGCGCTTTAACTCTTTCTGTGGCTGAAGGCTATGGAATTCTGGGAGTTGGAGTTTGTTGTGGGGCCCAGAGCGGAGCGAAGCTCCGCTCTGGGCCCCACAACAAACTCCAACTCCCAGAATTCCATAGCGAGTGAGCCAAACAAAGAGTTAAAGCGGGACCAAACCGGGTTAACTCCCTCAGTGTGGATGCAGCCATAATAAATAAAATTTAAATCCTGTGACGCAGCCACTAAAAGGATGTATTATTAGTAACAACAACAACAACAACAATGTTGTTATTATTGTTGTTACTATTATTAATAATAATTTCTCCTGAGGGAGGGCTGAAGGAGAGCAGCGAGGAAAAAGGAAAGGGCGGGAAAATGGCGGAAGGAGGGAAGTCGTCGGAGGCGCTGGCTGCTGCTGCTGCTGCTGGTCCCAGTCCTTTCTGGTCCAGGTCCGCCTCCTCCTCCTCCTCCTCCTCCTCGGTGCTGGGCTCGGCTGCCGCTGAGGGACTGAGGGAAGGCGAGACGGCAGAGAGCCGTCGGAGATGGCGCCTGTTTGGAGCGGAGGAGAATAAGGCACACTGGGTAAAAACACACACACACACATTTATATACTACGAACCTGGCCGAGGTTTTTTCCAACAATGCCTCCGTCCGACCACCATGCACCAGGACAGGAAACCGACGCCTCCGCCGCGTCAGCGCCGCCCGCCCGACTCGCCCAGAGCGACGCGGGAGGGCCCCGCAAACAGGTTCTTCCTAAACGCTGATTGGACAACACCGACGCCCTTCACTCCCTTCGCGCCTCCTATTGGACGCCCGCTTCCTTTTCTCCGCGCTCACTGTCTCTCTCCTATCCAGAGTCCGGGGCCTCTCTCTCTTTGGCGGCCATTTTGTGCCTCGTCGTTTGGGGAGGAAGGGGCCGGCGCCATTTTCTTCTCCCCGTTTTTCATACAGAGAAGAAGAAGGTTCTCCTCTCCTCTGTCCTTCGGGTTGGGGCTTAATAATAAAAATAATACATTTCTGTTCCGAAATCTGTGTTTGGTTTGTTTTTTTAAAAGCGAAGCCATAAGGGTTTAGGTGGGTTTTGTTCGGAGGCGAGCGTAGAAAGGTAGAAATGGAGCTGGGAATGGGTTCTGGGTTCTGTTTCTACACCGGCGCAGGACTCGAACTCAGGACTCCCCTCTTCCGGGGAGGGAAAAAAAAAAAAACAGAATAGGAAGGAAGGGGCGCCTTTTCTTCCTTCTTTTCTTTGTTTCACGGCGACGAGAAGAGGCAGCCTTCCTGTAGTAGGGAAAAGATTTTAATTAAATTAAGATTAATTAGTACTACTACTACTACTAATAATAAACTTTTATAATAAATTTCCACTTATATTTTACTTATTTTTATTTATTTTACTTTATTTATATTTAACTTATAAAATATAAATTATAATAAATTTTTATTTATAATAATTTTCCATTTATATTTATAGTTTGTTTTATTTATTATTTATTTATTCTACTTTATATTTTATTTATCATAAATTTCCATTTATATTTTATTCATTTTATTTATTATTATAATAATAAATTTATTATTTATTTTATTTTACATTATATTTTATTTATCATAAATTTCTATTTATAATAAATTTCCATTTATATTTATTTATTTTACTTATTTATTATTTATTTTGGTTTTGTTTATATTTTATTTATAATAAGTTTATATTTATATTTATCTGTTTTGATCCAAAGGATCAAGATAATTAAGGTTCTCCTAGCCTTTCTCCTGGATTTTGAAGATTGGTGTCACAAGGGTACTGATTCATCACAGTGATGATTATTGTGATTTTTAAAAAAATATTTATTTTTTTAGGTGATTTATTATAGCCCTCCTTTCTCCCACAATAGGATTCAAGGCGAGTCACACAATGATAAAAGTGGCCTTCCTTGGTCCTTCGTGAGTCAGTTTCGTATTTATCAAATTTAATTTAAACGTATTAGCCTGGAGCCCTTTTCCTGCTCCTTGGGCAAAAAACTTCATCCTTTTTGGCTGGTTCGGTTGAAGACGAATTAATTCAGTTTGAAAAAGTAGAATAGATTTATAACAATATGTATATTAAAGCTGTTTCGAGCCGATTTTGGATTGATTTACATCAATATAGAATAGTATTTCCTATATAGTATAGCTCAGTAAAGATCCTCTGAGTTCCCGCCTTCTCTCCAATTACGGATTCAACGTGGAAGAAGTCTGTCTTGTTGTTTTTTAGGGCTTCTTATCCAAGGGCATGTTTTGTTTATTTATTCTTAGGGTATATTATTTATTCTTAGGGTATTTATACCCTGCTTTTCAGACACAAAGGCTCTCAGATCATGGCTAATTTGACAGCTCCCTGCCTTCAGATTTGCAGTCTAAAAAGGCAAGATGCAAAAGGAGGAGGGAATGGCAGTGAGGAGGAGAAAGGGGACCAAGCCCAGCAGCTTTACTTGCAAACTTAATGAAGGTTACAGATCCAGTCTACTGTTTAAATTTATATATGAGAAGCTAACTCTCAAAAATCTGTTGGAAAGTTTTAGTATACATATGTTTAAAATATTACATAAAATCTTTTGGAAAGTTTTAATATACATATGGTTAGAGATCCATTATACTTTTTTCAGATTTAGGTTTATATATGAGAAGTTAAATCTAAAATCTGTTGGAAAGCTTTACTATACTTATATATACTCTGTGTGTGTGTATATATATATATATATAATTGTTGGAACAGTTACATTATATATATATATATATATATATGCACACTTGTCCCTCCATATTTGCTAGAGTTAGAGGCACAAGACCCCTGTGAATGTGGAAAAACCACAAATAACTAAAACACCATGTTTTTACCTGAGAGTACACCTCTCTAGGAATCTCTAGGACCTCCAGTGAAAACTCTGTGGTCAACATCTGCTAGACATTAACCATAGAACTACACTGGAGGAGCTACAGATGCCTAGTGGAGTGTTCTCTCTAGGAATCTCTTGGTCCTTCTGTGTAACTTTTGGTTAAAGTTACCATAGAGTTGCACTGGAGGACCTAGATATTCTTAGAGAGAATATATTAATTAAATCCATGAATAATCAAATCTGCAAATATGGAGGGATGTGTATGTGTGTGTGTGTATACACACACACACACACACTTTCCAATAGATTTTAGAGTTAGCTTCTCGTATATAAACTTAAATCTGGAAAAGCAGAATGGATCTGTAACCAAATTTATATTAAAAGCTTTCCAACAGATTTTATAGTTAATGTCTCGTAAATAAACTTAAATATAAAAAAGTAGAATGGATGTACAGTATACAGTCAGCCCGCCGTATCCACTGATTTTTTTTTTTTTTTTTTTTTGGTCCACAGATTCAAGCATCTTAAAAATAGCAGCTTAAAAATATTCCAAGAAAATACAAATTCCAAATGGCAAACCTTGGTTTTTTATATATATATAAGGCACACCATTTCCCTAACAATAGTATTTGAGGGGACTTGAGCATTCACTGATTTTTATATCCACGGAGAGTCCGGGAACCAAACCTCAGCAGATAACAAGGGCCCACTGTATTAAGACAGACACATAAAGAAGAAGATAATCACAGGGCCAAATCCTCTGGTTAGATAAAACTAGATTAGATGCATTCAGTAAACGAGGACCAAAACACACTGCAGAAATAATCCATTTTGAGACTGGTTTAATTGTTCCATCTTAATGCTAGGAATTCTCAGAACTGTAGTTTTGCCTTCTCTGTCAAAGTTCTGGTGCCACTATATACTACAGTTCCCAGGGTTCCCTAGCATTGAACCTGGGCACTTAAAGCAGTCTGAAACTGGATTATTTCTGTAGTGTGCGATGGTCCTGGGGCTTTCTTAATTGGGAGTAACAACTGTGTTCAGCCTGTAAATTCCCTTATATTATGCAAGTTCATTAAACATCGACTAACTAGTCTCCACCTTCCTGTAGAACTGCTCTTCATGGTAAGATGCACAAACTGATATTTCCTACTCTTGGATATTCTTGTCTTAAAAGCAGCATGTGGTTTAGTTACTTGCCATTTCTTTCACAGGAAGCCCTTGGACAAGAGAGAAAGAGATAGCAATAATGGTTGGCCCAAGCTTCATGGATGAGAGAGTCCTAGTTGGGGACACTACTGGTAGCGGCACCTTCACCAATCTGTCTACCTCATATGCCTTCAAGTCATTTCAGACATATGGCAAACTTAAGGTGAACCTGTCATGGGGTTTTCTTGGCAAATAAAAGAATGCCAGTGTTTTTTTGCCTAGTGCTCCTGAGAATTTTATTGGTGGTATAAATTCCTCTTAATAAATAAAATCTATGCAAGAAAGGACAATCAACTCATAGTGAATGATACACTCAAGGAACTAATCATGAACTAATCATGAACAGCATCGTAAGAACAAAAATGTACATTTTGTTTAGTAAGAACTTGATCTGTCTGGTTAGTTCTTACTAAAAAATCCAAACACCATAGTCTGAAAAGGTTATGTTTACCAGTATGTACTTACTAGACTGTTCATGATTAGTTCCGTGAGTGTGTGTCATTTACTATAAGAGTTGATTGCCTTCCTTTTTTGTGCATATTTTTATAGGAGGTATTTTTACCACCATCCCTCAATAAAATTCTCAGGAAAAGTACTGGCATTCTTTTATTTTAATAATTATGAAGCATAGTTTGTGAAACTAAATTAATTTATTTGTGGGTTGTTAGTCCACAAAATTCCCCAGTAAACAACTGTAAACATTTGAAGTTTTGAAGTGCCCCTGTTAAAAAAAATTCCACTCAAAACTGATATAAAATATTCTATTGAACTTCTAAAAAACTGAAAATGATTTGATGTAGTTAGTGTAACACCAAGTTTTGCAAATGATTGTAGAGGGTACACAACATACAGTCACTTATTCATAATGGTGTCAAAGAAAGTGACAAGACAATGTGAGAAATTGTGGCTTTTAGGCTGTCCTTGACAATGCTACAGTCATACAAATATATTGACATGAACATCAATAAATGAGAACCCACTTATTCAGATACAAGGGTACATCTATTTCAGTTGTAATCTGCAAACTTGAGGTTTTACTACACATGGACTGTTTCCCATTTGTTTTCCTTCATATTTGGCTTATGAAGCCAGGCCGATTGGAAGTCACACCAATCGGTAAAGCATATCAAGTATCCCCAAGATAATTGCACTTCTGGAAATCCTGGGGAATGTGTTTTTGACACATGATTCTCAGACAAAGAATAGTTTTTTTTTATCTAAATCCCTAATAATGTGGGCATAGCATTGTCTTCCAAGGAGGTGTTTATTGCATTGTCATACGAGTTCATAATTCAGATCTCATGGAAGTGTACTTGTGCAGAAAAGCATTAAGCTCAATAGGGACAGTTTCAGATAAGGTTTCCATTTTTACCAAATTGCCGCCTTTGCATTTCTTTTTGTCCTGTAATGTCCTCCATCTCTAGCCATTCTAAAAAAAGTTTCCATAAAATTTCTGCTGCTTTAACAAGCCAACAGAAGTTTTCCACAGCAGTGATAATACTATCACTACTAATCTACTAGAGGAGCATGATGAACATTGCATGCTTTTAGGAAATGCAGTAATCTATTCGGGGTTGCAAACCACCTTTTCCAGGACAATACAATTCTTTTATGCCCTACTCTACTGCAATTTGTCAGCTGGTTGCATTTTCATCAGTCTGATTTCGGATTCTCCTTCCTCAGCACTCCTCTTCCCCACCCTCCTGCCTTTGGGGTTCTTTCAAACCTGTTGTTGCCTCTCCTAAAAGGAGCAGCACTCATAGATTGGTATTTGCCGCAACCTGTTCGTTGGATTTGGTTTTTAAGCATAAACTAAACTGCAAAACTCACACAAAGGTATTTTTATTATTATTCACAACCCTTGTAACTCACAAGTCAAAAAACAAATGTGAATACACTATAGGGTTAATTTTGGAGAGTGTAAGCATGATGTAGTGGTTTGAGTGTTGGGACTATAACTCTGGAGACTAGGGTTCAAATCCCCGCTCAGCCATGGAAATCTACTAGGTGACTCTGGGCAAGTCACAAACTCGGACTCAGAGGAAGGCAAACCCTCTCTGAACAAATCTTGCCATGAAGGGTCGCCATAAATCAAAAATGACCTGAAGGCACCCAACAATTTGGTTGGCCTTCACATTGCAAAAGCCACTTGTTTCTGAAAGTACAGAAACAGAAATACTTATATTTAAAATTATTCACAGCTGAAGGAAGAGAACAATCTCCATATGTTGGACCACAACTCAAGGCAGCACTGTTTGGTGCAAAATTACCAATTGTATCCCAAAAATATCTGAAATGCCAACATTTTGTTATCTTTTCTTTAGTCTTTGTTTTCCTTTTCCTCCTCTAAGGCTCAGCTTTTATGAACTAAGTAAGAAAAGGGCCTAAATACAGTTACTACAACTTTTATAAGTGTTGCCTTATTGGGTTCCTATTGATTGAGTGGGTATCTTCTGGTTTAGATATAGGGGCAAAACAGATGGGCAGGAATAAGTGGCTTGTAGCTGCCTTTTCTGAAGCCACATTGAAACCCCACCAACCGCACCGCCGGCTCCCAAGGCAGCTGGAGTGCTCATGTCATGACCACATAACATGGCTTCAAGCCAGGAAGAAGCGGAAAAAAGCTGCTTCTTTTTGAAACTGCTTTTCTCTGCATAAGGGCGCTTTTCTGCTGGCTTCAAGGCACGTGTCATCTAATCATGCCTTCAAGCCAGCCTGAAAGCATCTGTCTGTTTAGCCCATTAGACTAACGGCTTTGGACTTCTAGCTCCCAGAAGGCTCAGGTAAGCATGGCCCATAGGAAATCTGGAAAGATTGAGACTGAAAACCACTAACTGCTACAAGTGGTAAATAAACTTGTTGCTAGATTGTTTCAGATCAGATTTCATTTATCAGCGCACAGCTGCTCATTCTTTGATTTTTTTGCTACAGAAGATCATTAAAGAAATGCAACTACATTGTTAAATTGTCTTCAGCCTTATGGGCATTAGTAAGTTATAGAAATGAAAACAGTCTTAATGCTCTGAGATTACTTAGAAGTGGTGCTATAACTAGGTGTCTGATACAGAAACTTGTTTTACTACCAAGCTGCAAGTGCTCAGGAAAGATTATAACTATGCTGGCACATGAGGAATATGTTCCTACAGACCAAAGAATGTGTTTTAATAACATGCTACGAAGCTATGCCAGCACAAACATATGAGTTTTTCTCTAAATAAACTACCTGAATCACAACTTAGCTTAAAGTGGATTTAGTGAATTTTACATTTTTGTTAGGTGAAACATCTGTAGTGTAAATAAAGTTTCCAGATGACCAATACTTTACACAGAAAAGGAGAGCCATACACTGGAGAAATCTGGTGCTTCTGCAATTAGTTTTTAGAATCTGTATGGTGTTTTCTACTCTAGCTTTTAAACTGAAATGCCTGGATAACATCTGAAATTTTAGTCAACATATATACCTGTCACACAAATTTTTGCAAGACATGAAATAAACTGAAAAGAACAGCAAGAAAGTTTACAAGACAGGCTGAAGAACTTAATTTTATTGTGCTAGTCTGCCCAGAACCTGAATGCAAAATTGGACAGACAGAAGATGCTCTTCTCTTAAGCAGCTAGGAAAGGGGTTTCAGTAGCCGCCTTATTAAATCTACAGTTTGGCAAAGTCTGGAGACAGAAAAAGAAACATAAATGAAAAGGGACAGCCCTTAATCTGCCTTGAGACAATCTGAGAGGTAGGTATTCTACTGGGAACCTTAATTCCAAGCACCGCCAAAATGCATACATATGAAAACAAACACACATCACACAAAATGATTTTCTGAAGACTGCATTTTTGAATATCATAATATATATGTTCATTTCAATTTCACTTTTATAGATATAAATTCAATTTTCAACCTGCCCTTAAAAGTTTTGGAGGCTTACATTTAAATTAAGGTAGCTTGTTCAGTATCAGTTGTAACAGCAGATGACATTAAAACATAAAAACAGACAGGAGAAAAACATTTTACTTAAAAGATTTGACACCAATGATCAAGGCAAATCAAAAAAAATTTCAGCATTTAAGATTTTATTTTCATATTTATTTTGTAGACGGGGCATTAAGCAGAGTCACATCATTTTGGTGTTGGCTTCTTCCTAGAATTATTTCAATAGTGGTCCCAGTAGGGGGGAAGTTCATTGTTCTTCTAGTTAAAATGCTAGCTACTTATATCTGGAGGCAAGACTATAGCAAGGTAAAAAGAATGGTTGCTTCAAAAATGGGACTTGGTAACCCTAAAGCCACTTCAGATTATCATATCTGCTTTAATAAGCCACAATAGCAGTCAACATTTTGTTTGTACACACAGTCCCTTTGTACAAGCAACAATTATGCCAGGCATCTCTATAGAGTCCTGTTCATGCAAGCTAGGAAATTTTGGTTTCAAGAAACTAGGAATTTAAACCACATAAATGATTTCAGAATTCTGGCTTGTTCCAAACCAAAGTTCCCTGGTACCCACAAAACGGTAATCTCTAGGTAATTTAAGGGTCTTCCCAGCTAAGTGTGACTTGCTCAAAGGTGCCATACATAATCTTGGCTTTCTAAACCAGAATGATTGTCTGAACTGGACCAATGTCTTAGCTGGATCAGGCAAATGAAAGAATGTCAATTTTTAGGTGTCTTAGATGTGGGTAGAGCAGATGTTAAAACCCTCACCCAGGTGCTGGAAAAGGACCAACAGGATGAGAATAAACATATTCCCAAATACAGGAACAAAACTTTCAGTTTATTTATAACCCAAATTAGCCAAATTATTTTTAATAACTGCCTATGTAGATGTTTCACTGCCACACTTCAAAATACACTCTTGTAAAAGCAGAACTTCATGTCAGATTTCACATGCTGCTGAGAAAATGAACTCCCATCTCAAACATGAAGGTTTCTGTATTCAAATTTCATTTGTACATTGACAGCTTTGAGGAAAAAAAACAAAGGACACACAGGGTGTTGCCATTTTTTTTCTTTTTTAGCAGCAATGAAATACCACTAACCCCTTTTTACATAACCAAATTCAAGTCACAACCAGTGGTGACTGCACCACAAAGTCACCAGGTACAAAACTGCTAGTTTTAAATTAATAACTCGAAATTTTCCCCAGAACATCCCTTTTTTATAAACAAACAATTTGCTATTTTTGTACATAGGCTAGCAGGCTTGTTTCAATATGAAAGTGCTAAATCATTTACAGATTTAAATCAGTTATGTAGTGCTACAATAAGTGTCCGATATTCTACATATGAACAAACCTGATAAATGGAAATGATGGAAGTGTTAAGTAAGGCTATCCAATTACCTTTATGTACATTAGAAGAATAGATACCCAGCAGGGAGGAGGTAAAGGGGAAAAGATTGGGCAAATAGTCCCACAGGTGTAAAAATTAAATTGGCCTTCTAGCTTTTGTACTGTAAATGAGACCTTTCCAACAGTCCTGCAGCCAATGCCTTTTTTTTCTTCATAGAAAGGAAGCTGCCTTCATGACATTCCCTCTTGATTTTTGATTTCCACAGCGTGTCATTTGAAGCTCAAGTGTCAGGTTCTTCCTATCTTCATAAACCCTTCTTTCCAGTATTAGGTTGCATGATCAAGTCCCACTTCCTGGGTTGGTTTTTCTTTTTTAAACGTTCAATCTACCAATTCATTTAGAGTGAGCTGTAGATAACATGAACCAGTTCTGGAACCACTATATTGGGAGGAACACAAGCTCTTCACTACAATCACACAGTAGGAGGAAAAGTAGTGATAATTCAATTCATTCCTGGGGCTGGACCACCAAAATTGAATGAACTTGGCACAACTGGAGCATTGAATTTATATCCACCATGCTTTTCAATCATTTTGGATTCTGAAAAAGGAGAAAAAATTAAGTTACGTGAATGTCATAAACTATGTCCATACAGGTTGCATCATCCTTAATTCGTGATGTTTACTGTTAGCTTACACTACAAATGAGCCTGTTTTTGATACCTCTCTTTATATAGAAATAATGAGAAATGCAATGAAAGGAAACATGATTACTATATCAGTTTACTGTGTTTCAAACAAAACAATTATATTGGAAATAAGACCATGGAATTGCGAGACAGTTTACTTTAAAACTTTCATTTAAGATAGAAAGAAAGTAGAGTATCTAACGAATGGTGCCGTAGTCTTTCTTTAAAAGCCTGTACTAAGGAGATCTTCATTGGCTTTCCAGAAAATGTACTGCAGTGCTTTACTTATTAATGACCTGGATGACAGAACTGGGGGCATACTGATCAAATTTGCAGATGACACCAAATTAGGAGTAGCAGCTAATACCCCAGAGGACAGGATCAAAATGACCTGAATAGACTAGAAAGCTGGGCCAATACTAACAAGATGAAATTCAATGCAGAGAAATGTAAAGTTCTGCACTTAGGGATGAAAAATGAAATGCACAGATATAAAATGTGTGAAAGGGATCTAGGAGTCCAAGTAGACCACAAGTTGAACATGAGTCAACAGTGCGATGCAGCAGCTAAAAAGGCCAATGCAATTTTAGACTGCATCAATAGAAGTATAGTATCTAGATCAGGGGAAGTAATAGTGCCACTCTATACTACTTTGGTCAGGCCCCACCTGGAATATTGTGTCCAGTTCTGGGTACCACAATTTAAAAAGGATGCGGAGAAACTGGAGCATGTCCAAAGGAGGGTGACTTAAATGGTGAAGGGTCTGGAAACCATGCCCTATGAGGAATGACTTAGGGAGCTGGGGATGTTTAGAATGGAGAAGAGAAGGCTAAAAGGTGATATGATAGCTTTGTTTAAATATTTGAAGGGATGTCATATTGAGGAGGGAGCAAACTTGTTTTCTGCTGCTGCAGAGACTAGCACCCAGAACAATGGATGCAAGCTCCAGGAGAAGAGATTCCACCTCAACATTAGGAGAAACTTCCTGACAGCAAGGGCTGTTCGGCAGTGGAACACACTCCCTCGGAGAGTGGTGAAGTCTCCTTCTTTGGAGGTCTTTAAGCAGAGGCTGGATGGCCATCTGTTGGGGATGCTTTGATTGGGAGTTCCTGCATGGCAGAGGGTTGGACTGAACGGCCCTTGTGGTCTCTTCAAACTCTATGATTCTCAATAACAAATAGTTTCAGGAATCCAGGAGTTTTTTTCAAGCAACTATCTATTTAACTATCTATTTATTTCCAAAATATTTATTCAATCTCAATACCAAGTTATCACTGATGTATTTATTCTGATTTCCTGTCCCAATTTTAACAGCAGTTGCTATTTTGTAGTATGCTTCCAAATAACAGTATGTGCATGGTTTGACAGTGCTTTTGCTTCAAACATCAAATGAGAGCTGAATGATCTAGTTACAGATGCCTCTAACAAAATGTGAATAACACAACCAACCTCAACCAACAATTAATTTACAAAAAACTTACCATGGGCTGCTCTCCTTTGATCTGCTAAAGTTGCTATGTCCTGTAACTGTTTTCTTTGTTCTTCATTAAGACCACGTGTCAATGCTTGGTACCACACAGGGTTACGATTTTGAATTGCTACAGAATAAAGAAAAAAATTTAAAAACTTTTAAAATGTTGGTCAGACTGAAAATTAAATGAGTCTGATTCTGACTAGAACTATTAATGTTAAACTTCTGCAGCATCAGATGAAAGTTATGCAGAACTATGCCTCACAAAGTTTTTTTACTGTGGGTTGAGTTCTTGCAGGTGGCTCTAAGTGTCTTTTAAAACAATACTGAAACAACTTAATAGTTACTGAAGATTTAGCAATCAAAAGGTTGCGTTAGGAAGCCAGAATAGTAGGGATTCTCTACCCTGAATAGTTTCCTATTCTACCACTACCACAAATTCTACTTCTCTTTTAGCACTTTCTCTTGTACCTAAACATTACTGTATATACTCGACCACAAGTCGACCTCATGTATAGGTCAAGGGCAGTTTTGGGGCCAAAATTATGGATTTTGATCTGATTTGTGGATAGGTCAAGGTAAAACTTAGAGGCACGTAACAAAGGATATAAACAAAAGCAAACAGCTTCATTTATATACCACTTCATACCGCCTAATCAGTGTCTAAGCGGTTTACAACTGTAAGCTAATTTGCCCCCAACAATCTGGGCACTCATTTTAGTGACCTTGGAAGGATGCAGGCCAGAGTTAAGCTTGAGACCTTTTGCTAGTATTGAAGTCGCAACCTTATGGTTTTCAGTGAGTGGCTGCAGTATAGGCATTTAACCACCGAGCCACCAGAGCAAGGAAAAAAGGATGAAGCTAAGGAAAACTATGACAAAGAATTTACAAAATTCTGAGAGACATAACTGTTTGCGCTTTTCCAATTCAGGCATTCCAAAAGGTCAGAAGTAGAGCATGGTGAAAGGAGTAGAAAGGGTTGGTATTTCCTTTAGGTGCTCCTGGGGTGGACTAAGCTCTCATCTTTTGCCAGTCTACTCAGAGAAAGACAGTGGTTCCTTTTTTCGATGTTCTCTTTTGGGACATAATAGTAATAATAATAATATATTTATTTGTATCCCGTCTCTCCCTGTGTTGGATCGACATGTGAGCATATGTGTGGTGTAAGACATGCCATTTGTCTGACAACTGTGCAGGCAGAACAGTATTATCAAGTCAACATCATATGACATAACAAGAGTAGAATCAGCAGTACAGCAACAGAATTCTAAACTGTATTTTCCTTCTTTTTTGTATTTCAGTACTTTAAAAAAAAGCACCAGTGTGGTGTAGTGGTCTCAGTGCTGGACTACATGGACACCAGGCTCTGAACCCCCATCCAGCCATGCAAACTGGATGGCCTTGGCCAGGTTACACTCTCTCAGTATGAGAGGAAGGCAAAGGCAAACACCCTCTGAACAAATCTTAGGGCTTTAGGGTTGCCATAAGTCAGAAAGGATTTCTATCAAAATAAGAATGCTCTGCATTTGAAAAATGATGTTCATTTTCTTCAAATTTATTTTCCTTCCTAGAAAGCTACAGTAAGACAACTATGATCTCATAAATCTAAAGTGGCATTTCCACAATGCCACCATTGCAATTTTCTATCATAGGGGCTGTACAGACTGCCTGAAAAAGGCGGTCTGCAGACGTCCTTTTTTGGTGCGCAGCAGCGCAGCAGCAACCAGAGAGAGCTATGCCACTGCGCAGCAAAAAAGGAACTGCCTAGAGTAGCTCCTTTTTGTGACGCTGTAAGGACTGCATCGCAGCCCTTACATCACTTCTGCACTGCGCTGTATGGATGCTGCAGCACAGCCATGACGTCCACTGTGTGGGCAGTCTGTCGCGGTTGTGACATAGCCACAATGTTACATGTCGGGGCGCCCAGCCCTTTTTTGCCGTGAAGTCACCACCAGGATGTCACATCCTGACGGTGTGTACAGGACCATACTCCCCCTCCAATAAATCTTCTGGAATCTCTCTGCACTCTAATTCCCACAACCCACAAGTTCTTCAAGACACTTTACTGACTCATTTTTCAACCAAAGGTAATCATAATATGAGCTTGCTGTACAAATTATAACAGCTCTTACTCTGAAAAATTGCTTTAAATATCTGGTACTCATCTACAGGGTTGTCTTCATCATCAATAATTGTTGAATATCCCTCCAAAGCAGTCTCTTCTGCATCATCTTCTTCCCAGTCTTCATCATCTCCATCTTCTCCAGCCCGCTTTGCCAAAATCTCTAAATATTCTTGTCCATCTTCATCAATATCATCTTCATCACTCCCAAGCTCCTCTGTATGAAGATACAGAATAAGAAAAATGGATAGAGCTTAACAATATTACTATAATAGTTATAATTATTCCCCCTTTTGGTCCTAGTGGTGGGACAAACATCCATGTTCTTACAATGCAATATAGTCATCCCTCCACATTTGCAGCTTTGACACTGCGTGCACATGCACTACTCTTCCCTCCCAGGCTTTCGCCCTCAGGAAAGAATCCCAGGAGGTTGGGAGCAGATGTACCAACTTCCCCAGTGGGATAACTGTCTCCCCCATCAGGAAAAAGGGGAGAAGATTTGACCCCCCCCCCTCGCGTTTCCCAATGTGATAGCTGTCTGAGCAATACACTTACCCCACTGGGAAGGGGCAGGGAGCCAGTTAAAGGGAGGGCGGGGAAAGAAGAGCAGTGTACATGCCTGCTCCTCTTTCCCCGCCTTCCTGTCCCTTTAACTGGCTCCTGCGTGAGGGGAGTTATTCGTGGTGTTTCCACATTCACGGAGGTCTTGTTCCCCTAACTCCTGTGAATGTGGAGGGCTGACTGTAAATACAAACTTAGTCAATTTGCCCTATACAGCTAGCAAATGAGTAATGAAAACGGAATATAACATTAAAAGAACTCAAAATGGAGGAATGATGTAATATCCACAGCCACAAGATGCAGACTTGCAGGCTTTTGTGACTCCAACATCTTTGTTTCCTATCCATGATTTAAAATCATCTTTGTTTGACAAGCCAGTGAGTTTTGAAATCTACCATGTTTTTGGTTCCTTCTGATTGGCATAATAAAGCTATCACCAATGTGTATTTTGGATTTTTGAAAGAATGATGAAAAACAAGGGTGCAGACTTACATTTTTAAAAAGATAAAACAAAACTAGAAAAGATTGAAAAAAGACAGGTTAGTTACCACCAATTGTGGTTCTTCTAGTGGTTATTTGTGCCCTCACACAATTGGGTTTTCGTACCTATCCAGAAATTACCCTCAGAAAATTCTAGAGCTGAGTAACCTGATGGGATGCCCCCCCTCCAATGTATTTTCAGCCCTCAGTTTTAAAGTCTTACAGGTAGCTTACAGGGACCTGTAAAGGGGATGTTGGGCGTGTTTGTGTGAGGGCATAGATGACTACTCAAAGAACCACAGTTAAGCAACCTGTCTCTCTTCATGGTCTCTGTGCTTCACACAACTGGGTGACTATGAAGCTTACCAAAGGCTGGAGGGTCAGGCCAATGAATAATAGAAAAGAGTACAATCCATCCAAAGTTGACATTTGCTTTGGCTCTACAGTCCAGTCTATAGTGGAGTATGAATGTCAAGGGCTGTGATCATGGGCAGCTATGCAAAGTTTGGAAGAGGGATGCACCAGAGTAGAGTGTACAAGGAGGCCACTGCTCTGGTTGAGTGGGCGCTTAGGCTGATCAGGATCAGCTGTCTATCCAGTTCACAGAACAGCCTGATTTTGTGAATGATCCATTTTGAAAACTGCTGGGGGCGGGGGGGGGGGAGAGACTGGGTGTCTTTTCCTTGCACCATCATAGCAGACAAAAAGTCAGTTTGTCTGCCAAGATAAAACTATGCAGTTGATGTGGGAGGCTAGGGCACATTTTACATCCAAGCAGTGAAGGAATCTTTCCAGTGGCAACTTAGGTTGTGAATAGACCACTGGTAGGTGGAACTGGGAATTCCCATAACCTTGGGAATGAAGTCAATGTCCAGTCAGAGGACTACTTTATCCTGGTGGAAGACTAGGAAAGGTTTGTCAGGTCATAATGTTGGCTTGGTGGCTTTCTGCAGATGTTTCTGCCATTAGGAAAGCCATCTTGAGTAGCTGCTCATCAACTGTGGTGAGGCATAGAATGGACCAGGGTGGTGTAGGAAGGTCCAATGATGAGAAAAAGTGCACTAGGGCCTTAAGGAACCTCCCGAAAACAGGGTTCAAAAAAACATCAAAGGGGATGGAGGTTGGTTTGCGACTATGGCAGCCAAGTATACCTTTAGAGACAAGTGTCAGGTATATCTTTAGGGACAAGTCGTTTTTCTCAGAAGTATAGAACAGTCAAGGGTTACAGGGGAAGGTGGCTTGTGGCTGCAAACACTCCCCCCTCCCCCATTTGTATTGATAGTGTCATTTGTGGAGACCTTTCTGGGTAAAGAACTCAGTGAGGCACAGGAAAGTTAGAGTGTTATTCTTAATGCCAACAGTCTGACTGTCTTGAGGTTGGGGTAGAGAATAGGCCTCTTGGAGTGAGACAGTAGGTCCACCATCCACATCAGTGACATAGTGCAGCCCTGGATAGCTGGAGGAGCAGGGTAAACTATGGTTGTCTGGGCTAGTGGACAATGAGGATCATGTCAACCTTGTCCCTAGATAGCTTCTTGATAACTTTAGTGAGCATTGGGAAGGAGGAAAAAGATAAAGGAGACTGCTGGACTATGTACGTAAAAATGCATCCCTGAGGGATTCTCATTCCCTCCTTCTCTGGAGCAAAAGCAAGGCACTTTATATTTTCAGGGGTTGCAAAGAAATCAATGCTGGGTAGCCCCCACTTTGAGTCAACAATGTGCTACGCCATGTCATATAATGACCAGTTAGGTTGAAGGACATGAGCATGACTCACTGTGTCTACTAGGACATTCGCCATGCCTACTAGGCGTATTGCTGCAGGGTGAATTTGCCTTTCAGTGCACCAGTCTCAGAGGTCTATGGCCAGATGCAGAAGTGCAAATGAAAGAGTTCTTCCCTGCTTGTTGATGTAACACAGGATAGTGCTATTTCACCACCCTGTAACTCAAGTTTCTTCTTGAATGCACAGAAGGCCTTGATGACAGCAAGAAGCTCTAAGATGTTTGTGTGGAATGTGGACTCCATGAGAGCACAGATGTTAGCATAGTAGGGCTCCCATCCTGTCTGAGAGTTGTCAATTGTCACCATACATGATGGTTCAAGTGGGCAGAATGGCATGCCAGACAGGAGGTTGTGGTACTGCATTCACCAGAGGTAGGAGAGGTGGACATGGATTGATGCCATGAAATGCATGGATTGATTGTTCTGAAGCAGTTTGAAGCTGTCAAGAAACCAGGCCTGTAGAGAGTGGAAACTCAGCTTGGCAAGGTAAGTAACAACTCTAGTGGCTACCATTAAGCCAAGGAGCCATTCAATGGTGCGCAGGGCAGATGAAGAAATATATCTACTTGAGTTCTGAGGTTTTTCATTGTGTTGTGTAGGAGAAACACTCTGCCTCTGCAGGAGTCTAGTGTTGCCTATATAAGGTTGATGGTCTTGGTTGGCTTGAGTACCAACTTCTTGCATAGCAGATGGTCAGACTGGATGGCTTTTGTGGTCTTTTCCAATTCTATGATTCTTGGGGTTAACTTTCATTCCAGCAGGAGGGATGAATGCCTTTAAAGAGAGAGGTCCAAGAGGATGACAGCAGCAGCCAATTGTCAAGGTAAGAGTTGGGTGGGGTGTGTAAAAATACTATAGTATACCCCAGACAAACAATGGTAAGGTGGTATATCTGGGTGCCCACAATGTAGATGGATTGTAGGGGGGGGGGGAATGGCTGCAGTGACATCCTAGTGGAAGTTTCAAAGACATGATCTGGATGGTCCAGAGGATTTCTTGGATATAGGGGGCTGGTACCTCTGGAGTTTGAAGGATCTCCTTTGGTGTGTGAAAGAGTGGAGGAAGAAGGGAGGCAGCTGCTTCCAAGACTGCCAGAAAGGACTCTGTTGATGGCATTGGGTTCCAAAGCCCATCTTCCTCGCTGTGATGCAGGGCTTGAGGAGATGGTCCATTGCCTCATCCGTGAAGGACTGAAACAGGTCTTGGCTGTCAAAGAAAAGGCACTGACTGTGCCACCTCATGTCCACTGTAAGGCCCACGATGACTTTGGCCACACTATTGGCAAAGTGCCAGACTGATTATATCTCCTGGGTGGGGATTGCTGTAATCTCGCGGTGAAATTGAAGGGCTGAGGCCCACTGATTCTCTGGGAGGTTCAGGACAAAGGTGAGCACATCAAAGCTTTAAGTACACATCAAAGCTTTAAGTGCTTTTACTACTATTATTTCATTCTCAAGTTGGTTTAGTCTTTTGAGCTCACAGTGAGGCTGCTCCTTCCTTGGAGGGTTTGGAGCAAAGCGAATCTGGGAGCAATGTCAACATCAATTCCTGTCTTACAGAAAATGGAGTAGCCTGTGGGGATGTTGTAGTAGGTATTTCCATTGTGACCAAGATGGGCAAGTTTGGTACTGAAGAGTGTTTTTTTCTTCTTCAATCTGGCGACTGTCGAAGAGGCTGTGGAGAGTGACCAGTTGATTGCGGCTTTCTCAGTGATCTTCAGTCACTTTTCCCAGAGATGGGACTTGAGCCTAGATGCTCTTGTCTTGAGAAAGCTTAGATCACAAAGCTGCAGCAGATCTTACACTTCTCTCCACCAGGCAGAACAAAGAGAGGGAATGGCCATCCAAAGGGAGACCTTGCGGCCACAAGAAGCATAGTGTTCAAAGAGTGAATAGAGGCTTTAAGCCCCAGGAAAGGATAGGGGGAAATGAGGGGGGACAGTGTTTGGGGTTATTTTTGTAGTTGGTGGAGAAAAACAGGAACTAACAATGAGTTAGAAGAAAGAAAAAGAGGGAGAAAGAATAAGAAAAATCACAAGAAAAAACATGAGAGAGTCTATTCAGCTGAGAGAATATCCAAGGGTAGTTCTTCTGCTGGCAAGAAACAGTGAGAGTAGTATGATGGGTTGAGAACTACACTATGGGTGGGATGGGCAGGACATTCCAACAAGCTACTGAGCTCTAGAATTTTTTTTGAGGCGTGCCTGTGTGAGATACAGACATCACGAAAAAGCAAAATACTTGGCACATAGAAGTCATCTGTCTCCCAAAAGTGCTAATCATAATAGGTGGCTGAAGGAAGAGCAGCCAAATGAATAAATATAGTGAGGAACGCTGCTATAGGAAACAGCAAATACAGCATGGAAATGTTCATAAGCAAAATAAAATGCAAAAAGAGACATATTACAACATTCACTGACAAAAATTCTTCAACAGCACATGAAAAATACTGGTGAATAGCTGCCAAAAAGATAATCTTTTACCTGCTTCCTCGTCTTCTTCTGCTTCTTCATCATCATCACTATCATTTTCATGTTCTGCATGGCAAGCATATGCTCTTTTCAAACCATTAAATAAAAGGATGAAAGCTGGCAGGATTTGGCCTGAAACCTGATTTAGAACCTGTGGTATCTGCTCCAGATCAATAAGAGCACACAAGCCTAGAACACACATTTTTCTATCATGAAGCCTGAAATGCAAAAAGAAATGTCATATTAAGTTATCTTCACTTTATGTAAAAGGAACCAAATTATCATCTGGAAGAAACCCTAATTCACAAAAGGAAATGAGAAAGAAGGGTTTACATGCACTGGTTTCTTGTCACTTTTTCCAAATACATGTAACTCACACTGCAAGTAGCAGCTAGGTGGAAAAAGGTGGATGAGACATGGCCATTAAAGGGTTCAGTGAATCAGTTGCATCAAGAGGCTTACCCCAAAAAGCAATCAACATCATTAAGCCACTGCGTAATGAAATGATTTGTAACAGGTTCCACATTATTGGGGAAGCGAAGATTTTCCAATGTATTCAGAAGTAGATGAGGATTGTAATATAGAGCAGCTATGGCAACCTGGAGGCACATTGTTCTCAATTCACTTGTTTTAACTTCTCTGGTCAATCGCTCTAAAGCAGCTTCCACAAATAAAGGTATACACTGGAGAGAGAGAAAAAATAATTAAAGTTTAATGCAACAGTAAAGCATGCCAATTTTTAGACACACAGTGATCATAACATTTAGCATTTTTCATTAAAAATGAAACCATGTGGTACAAAACTTCCACAATTTCTGACTTAACAAGAAAAAGGGATGTCATCACTCCACCAATCCTTCCTTTCTCCAAACTCTTCATCCATCTCCTCTTTAACTGCTGTAGCAAGTAGGACTTTTGATGTGCTCCACAGCAGATGAGGGCACCGCACAGAGAATGGATTATGAAATGATCTGTGATTAATTATGTATAAAGGCTATTTAAAATGTGAAGTCGAAGTTTAGGTATAAAAGCTATTTAAAATGTAAAGTCGAAGGCTTTCATGGCTGGCATCCATAGTTTGTTGTGGATTTTTCGGGCTAGGTGGTCATGTTCTGGAAGATGCTAGGTTTCGCCAGCATCTGTGGCTGGCATCTTCAGAGAATACTGGCAAGGGCCTCAAGGTGGGAGTATATGCAAAGGAGGATTAGTGTCTGCTAACTAGTGACCATTGTCTGCTGGGGAATCCCCTGACCCTGGATGGTTTCTCATTTGCAGGACTCAAGAAATGCAAATGAGAAACCATCCAGAGTCAGGGGACTTCCCAGCAGACAATGATCACCAATTAGCAGAAACTAATCCTCCTTTGCATATACTCTCACCTTGAGGCCCTCCTCATCAACAACAGAACAATACACAGACCAACATGCAAGTCACTCCTCCCAATCCAGGGTCACGCACTACACACCCACACCCCTCTCTCTTCCTTGCCAGTATTCTCTGAAGATGCCCACCACAGATGCTGGCAAAAAGTTAGGAAAAAATTCTTCCAGAACATGGCCACATAGCCCAATAAACCCACAACAAGATATTTACAATGACTCAACTGGTATTTAGATTAGAAGCACTGGGAGCATACATAATATGTGTAATTATAAAATTTTCAATTTCTTAAAAAACATACAATTTTAATAAACTTTTCAATCCTTCTCCTTTTGTATTATGTCTTTTTAGATTGTAAGGCTGAGAGCAGGGAACTGTCAAATTAAAAATTTGTAAGCCTCTCTGTTTCAAAGTTTTAGCTACTGTATTATTTCTAATTAATAAATAGCATTAGACATATAAGAGCAGAGAGTATTCATGAGGGGGCTGGAGTGGTTGGTTGCTTTATCAACAAAATATAAGTTTATTTCCCAACAAGCAGGAAGCAAACCGAAACTTCAGAAAGTTTCTATTAATGTTACAGTGCTACTAACACTGTGAGACAAGCTTGTATTTAAAAATCTAGCAATTACATGAGCTTTATCTGTCATGTAATTTATTTCAAATAGTAAAAGTTTGTTCCTATTTACCTGATCAATGCCACGACCTTTACACTGTAAAATGATCACCTCTAACAGTTTCGCTGCATGACATTCTGCATCTTCTCCTGCCACACCTGTAAGGACCTGGGGGGGGGGGGAATCATAGATATACACTGTTAACTTCAGTACTGAATATTTATTATAACCATAAAACTGAATTATTGTTTGGATAAGCCAATAAAAGATCCAAACATGATTTGGCTCTTTCGTTCCCCGAGGTTTTCGTACCCCGGGGGATTCGTAACCCGGGGGACCACTGTATGTCCTCCTACCAAAATGCCCAGCACTGTCTTGCATGGTTTTTTCACTTGCATGAATACACTGAAACTTCATTTATAATTCAAAGAAACATACTACACAGAAATCATCAGATCATACAATTTACAAAATTATTCTGCATGTTTGAGAGTTTGGAGGCTGATCAGTGGTAAGCATGCCTTTCGACATCACTACATCAGTACTATGATCTCAAGTTGCTCTTAGGCCACAGGTAACGTGTGAGCAATATAGTCTAAATGCAAAACACAAATGGACCATACCACTAGACACAGATGAGAAACTGTGCACACATGACTGCAGCCATTTTAATCCATTTGGAGGCAAAAATACACATCATAATACTGGTTATGGTGTGGACAAACAAATTACTTACCCCCTGTTCACCATATGTGTGAACAGGCATGCAAAATTACTGAAGAGCTGCAATCTTTTGGATCTCAACCCGGTTAGATTCACAGGTTTTGAAATAACCCCCACACAGCAAATCAACAAGAGATTTCAATTAATAATTTTATTTCAGGTTAAAACCTCACTCTTTTGAATTGCTATGCCCCAAATTTAAAATCTTAGCTCTCCCAAGAATGCAGCTTAATTAGACTGCTAGGTCTTACAATCCATCGAATGTGAATTAGGATAGGATACAAGAGACCAACACACAGACTTTTTAATACTATATTGTATTATACTGGATGAGGTAATTCTACAGGATTTAACATCTTTACAGGGTGGTCAAATAAAAATAAAATTCAACAAGGAGGGACTACCTTACCTTTTTGCACATACTGTAGATCATTTCTAGATACTTTGTGTCAGACAGCAATGTATCTGTATCGACAGTTACATAGTTATGCAACAGCGGCATCATATCTGTATTTTCAAAGAATAATATGCAGTGGTTATTTATGCTTTCATTTGTTGGCAAATCAGGAAAGGCGCAAGATATTCTGGTAAGCATTGTCATGTCATTTCTGCAATGAAACAACAGATAGTAAGATATCTCACCTGTAAAGTAATCAAAGCCATCCTGCTGAAAAACTTCAAAGACTAATGGCAAAAGCTGCCACATCTGTGCTGAAACCTGCTGACAGGTCAGACTGTGAGCCAAAGAGAAGATTTCCTCATAAAATTCTGAAAAAGATCAAGATGGCATTAAACATGGTTTGATCAAATTAGTAGTGTGCATGCAGATATGCAACATCGGGGGAGGTGGGGGAACCTTACCTAAGACATGCTGTTGCAAAACTGTTCCAATTACTTGCAAACAGATACCTTCTAACTGCTGGGTAATCTGAAATGAACAGTTGAATAAAACACACATGCTTATCAATTGGCTTTCATTGTTTGTTTTAAAATAATATCTTTTCAAAACTACATATGTATAGGACATGATCTAAAGAATCCCTTTCAGACATATCAGAGTTTTTGCATACATTTAGGTTTTTTTTTAAATTTTACTAGATTTTGTCAGAAAAACTTCTGAAATTCCATGTTTTAAGCACAGTCTGCTGAGTAACAAAAAGTCCCCCCCCAAAAACAGAACACAGAATCTACATCATGAACATATTTTTGAGAAGCACTGAGTCTGTCATTTGTAGAATCTCTTTATATACACAAGAATGCACACACTACAGCTGATAACTATACAAAATACCTATGCTGCACCACAGCAAAAAGACCATACCAGACAGCATAGTTCTCTACAATAAGGCCAAAATAAATGGAGACTATTGCATCTTTTAAATTTCTGCATGGGTTTAATGAATACAGGGAGTATCCACAAGCAATATACTGGTAACAGGTGGATAGTCTGGGTTTTAGAAATGAATGGGACACATGGTGGAAACTGTAGAAAGGTGTTCCTGAATGACAGTTTTTAACACTACTGTATCTTCATTGCTCTTGTCTAACTTGGATAGTAAATCATTTGCAAGACCTGTAAGTAGCCCAGCCAAACCCTAGAAATGCCCACATTTCAAATTTAAAAACTATGAAACAACTTAACAGGCCTGTTTTAAAACACAGAGATTGATCAGAGCAAAACAAAACAAAAACAAAAAACAAAACAAAACAAAAAACCCCACCTTTATTTAGACCAGGGGAAAAGGTCGTGAGTATGAATTTACAGTGGGGGACAGAGATTTTCCAACACTGTGACTGCAACAACAACAACTGTCTAAATTTAAACATTTTAACTTTGTTTATTGAAAGTTGTTTGTCATTAGACCAGTATCCAATGTTAGTTAAGTCCTTCAATTAACATAAGTTCAACCAAAACAACTTGCTTTAAATGCTATCTAAGCAAGTGGCATAACATCTCAACTGCACTCTCCTTAATTTTCTGATTTAGTCCTTTATTGCAGTTCTATGTATTAATGCAAAACACTGCACTTTTTTTAATTTAAAAAAAGGTTAAACCAAAAGGGGGGAAATAATTTTTTTAAACTTGTTTTTTTCCCAACACTGACTAAAGACTATTTATCGGTAGGGTTGGAGACTGCAGTGGTCCTTCATGGAGCTTTCTAGGCAAGATTCTTCAGAGGGTGTTTGCCACTGCCCTCCCTTGGGGTTGAAATAATGTGGTTTGTCCAAAGTCACCAAGTGGACTTTCATGACTGAATGGGGATTCATACTCCTAATCCAACACTACCCCACACTGGCTGTGAAAGGCTTCACCTCCCCACCCAACACAAATGACATCAGCCCCCACTCAATACCCCCTAAGGGGCATGGTGAGTAATTTTACGATACTTTTTATCTTCTCCCGGCCATTCTAGGCTCTGAAATAAATTTATTTATTCTGTATCCACAGCTTTGTTTTATGGATTATCAAGCCACTGCACCTTTCCTTTAGAACCGGAACAGCATGATAGAAACTCTGCAGTTCTTGTCTATTAATCTTTGTGTTGCCTCTCATAATGGTCTCATTCATACCAGGCGAGGCATGCACTTTATAGCTGTGTTACCTTATTTGGAACTACAAGTTAGTTACATATCCCTTCCTCAAACAAGATGCTAACTGGCTATAAAAGCATGCAGTGGGGCTAATCGTAAGAACCTATTTAAGGCAGACAGTGAAGGAGCTGCAGCAACTAAGAAAAGGCTAAGGAGCAAGGTGGGTCCAGCAACAAACTAAGGAAGCCAATAAAGTAAAGACCCTTAGGGCATAAAGCAGCAGAAGGTTATTGCCTTCAAAGAATGTTTGCTGGCTTCCCAAAGGCATCAGTTGTCCACTATTGCGAAGAGAACACCAGACTAAACAAAACTTATCTAATTGGGACCCATGACATGTGTGTGGAAACAAACTTCATTATTGTTGATTAGAAGACTCTTATCAAGAAAATATGTATATAGGTTTGTTTTAGATATACAGATCAGCTTTCATTTTATAGGTGAAACTGCTCCAATGCTCCAAGCAAACACCCAGGAAAGAGACCAAGCTAACAAATAGTGAATTTTTTTTTAAACAACTTAGTGAATGTAACGATTGGTGCTGATTTTCTGCTGAGTTTATTTTAATTAATGAAGCATTATTAAAAGCAAATTATTACCTCTTTATGATCTTCAACTACACTGAGGAGTGTATCAATTGTATTCAAGATGCCCATAGCTGTTACTGCTTTATCATCACTGCCTTCTTCATCTGGTCCTGTCTGAATCACCTGGTTAAAAGTCATTGCCTGCACAGAGGAAAACATGTTAAAAAAATCAGTAAAAAACTCAAGAGACCAAAGGGGTAAGAAAATTAAATGCCTTTTCCAGACAGTATGTAAATGTACACAACCAGTTAAGATTTTTATGCCCGGGGGGGGGGGGGGATAGTTTCTTCAGTTATTATCATAATCGGGGGGGGGGGGGGGAATAGTTTCTTCAGTTATTATCATAATCAAAAGAAAAAGAAATAAGCCTTTTTCATCTGCCAGAGTTCATGGTGGACCAGAAAGACCAGAAGGAAAAGGGGCTGACCTAGGTCCAAATTCCTTTTATCTGTCCCGAAACTATCGCAATTCAAAATAGAATACAGAATGGCCAAGGGTTACAAATATAAAGGACATCCCTGCTTATCTGATGGGTTAGGGACCACAGGACTGTCAAAAGTGGAATTTATTGAAAAGCAGACCCCCCGCCCTTTTTTGGCTTCTAAAGGAAAGAATGAACACTAGATGGAGGCAAGTAGACTGAGGTCCAAAACACACTGCAGAAATAATCCAGTTTGATACCACTTTAACTGCCCTGGCTCAGTGACAGGGAATCTTGGGAAGTGGGGTTACAGAGAAGGCTAAATATTTCACAAAATTAAAGTTTCCAGAATTCATTAGCATTGAGCCAGGGCAGTTAAAGCAGTCTTAAACTGGATTATTTCTGCTGTGTGTTTTGGACCTGAGAAAAAAAATTCAGTATGCTGGGTCCAGTGTAGTGTAGTGGTCTGAGTGTTGGTCTATGACTCTGGAGACCAGGGTTCGATGTCTTACTCAGTCATGGCATCCATTGGGTGAACTTGGGCAAGTCAAATGCACTCAGCATCAGGGGAAGGCAATAGCAAACCTCCTCTGAACAAATTTTGCCAAGAAAAGTCATGATACGTTCCCCTTTGGGTCACCATAAGCCAGAAACAACTTTGAAGGCACACAGCAATAACAAATGCAGAGTTCACTGAGAGAGAGAAAAATAAGCAGCAGCGGTCAAAAGTGAAGACCAGGGTTTGAAAGTCCTGTACATGGCTGTAACTTAAGACTGCTGAAACAACATCCAAAACCTAGCAGTTGAAAAGAGGGTCTGTCTGTACTAAGTAGCTTCTGGGATCCAAATTACACTTCGGAGTTTAAACTGTATTTCTACTACCTAACAAAAGATGCATGTATTAGCAGATTCAAGGTTTAAAACTTCTGTTGTAAAAACATTAATGCAGAAGAAACATGATCTTCTGAGCACAGAGCAAATATGATTACGGTGCATTTCATCAATACAATTATTGTGCATTTCATCCAATATTGACTATTAACTGCTTGGTGCAGAATAGTTTTTAATGCAGGTGCTGTACTTTTATTCTCTGTTATGTTTTAATTGCTTTTAAACTGTTTTAAATTAGTGATGTTTTTAATAGGATAGCTTATTTGATTTTTTAATTCTCTGTGAATGTAAATAAGGACTTATAGCAAATGTCATCAGAATATTAAGACATGAGCTGGAGTACGATATAAGCAATGGAAATGCTGATAAACTCACAAGCATTCTTACCAAATGCTGGGTCATCTCTACTGCTATAGGAGTAACTTCTTCACTGTATTCACAGATCATTTTCTGAATTACATTTGTAAGGTCATCATTCTCAGTCTCTCTAATAATATGAAGAAGAGCTTGCATCACAGGTCTAATGAATGGAGTAATATACTCCTTAGCTGCAAAGAAAACAAGAAGAGTACTTAGTTTCCTGAAATCTATAGGAAGATGGTAACTTTAAATCCCCAACATGAGTTTATGAAAGTACCCTGCAAAAAAACTTAATTCAGCTTCTTGTTATGAATTACCTTAAATATATTCCACCATCTTTGTATTTATATAAACTAGTATATAAAAAGGCACTGCTCCCCTACCCTTTTATTTTTTTGCCCGCCTGGGCTGGCCACACTTGTTTTACACAAATATGGACATTCTGTCTTGCTTGCATTGCTTCCTCGTTAGAAAAAGAATGGCCATCCTTTGCTGCTTTTATGGGGGATATTTTTCTAACAGTTTCTGTCACTGAAATGCTTAAGCCCCCAATGACAGTATCAAAATGTTTCTTCAGGCTAAACCAAGTAATTGCTTTCCCTCACAGTTCAGCATTTTGTTCCTTTTGCTGCCTCCTCTCCCACTCTGAAACACTGATGAGGATGCCAGCAAATATAGCAATGCTGCATGTATCTAGCAATTCCCCTTGGCAGACCTGAGTTGGCTAAAAATCATTAAAGAGGGAAAGGATAAGCAGAGATGGGTGGTGATAAGCCAGAGAGCTAAAGGACAGTGGAACTTTATACTGTATATATATAGTTTTAAAATAACTAGCTAACAATTAAGGATCTATATCTGAAAAGGGGGTGGGGGTGTTCTATTGCATATCGTTTTACTTCCCATGCCATTCAACATGCAGAATGGCACTGGGAGGAATTTCCTGAAATTTGCAGATTCAGTGTCACCAGTATGCTGATTACAACTTATTCTGTATCTCTTTTCCATCTAATTTTGAGGAAGATGTTTTGCTAGTAAGCCAATGTTTTCAATTCCTAAAGAAGACTGGATACCCAAGTTTCAGCAGTGGCCAGGAGTGCATTTGCACAGCTCAAGTTACTGCACTAGCTACCCCAGCACTGGACGATTCTGGAGACCAGGATATGAATCCAGATTTAGCCATGGAAACCCACTGCATGATCTTGGGCAAGTCTCAGAAGCCACCTTAAGTCCCAATTTTGGGAGAAAGGTGAGCATAAATAAATAGAAGAAGAGGAGCAAAAGGAAACTTTCAATTGCCTATGTTTGTTAGATGTAAACTTCAGTGTAGGAAAAAATACCTCTCTCTTGATTACTAATCAAAACCTGTAGCGCTATGGCAGCTTCCACCTTGACAGGCATTTCTCTGTCATCAATTAGGCATCTTCTTGTGAGCTCAAGTGCTGTCTGCAGATTTTGGTCACTTTTAAACTTAACTTCACAGAAATAGTGAAGAACCCAGCAAGCCTAGAGATGATGGAAAGCAAATGGTTAACACAGATACACATAACTGTTTAGATCTGTCAAAACTATGAATAAGAAACAGAAATGTTTAAATTACATTGTAACATTTTATCGTCTTTCCTTTACACATGGTTGGTTTTCCTGGAAACCATGCCCTGTGAGGAGAGACTTAGGGAGCTGGATATGTTTAGTCTGGAGAAGAGATGATTAAGAAGTAATATGATAGCCCTGTTTAAAGGGATGTCATATTGAGGATGGAGCAAGCTTGTTTTCTGCTGTTCCAGACAATCGGATGTGGAACAATGGATCCAAGCTACAGGAAAAGAGATTCCACCTCAACATGAGGAGAAACTTCCTGACAGTGAGATCTATTTGACAGTGGACCACACTCCCTCCAAGTGTGGTGGAGTCTCCTTCTTTTGATGTCTTTATACAGAGACTGAATGGCCATCTGTCAGGGGTGCTTTGATTGTGATTTTCTGCATGGCAGGGAGTTGGACTGGATGGCCCTTGTGGTCTCTTCCAACTCTATGATTGTCTTAGATGATAATATTCAAAGATAATTCAGGTTTATTGTAAGAATACAACTTACACAAGTGGTTACAGAAAAATATCATGGAAATTAACTAGTGGGGACACTGGCTGGAAAAGCAATTATACTAAGGCTTACATCCAATGTTTTAACAATGTAACATCCAATTGTTAATCCCAGCTGCAGAATGAATGGAGTTTCATAAATTAATACTTACGTAAATTTCTGCTGAGACAATGAATCTACTCTAGTTGGGGACTAACAACCTAGATCACCATTATTACCCTCACCCTTAGGAGCACTCTCTCACCATATGGAAGTTTAAAAACAAAACCTTGTGGCCCTCTAAGCCCGAGTTTCATCAAACTTTTTTTTGACAACAGCTACTCAAGAGATACCATCCACTCTTCATTAAGTCACACTGCATATTTCACAAAGCAAATACATGAGGCCCCTCCTCCTTTTGAATAGATAGCTTCACACAGATGACAGCAATGGGAAAAGTGTACAGGAAGCTGGAACTAGCTTTGTACTTACCCGGGCTCTCATGTAACCTAGTTCATTGCTGAAGAGAGGAAAAACATGGTTCTGCAGCATGTACTCCATTTGATCTTTGTATATCTTTTTCTGTTGGAATATTAAGAAAAACAGCAGATTTTTTTTATTTTACATACAGAAGTACATGTTTTAGAAGAATTATTTCTACTTGACCAAACTATTAATATTGTAAACCTCAGTGCACAGGTAATTTTTAAATGGGAATATACCAATCTAAAACCAATAAACCCAACATTGGGCAAAACTAACAAATCATGAAATACAACCTACAGAAGTTATTCCCTTGTATTCAGTTAATAGAACTACACCATTGTATCATAAAATAGATGAATACCTAAATTTATGTCACTTATGGCATTTAACACAGTAGGCATGCATCTATGGACAATCATCCAGTCCTTATTACCCCCTTTCCCACTGCAGGAGTGGAAGGTTAACCTCCCAACAAGTAGCAGATCTGATTTCTCTCTCTCTTTCTTTCTCTCTGCACGTAAGTGTAGAGGACTACCTACTCAGGAGCTACAGTGCTCCTATTCTCTCCTTTTCAGAGGCTCAAAGGTCTCCCTATCAAGGTTTGATATGTTGGCTTGCCTTAGCAGCCAGAAATTGTGATGACAACCACACCTAAAGGGAAGTATAATCTTTTATTTCATTTTATGCCAGGCTTTGGAAAAACAACAACTTCTTGCTATTTCCCATTTTCCAGAATGTCCGGTGTAAAGTGAAGAAAGGGCCAAATGTTCTGCATATATCAGAGAGTCTGTGGCAGATGTGAGGTTGCCCTCAATTCATGATTAGTTTTAAAGAAGAGAATATAAAGAGATAGGTCACAGCTTCTTGCTCAGTGCAAAGTTAACGACCATATTCATCTCTTTGCCCACATTATTTGTGCATCTTGGAAGTCTACTAAGGAAGCATTTAACCACTGGATGACTGAACTGGACCTAAAATATAATAATAATAATAATAATATAATAATAATGTTTTATTTATACCCCGCTCTTCAGCCAAGACTATCAGAGCGGCTTACAATTTGTTAAACAAACAGCTTCATTTACAATTGTAAGCTATTTGCCCCCAAAATATGACAACTCATCTAGCTAAACAAGAAATAAATTCTTTTAAAAACATTCTAACCAGCAAAAAACTTGATCAACCCCTCCCGCCAAAGCAGCACAATAGTAATTTATTCTAGTTAGTGTATGTCCACAGACCTTTAGTAAATAAAGATATTGCCATGGGATTAGATTTGGCTATAATTATTCTAGCAAACAAGATATGGTTAAAAACTTTTTTCACTGTCATCTTTATGTGATGGAAATACGGCACTCAAAGATAAGCAGAAGAGAATTCAAATGAGACAGTCAACAGGAACGTACTTTCAGGAGTATTTCAGCCAAAGAACCAATCATATGCAATGCTCCATCTTTTTTACGGGGATCAGCATTTGGTTCTGTAAGAATCTGATAACAAAAGCCCATCGTCTTTTGCAAAACCTAGTATAAGATTAAAACAACAACAACAGATCATTTATTAAAACATTTATAGCCAATATTCTAAGTAGAAAGTTTCCTAATGTTTAGGATAGCCTTGCTTACTTTCCAACTGCACATTTCTTATATATAAACATAGCTCAGCTACAATATAGGTATAAGCCTTAAATAAATAGCATTGAAACTGCCTGCTGACACTAAGTTTACAGGTTACAATAAACTGCATATCGAAATGGCTAACTAGAAAACCGGAATCCTCAGAAACACTTTCATGTTTCCAACGCTAAGTTGTTATATGCTTCCAAGTCATTTTTGACTTATTGCGACCCTAAGGAGAATCTATCATAAGGTTTTCTTGCCAGGTTTCTTCAGAGGGGGTTTGCCATTGCCATTTTAGATTGTAAGCCTGAGGGCAGGGAACCGTCTAACTATAAGTTTATCTGTACAGCACTGTGTAAACCTACAGCGCTATATAAATAAAGGTTAATAATAATAATAATAATCCTCTGAGGCTGAGAAAGTATGACTTGTCTAAGGTCACCCAGTGGATTTTTATGATCAAACAGGGAACTGAACCCTGATCTCCACAGTCATAGCATAATTCTCAAACCACTAGATAGATAAATGCTAGAAAAATATAATAATAATAATAATGTTTTATTTATACCCCGCTCTTCAGCCAAGACTATCAGAGCGGCTTACAATTTGTTAAACAAACAGCTTCATTTACAGTTGTAAGCTATTTGCCCCCAACAATCTGGGTACTCATTTTAGCGACCTCGGAAGGATGCAAGCCTGAGTCAAGCTTCAGCCCTTTGCTGGTCTTGAACTCGCCACCTTCTGGTTTTGAGTGAGTGGCTGCAGTACAGGCATTTAACCACTGCGCCACCAGGGCTGATTCTGGTGGCGCCAATATAGACATGAGCCCCTCATATTCCTGTGGCCTATCCTTATATGACACATTAGGACATCAACAATGCAGCCCATATGGTTCAGTTAGAGGCTGACAAGGACCAAGAGCATGGATAGGCCACAGGAATAGGAAGGTGACCTGGCAGCACTGCGCAATGATCCTATCCCCAATGTATAGAGCAGTGTGTTCGGATGGCAGTACAGTATGTACTAATACAAACAGTGACCATGTGTTGTTGCCTGGAAAGGCACCAAAAGCAGCTTTAGCCAATGACCCTCCCAAACCCTTAAGTCAGGGCTGGAACCTTTAGTCATTCATTCATTCATTCATTCTGCCCAGTAATAACAATTTCACAGATAATACACATGAGGGTTTGAGAAACAAGCCAGGAAGGAGGACTATTGCTTTTGAACTAAAGTAATCTTTACAAAGCATACCTCTTTCCTTTTACCACATGCTGTAAACAATAATGTCTGTGCAGCAGTTGTTGGGGATATGAAGTCTTCAAACACATCTGTTAAAAACATAATCATTTAAATGTTGACTTTTGGAACATAAAGGAACTGGCACAAAACAAAAAGTAAATTCAGACATCAGAACCACTTTAATCCCCATGTAACAGAAGTTTCTATTTTGAACTTGCATTAAGTTTTTAGAGTATATTATGGTTTCCCTGAATCTAGAAATGTAAAGATTTCAACACTGCAGTGTCCAATGAGTTATTGCTTCTAAGAACTATACTAATCAAACAATATTTAAAGGTGTTTTTTTTTAAAAAAAAAAGACTTCTAAAGTATTCTAAAGTCCACTCATCATTTCTTGTCTGGACTAAACCTTCTCTGCAACTCCAAAAAAGGAGAGGACTAAAATACCCTCAAATGCAGTAAAATGATTACTATCACCCAGAGACTTTGCAAGGTTTTATCAGACACCCAAACAAACAAACAATATATATATAATCCTTCAAAAATGGGGGGAGATGTGGCAATCTGATGAGTGGGGTGTGTGTGTACACACACGCAAAATGATCTTGACTTGATCATGTAGCCCACATTTCTCTACTTCTGTTTTAGAGGCACACAGAATACCAATTATGTTCATCTTGCTCTGTACTGGAACTTCAGGTAAACATTTATGAGACAACAGTTACAGGAGAAACACAATTGAATACACTGAATATGTTCAACATTTTTTTCACTATACTAGCTGAGAAAGCTTTCTATGCAAATATTTAATTTTGAAACACTTACCAAACTTCATGCGTATATATTCATACGGATCTTCCTGCCACAGCTCTTCATCAGCATCTGTGTAGCACATCAATGGGAAGATAACATCTTGGATAATTCCCTGCAAGAAATAAGAAAATTTATTTAATTTATTTAATTATTCTTTCAGCTTTTTCAGCTGTAATTATTCTTACAGCTTTTGCACACTGCTCTATTACAAAAGGCTAGACATCTTCGACTTAAAAACAAAAAGCTAACATACTTCAAAAACAAAATAGAAAGTAACAAAATACTTAAATCTAAATCCTAAAATTGTAAGTTCTATCATCTTGTATATCTTTTTGGTACACAAACTTTATGTAAATTAATGTATAGAAGCCCAGTATATTCAAGGAGCTAAATTCATAATTTTGTACAGTTTGTGTGTACTGTATATGTGCCTCCTTTGACAATGCAATGAATTTCATAAGTGTTTTCTTAGGCAAGGGACACTTATGAGGTAATTTTGCCAATTCTTTACTCTGAAATATAGCCTACAACCCCTGGTATTCACTGGAAGTCTCCCATCCAAGTACTAACCAGGGCTGACACTTCTTAGCTTCTAAGGTCAGATAGGGGCCCTAAGCAGATGGCATGATAGCATGGGCCAAGCCCCAGACCAGGGTGACAACAACTCTCTCTCTCTCTCTCTCTCTTACACACACACACACACACACACACACTGATTTGGCATGGACCCGTAACTCCACACCTCCTTACCTGCCTCCGCTTATTGCATCTGGTGAGAAGACCCCAGTCATCACATGTAAGGATGGAAACAGGGCGCCTGGCTACACACACATGAACATTCACCCTCATCTGATGGCATAGACAGTGACAGAGGTCTTCTCACTAGACAAGACAGCAAAGGAAGGTACAGGGGTGTGTGGGACTGTCCAGTCTACTGACTGTTGCTGCGGAAATTCCTAGAAACTCTGCAGCAAACAGCCAATCTTTTTTAGACTGGTTTAAGGCCCCTTTGGACCAGATCTGCATCCAATATGCCTGATCTCAGCCCAGGGCTAATGGCTTTCATTGTCTAGACAGGATGACATGAGGCTGGGGGAGCACAGGCCTTTTGGTCTATGCATAGAGGCCCAGGATCTGATGCCTTTTAGGTATTTAGGCAGACAAAAACCGGCAAGGTGTAGTGGTTTGAATGTTCGACTCCTCAGGCACTGGAACCCACTGAGTGACCTTGGAAACCCCTGTGATAGGTTCACCTTAGGGTCACAAGCCAGAAATGACTTTTGAAGGCACACAACAACAACATGATGGTTTGCATGATAAAACAGTAAAAAAAAAATAACTGTAACAATACATTTTGAACTCTAAGGAAAAACATTGCATCCAAAAATATATTAAACTTTCCTAGGAAGGAAAAATATGCAAGATGCCCCAAATTTTTAAAGGTTTGTATATATCACCAGAATTAAAAAAAGAGAAACTGAGGTTAAATATGAAGTCGAAGGCTTTCATGGCCGGCATCCACAGTTTTTTGTGGGTTTTTCGAGCTATGTGGCCATGTTCTAGAAGAGTTTATTCCTGACATTTCGCCAACATTTGTGGCTGGCATCTTCAGAGAATGAAGATGCCAGCCACATATGCTGGTGAAACGTCAGAGGAATAAACTCTTCTAGAACATGGCCACATAGTCCGAAAAAACCACAAAAAACTATGAGGTTAAATACTTTTATGGAGTATTGAGCTTCTCTTGGTCTTCAGCAGCAGTGCACAACTGTAGGGGACTTGAGGGGCCACCATTCAGCACCTTGAAAGGCCACACTTCACACTGTGTTGTCTTCTAGGGATCATGGGCAGGCATGATTCTACTTTTTAAATCTAAAATATTGCCCTACAGCCCAGGGACCACTTGGAATCTTTTTGGACTGTTTTAAGCCCAAGAAAGGCCTTTTCTCTAAATGTCTGAAAAATTGCTGCTGCTGCTAACAGAGCCCTGAGACCAGAAAACATATAGAATAATGAAAGAAAGAAAAAAAGAAAAGAAAATATATCTAACTAGTATTAACAACGCTAACCTCTTCACCTTAATGCATTATTTGGCTTCTAACTCTACTAACTAGTAGTTTAGTATATACATCTTATTATTACTCCTCTATCAGAAAAAATATGGGCTTTTAAAAAATAAAATAAATATTGTTTTTTTGCCAATCTGAGGGGAGTTGCCATGTAGTCTTGGGGTGCTCAATAATGCCTTTGGAGTCTGCCTGTAGGCCATCACTATCCTGTTCTGCACCAAGCAAGTCTCTCTCTTTCATTTTTTTTTAAACTCAGTTTTCTCAAAACAAGCAAATTTAAAACAGGTTACCTGCTCAGCTCAGAGCTGTGGTTATATCCCACTGAAATATGTTGCAACAAGATTAGAGACAGCCTGTTAAGAACAATAAGGCATAATTTAGCTACGCAGCTATTCTTTTTTAAAAAAGAAAGAACTCACTTGGATATGGGGCTTCAAATTCTTCCAAGTGACAGCATGTGACACACCCTGATTAATGTAGTTCAGAGTTTGCTGTAGAACTCTAGGAGCCATGTACTGCTTTTCCTTGTATTGATATAATACCTTCAACAAAACCTAAGAAAATAAATTCTGATTAGTTTATCTCAGGATTCAAGTTTTTCTAAGCATTTCTAACAATTAGTTTTTACCCTCAGAATTCTACTGTTGATAACTAGATTTGTTTCAGGTGGCAGTTTTACACATGGAACATCAAAACTGTAAATACAAAGTATAGTTTATTTATATAAGGAATACTCTCTGCTAGCATAGGAAGATGTTAGGAAAAGTGGGGTGTGCTACATTCACTTTTCACAGTGTCCAGTCATACCAATCTAGCTATCTTTATAAGATAGCAGTGATCAACCTATTTTCCATGTATTTAAGTAGTGTGTGTACAAAGGCTCTTACTCTGAAAGCACCCTAGACTATGTTTACATAAATGATGTTCTTCCTCAGGGAAAGACTGCAGTTCAGTAGTTTTGCAAGTCAGAAGCCATGGGCATCTCCTCACCAAGCTGGGAAAATCCTCTTCCAAACACTAAAGAGAAGCTATCAGTCAGTGCAGACAACAGTGAGTTAAACAGACCAATGGTCTATTATTAAGGCACTAAATATCTTAAGGTATTCTATAGCAGATGAAGAAAAGCAAATGGGAGATATGTAGGTGGTACCACCTTATGGTGATATTGCTTGGACCGTAATGATCCGAAGCCACCGAAACTGGGTTCAGTTTCTACATCATACTCAGAAGATCTCCTCATAACTCTAAAATAAATTCTGCTAAATATCAAGTATTTAGTAGTGGTTTCTATCTGAGTGACAGGAAGAAATAGACAGACAGACACACTTGACTAGAACTCCATGTTGTCTATCCACCTGAATATGATTTTTAATCAACGGGGGATTTGTAAACCACAATTACTTCTCAATCTGAGTTATGAAGTAAAGAACCTCTTACCTGCTGAACACCAACAGCAAATGCTTTTAAGAAAACTTCAGCAAATTCATTATATTCCTTGGAAACATTACCAGGGCTGCCATACCTATTATTAGTAATGAAAAATTCAAGACAATTCTATTATATATTATACATATAATAACAAAAGTTACACTTAATGTTTTAAAAATCATCTTGGGAAAAGTCATTACCTTTCAAAAAGTCTAGCCAAAATATGCAATGCCCACTTCTTACATTTCCACCATGGTAATTCAGGTCTATCATCTTCATCAACTTGTAGGGTTTCCTTTAAAACAGAAAATTAATAGAATAAGAATTCAACTTACTATTTAAATTTTTTGTGTTTTTTGTTTTTTGTTTTTACACAAAACTATGTTCAAAGGGATGCTCACATATACTGTCAAAAAAGATTTCATAAGAAAACATTGTCCCAAAATAAACGGGCCAAATAAAGCGGCTTTTGGCTACTTTGGGGGTACGGCATTTAGATGATGCATGCCCCCAAAGCAGCCAGAAGCCTCACCGAGGCCCTTTTAGGAGCTGATTTAAACCACTCCTGCTGGCTTGGGACCGCAGCTGCGGCCCACTTTGAGATCAGCTCACACAGCCGCCACAGTTCTAGCCAAGTAGAGCCAGAAGCCACTGATTTCAGGCTGTCTGCTTTGGCCCATAGTTATACTCCAAGAATATCATAGCAGAATGAAGTATAATGAGTAAAACAAATATAATTTCCAACAAATTATTTATTTATTTTTATATGAGGTCTGTGATTCAAAGAAGCTGTTATGTGAAAGCAAGAGAACCATGAGCATATCCTGAGTGCTTTTCCTAGTCCCAGCACTCCCCTATCCATAGCTAAAAGGCACGCCCACTATTCAGTTTCAAAAGCAGTTTGCCTCACTGCCTGTGAAATTTACAAAGGAGGAACATATCAAGAAAACTTATCAGCTACATATATTCTAAGATTTTCATGTTCATGTTGCATGTATAAGCATGGAACAAACTAAAAGACAGGGAGAAAGCACTTACAGCTGGTACATCTCGATCTACAACTGTCTTCAATATTTCTATCCATTCTGCTAGATTTTGCTGATTGATCAACTCCAAGGGTAAAGTGTACTATTTAAAAAAGAACAAAACAAACAAAAGGAATGATTATAAATTACAGAGATCTTAAACACAAATATTGCATATCTACAGTGTAAATCTAATTCTAGTCCCAACTAGAATAGAACTGAATTGATAGGGAGCTGGGAATGTTTAGCCTGGAGAAGAGAAGGTTAAGAGGTGATATGATAGCCCTGTTTAAATACTTGAAGGGATGTCACACTGAGGAGGGAGCAAGCTTGTTTTCTGCTGCTCCAGAGAACAGGACCCGGAACAATGGATGCAAGCTGCTCCAGAGACTAGAATGTGGAACAATGGATTCAAAATGCAGGAAAAGAGATTCCACCTCAACATTAGGAGGAACTTCCTGACAGTAAGGGCTGTTTGACAGTGGAACACACTCCCTCGGAGAGTGGTGGAGTCTCCTTCCTTAGAGGCCTTTAAGCAGAAGCTGGATGGCCATCTGTCGGGAATGCTCTGATGGAAAGTTCCTGCATGGCAGGGGGTTGGACTGGATGGCCCTCGTGGTCTCTTCCAACTCTGTGATTCTATGATGGGATTTACTATGTATGGATTTATTCAACAATTTTTATTATTTTTATTTACAGTATTTATATCCCCACCCTTCAGCCCTAAAGGTTTCCAGAGCGGCTTACAATTATTATTATTTTTAATTACATGGTTCTCTGCCCTCAGGCTTACAATCTAAAAAAAAAATTGATTCAGTGTGTCCAAATTGAAATTATCCATGGGATGAAGGCCAAAGTACCCTCCCAAAATCTGCCATTTTCAGTACTACAGTCTTCTATGCACATTATGGCAATATCTAGAGTTACAGCATCTTATATCTAGATTTATCCAGAGTTTTATCTAAAGTTTTGATATCAGCTCTAAGTTCCTCAATAACTCCTGCTAAATTTGAAAGTACATCAAAGAAATGTAATCCAGGAAATATGTTTAGGTTGAAAAGCACTAAATTTGATGTCTATGAAGTTAGAACTGACAGAATTAGATATGTATGGTTTTGCAAAAATGGATGTGTCAGGTCTATTAGACAGTAAAATTGTCGAGAGGTTGAGAAGAAAAAACGTGGAGCAATGTACAGATGAGCTGTGTCTAGTATGCACACACACAGAGTTTATGTATGTAGACAGGACACCTAGAAAAAGGTCTGTGAAGAATCTGACGTTCTGCGAAGGCCTCTGAGCTTCATAGCAAATTTCCTGACACACACAGGAATGAATCTCTGGACAGTAAGGTTTCTCTCAACAAGAGGGCTTTTTAATCTTTGTTACATAACTATTTACAAAGATTATATTGAGTATCAGACAGCCATCTTGAATACTCACCAAGATGTTTTGCCAACCAACCGACCATAACAACCAACTCTGAGGCAGTTACTCTCTCTCACCCTGTGTGACTCTGTGAGAGTCTCTAAGAGAACATTCTAGAAACCTCTAACTCTCTCTCTCTCATATATATAGTCTTCAGAGAAGTCATGTAACAGCCTTACCACCAATGAAACTTGGCTGATGCAATACCTAGTAAGCATTGCACCAGACTACCTATGATGCACTGCTGGCTGACTTCACTCACAATGCTTGTATCATCAGCCTTCCCATGATGCATAGCTTCAACAACGCAGATTCATGTACGTGCCACTAGAACTGTAATAACTTCTGCTTCAGCTCCACCTAGTAGCCACATCCATGTCATTTTCTCAGACCTGTTTACAACATGGTCCTGACAAAAATGTCTTTAAAACGAAATTTCGAGCATTTAGTCGATATTTCAAATGTAATAAAGAAATGTTCCCTTGTAATTGGTGAGGAGTAATAGTCACTCCTTTCTGGATAAATTATATACTAATCTTATACTAGAAAAAACTTTTACAGTTGCCCCTCTGTGGTTGCAATCCATAGTAAAAAGTAACATGCATGGGCATGGAAAATATCAAACTCTGTTGGTGTTTGCTGCAGCAAAAAATACGAACATCTTTTAAATTTGAATTGCAAGTGAGAACTGCTGGAGCCTGCAGGGGTGCATCTTGGACAACCCAAAACATTATTTTCTTGTAGAAAACAGCCTACCATTCCAAATTATTTATGCCTGAGCTGGCTGTATTTCTACTGGATACATGGTACACAAATATACGCAAAATGAGCCTATCCACAAAATTTCCTCTGGATCCAAAGACTGTATAATGATTTTAAACAGCATTACACTAAAGATAATAAATTGCTCTCACCTGAACAAGAGCATAGAAGATTTTGAAGATCTGTTTCTGGATAAGGACAGATTGATCAGATGAATCAGGAAGGAGCTGGATAAAACGATCTTTCAGAACAGGCAAGAAATGTTGCATTGCTGCTATCAAAGGAGTGCGCTCCTCTGGTTTCTTATATCTTCAAAAGCAAATAACACTCAGCTTTAGAAAGAACTCAAGACATGATGACTTAAAATAAACAGATCTGAGCAGATAGTGCAACTTCAAAGGAGCAAAAAGCACTAAAGCAGCCACCACCTTTCCCTGGAGACATACAACTAAGATTTTATTATTAAATTTGTATTTTAAAAAAGGGCTCTACTGCTCACAATGTAGACTTAGATCAAGCTATTATACAAGCAATCTTAATTAGCAGGAGAAGAGAGACAAGGGAAGGGCAAATCACATAGATTATGGATAGGGTAAATCGAAATGGGGAAATGTACAGGAGTCAGGGTCCAATTCCCACACTCCCATCCTCTGACAGTGCTCCCAAATAACTGTTTTCATCTGAAGTCTTCTCAAAATGTCAACTATCCTGTTTCCCGAAAATAAGACATACTCATAAAATAAGCCATAGCAGGATTTCTAAGCATTTGCATAATAAACAGTGGGGCAAAAAGTATTTAGTGAGCCACCAATTGTGCAAGTTCTCCCACTTAAAAAGATGAGAAAGGGATTCATTGGGTGTCGGGGTGGGAGGAGATCTTAACGGCCTCCAAAATTATTATTTAATGATAGCCAAGAAATCAAGGGGAATAGATAACTGGAGGAGCACATCTGCAGGGCAGTCAGTAACTCAAAATGTTCAGAAGGCCCTTTTCACAATAGAATACACGTAGTTAAAAGAACAGAAACCTATAATTAGACAAGTTACATTTTTAAAATTTCATCTGCATCCAAACCTTTCTTCAATAAATCCTACATAAAGCTTCAAGCCAGTTCCATAACCCAGGTATATTTAGCTTCAGTAACAGAACTGTGTCATGCTTTAAGTTACTTTCTGTGCCATAGACAAACTAAAAATAACCTTACATGACACTTTATGTACAATCTTAAACACATTCATATCAGATAACAAAAAATTAAGGAAAAAGTAAAGGACTGGTCACTGAAGTTTAGAGCGAGGCGCTATTATAGTTTAATTCCAAGGTAATTTCTGAAAGGACTCTAGAATGATAAAACGGATCTTGATAGGAATAGCCTTTGCACTGATATGATTTTTAAAGAGGGAAAAAAACCTTCAGGGCAATTTAAAAAGCAGAAACATAAAACAGTCAAAGATTTATATATAAATACAATTAGCAGCAATAAAATACTAATCTAATACAAATCAAAACAGCAGCAATAGGTTAAAAACTAAAATATGAGTCTACATGAATTAAAAGTGGTCTGGAACACTCAAGCATTTAACAGTGGTAAAGAAGAAAGCCTAGAATATATTTGAGAAGAGGAATTCTATAAAGATGGGACCATCACAGAAACAGCATTTATTTGTGTGTTTGCCAGCCTAATTTATCTTACCAGAAGGCACAAGTCTCTGGTTCCAATCATAAGAGTTTACTGCATAGCTTACAGAAAACAACCTACATTACTCTACTATGTAATCTCCAAGTAAAACAAATGTCACACATCCCCTGTAAAGTAAAAGATAGAGGAACTTACTCATAGTTCTTCACAAGTTGATAAAGACAGAGAAGGATTCCAAGCCAACAGGCGCTATTATCAGACTGAAGATAAAACCCAATTTTCTCTACAACTGCAGTCCAACGATTGGGATAATCATGCTTGATAATATGATGAATGCAAGTAGTAAGTTGTACTCTGCAACACAAGACACAGTGCGTTACACCAGAACTGTTATACTATTTCATGAGTTTTGCAGGGAACTTTTTTTCAGAACAGCTGAAGATTAATTAAAATGGGCAAGTGAACTAAACATAATTTGAAATTTTGTGAACACAAAGAAGTCGGCTCAAGTATGTTTACTTCTTCAGCTTAACAGAGTGACCACCTTTAGCTTTGCTGCCTAAAACACTATAAGTTTGTAATGATCGTATCTTTTTTCCTTACCAATCTAGCTGCCTTTAGGACAGCCTAACAGTATCAGTATTAGCATTTCTCAGCTTAGTGTTAGCATTTCTCAATAACAAGGAGTGGATTTTGAATGACTGAATTTTGTGATCAGGAGCTGAACTGTACCTAATCAACTCAGGAGAATGAATAATGGCTTCTACAATATTTTCACGAATACAGTGTCTATCTTCTTCTGGTATTGAGTAAGGTGGGATGTCCCCTGGAGTAGTTTCCCGATCTGGCCAATACTGGGTTATCATATTCTTCAAGTAGATAACACCTGTCAAGGAAAAGCTCAATATTAAGATGGCCCAAACCACTACATTAATATCATATGTTTACAGAAATGATGTGCATACCTGCCTATAACTCAGTTATATGAGCACATCTATGAACTTCTATGAACGTTCTTCCATATTTGTTCAACAAAAGCAATGCCCAATAAAGATACCTGTTTTTCTACATTCTCTTCTTATAAAGCTTGTGTTTTTAAAACAGTTTCATGAACTCTGTTTTAAAGATTTTACACAAAAATATTGTAAGCAAAACAAAATGAGACATCTAAAGACTGAAGACTAGGCCAGAGCAATAATGTATCCCAGGAATTACTATTATCTCCATTATGACAGAGAGTCCATGTGATATAGTAGCCTGAAGTCCACTCAAATACAAAGCTCACTAGATACCACTCATTCTAAACCTATCCCACCACACAGAACTGTTTCATGGTAAACATGGGACAGACACTATGTTCACGAGTTCTTTGGAAGAATATATCTGTGATCATCTGATCAAACCTTAAGATTCCAACACAGAACAATATTTTATTCTATGATGTCACTGTGTCATATCTGGACACAAGGAGAATCCCTTACAAAGAGACTAAAGATCCTGTCCTTGAGAACGTATTTCTCAGAATCCCTAACAGCTTTTTCATTTGCACTACCTGAGGTTAGGCTGAAAGGGACTGAGATGCCACCACTGTTGAGAAAGAGAAAAAGCACCAATTTATTTTATTCAGAACTTATTTCTAATTCATTATTTTAAGTCACAGTTGTACTGAGCAGAATTTTTTTGCATTGTATTTCAAGACTAAACTGTTCCAATATATACAGCAATGTTGACTGGAGGCAATATTCACTAAGCCTTTATAATATTATGGAAGTTATTTTAGCCCAGCTTATATCACAGGGGAACCACAGATCAGTGTATCTCCTGTACACCTCAGCTGGCAAAGTTTAAGGCCTACATCTAATTACTGGTTCCAACCAGAGCTGAGCAGAGCAGCAAGAATTAACTACCAAATGGTAAATCAACAATTATGTCGATAGTTATTCAATGGCTCAACTCATAACCCATTTCTGGTGAAAAAATATACAGATATCTCTGTTGCAGAACTGTAAAGAAGAATGAACTGAATTCTTGTATCTACATTATGATAGACGGAAACATACAGAGAACACATAGAGGGCAACAAAAACAGAGAGAATTATGCATATAGAAATAAGTTATGTGATTGTCTACTAAGCTGTGGAAAAAAAATTTCTGGACAAGAGCTAAGTCAAAATGTGACCCTTAAAAGTTATACTGCAACTCTTGGCATTCCTCTAATAGTGGTGTGGCCAGTAGGGCTGCAGGAAGCTGCAATCCAACAACAGCTGAAAGACTAAAATTTGCCCACCGCTAGCCTAAATCCAGTCACTAGTTACAACTAAAGCAGACACACTGAATCAATTGCTGAGTGTTAGATTAAGATTCTGAACACTGGTTCAGTGGATCTGCTCCAAGTGATATTAGCAGTTCCACTATCCCACAATTCTGAAGCCGTACAGTTTTTATTAGGAAGACATAATCTACAAAAAGTTTCTAATTTAGTTTTCATTCCTTATGTTTGGTCATCTAGACATATTTACTGCATTGATACTATTAATTCTTTTTCTTGCTCTCACTCTCTTTCCCACTTCTCTATACATAAAATATATCATAAGAAACTCAACACTTGCCTGCTTGTCTCACTGGTAAATCAAGTTGCTCTGACATAGTGATTTGAAGAAGAGTTGAAACAAAGTTCACTGACTTGTGAGCCTGTAAAGCAACATGAACAAAACAGTCAGATGGAAACATATTTAGAAATCATTACAAATACAGTTTTTCAAATTTTAAAATGGTGTATGTTGTTCAACTAAAGCTCAGATTGAAAGCTTGGGAGCCCTGACCTAAGAGCTTGTAGGCCTCATGCATCCAGTGGCTCACAGCAACTGATTTTTAGTCCACCCTACTTCTTTCTTCCATTTTCTTCTTACCTCCCTGGCACTTCCCATCTGCACCCCTAAGATTTTTCCGTATCAGTACAATAGTTGAGATGTCCAACAAGTTATTCACACAAAAGCCAAGGAATTGCCTGTAGCAACCAAGCAGTGGAAGACATCTTGCACTCCTCAGAAACCAAAGAACGAATATTTTCCTACTGTTGTTGTGTGCCTTCAAGTTGTTTCCAACTTATGGACACCCTATCATGGGTTTTTCATGGCAAGATTTGTTCAAAGGAGGTTTGCCATTGCCTTCCAGAGGCTGAGTGTGTGTGAATTTCATGGCTGAGCTCTTTTTCTCTGATACTGGAGAATTTAACTATATATTCTGAATTGAGACTTAAAAGGCACACAACAATAGCTCTGAAGTACATTTTTCATCTTCAACCATTCAGCTTCAGTGGATGACAATGCTGCATTCTAGAAGTATAAAAGAGGGGAAAACCTTCTTTTATTCTTTTTCCACACGTACCCTTTTACTTGCCTTTTTTCTACGCTAAACAGTCCCACATATTTCAGCCTTTCCTTGTGGATAGTTGCTCCAGTTATTTTGTCATTCTGGCTGCCATCTTCTACAATTTTTCAAGCTCCACAATATTATTTTTAGGTTTAGCGACCTGAACTGCAGTTATAATGCATATCTATACAGGGGAAGGATTTTACTGATAATTTTAAGTTCATTTTTTTGGTGATTTGTCAATTCTTGTGTCTCCTTTGTCACGACTTATCCTGACACAGCTCCTCCTTTATGGAAACAATAGTTCAGGTGTGGACTTTTCCCCTATATCTTCAGTAGTGAAGACAGATGAAAATAATTTAATTAGGCTCTCTGAAATTTCCTTATCTTCCTTCGGACCTCCTTTAATGACACAGATATTCAGTAGTTCAATCACCACCCTGGTTCACTTCCCAATCTGGATGCATTTAAACAATTATTTAGGGTTTGTCTTAATATCTTTAGCAATATGCTCCTCCTCTTCCTCTTTTTCTTCTGCCAGAGGAGCGAAGGTTACCTAATTTTCTGCTTTTCTTTTGCAAACTTAGTACTCTTTGCAGTTCACCTTACTGAACAACTTCAGAAGGAAGTCTTTTATATTTCTAACACATTTGTTCACACAGCCCATAAGTCATGCTATAATGATCTCTTGGAGTTTGCACTTCCCTCTCTAATCTGTGATATGTCTCAGCTCATATAGAATCAGAGAATCACAGAGTTGGAAGAGACCACAAGGGCCATCCAGTCAACCCCCCTGCCATGCAGGAACTCACAATCAAAGCACCCCTGACAGATGGCCATCCAGACTCTGTTTAAAGACCTCCAAAGGAGATTCTACCACACTGAGGCAACATATTCCACTGTCAAATAGGTCTTACTGTCAGAAGTTCTTTTTAATGTTAAGATGGAATCTCTTTTCCTGTAGCTTGCATCCATTGTTCCAAGCAGAAAACAAGCTTGCCCCATCCTTAATATGACATCCCTTTAAATATTTAGACAGGGCTATCATATCACTTCTTTACCTTGTCCTCTCCAGGCTAAGGCTACCCAGCTCCCTAAGTCTCTCCTCATAGACCATAGCTTCCAGATCCTTCACCATTTTGGTTGCCCTCCTCTGGACATGCTCCAGCTTCTCAACATCCTTTTTAAATTGTGGTGCCCAGAACTGGACACAGTATTCCAGGTAAGGCCTGACCAAAGCAGAATAGAGTGGCACTATTACTTCCCTTGATCTAGATTCTAGACACTATACTACTATTGATGCAGCCTAGAATCATGTTGGCCCTTTTAGCTGCAGCATCATACTGTTGACTAATGTTCAATTTATGGTCTACTAGTACTCCTGTTTCACACATAGTCTCCTTAAGCCAGGTGTACCCCATCCTATATCTATACATTTTATTTTTCCGTCCTAAGTGTAATACCTTACATTTATCATTACAGAAATTCATTTTGTTGGCTTTGCTCCAGCTTTCTAATCTATTAAGGACATTTTGAATTTTGATTCTCTCTTCTGGGGTATTAGCTACTCCTCCTAATTTGGTGTTACCTGCAAATCTGATAAGCATGCCCTCTATCCTTTCACCCAAGTCATTGATAAAATGTTGAATATAATTACTCAGGATACCAAAAGCCACTGTGGAAGAACAGGAGTTGGATCAAGACAAATGAAAAACCTTTTTCAGACAATTGTTTTTACTTGTACATTGCCATGAGTTTCCACAATACACAACAAGGTATAAATATTAAATAAATAAATAAATATACCCTTCCCCTCAGAACCCTGTTACGAAGTTGGCACCACAAAGTTGCAGCCTATCTTTCTCTTTCCACTTCACAAACACAGCAGATGTTCCCCCACCTCCTCTCTTTTCTTCCTGATTTTACAGGTCTGCACCTCTGATTAGAAGTTTATGTCTGAGGAACAGAAAACCTCACTCTGACATGTACTTAATACAAATAGCACCTTAATGAGTAATACATTTGTATGGCATACGCTTTTCCAGACTACACTTCAGATACACATTTGGACTGGAAATGTGAACTTTAAATGGTGAGATAAGAAATTAAAGAGAGAAAGATGAGACAGTGACAATTACATTAACAACATTGACCACCAACAAAGTAACTATTGACAATAATACCAACAACCTGTAATTGGTAGCTAATTAACAACTGTAGCATAACAAAACTTTACCCAGATTCAAGCTACAAGCGGTACATAAACTGATGAAGAATTAATCTGACTTGTGTATAGCTGGCTATGATTAAATGGCTAAAGTGTGTCAATCCATCATTTCATTATAATCCAAACTATTTTGTTATTGTTGTGCGCCTTCAAATACTTTCTGACTCATGGGAACCCTAAGGCAACCCTATCATGGGGTTTTCATAGCAAGAGTTGTTCAGAGATGGTTTGCCTTTACCTCCCTCTAAAGCTGAGAGTGTATGACTGCCTTTCACTCAGCGGATTTCCACGGCCGAGCAGAGATTTGAACTCTGGACTCCAGAGATGTAGTCCAATGCTGAAACAACTACTGTACATCACGCTGCCCCCTCCATTATATCTGAAGTTTAGTTGCTCTCAAATAAAAATAGTATATTAGCCATATTGAAACAACGTGACAGTGTAGTGTAGCAATAGGAAAAATGAGGCCCTTAGCTCACATGTAGCCCCAATATCCACAGGACTCTTATGCCCCGCAAAAAATTATTTAGAATATTTATTTAAGTTGTTTGTTTGTTTTGTTTAGAGTATTATAACCTGCTTTTCAACCAAAAAGGCTTCAAGAGTAGCTTACAAATTAGTAGAAAAGGGCTAAGAGTCCGAAATCTCCAGAGAGTATTTTTTTTAGAAATAATTTTTATTACATTCACTTTTAATACTATACATAAAGTTATGATTCAAACCAAATAGTATGCTTCGTAACAATCATATATCACATCTTAATAAATCCAGATCTGGTTTCTCTTCAGATCGTATAAATCTTTCGCCTTTTACAAAATCTCCAGAGTATGACTGGCCATTTCCCCCTATTTCCTCCTGCTGCTTGTTTGAGGAACACATAGGCATAAATAAGAGGAAAGAATTCTGGAAAATATGGTAGAATGGCCAACTGTGCTCAAAATTTGGAAGGGAGGATTAGCAACATGTGGATAAAAATGGGAGATGTGATCCTCTGGGGTCCCAATGCAGTCCTCTAAGCCTTGGATCCTGCAAACTCCTGAGCTAGTGGATACAATACCAGAATACAATTGGTGCCTTGTCAAATGTATGTGTCATTTTTAAATTAGCTGACATACTGATAATAGTTTGGAAGCCATTTTAACCTGGACTCAAGACTGGAGGATGAAGCTACTTAGCCTCAGATCTGTAACTTTTCAATTCTTGATGGCAAGATGACTGTGCCTATGTGGGAATTTGTTTTATCTACTTTAGCATCTCTGTCCTATAATGGCTTTATATACTTTGTAACCTAAAATTCATCCCTCAATTGGCTGAAGTAAGGACAACAACAATTCTCTGTCCTTATCCTCCCACTTTACAAGGGACCCATGTCTTCCAATTAGTGCTACCTATAGATACAAATAATGGCTGCATTTTTGAAAGGGAGAGCAATTATTAGTCTGTCCTACCTCCCTTACTGCAGATAAAAATTTCAAAACCAAAGCCCACGATACCTCTTTATCTTTTTGTTAAAGATGTTTGCAAGCTACAGACTTCAGTTCTAGATTATGCCCAGCAACATAAAACTCCCTTAACCCCCATTCAATTTCAATTTGTGGGTGCAGGTGTTTTGTTTTGACTTAACATCTAGAATCAGGTGGAGAAACTACAACCCTGTGTAGGGCATGCACAGCCTCTAGATTGGTATTTGAGCCTTTTAGCGCATATTTTTAAATAAAGTTTTTTTCCCCAGTCCTTTCCCCCTAGTGGTATGGGAAGCATTTCTACCTCCCTGGGCCACTGACTTTTGTGTTATTTCCTGCTGGAAAAAACAGCCTCTCCTGGGGCTAAAATGGCCCAGTTAGCAAGAAAGTGCCAAAATTGCCTCATGCCCCTAGGTTCTCCCACGGAAAACCAAGCCACATCAAGGAGAGGCAGAACGCAGCCCTTATGGGTTGAAGTTTTGGTCCTTCCAGATGGAAGGCCTGCACCTTCCAAGCTAATGAGATTCTAGGAACTGTAGTTTAGTGAGGTGTAATTCATGGGGTTTTCTTGGCAAGATTCCTTCAAAGAAGATCTGCCATTGCCCTCCTCTGAGGCTGAGAGAGCATGACTCCCCCAAGATATCCCAGTTGGTTCCAGGGCCAAGCTGGGATTCGAGCCCTGGTCTCCAAAGTTGCATGCTCAAACCATTGGCTCTCTTTGTTCTTATTGTGCTGTGCCTTCTGTAGTTTCTTATGCTTCTTCTTTTTGTTTTGTGCCTCCACGTCATTTCCCCACTTATGGCACACTCAATTTATGGGCGCGGTGCACACTCCCTCTCTTCTGAGCACCAGTTCCTGGCGACTCTAAGGTGAAATTATCATGGGGCAAGCTTCATGAGAGGGGTATTTACATTGCCATCCTCTGAGGCTGAAAGTGAGTTGTGTATTTGGTGCCTACAAATCCTTTCCGATTTACAGGAACCGTAAGGTGAAACTATCGGAACTTGGAAAGTTTTGTTAGGGGGGTAGCTATCACTAGCCTGAGGTTGAGAGACTGTTCCTTGGGTTCCCCCACCCCGAAGTTCAAAGTCCCACCCCCCCGGAAGGTTCCGCCCAGCACCAGGTGACACCCAGTGCGGCAATGCCACCAAGATAGGGCACTCAGTCTCTAAAAGCTCACCATCACTGCCCTAGAGGGTATTGGGGGCAAAAATTCAAATGGAGAGTGAAACTGTGGCATGCAGCCCTCCAAGTCGTCTGGAGCCAATGTGATCCCCAATACTGACAGTTACCCACCCTTGATCTATCAATCAATCTATCTATATATCTATACACACACACACACACACATATAGTGAACTGTTTTCATATTTTTAGCTGGACCTTTGAAAGATTAATTATTGCTCTCCAGATTTTCAATTTGATAGACACACATGGATATGTACATTTTTGCAGACATTATAGCTCTGAATAATCTATTGTGACATCAAAAATGTTTTTGTAAAATTGAATAATTGTTCCATCACAGCTTTTAAGATTACCACTCATTCTCTTTGCATGTATGGGGATGCTAAGACAACTCACAGTAAAATATTTCCCCATTACCTAAAGACAAAGCTGAGTCATCTTAGAAGGTTATAACAAATTCAGGTTGTTTGCACGTATAATTTACTACTCAGTGGTGATTCACTTTTAATTCCCTGCCAGTAAAAGCGGCCCAGAGACAACAAGCATGACATAAAAAGAACGCTATTCAAAAAGAACTATGTGATCACAGAACAATCTCGTGTTGGTTCAAATGCTACTTTAAAATGTATGATGTTATAAATTTGGCAACTTTCAGTCTTAAGGGAACACATTCAGCCCTCAACTTTAGTAAGGGTTAGGGGCACAGGACTCTGGCAAAAGTGCACAGATTACAATTCCCAGCTGCTTACAAAAATTTATTTTAATGTTGCTGTCATTCTTGAGAAGGAAGAGAAGGACAATGACACTGAAGGAGACTTTGGCAGCTGCCAGGGCAGGGCCAGGCTGATGACAGCAGCAGCTCCTCCTCCTCTCCATCTCCTTCCCTGTCAACAGCCCTGGTCAGTTATCCCTTCTCACTTTGGCACCAGGAAACCTCCACCTCAGTCCAAGGCCACCTCTGCCCGCCTCTGTCACCTGCTCCAGTCTCTAAGCCTTTCCCCTGGCATCTCTTTGGATGACAACACTAAAGGAGGTTTGCTGTTGTTGTGATGAATGGAAAGTAAAGGTGAGAACAATTGCTTAGTTTGTACCTAACAAATAATGAAATCTACATTTCTTAATATGTATTGAAGTTAGATAATACTTTGAGCCCTGTATTGGAGAAAAGGTGGGACAGACATAAAATGACAGTGATGTAGCTCAACAAAAATAATGTGTTAGATAGAATGTTTCTTGCTAGTGATTTAAACTGTGATTTGAATAGTTAAAAATTCACTCTCTGAGAAGTGATTTAAATCAAATCCTGCTGTGCTGTGGTCTTCACTGCAATGTAGTTCTCTTTGATGGCACTCTTTTATTAACTTGCAAGACTTGTAACAAGAGCTGAGGTGACAAAAGACCAAAATAGTCATGTAATGCATGTATTTCAAGTAGAAAGATAATTCATTTTATCAAATGTATCTGAGCAAGTAGACTGAAGTCTACGAAAGCTCTTGCTGCCAATTTCTATCTTTCAGCTAGTCTCAAGGGTGCTACAAGATCGCTCTAGGTACATATTTTATCAGTGTACAGGCATAATATTATTATTTATGTCAGTGTATAGGTATAATGGTATTCTCAGTTACATTAAAGATAACGTTTGCATTAGCAATAACATTTGGAAATTTCTGACAGTCTGTTGCTGTTCTTGCTTTAAAGGTACCATATATACTTGTTTATAAGCCGAGGTCAACTTTTGGGGCCAAAAATGTGGATTTTTATATGACCCATGGATACATTGAGGGTCAGGCTTAAGGGGGCAGCCCAGCTGGGGAGAGGCTCCAGGGTGAGTGCGCGCCCTTCCAAGCCAGTCCCCAACTGGGCTTTCCCCCACAAAGGAAGCCCAGCTTGGGAGAGACTTCTAGGGCAACTACTTGCCCTTCCCAGCCTGGCCCCAACTAGGCTTTCCCCCATGGAGGAAGCCCAGCTGGGGAGAGGCTTGGTCAAAGGAACTATTGCCCCATGCATACATCTACCCAGGATTCTGGAGACTATTTGGGGGCAAAAATTCCTCGACTTATAGTCGAGTATATACAGTATTATAGTATCATAATCCTGCTCATGAACATGTGAAGTTCCATTCTAAAACAGGAACATCAGAGACAGAAATGGAAGGTGGACCATTTCCCTGAATCTCCACAAATATTTCTATTTACATCTTCAGTATACTCGTAACTAAATAAACTAAACCTTAAAGGTACCAAATCTGATCTTGGAAACTAAGACATGTCAGCCCTGATTCATATTTTGATGGGAGACTGCCAATGAATACAAGGTGCTGTATGATATATTTCAGAGGACGGAACTGGCAAAACCAATCAAGTATTTTTTGCCTAAGAAAACCCTATGAAATGCATTGGGTGGCTATGACTTGACAGGCAACTTGAAGCACAAATACACACCCACAATTTTTGCTGTAATTATGAATCCAGTCAAAGTTTTTCACCACTGCAATTTTTCACCACTGCATCCCTCAGTTAAGCTCTTGTTCACCTGCCTGGATTTCTGCCTTCTTTTTGTTGGTAGAGGAATATGTTTCTCTTCAAGCAAGCTGTTGCCTGTTAACCAGTTGTTCTAGAAGGGTCTTTTAATGGGGTTGCACTACACTTTCGCTTTCTTTACCTTGGCCCAAAACAGACGGGCCAAATAAAGCCATTTCTGGCCATTTCAGGTGCATGGCATTTACATGACACACGCCCCCAAAGCAGCTGGAAACTGCACAGAAGCCATGCCAAAGCAGCAAGAGCTGGGCTAAAAAGGAGTAGATTAAATACATTCCGCTGGCAGCCCGTTTGGTACTGCAGCATCCCACTTTGGGAATAGGCCATGCAGTCACCGCAATCCCAGTGCGATCAGTGCTTAAGTGACCAGAGGCTATTCCTTCTAGGTTGTCTCCTTAGGCCCCTTGTTTTAAATGTGCTTGGAACCATTTTAAATTTTATTGGAATGCTTATTTAATTGTTGTTGAACTTTTTTATTTATTAGATTTTTAGTTATACTTGTTTTATTCAATGCTGTAAGCCACTCTGGGACTCATATCAGGAGAAAAGTGGAAACCAAATTAAATACGCATACATCTTATTGTCTTGCTTCCTTTCATATGTACCTTTTTATAAAGTTTAACCCCTGCTGCTGTGTTGCAAATACTAAGAAACATTTCACAGCCTCCCTCATCTGTGAGTGCTTGTCCCAACACACACGTTGCTTATTATCACAAATTAAGAGCAAAGACTGGGGGCAGGGGTATTTACCACTGACATGATAACTTATATCAACTTACATCATTTGAAGATACTGATCTTTCAGTTAGAAAATCCTTTTGTCAAAGAAGCTTATTTATGTGATCTGTAGGAAATATTCTACAGTTCTGGAATCAAATGAATCCAGTGTACTGTGCATAATATAACCACAATGTGTGGTCTTAGTTAGAACTTTTGCAGCCATATTTCACAGTAGATGAATTTCCAGACTGTCTCCATAGGCAACGCCATATAAAATAGATTACAGTAATCCAAAGCAAAGGATTTTTTTGTTCTCTGGTAATCCACCTCCATCATGTTATAACTGTCATATCAATAAAAGCTAGTAAGAGAGACCCCATGCCATAAACCAGCTGAACTTCTAATGGCAGCAAGGGATGCTGCAATACCCCAAAATTATACACTTGGCCTTTCAAGAGGAGTACAACCCGCTTTAGAGCAGACTGAATCTCCCTCATCTGGTCAGAGGAATTACCTTCTAGAGAGATCTTCAACATATCTGGCTTGAGCTTGTTACCTTTCATTGAGTCTATTACCACAGCCAGGCACAAGTCCATCACCTCACAAAGCCTCACCTGACTTGGAGAACTAAGTGAAATAGAGATGACAATGAACTCCAAATCCCTAAATGACCTCAGTTAGCAGTTTCGGGTAAACAGCATTGGGGGATTAGATGAAAACTTGACATAGAGTAAATAAGCCTTCCCACACTTCAAAGCAGTCCTGCTCACAATTAACTCCAGCAGTTCCCCCAGAAGGATACCATGGCTACAGATTTTGCACAGGTGACCAAAGGTAGCTTCGTTATATATCAAGCCTGTTCTTATTTAAGAAGAAGCTAAGCAGTTTTTTTTTTTCTTCAGCATGCTGTGCCATGGGTATGACTACTCAGCAGTACAGAAATCAAAGAACCAAGGGACGTTTTCCAAGAGCCATGTCTGCAGTGTGCTCTAGTGTTTTGAATATTGGACTAGGGCAATGGAGAGCATGGTTCAAATCCCCTTGGGCAAGTCACACTATTTTAGCCTCAGAGAATTGCAATGGCAAATCTTCTCTGAACAAATCTTGCCAAGAAAACAACTTGAAGTACAACTATGCCATGCAACCTTATTAACAAAGTCACTTTCACTATTATAACACAAAGGTATCATTCAGTCAGCAACTCAAAACATTCCCCTTGGCCTTGCCAATTTTGTTGTTGTTCTGCGCCTTCATGTCATTTCTGACCTATCATGGGGTTTTCTTGGCATGATTTTTCAGAGGTTTGCCACTGTTTTCCCCTGAGGCTGAGAGCATGTGACATGTCCAAGATCACCCAATGGGTTTAACAGCCATGTGGGGAATCGAACCCTGGTCTCCATTGTGGGTTTTCCGGGCCACGTTCTAGAAGAGTTTCTTCCTGATGTTTTGCCAGCATCTGTGGCTGGTATCTTCAGAGAAAATCCACAAAAAACTATGGATACCGGCCATGAAAGCCTTTGACTTCACATGGGAAACAGATTGTCTATTGTGATACATAGTATGTGCCAAAGTAATGCTTGCAAACAAAGATATCCTTATAGTATTATACCTGTACATCTTTCAAATAACAACTAGAACTCCACTTAGAAAATATGCAACCAACAAATGAAAATAATTGTGTCTTAAACTGCTCATCCTTGAATGCAACATGAAAAAGCACTGTTACCAACAAAAGTACAATCTGCACCAGCTGTTAACAACTTTTGAAAACCAGTCACCTAAGAATGAAATCTTATTATTTTAACAATTTATATCCAACCTTTCCTCCTAACCTGGGACTCAAGGCAGTTTACAAAAACTGAAAAAAATACAAATAAAACCTAGTATTTTTTAAAAAATTGAAGTATCAACAATATTAAAAACAGTAAGGTAAGAGCCAATCTAACAATTCTCGGAAGGAAAATCCAAGCCTGGAAACAGCCACCAAGAAGTCCTCTCCTATCTTCCTACCAGATCTACCTATGAGATGTAAAATTTCCAGAAATTTTGAAGCCACAGAAAAAAACAGTGGTGTTTTTTTTTTTGAGGGGGTTTCAGGGGAAAATGGAATTTTCAGATAAATTTTAAAAATGCAACATTAGCACTTTTTACAGATTAAAAGTCACTCTGTTACTTTAGAAACATAAAATATGACTATGTTCAATTTGATTTGTCATAAAATTATCACAATTGGTATACTGAAGCACAGTGTATTCAAACAATTATTACAGAATTTACTTTTTTATAAAAAATATTTGTAACAAATGGAGTAATCATTTCCTGAACTTTGATTTTGTTAGTTTATGTGGAGCAGGCAAAACACACAAACATAGAAAAAATAATCAACATAAGTAACAAACAAAAAAATTATATTTCCTCTCCACAGTATCAGACATAAAGCACCCATTTATACCCAAAAGAATGGGAGGGGGGTCTGTGTGGAAGGGGGGAGGGACTAAGATTCAATTAATAGGAATGAACATTAATCAGATTCATTTTCTAAGCGCTGGGCTGCATCTGCACTGCAGAAATATTTCAATTTGACACCACTTTAACTGTCATGGCTCAATGCTAGAGAATCCTGGGAATTGTAGTTTGTTGTGGCACCAGAACTCTGACATAGAAAGATAAATGTCTCATAAAACTACAAATTCCAGAATTAAATAGCACTGAGCCATGGCAGTTAAAGTGATGTCAAACTGCAATATTTCTACAGTGTGGATGTTATCAGTATCAGTCTCTGCTTCTCCTTTGTTACATTTGTCACCATCACAATTATTATGGACTTCAAAAAAACCAAAGGTGTATACCCAGATTAAAAGAAGCTTCTCTACTCTTTCACATGTCAGTGTCTCCAAAGATTGGCCAGATTCTTTCAGTGCCCTCTAAAGGAAGAAATGCATCTTGCTCTTGCATTGGAGAGTTCAGTTACTTTCTGTTGTTGCTGAATATTTTCAAAACATGGATGGTTGAACTGTGGATCCAGGATCCATGGATATAGAGGACCAACTGTACTAGTCCAAATTGGATATGAATGTATCATCACAGTCAGAAAAGATGAAGTAGTGCAGTTCGTGCATAAGTTTTAACTTTGGAAATATATACCTGGCTGCCTAAAAAATATGAACTTCCAGGCCTTAGTAATTGAATCCAAGAATGCATCCAAGGTGTGAACCTGTATCTTTGCAAAGAGTGTAGCCCCATCCAACATAGGCTGAATTTTTACTCCCTATCTGACTCTTGATTAACCAGGTATCTGGATTAAGGTGAAGTCGAAGGCTTTCATGGCTGGCATCATTTTTTTATTTTTTTTATTTTTTGGTGGGGCTTTTGGGCTTTGTGGCCATGTTCTGGAGGAGTTTATTCCTGATGTTTCGCCAGTGGCATCTTCAGTGAAAGATTAAGCTTCAGTTTGTTTGCCATTATTAATGACACACATGGGTGCAGAACCAAAACAGCTTCCTTGGAATGAACCAGAGATAAGCAATAGTAGGGTGTCATCTGCATACAAATAGCACCAGACCCCAAAGCTCTGGACATCATCTTCTAGTGATTTCAAGTAAATTAAATAGCATGCTATGTTAAAATACTTTAAAAACCAAATGCCAGCAGAGACAACAAAAGGGTTGAACTGAAGTCCTCTAGCACCATCTTCTGGGCTCAACTTCCCAGAAGAAACAACAGCCCTTGTAAAACAGTACCATCCTAATATGGCAGCCCAGAAGGATACCATAGTATTGAAAGATGCTTCCAATTTTACTAAGGCTTCCAATTTAAACAGGCAAAATTTCATAACCTTCGCAGTGCCAACTGCCATGACTAGAAATTTTTGAAAGTAGAGCAAACCATATGTTATTTGGCTAAAGTTTAAGTGGGATGCCTTAAGGGTATATAAATTAGAACTTCAGACTAATAAACTCCTCTTTAAAGTGAAGATTTTGTGTAACTACACTCCCTATGTTTGGAAATTCTCTGTAATAGTTACAGAGAAGGCAGCCTTCAAACAACTATTTACAGCAGAGATGGGAATGAAGCAAACTGCCAGACGCCATGAGGCACAGTGAGAGTTGCAATCCAAGAACAAGAGCTGCCTGAACAATTTCAAACTTTGAGATTTATCAACTGCATATCTAAATATGTATCCATTCAATTTACATCCAGCACTTCAGCTAACAGGCACCTAACAGCATACATCATTATCTTTTATTCACAGAACACTATGATGTAGAGGTCAAGCAGATAAATGGGTGCCCTTGGGTTGGGCACTAATGGAACATCTTCTCATTTAAGTTCAATGTTCTTTTCCGCAATGCCAGACTGGCCCTCAATATGTACACAATCGACAAATGAACGGCTAAGTGACTGGTGCTGCACTGAACTCTGATGGCTACTGTCATCTCCTGCTAAGTGAGTGATGGACAGTTGTTAATTACTGTAATTTTGCTCTGCTCAAACTGCACATTACGACAGCAAATCACTTTAAACCAAAAGGTGGGAACTGGTGCCCCAAAGGCCACCCTGCAAAGCCAACTTATCAACTAGCCTCTAGTGCTCATGCTCCGCTTTTCCTCACCACAACCCCACATACTCCTTCAAGGGCACTCCACTGTAACTTTTTTGCTGACTACTTTACATACCTTTGAAGTCAGAACCCAGACTATCTTTGTTCCTATCAAGTTAAACTCTTTTCAGAAGTACTTGATATTTGGGTAACTCTGGAAGTACTCAGGAAGTGTTAGAGGCACTCTGGTTTTGGAGGGATGTTGAGATCATCATCAGTGCTCAGTAAGCAACGGTGACCAAGAGCATCAAGCCTCGGTGAACTGCCATCCTCCAGCTTCGACAGCTTTTAATTGGTATCCTGGTCACTTAGAAAGTCAAGGAAAGGAAATCAACATAGGAAATATTAGTATAAACAAATTAAGCCATTGTGAGGATCTGTGGCGATGCCAGTGGTAGAAAGAAGGGAGGGAGCTTCCTGATTTTATCAAATGCAAGAACCTGCATTTACTAATGAGGAAAACTTTTGGTTTCATTTGGAGGGACCATTTTATAGTCTGATGCAGTTCTAACAAAAAGTTTCTTTAAAAAATTTAAAAAATTAAAGGAGGGAAAGACTTAGGATGTGTTTTGGTGTGGAGGAGAAGAAAAAAGCAAGCCACGATTATTATGGTAAGAAAGGAGATCGGACATTACTCTTCTTCACAAGAGACGTTTGGAGACTAGAAACAAGCACCGCAGGCACTTTATCTACAACTGATCCACATACTATATAACCTTACAGAAAATTAAATCAGAATAAAGTTTTACAAAAGTACTTAATATATACCTTAAAAGCAGGATAAAAGTCTTCAATTACCAGAACAAAAGTGTTAAAACATATGTTTAGTGCCGAAGCAGGACCACGTTATCTAGTTATCACGTCACTGAAGAGCTCAGTCCATGAGGTAAAGATTTACTGTGTAGACACACACCATGGGTGCGCTTTCCAAACGAATAAGATGCAAGCACTAACAAATATACAGGAGGATCATATGCACAAAAGCAAACCCAGAACACATTAAGGGCGCAACCCCTTTTTTAATTTTAGTGGAAAAACTGATCCCAGAAATCTAGGTTCGACTTATCCATGGGTCAACGTAAGTATTACGCGTTGACTCTTCAACCCTTTTACCCTCGACTTATCCATGGGTCATACTAAAATCAATAATTTGCCCCCCCCCCAAAAAAAAAAACCTGCCTCCAACTTATACGCGAGGTCGACTTATAGTCCGAAACACACAACGGGAACCATTCCGGTTTGAGACCACTTTATAACCGCCCTGGCCCAATGCTAGCTAGGGAATCCTGGGAACTGTAGTTTTATAGGACAATGGGCGAGGTCACACTCTCTCAGCCTCAGAGGGTGAGAGTTGGCTGAGGAAAGTCCCAGGGAAGGGCTTATCAGAGGCGTTGTCCCAGCCCTTGGTCACACTCACTAGGCCTCTTCCCTCCCTTCTTCCCTCCCTCTCTTCCCGCCCTCGGGCCCTACCGGGCCGAGGGCGGGAAGAGAGGGAGGGAAGAAGGGAGGGAAGAGGCCTAGTGAGTGTGACCGAGGCCTCACCCGCCTCCCGCCCTCAGGGTCCTCCTTCCCACCTCGTTCAGCTGCCTCTCCGCCGTCTCCCGCAGCGCAGAGTCCATCGTGCCCCGCAAGGCCTCGATTAGGGTATTGGGGTCCATGGCGGCTTCCGTCGTCGTCGTCGTCGTCGTCCGAGGCTTTCTCTCACTCGAAGCACATGGACCTCCCCGACGACGCTCCTCGCCCAGGCACCAGCCGGCGGCAAAGGAAGGAGAGAGACTAAGGCCCCGGATGTTAGCTACTGCCCCGCCGCCGATGGGAAAGGGCGGTGACGCCACTTCCGCTCCCTCCGAGGGCATCACGGGAGTTGTAGTCCCCAAACAGACTGAGGCCCCCTCAGGAGGAGTTCTGATATAATATAATGTTGTACAAATATTATATTATATTAAATATTTTAGAATTATAATTTTTAATATGATATTAAAAATGCTATATTGTACTCCTTCAGGAGGAGTCCTCTTAATAGTACACATTTTTCAGCCCAGGTTTAACACACACACACAATGTCCTCCATTTTGAGCATGACAGTGAACAAGGGTGGCCAGAGAGCCTTTTCCCCTTTTTTTAACCGCCCCCAGGGTTAAATAATAATATGAAATAATATAAAAAATATTATATTATATTATATTATATAGTATAGTATAGTATAAAATAATAATAATATAAATATTATTAAATTAAAATAAATATTATTAAAAATAAAAATGTAATATATATATATATAATATAATATAAAATAATAACAATATATTATTAAAAATAAAAGAATATTATATATAATATAATATAAAATAATAATATAAATACTATTAAAATAAAATAAATATTATTAAAAATAATAAAATATATATGATATAAAATAATAGCAATATAAATATTATTTAAAATAAAATAAATATTTTTAAAAATAATAATAAAAATAGTTTATAATAATATTTTTATATTATATTATATATATTATATTATATTATAATATAAAAATATTATTATAAACTATTTATTATTATTATTATTATTATTATTATTGACCTTTATTTATATAGCACTGTAGGATTACACATAGCATATATAGCACTGTAAATTTACAAAGTGCTGTACATACAATCTTATAATTAGATGGATCCCTGCCCTCAGGCTTACAATCTAAAAAGAGACAACACAAAAGGAAAAGGGAAAGTTGGTGGGAAGGGGATGAGGTCCAATCAGTTCTTCTCTCCCTCTGGGGCCTGGACCAAGGCAGATGGACTGGAGGGAGGGCTCGGCTTCTTAATACATAGTTAGAAAATAATTTACTATTATTATGATTATTCAAAGATATAGCCCTGTTAGTCTCTGCAATCAGTACATAGAGAGATCTTGTAGTAAACTTACAGCGCTTTATAAATAAAGCTTAATAATAATAATAATGGGACAGTGCATAGAGAGGTCTTGTGGCACCTTCTTTAAGACTCACTGAAAGGAAGAAGTTGGCAGCATGGCCTTCCCTAGGCTTCAGTCTACTTCCTCAGATGTATTTAGATGCTGCAACAACAACAACAACAACAACAACATGTAGAGAGGAGACCTTGTGGCCCCCTTTGAAAGGAAGGTCTTTGTCCATGGAGATGAACTGGCACTCCCCTCCACCAAATGCACCTGAGGAAGTAGACTGAAGTCTATGAAAGGTCATGCTACCAATTTTTCTTTTTCTTTTCAGTGAGACTCAAAGGGATTTCAAGATCTCTACATTATTATTATTATTATGGCATCTAAATGCATCTGAGGAAGTAGACTGAAGGCAGATGGGCTAGAAAGAGGGCTGAGCTTCTTAATCTAGGCCAGACCCAATGGATCTGGGTCTACAGCTCCGCTCTGGACCCCGCAACATACTCCAACTCCCAGAATTCCATAGCCTTCGGCCAGAAAAGAATTAAAGCAATGCCAAACCGGGTTATTTCTCCAGTGTGGATGCAACCCTGGTCACTAGTCTTGGGATGACTGTAATCCTTTCTTTCTTGCCTGGAAACTTACTACAGACCCATTGGCCAGGTGCTTTCACAGACCCACACACTTTGAGGAACATTGGTTCAAAAGGATGTTTTCCCTCATTTTTTTACCGGCATACATATATATCTGTTTGTCTCTGTGTGTGTGTGAAAATGAACCCCACCATTGAGAAGAAGGGTTAGTTCTTCCTCACAAACTCGCTCATCCTGAATGCACAATATACATGTTGCAAGCTTTCAAAATTCCACTGGTTTCTTCATCAGGCAAAGTGTTACAAATCAAAGGGGGGGGGGGGAGAACTGAAGATGTTAGTCATAGGCCTGCATTTTGCTGTTTCTCTTCTTCACTAAGGTGGTATGGAGGTATTCATCAGATGATAAAATCTATATCACCTCTATGTTGGAGAGGATGTCCAGTCTTAGGGACTTATACCCATATGTGGTTAGACTGTTCCAAAATGAACCACTTCTGGCATGACAAGATCAATCAAATTTCTGCAATTATAAAACAAAAAAATAATTTTTTTGCCCAGCTCTTTTGTTACTTTCAGTATATACAAAAAGTAATAAATCTTTAGAAAATAGAAAGTTGATCTCTTTTTTTGTTGACAGCAGCTCGATTAGAAGTGGGTGATAATTGGAAAACAAGTTTTGTATCCCTGGACAGCTGGTGGAAAAGAGTTTGGGATCAATGGCTCATGGAGAAATTAACAGATAATATTAAATATAACTCAAAGCAACAAAATAAAAGACTCAGGAAAATGGTCTCCTCTTATAGACTATATATCTGTCTCTCCTCCATCTAGCCATTGTTCTTTATGGTCAGATTTATTTTAAACAAACTGAATTGTATAAAACTTTTATTATTAAATTTTTATACCATTTTTATTCATTTGTATTATGATTGTGAGATATTGTACAATATATATATATATATATATATACACGTATGATATATTTTGAACAAAGGTTTTAAAAAAAGGTGGTATGGAGGGACAAATCTTGCAGGCTGGCACCTTCTCCTTCTGTCCATGTGGCAACTGGGAGATTCTCAAAGTCAAGGAAATTTAACATCCATTTGCATGATCACAACACAGACACTTTGGAATCCAGCAGGTCTCCATCTTTTGTGAGGCTACATGCACCTTTTGTAGGTGGAGGACACTGGATTTCTCTCAAGAAGCCTTCATGCTTTTGCATCAGGGAAACTTTAGGTGGTGTTGAGGTAAAAATATTGTGCATTTTTGTTGGCCAAAAAAAGTATCACTGTTTGGTGGATTTTTTTTTAATTGGATTTGCTAAATGGGCAGCATGGCTACCCCAGATGTTTTCGCTCATCCTGAGAAAGGAGAATTCAAGGTAGACAATGTGTAGGTAGGACAACATGCTCTCGGAGTCATAACTGCAAAGGGGGATAAAACACCGTAAAATGGAGGACATTCAAGAAAAATTGAGAACATTGCTAAATAAAAGCTAAAAAGGCTCACATAAATATACTGTAAATCCTTGCTTCATAGTCATGCAAAGCTCTTCATATATTCTTATGAGGTGAGACTGAGTGTGATTTGCACTAACTTTTTTATTTTCTGTAGTCTTTCCTAGTCACACTCAGTCTCACCGCATAAGAACATAAGAAGAGCCTTACAAAATCAGACAAAAGACCTATCTAGGTCCAAAACACACTGCAGAATTAATCCAGTTTGAGACCACTTTAACTGCCCTGACTCGCTGCTAGGGAACCCTGGGTATTGTGATTTATTGTACCTCCCTGACAGAGAAGGCTAAATGTCTCATAAAACTACAATTTCCAGAATTCCATAGCATTTAGCCAGGGCTGTTAAAATGGTCTCAAACTGGATTATTTGTGCAGTGTGTTTTGGGCCATAGTCCAGCATTCTGTTCACATAGTGGTCAGCTAGTTGCATAGAGGAAGCCCACAGGACATGAATGCATTGCTAGATCACCCTCCTACTCATGTTTCCTTTATACACAAAGGCATTCTGTCTCTGGTACTGGAATTAACGTATATCCATATTGACTCATAGCCAGTCATAACCCTGTCTTCCAGTAATTTATCCAACCCCCTTTTAAAGTTCTCCAAGTTCATGGCCATCATTATTACTTGCTGTAGAATATCATAATTTAACTATAGCAGAATTCAAAGACAGGGTGACTAGATGTCTTCCTTTTTTCAGGACAGGTCCTATATTTCAACCTTCTGTCCAGGAGGAATTCCAAAATGTCCTTTATTTTGAGCATGACTAAGAAGCATTAATTTATATTTATATTAGTGTTTTTAGTTTTATTTTGTAATATCCTACATTTTTCTTAAATGTCCTATATTTTACACCGGCTTGTCCTCCTTTGTGGTTATGACACCTCATCACCCTGAGTACAGATCAGCATATAAAGGAATCTTTATATATAATTTATATATATATCAGCATATAAAGCACATAAAAGGACGTACCTCTTCACACAACACAATATTAAACTATGCAATGGGATCTTACTTCTCCTTTGAGACTGATTGGGAGAAAGAAATAAAATCTACAAAAGCTTATCTACCAACTTCTTTCTTTCTCCCAATTAGTCTTAAAGGTGCTACATGATTACATTGTTTATGTGTAGTGTGAAGAAATATTTCCTTTTATATATCCTGTACCTTTCACTGTACCACTTAAGCGGATGATTCTGAGCACTCACCCACTTTCCCAAAACCAAGCATAATTTTATATGCTTCTATCATTCTCCCCTTAACTTTTTAAAAACCTAAACAGCCCCAAATGTTGCAATATTTTATCACAGATAAGTTGCTCCTGACCATTTACTGGCCTTCTAAAGGAGGAACTTCCTGACAGTAAGGGCTGTTTGACAGTGGAACACACTCCCTCAGATTGTAGTGGAGTCTCCTTCCTTAGAGGTCTTTAAGCAGATGCTTTGATTGTGATGGCAGGGGTTGGACTGGATGGCCCTTATGGTCTCTTCCAACTCTATGATTCTATGATTTTTTCTGTCTTGCTTCCTTACTATATCCTGTGTCTTCACTGCTCTCTCTACTGCTCTCAATCCCTCTTTACTGTTCCCAATCACCCAAAGCCTCTTGGTTCCCTAAACATTGTACTGTAATTCCTTACTGACCCAGGCCCTTATGCTTGGAAGTCCCTCACAGGAAAAAAAAAAAAAAAAGGAATTGGAAACACTTTTTCTCAAAATCTTCTTGAAAATTCACTTCATTAAACCTTTGTTGTTGCAGTTTTTTACTATTAATTCTATTTTTTATCTTAGCAGTTCTCAAATTAGGGTTTCCATATGTGAGAGATTGCAACCTCCAGAATGCAAGACTATCAGGCATACTGACTGAGGCTTGTTTTGGGAGCTGATGGCCAACAATATCTGGGGACACAAGACTATTAAATCATATTTGTATAGGCCATCATATCATATCAGATTTGATTTTTTTTCCATTCAGAAGTTTCTAGAACAAAAAAAGGGGAGGGGACGGGGGGACTAGAAGTGAAGGATATTTCTGATCCCATATTTTACTAACTTGGTCTTTGTATAAGATTGGTTGTAGCCTTTCTGTAATTTTACCATAATTTTTGACTGCACAAATAGGATTGAAAATACTGTCCCTGTACAGATGCAGAGGGTGTCATAGAATCCTAGAGCTGGAAGAGACCCCAAGGGCCATCCAGTCCAACTCCTGCCATGCAGGAATACACAATCAAAGGCCATCCTGCCTCTGTTTAAAAGCCTCCAAAGAAGGTATGTGCAGCAATCTCAGTTTGGACTTTTTGTGATGGCAGTTTCTGCACCTTGCAAAAATTACATCCTCACTCACTTGCATTTTTTGGTCAGTCTAGTCAAGTATGATTAAGTAAGGTTAAGTGTTAATCAAATTGCTCAGAAACTTTCTATCACTTGGAAGAATACTCTGCTTTAATTTTATGCAGCTGGTGTGTGGAAACTGTTACCCCCCCCCCCCCAACTCTTCCATGATACAATCTTTACTTAACCCTCAAGATCCAGGTTACAGGCATGAACATGTGGTGGCTTTACTGAAGAGTTGTTTGGGATTACAACTTTGTGTGTAGAGGTGTGCTGGTAAACTGAGACGTGACAGATGCTCAGCATGGCAGTCCCCGTAGTCATGCCACTAAAAAAATGTAGTACCAGTAAAACATTTGTTTAGATGTCTACATTTATTCCTATTAGCAATAAATCAGGAGCTTAAACTGTCGTTATGCCAGGAACGTTGCACTATTGTGGTGAAGAGTTTCACAAAACATTGCGATTAAAGAGGATTTATCCCGGGAATAACTAGCAACAAATCATTCACAGTGAAATCCCGTTAATGTTTAGTTGCTGGTTATTCCCTGGTTATTCTCAAGATAAATCCTCTTTAATCACAATATGTGCAAAAATCTTCCCATGATCCTGTGACTTTCCTGGGATAATGACAGTTTAAACTAGTGATTTTCCCCTGTGTGATAAACTCCTTCATCTCCACCTGGGGCAGGTCCTTTGTACATTTAGTAGGTCTTAAGTCCCCATTCAAGACCAAACTTCAGTATCACAAACTACTTTATATTACAACAATAATAGTTGATAACTACATGTGGTTTGATTCAGTCAAGGAAAACATTATCCTGAGATTGCAGGACATGAGCTTGCATAATTGATTATTAGACGCTTGGAGATCTCTCTTTCATAAAATTGCCCTAAGTAGAAGGCGACTTGACAACATATTCTTTTTGGCATCTATTTTCTTCCTAGCTACTCTGAGGATTGCAGCTAAACTGAGACAGATCAGGGATACCAGAGTGGTTGTGATCATGTTAGATTATGCTGTTGTCCCTGCCATTCAAAAAGTATTACTACACTATTTCAGCCCTACAGCTCTAAGCTGTGACTCAATGCGAGTATTCCTTTAATGTTAGAGGAAGTCTTTTGAAGCAGACATTTAACTCCCTAACAGCCCCTAACCTAATTATTTCATCCAAAATTTTTGTCTGATAACCAATAGTCAAGCAGCTATCAAAGGTTATTATGCAATAATAGGACTGCTTTAAAAGCCCTATTATTACATAAAATATTTTGTTGTTGTCATAAAATATTTTGTTGTTGTCAGACATCTATCTGCTTCCCCCCACAATAAGCCTTTATAGCTCTCTCAAATGTCATGAAAAAAAATCAAAGTTAAAATATTGAGATAAAAATAAACATTGGGAATCCCAGTGTTCAAGATCAGTGATAATCCCTTGCAGACCATTGGTTATGGAGTGAAATGAGTGCAACTCTATTCGTAATCTCCTCACTAGCCATCCAAATAAAACACTAATCTTGTTTAGCTGCTAAACCCATGATCCTCATTGCATTAACTTCTTTTAAACCTGTAAGTGATACTATGCTTTCTTCAAATGGCCTAATTTAATAATGGGTATTCAGGTATGGCAATTGTGTGTCTTAATATTGTAGTGACTAGCACCAAACAGTAATGGTCTTGTGTGATGTCTACTTAATATTGCATAACATATTGTTCAAACTATTGTATTTCAATTATAAACCTATGATGGGTGACCAACACCAGCAGCTCAATGTTGTTGACTCTCTGAGGGTTGCATGGACTGTCCAAAATGGCAAACAAAAATTTGAAAGTCCACTTCTGGTTTGAAATATGGAGTTTCTTATGTTAAACTTTACAGGACATGCCCAGGAATTATTTAAAATGTGAATAGCTACTCCCAAAAGATTCTGGGAAAGGCGATTTACTCTTCTGGGGGACAAAAAAGGGTGGTCTAGAGAAGACTGGGAGTCACAAAAACAGCCTTGGAGGTCACAGTTTGCCCACTCTGGTTTATGAGACCATTTTAAAGGCTGAGATTTGTATTTTGATGTTCTCCACTTATCTGGAGTTGAACTGCAAGTAGGCATATAAAAGATCTGTTATGCCTTTTTAAAGTTTTCTAATATAATGTATAACAAAATATTTGTTGCTGTGTGCCTTCAAGTTATTTCCAACTTATGGCAACCCTATCATGGGGTTTTTCTTGGTGAGTTTTTCAGAGGGGGTTTGCTATTGCCATCATCTGAGGCTGGGAGCATGTGACATGCCCAGGGTCATCCTGTGGGTTTACATATACTTACATTTAAGTAAATTGTATAAGTTTTGTTCCTTTCTTTTTGTGTTCTTATTGCAGTATAAAATCCTTTTACAGTGTGGAAGGGAGCATTATAGTTAGGGATTAATTAGCACTGCAAAAAAAAAATTATTTAATCTCAAAATCTAATGGATTACATCCGATTCTGAGATTAGTAGGCAGATATCCAAAAATTAATGTTATGAAAACAAGTAGCATCTATACATATTAACCTAATAGATTAGGAGGTGAAAATCTACTGGTATCAGATCACATTTGCAATCACAAATATACCAAATGACTGAAACAGAATTGTTTAATCAGTGTCTATTTGGAATGCCATTTTATTAATTCAAACTCTGTGTAGCATCAACTAATTTTTTAAATTCAAAAGTGTCTATTTGGAATGCCAGCTTCTTAATTCAAACTCAGTGTAGCATCAACTTATTTTTTTAAATTCAAAATCTTACGGGGATGTTCAGCCCTATTTGGAGGTTCTGCAGTCTACTCATTCTCCCATCTTACTTCAAAACATTACTGTCCCTACCATTAGGCAGATTGAGACAATTGCCTCAGCCAGCAGATGCTGGTGAGAGTAAACAATGTCTACCTCCTTCTCTTCCTTCTGAACCCGCTGGCTGTTTCTTTCTATTGGAGGGCACAGCTGTATACCTAAATTAACCTGCTGTCTCAGATATGGTACAAAGCAGACTCCTATCACAGACATTCATCTTCTAGTCCAGACAGTTCATGTGCATGAACAGGACAAACACTATCTTTAGATTTCTGTAATGCGCTTTACATGGGGCTAACTTTGTACCAAGTCCAGAAACTTCAACTGATCCAAAACGCTGCAGCCAAAATGATCACTGAAACATCAAGATCAGAACATATTATACCAGTACTGTATTAAAATCCTTACACTGGCTGCCGATCAGCTTCCGGGCACAATACAAAGTGTTGGTTATTACCTATAAAGCCCTATATGGCTTGGGCCCGAGTTACTTAAGGGAATGCCTCTCCCTACATAATCCGCCCCGCACTCTCAGGACATCAGGAAAAAACTTATTAGAGCATCCTAATACTAGATTGAAAACAACTTCTAATAGAACATTTACCACTGTGGCCCCTAGACTCTGGAACAGCTTACTGGAAGAGATCCGTCTTATCTCCACCTTAGACGCCTTTAAGAAGCTTCAGTGGATGCGACATCGACGCTTGAAGCTAAATATGTCTAAGAAAGAGCTTCTCGTCTTCCCACCTAAGCCCACCCTTCAATACTCCTTTTCTGTTTCTGTTGATGGCACTTCTATTCATCCGGTTCAGCAAGCCCGCAGTCTCGGTTTCATCTTTGATTCCTCTCCGTCATTTATCCCCCAGATTCAGGTCACCACCAAGGCCTGTAGATTCTCTCTTTACAACATTGCTAAAATCCGTCCTTTCCTCTCAGCCTCCACTGCCAAGACTCTGGTCCATGCCCTAGTGGTCTCGCGACTAGATTATTGTAACCTTCTTCTGACAGGGCTTCCTCTCTGTCACCTCCATCCTTTAATCTCTGTCCAAAACTCAGCCGCACGTATTATCACATCTGCTCGCCCCTTTGACCATGTTTTTCCTCTCTTCTCCTCCCTTCATTGGCTCCCCTTCCCCTTCTGCATCCAGTACAAGCTTTTGCTGTTGACTTTCAAAGCCCTTCACAGATTGGCCCCTCCTTACTTGTCTGGACTTCTTTCTCCTTACATTCCTCCTCATAACCTCTGTTCTGGTAGTCAAGGTCTTCTGTCCCAGCCGAGGATCTCCACTGCCCTGTCCCGGATTCGCCCCTTCTCACTTGCTGCCCCTCATTCCTGGAACCTTCTTCCCCCACATATACGCCTCATCACCTCTCTAACCAGATTCAAAATTAAGTTAAAGACTATATTGTTTAGGGACTATATTGTTTATTGTTTAACTAGGTATTAAGAAGTCAAGCCCTCCCTTGAGTCCATCTGCCTTGGTCCAGGCTTCAGAGGGAGAGATGAACCACTGGACCACATCCCCCCCTCCCACCACCTTCCCCTTTTCCTTTTGTCTCTTTTAGACTGTAAGCCTGTGGGCAGGGATCCGTCTAACTTTGTATGTACAGCACTGTGTAAACTTACAGTGCTATATAAATACAATGGAGGAGGAAGAGGAGGAGGAGGCAATTAAGACGATTCTCTTCTGGCGGGCCTATCCACCTGACCTCATAAAGCTGATGACAAAAAATCTCTCACTTCTGAATCGAACACTATGGAGTAGACGATGTTTTCCCATTCTATGTGTTTGCAATGATATTGAAAGATGTTGTAATTAATTTTATGATTGACTGTATTTTAATGTATTTTATCCTGTATCTTGTATATTACTTTTGTTGTAATATAAATAAAATTTATTATTATTATTATTATATCTTGTTTTGCTTTCAGGCAGCAAAATGCTTTGGGTTGGTCCTGACTGTCATAACCACTGTGACTTGGGTGAGAGAATGGGAGGGAGTTAAATAGAGACTGAGATCTTTTACAAGCCAGCACCATTACAGATACTCATCTAATGTTATCTTGTACCTTTGAGGAACTGGCTCAGCAAGGAAAAAGAAAATTAGCCCAGCCCAGTACAAAGGGGAAATGTCATATTGAGAAGTATGAAGCATGCCGTAATCGTGTAGATTTCCTTGGAAGAAAGCCCAGTTGAAACCAGAAGGACTAGCTGCTAACTATCCTGACCCAGAAATCATACTCTTTTCTTCGCAACTACCGGTTTAACACATGCAAATCTAATTTATTTGTCAGCTACAACAATTATACTTTAGAGAAACAATTGTTACTCTAATAAAGGGGAAACAAGGAAAAATTAATCCCTCTATTATAATCACATAGTGAATTCATTTACTTTAAACTAGTTTCATTACACATCATAAAAATTATTTTACACAAGGAGCATTCACTGATTATAACCTGCTTAATTATTTATCTCTTCTCCCAGAGTGACAGACTTCAGAGTTCTTGTGGATTGATCGACTGAATAACTTATAATTATTTCACAGCCATTTAATTTGCTGTTGTTAATTAGTATAATAATTGTAATTTTACTTTTGAATTTTCAAACTAGACAGATGCTGTATTTTTGCAGTTAAAGGTTTCAAATATAGTGGAGAAAATGTCCCCCATTAAGGCCATATGTCTGAAGCGCCTTTGTTTCAGTGGTCTTGGATCTGTCAGAATGGCTTCAGATGCCACTGTCCTAGAAACCAGATATTCTAATGTTACGAAAGGGCTCCTGTCAAGACTCACTGCAGGATTAGATCTTGTAGTGATCAGGAGGCAGGTAAAGACATAAGAGCATGACCAGTAAAAAGGTGGCAGCTGTTAATCCTACTGAAGATAGTGGAATTAAAGAGATTATAGAATCATAGAGTTGGAAAGGCCCATTCAGTGCAATCACTGGCCAAAGTGGCCATGCAGAATACATACCTAAAACACTCCTAATGCCCATCCAATCTCTGGTTAAAGACTTGCAAAAGAGAGTCCCTCCCCTTCCAAGGTAATCCATTCCAATGTCAAACAGATTTTACAGTTCTTCTTAACATTCAGGTAGAATCTCTCTCTTTTTCTTTGTATATAATTTAAATCCACTATTTCATGCTCTAATCTTTGAAGCAGCAGAAAAGAAGCTTGTTCTCCCACATGACATCCCTTCAGATATTTAAAGATGGCTACGATATCACCTCTATGTTCTTTTCTCCAAACCAATTTTTCCATATCATTGTCCTCAGTAGTTAGTGTATCTTAGCCCTCTGGAATGCAGTTAGTCTCTGCACTGTTTCTCCAGCTGCATCTACACTGCAGAATTAGTGCAGTTTGACACTGTTTTAACTGCCATGGTTTAACGCTATGTGTTACAGACTTCTGGGATTCGTAATGAGGTATACTTGGCCTTCTCTGGTGCAACAACAATCTACAAATCCCAGGATTTCATAGGATTGAGCTGTGAGAGTTAAAGCAGTGTCAAACTGGATTCATTCTGCAATGTGGCAACTACATCAGTTTAAAGTCCTCCTGATCAAATTAGAGTCCTAGCAAACGTGATCTTACCAACTGCTATAGAGTGCAACCCATCTCTTGCAATAATTCCTTCTTCATAAAAGCACCGACTCAAGAAGCCAAATCTTTCTTGACAGTATCATCTGCAAAATCAGTTGTTTACTTCTAGTACTCTTCTCTCTCTTCTTTGTCCATGTCCACAGGAAAGAGCAATTAAATAAAAACCTATGGTCCAGAGTTCTTTACCTTCCTGTGAAGAGCCTCATAGTCCCTTGTAGTATGTAGTATCTGGAGGAAATAATGTTGAGGAAGGCTGTTCTTAATCTGTGATAAGACTTTCAATGTATGTGTTTTTCTGCTTGGTTACACAGTGTATGACACTTTGGTCACATAATGAGAAAGCATGACTCACTGAAAAAGACAATAATGCTAGGAAAGGTGGGAGGAGGAAGACCTATTGCTAGATTGGTGGACTCTATTAAGGAGATCACAGGCATGAATTTAAAGGACCTAAGCAGAGCAGTGGAAGACAGGGAGTCTTGGAGATGCCTCATCCAGAGGATCTCCATGAGTTGGGATCTACTCAAAGGAAGTTAACATCAAGGGAGAGGCACTTGAGGAGACATTAAAATTTTCCCGCTGCTGATTTTGGTGCCTAAAGGTATCCTGAATAAGAGCTCTTTAGAAATACAAGCTGTGTATACATGCTGTTGTGATAAAGGTCTATCTATCTATACCTAGGAGTTGAGAGCCAGCGTGGCATAGTGGTTTGAGTGTTGAATTATGACTCTGGAGATTAGAGTGCAATTCTCAGTTCCACCATATAACCCACTGCGTGAATGTGGGCAAGTCACATGATCTCAGCCTCGGGAACAAATCTTGCCAAAAAATCCCATTATAGGGTCGCCATAAGTCAGAAAAGAATTGAAGGCACAAAACAACAACAGTTATACTGTATTCAACCATAGTTAGTTATAATTAGCCAATTTTAAAAAATATATGTTTAGAACCACCTGATTATGTTGCCTGGCTGATTTTAAAGTATACTGTTGCCACCACCACTACTACTACTGCTATCGTCATTATCAGCATCACCCGAGAGATGGCCACATCAAGAATCCAAATGTTATTTTTCTCAATTACTGGTGGATTATGTTGTAATTGTTTGACTCAGTCTGAATCTTTAAAATCCCATAAAATGTTAATTTCACCATTTGCCTTTCTACCACAAATGGTGTTCAAGGTGGCTAAAAAACCCAAATCTTACCAGAAATACAAAACGCAAACACATTAGTAAAACCTCATGTTAGGGCTTCCATAAGTCAAAAATGACTTGAAGGCACACTACACATGCACACATAAAAACCATAGACAATACTCTACTTATTAACAAATAAATTTAACAGTTTGGTCTTATGTCTATATATTTTGCCATGCATCTAATATTGTAACAGCTATATTAGAAACACAGAATTTAAGATTCATCTCCAGAGTTACAAATATTGAAGCAAAGGTTTCCCTAAAGTCTCCTGGAAGGACCACGAAAATGAGAGATCAATAATGGAAGAAATGATTGGCAGTGCCCAAGTGTTAAAACTGAAATTACTTGGAATACAACATAAAGTAAATCTTTATTTGCTTAAAAGTGGCAGACATTTAAATACGGATACAATTAATTACAAAGGGAAAGCAATTAATTAGATAGGATAAATGGTCAATTAGGAATTAATCATTGTGAGTCTGGTTTTCTCAGAGAAGTCTTCCTGAGTCCTTGCACCAATCTATGATGCAAGGACTCACGTTCAAGTCCTTTCCTATTTATGGTGACCCTAATGTTACCCAAAGTGCTTTTAAATAAAAATTTGGGGGACATGTGGACTGTACTATGATCCCTGACTGACCTATGCAAGGACCCGCCATCAGCCTCAAGCGAGGAGGTCACGTAGGCAAGCCCGCTTGGAGGGGCAGAGTCCCTAGTAAGGAGTCGCCAAACCAGAATCGGCACTGCTCTCCTGGGTAAGACAATAGAATTGGCCTCACACATCAGCCTAACTACTTGGCTATACTAGTCGGACTCCCCTCCGAATTGTGTCCAAATCCAATGTATTGTGTTACACATCACCCGCTTTTAGTTTAAGAAAGCACAAGCCATCAGCACCTTTGTCCAGACTATCTAGGAGCCCCAGGATATGTTTTGTCCTATAAAAGACCCTGAGTTGGGGCCCCATGTTGATGCTAGGATCTGCATGCCTCCTGGTCCACGCCAGTTGATGCCGCTATCAGCTTGCTCACTGGTCCATGCCAGTCTGAGCTCTGATCCTAGCTCCCTCAGCCATCTTTCCCAAAGTTCCAGCGGCCGTGTCCCATCATCCATCCACGTTCCATAGGACTTCCCGGAGAAGACTTCTAAGGTAGTATCCCCCATTGGTGCCTCTCCTCCTGAACCCTTTCCTTCTGATTGTGTGTGTGTGCTTTCCCCATATTTTGTGTTTCCTAATAAAGGATATATAGTTATAGGAATCTAATTGGTATCAGTGCCTTATTCTCTTGGGTTTGTTGGCGACCTCTGGTATACATATAGAGACCCGGTCTCAGCTTAAAGGCTTTGTTAGGATCTCCTCTTGGCAGCATTTGAGCTAGTTAATTCCCCCACGTGAGAGATACTTTCTAACGCTAAGGTGAACCTATCATAGGGTTTTCTTGGCAAAATTTGTTTGGAAGAGGTTTGCCTTCCTCTGAGACTGAGAGACGGTGACTTGTCCAAGGTCCCCTAGCGGTTTTCCATGGTCGAGCAGGCATTCAAACCCTGATTTCCAGTTAAAGTCCATTACTCAAACCACTATGCCATGCACACTGTGTCATTTTTAATCACAGTTTTTAAACAATTCTTAATAATTTTAATTGTTCTAGATTACTTCTGTAATGTTACTGATAGTTTAATTCTATTATATTGTTGGCCTTTTTTATGCTTTAACTACTGTATGTTGGTTTCAGTATAATTTGTAAACTACCTTGAGTCCCAGTTTTGGGGAAAAGATTAAATATAAATAAAGATGATGAGATCTCTGCTAATGGTGTACATATACGGTATTAGATATTTTTGCTAGTTTTAACTATGTGCAATTTTTCTGGATTTAAAAAAAGAAATGTCCAAGTACTGTCTCAACCAACAGGATGGGAAGGTATTGCCAAAAGCAGTAGATGGGGTAGTGGCTCTTACTCTTTTGCATTACCTCAGGTCCCTGTACAAGAAGCTAGTACATGTTGTACAAGAAACTACCACATATACTCAACTCCAAGTTGACCTCATGTATAAGTAGAGGGCAGGTTTTGGGGCCATGACCTGTGAATAAGTCAAGGGTAAAACTTAGAGCCTCCTTCAGTGTGTGTATGTGTGTGTACAGCAAGAGAGACTCTAATTGAGGTTGTTTGTTTCCAACTTTGGTTTCAGCCTCCACGCAGACAGCGAGGGCCAGCACTGGCGAGAGAGGGACTCTTTTTGTTTGTCTAACAGCAATTAACCACTCAGGACTCTTTCTGCTTGGCTCAAGAAAGAAATAATCCCTCTTCACACCACATAGGGAAATCTGAAAGAGCTGCTATCAGATAACCATACTGACCTGTAAATAAGTCAACCTGGGATTTTAGGGTCAATTTTTGGGCATAAATCTTTAGACTTATAGACGAGTATATATGGTACTACATGTTGAATTGCGAATGCTTCGGACCTGAAATGTGTTGGATTTCAAATGTTTTCAGATTTTGAAAAACTTACAAATTCATAATCTTGAAGATGGGACCCAAATCTAAATATTAAATTAATTTATGTTATATATGAACTTTATAAACATAGTCTGAAGATAACTTTCTACAAGAATTCATCCTAGATAATGAGAAAACCGAAATAGTCAAAGGATTCCTATACCTTGGATGAAATACTGACCTGAACTCTGACTGCAGTAAAGAAATAAGAAGACTAGGATTAGAAAGGGTAGCTATGAAATAACTGGACACAATTTTAAAATGTAAAGATATCACTCTGAATACTAAAGTGAAGATTAAGCCACTGTATTCCCAATTACTATGTCCGGATGTGAGAGCTGGACAGTGAAAAAAAACTGATAGGAAGAAACTCATTTGAGATGTGCTGGAGAAGATTTCAGTAAGGCCTTTGACAAGGTTCCCCATAACATTCTTGCAAACAAGCTTGCAAAATGTGGGATAGACAAGTTAACTGTTACATGGATTTGTAATTGGTTGACTGGCCGAACTCAAAGGGTGCTCAACAATGGCTCCTTTTCATCCTGGAGAGAAGTGACCAGTGGGGTCCCACAGGGTTCTGTCCTGGGCCCAGTGCTATTCAACATCTTTATTAACGATTTGGATGACAGAATTGGGGGCATACTTATCAAATTTTCAGATGACACTAAACTGGGAGGAGTAGCTAATACCACAGAGGACAGGATCAAAATTCAAAATGACCTGAATAGACTAGAAAGCTGGGCCAGTGCTAACAAAAAGAAATTCAATGCGGAGAAATGTAAGGTTCTGCACTTAGGGCGGAAAAATGAAATGCACAGATATAGGATGGGGGACACCTGGCTGAATGAGACCACATGTGAAAGGGATCTAGGAGTCCAAGTAGACCATAAGCTGAACATGAGTCAACAGTGTGATGCGGCAGCTAAAAAAGCCAATGCAATTTTAGGCTGCATCAATAGAAGTATAGTTTCTAGATCAAGGGAAGTTATAGTGCCACTCTATTCTGCTTTGGTCAGGCCCCACCTGGAATACTGTGTCCAGTTCTGGGCACCACAATTCAAAAAAGATGTGGAGAAACTGGAGCATGTCCAAAGGAGGGCAACTAAGATGGTGAAGGGTCTGGAAACCTTGCCCTATGAAGAACGCCTTATGAAGAACAGTTCTGACAGTAAGGGCTGTTCGACAGTGGAACACACTCCCTCGGAGGGTGGTGGAGTCTCCTTCCTTAGGGGTCTTTAAGCAGAGGCTGGATGGCCATCTGTCAGGGATACTTTGACTTGGAGTTCCTGCATGGCAGGGGGTTGGACTGGATGGCCCTTGTGGTCTCTTCCAACTCTATGATTCTATGATTCTAAGAGTGCTGAGGATACCATGGACAGCCCAAAAGACAAATAAATGGGCCCTTAAACAGATCAAGCCCAGACTTTCCCTGGAAGCCAAGATGATCAAATTGAGGCTGTCATACTTTGGCCACATCATGAGAAGGCAAGACCCATGAGATAAGACAATATTGCTAGGGAATGTAGAGAGCAGCAAAAAGAGAGGAAGACCACATGCGAGATGATTAGACTCCATTAGGGAGGTCATGGGCCTGAGTCTGCAGGAACTGAACAGAAAGCTTGAGGACAGGGGGTCCCAGTCCTGAAGGACAGCCAGGTCAAGACTCAACCTTTGCAAATGAGCAACAGCCTGAGGCCAGGGGATTCCCAGCAGACAATGAGTACCAGTTAGCAGACATTAATCCTTGTTTGCATATCCTCCCACTCTGAGGACTGCCATTAGCAACAGAACAATACATTTGCAAATTACTCCTTCATTCCCAGGGTCACACAGGATATATATATCCAATCCTTTTCCAAGCTATCATTCTCTGAAGATGCCAGCCACAGATGCTGGGGAAACATCAGAAAGGAACTCTTCTAGAACATGGCCACATAGCCCGAAAGCTCCACAAAAAACTAGGTCTTGGAGATGTTTCACTCACAGGGTTGCCATGGGTCAAGGTCAGATTTAGGACAGTTAACAACAAATGACTTTATACATAATATTTTTAACCATTTTGTGCATGAAACAAGACTTGTGTACACTCAGGGTGACAACATGTCATAACCACAAAGGTACCACATGGTACTGCAAAATGTAAGACATTCATTTTGTGCTTCTTAGTGATGCTCAAAATAGAGGACACTCTCAAATCCCTCATAGGACACTACTAACTAAAAGTGAAAAAGACTAATAGAAATATAAATCCATGCTTCCTAGTCTTGGTCAAAATGGAGGACATTTTGAAATTCCTCATGGAACATAAATACATGCTTCTTGTGTGTGTATATCATGTGTCTTCAAGTCGTTTCCGTCCTATAGTGGCCCTAAGGAGAGCCTATCATAGGTTTTTTTTGGCATGTTTAGTCAGATGGGGTTTGCCATGGTCTTTCACTGAGGCTGAGAGTGTGACTTGCCCCAAGGCCACCCAGTAGGCTTCCATGGCTGAGTGGGGATTCAAACCCTGGTCTCCAGAATCAAAGTCCAATGCTGAAACCACTACACCGCGCTGAATTCTTAGTCCTGCTTCAAACAGAAGACGCTCTGGAATTCCTCATGGAACATAAATCCATGTCTCTCAGTCCTCCTCAAAATAGAGGAAGGACATATTGAAATCCCTCATGGAATATAAAGTGATGCTTCTTGGTGATGCTCAAAATGGAGGAAACTTTGAAATCCCTCATGGAAAATAAATTAATCCTTCTTAGTCCTGCTCAAAATGGAAGACACTTTTAAAATCCCTCGGGAACATAAACCCATGCTTCTTAGTGATGCTCAAAATGGAGGGCACTCTGAAGTCCCTCATGGAATATAAACCCATGCTTCTTAATGATGCTCAAGATGGAAGGCACTCTAAAATCCCTCAGGGAACAAAAACCTTTGCTTTTTAGTGATGCTCAAAATGGAGGACACTCTGGAATCTCTCGGGGAACATAGACCCATGTTTCTTAGTGATGCTCAAAATGGCGGACACTCTGAAATCCCTCATGGAATATAAATTAATCCTTTTTAGTCCTGCTCAAAATGGAGGGCACTCTGAAATCCCTCAGGGAACAAAAACCTTTGCTTTTTAGTGATGCTCAAAATGGAGGACACTCTGAAATCCCTCATGGAATATAAATTAATCCTTCTTAGCCCTGCTCAAAATGGAGGGCACTCTGAAATCCCTCAGGAACATAAACCCATGCTTCAGTTCTGAGTCCATTATGAGCATGACTAAGAAGCATAGGTTTGTGTTCCATGATGAGGGATTTTGGGAAACCCTTCCTGGGAGGAAGGCTGAAATGGAGGCCAGGACTAGGCCTTGGAGAAGGAAGGAGGGGGAGGAGGAGGAGGCCTGGGCCTGAGGCAACTAGGCCTAACCTAGGCCTCCTCCTCCTCCTCCTTCTCCTTCTCCTTCCTCTTCCTGCTCTCGCGGTGGTGGTTTGGGTTTTCCTTCCTGGCGAAGGAGGAGGCGGGGCTGGGCCTGCGTTGCTTGCCGGCCGGCGAAAGCGGTGGGGGAGGCGGCCATGGCGACTACTCGAGGGCCGGGGACCCTCGAGGAGGAGGAGGCCAAGGCCTTGGAGCAGCAGAAGCAGATCATCGCAGGTGTGTTTTGGACTCTGGGGCTGAATGGGGGGACGGGTTTAAAGGAGCAAGGAGGGCGAGCCACACTGGGGAGATATAACCCGGTTTGGTACCGCTTTAACTCTTTGTCTGGCTCTTTGCTATGGAATTCTGGGAGTTGGAGTTTGTTGTGGGCCCAGAGCGGAGCGGAGCTCCGCTCTGGGCCCCACAACATACTCCAACTCCCAGAATTCCATAGCAAAGAGCCAGACAAAGGGTTTGAAGGCTCTGCCATGATGTAAATAACCCACAGGGTGACCTTGGCCAAGTCACACTCTCTCAGCCTCCTCAAGGGAAGGCAGTGGCAATTAACCTCCTCTCTCTGAACAAACCTTGCCAATAAATCCCCAGAAATGACTCACTTGAAGGCACACAACAACAAAATTTCTTATTATATTCTCAATACTATTACATTTTATTATGTGATAATAGAAATAGATCATATGCATGACATGATCACAGCACAGTCAGTGTTGTTGTTGTTGTGTGCCTTCGAAGTCATGTCTGACTTGTGTGTCAGCTGCCCTCTCATAGAGTCTGTTTTGTTGGCAGAATTTGTTCAGAGGAGGTTTGCCATTGCCTTCCTCTGAGGCTGAGAGAGTGTGACTTCTTGCCCAAGGCAAGACTTCACCTTAGGGTGAAGTCAGAAATGACCTGAAGGCACACAACAACAAGAACAAAGTTTGTTATCATATTCTCAAAACTGTTATAATAGAAATAGGTCATATATTATAATATGATAATATATTGTCATGATAACCCTAAGGCGAAGTCTTCCCTTGGGCAAGTCACCCGCTCACAGCCTTAGAGGGAAGGCAACGGAGAACCTCCTCTGAATAAGTTCTGCCAAGAAAACCGGCCCTGTGAGAGGGTTGCCGTAAGTCAGACGTGACTCGAAGGCACACAATAACAAGAACAAAGTTTGCACCTCTGAGGCCAAGAGAGTGTGACTTGCCCATGGTCACCCAGCAGGTCTGCAAACAGTTCCCACAATTCCATAGCATGGAGCCATGGCACCCAAAGTGGTGTCAAGCCTGATTATTTCTGCAGCGTGGATGCCGCAGTGGTTTCTGAGGAGCAAGTCTTCATTCTCAAATAGTCCCTGATGGGTTTTCTGTCTTTCCCTGGCAGCTTTATGTCTAATGAAGGGGGCATTTGTTGAAATAAAGCATTGGCATTACAGTGCTTTTACATCTTTCGCTCTTCACTCATAATGTGAAGAGGAGGAAGGAGGGAAATGGGATTCCTTAATAAAACAAGCAGTTTTTAAACACATTAGCACATTTTGCTTTTTTCTCCAGGACTACCACCTTGAGCAGAGCCTCTAAAGCAGCGTTTGCCAAACTTTGGTCCTCCAGGTGTTTTGGACTTCAGTTCTCAGAAGCCCCAGTCAGCTTCGCCCAACAGTCAGGAATTCTGGGAGATGAAGTCCAAAAAAACCAGAGAACCAACCTTTGTGAACCACTTCTTCAAAGTAACAATATAAGAATTCCTAGTTTCAGACAGATTTGTTCTAGCAAAGATGTGACAATGTGTTGTCTTTTAGATTTGTTTGAGAATATAATCACTACATATCACTGTGTCACAAGTTTAGTATGCATGGTTATTTATGATATTAGTGATGTCAGTTACTTTAAAGTATTCTATACATTTTCTGAATATAAATCGTATATGTACTCAATAAAACTCTGTTGTTATAGTTAACTGCCCTCAAGCTGACCATTACTTATGACTACCCTGTGGATGAGACATCTCCAAGACCCTCTATCATCCACTGATTTACTAGGTCCTGCAAATTCCGGCCCATGACATCCCTGACTTGCATCCATCCATCTGGCATGCGGTCTCCCTCTCTTTCTACTACCATCTACCTTCCTTGGCATCATTTTCTATTCTAATGATTCATGCCTTCTCATGATGTGGCCAAAGTGCAACAACCTCAGTTTGGTCATCTTGGCCTCTAGGGAGCATTCAGGATTGATCTGTTCAAGGACTCATTTGATTGTATCCTCAGCACTTTTCTCCAGCAATATATCTCAAATGAGTTGATTTTCTTCTCATTTGCTTTCATATCCATACATGGTGATAGGAAATACTATGGCCTGGATGATTCTATCTTTAGTGCTCAGTTGTATATCTTGACAGTTTAGAATCTTGTCTACTTCTTTTATGGCTGCCCTTCCCATTCCTAGTCTTCTTCTTGTTTTTTGACTGCAGTCTCTGTTTCTGGTCAGATCAGACAGTCATACAGCTTCGTAACTTTAGACCCTAACCATTGTCTTTACCAGGCCTGGACTTCAGTTGTGTGTTCCCATTGTTTCAAAGCACATATTTAAAATTTCCCTCTCCCACCCATATTTTACAGTTCCTTCCACTTTCCTGGTATGGTGCAGTGACAAAACAGTCCTGATTTAAAAATAATAATAAAAATACTCTGAGCAGATGCAGTTTTGCACTTGAAACTCACTTGAAAAAACAGCAGCATCAAATGATAGGGATAAATGGAAGTTTGCTTCTGTTCTGATAACGAAACCCATTTACTTGGTAAGAAGCAGTATTTTGTTCTGGAAAAGTAACTATAATATAGTGAGCATCTTGAACCATGCTCCTAGCAAGTGGTGGCTCTCTGGATATTAAATTATGTTGTCATTTTTAGTAAAAAAGCCTGAGATGAGGCATGTTTGTCTGTTGGCATCCCATGCTTGCCTTGCCTGTGCTCCTCCTTCATTGACACTTTCAGGGGGTCATGGCTGATGAGTCCTGCTGGACTTTGATCCTGAGGTCCAATCCAAGCTACACCACTTTTCTTGGCCATTACATAATTTCAAAAATACTTATATTTACTGTATTTTATACTTTTCAAGGTAAGCTTGCTGAAGACATGTTTTTGGGTTGAGAGCTTTCTGGAGCCCTACTTGCTGGACTCTGCTGTGAATAAGATGCTGTGTGAGGCAATTCTTGCATGTTAGTAAGAAATTTTTGTGGGTGACATGTTGGGCAATTTTTTACTTGTTAGACTTTTTTACATGTCAGACTTTCTTACTGCTATCTCATACAAATAAATCCTTTAACTGGAACAATGATGTACATTTGTAATGTACATATAATAATATACATAAAGGATTTCAGACCAGTCAAATGTAGTACGAAATGGAGTGAGTGGTGTAGTTTACAAATTAGACATCAAAGTTAATAGATTTGTCTACCAGATTTTTCCAGTGTGCTGGAAATGGTAGACATAATCAAACATTAGTATAGCCTTAGTATGTATATTTTTGGTGGAAATCTGGCAGAGGAAAATCCTAAATTGTATTGGTCTTTTACCGTACTGACGTTCAAGTACTAGCTGTCCTCATAAAACATAAATATTAGTGTTGGGTGGCTGCTCTGAAAATATCAAGCATGTAACCAGAGGTGGGAGTCATACATCCTTCCACATATTGTTAGATTGCAGCTCCTAGCATTCCTCATTTTGGCTATGTTGGCTAGGGCAGCTGAGATCTGCAGCCAAACAAGATCTGGAAGGTTGCACAATTTCCATCTCTGGTGTAACCGTTTGTTTCAAGTCTCAGTTCCTTTTAACTGCTACAGAGAATTTCTGAACAAAGGAGTAGTGGTTACAAAAAACTTGACTTCAAAGAATAATGTATTAGTCTAAAGTTGTCATTTAAGACATAGTGCAAAGGGAGCAGTGACTGAGCAGTCAATTGAGCAGCGCTGGCAGGGTCGCTGCTCCCTTTGCACCCAGTCACTTTGGAAGCAGCAATTGAGCAGATGGCTGAATGACGACCAAGAAGCCTCTTGCCCATGCTAACCTTGAGGCAACGTCCAACACAGGTGAGAGGCTTCTTGGTTGCTGATCAACCAGCTGCTTGGTTGCTGATCCCAAGGTGACCAGATGCGAAGGGAGAAGCTTCTCCCAGGCAAGGAAGGACTCTCAATCCTTCTTTGCTGGTGTGGGCAGCTGGCTTCCCGTTCCCGCTTGTCTCCTTTTCATAGGAATAACTTTCAATCCAAGAGAAGTGAAGGACTCTTTTGAAGAATTGATCCCAGATACTCCTCCCTTTCCTTCCCCAGAGACATGCTTTCCCCACGCAGCTTCAAGTTGTCCCCTCCCTCAAAGATTGTTTCTTCTGCCACCTCTTCTCTGGGCCTGAACAACAAGAGAAAGGTGCCATCCATGTCAAACCTCACAAAACTGAGCCCAGGCTTCAACTCCTCATCCCCACCATGGTCCCAAAGACCCCAGGTTCCCCTTTTCTTTCTTGCACACCGCTACTTTGACTCAGAGTGCCCCTGATGCCCCTTTTCCCTCACTATCCTCCCTGGATCTTTCCACCGCATCCAGCAAGTTGGGGGATTACTGCCCATCTTGGGAATCATTGTTTTAATTTAAGGCATTGTTCCTAAACATTTAGGCATATAAATTAATCTGCTTTGAAAAGATTCATAGTCTTACACTGATAAAGCTAATATATTTTGTTTGTTAAAATGTGAAGCCTTAGTAACTTTGTATGAGGAAGGACATTTTCATATCCACAGCCTAGAAGGTCATGGTTTCAAAATATATAATTGGTCCAAACTGGTATGACATCCTTGCACTGTACCACATTTTATTAGAATCTTTGAAAACCATTCACATACTCATATCTGATATAACTATTCAGTATTATGGTACTTGGGTTCTTAAAGTCTGGTTTGATAAAATAAACTTGTGGATAGGAAGGAGCCCTGGTGGTTCAGTGGTTAAATGCCTGTACTGCAACCACTCACTCATAAACCATAAGGTTGCGAGTTCAATAACAACAAAAGGACTCAAGCTCGACTCAGACTTGCATCCTTCCGAGGTTACTAAAATTGAGTACCCAGATTGTTGGGGGCAATTGGCTTACACTTTGTAAACCTTTTAGGGAGTGCTTAAGTGCACTGATAAGCAGTATAGAAATGTACTTGCTATTGCTGTTGTTACATGTGGAACTCTTAACACATTATAATAAAGCCCAGTTTTGCTTAATTAAAATTGTTTAGATTGAAAAAAAAAGAATGTTTGGAATCATATTAGTAATAATGAGTAAAAAGTGGTCTTTAGCATCATGTACAGTTCTCCCTTAGATGAAATGCTTGGGACCAGAAGTGTTTTGGAATTTGGATTTTTTCAGATTTTGGAATATTTGCATATACAGGAGATATTTTGGAGATGGGACCCATATATAGAAGATAACACCATATGTGTTGCTTGATAATTTGACAATAATAATAATAATAATAGTAATAATAATAAATTTTATTTCTAGCCCGCCCCTCTGAACGGGCAATCCACAATGTCACACCAAGAGACTTTCTGAGCTGTTTAACAGGATGGAAACTAAGAGCTAGCAAGAGATTATTATTATTATTATTATTAACCTTTATTTGTATAGCACTGTAGGTTTACACAGTGCTGTACATATAAACTTATAATGAGACGGTTCCCTGCCCTCAGGCTTACAATCTAAAAGACATGACACAAAAGGAGAAGGGAAAGGTTATGGGGAAGGGTATCAATCTAGAGCTGGGAAATGTCATTTTCCGGGAAGGCCTGCCAAAAGAGATGTGTCTTCAAGGCTTTCTTGAAGCTGTCAATAGATGGAATAAGACAAAGCTTCCAAATTTTATATTAAAATTATGACTGAGATTAACACTTCATTTAGGGCAGAGCATGTAACAGCTGATAGTATGTAATGATATCTGACTATGTGTCTGCCTTCACTGAAATTTACAGTACATACACTTTGATTTTAAATGCAGCTATGTGACATATATTCTGCTTTTGTAGCTTAAGGGTCATAGACAGCTTGTACCTTTTAAAAATCATAAGTCTCATGTTGTAATGCAACCTTGGGCAAATACCACATGTACAGAAACCCTTGGGCTTACATTCAGTCATCACATAGCAGTGTGATATAGTGCCTCGAGAATTGAACTAGGACTGCTGGAGACAAGGGTTTGGGCTCCTGTTCAGGCATTTAAATCCACTGGGTGACTTTGGGCATGTCACATGGTAAACCCTCTCTCAGCAAAGCCAACTGAGAAAAGCATATGGTAGGTTCATCTTAAAGTCACCACAAATTGGAAAGGACTTGAAAACAAACCAAAAAGCCCAATAAAGTTTATATGTAGTTTTGAGTGTAGCTCCAGGTTTTTTTAGCTGAATCTGCTCCTTAGGTTTCAAAACCAGACTAGGCAAACAACACTCCTCAATTAAATCTGAAACTCAGTTAAGCAAACCATTAAATTATGTGATGCATGAACTGGATTATTCTGTAATCAGTTTACTTATTATAGTCAAAGTTTTCCAATCTTGACTATCTCCTGATTTGTGACTTAGGACTAAAAGGTGTCAGCACTGGTTTGTAGAGCTAATATTTATAGACACCACTAATAAGCAAATGATTGTTCTGAAAACTTCTTTACTTTTAAAATGTCAAACTAATGGCAGTATAAGTATCAATACTTTTATTTTTCATACTGCAATTAAGAGGGATACCACTGACTTGAAAACTTACTGATTCATAACTTTTGTTTTCCTCTATCTTTTCTAATAATTGGGTGGAATATAAATAATTTCCTTTCCTGTGCTGATAGTAATGATAGTATACCATTTGTTTCTCTGTATTATGTCATCAAGAAAGCACAGATTTTTTTTCTGAAAGAAGTAATGAAACTTTAGATGTTAGCAGTTGTACATACAGTCTGCCTTCTGTTAAGGCACACAAGGCAATAGGAAAAGTATGTTAGACAGCAGCTTTTTAGACTACAAGGCAAATGACTAAACCTGGTACATTTGTTATGAATCATCATCATAATTTCTCTACTTATATGGATGTTTCATCGCTCCTTGTATCAGCTCATAATCATGTCATGTCACAAGAGGGAATACGCTGTGCACATTGCACAATCATGGCACCACCAGTTGCAGTAAACATTCTGGGATTATTCTTGCTCTTGGGAAGATAAAGAACACTGAGTAAACCAGCCAGTTTTCTAACAATAGTGTGTCACAGTTACCTATATGAGTGGAATAGTTGTCTTGGATCAGCTACCACATACAGGTTTCCTTATATCTAACAAGAGATGCAAGCTCAGTAAGTGATAAGCTTGTGTGCATGACTTCAAGTCTCCTGTTGATTTATAGTGACCCCATGAATTTCATAGGGTTTTCTTGGAATACTAGTTCCTTCCTCTGAAATACAGCCTACAGCACCTAGTATTCTTTGGCAATCTCCCGTCCAAGTACTAACCAGAGTTCCCCATTCAGCCTGCTTAGCTTACTACATGATTATATCATTTCTAAAGAGATAAAAGCGCTCCCTTGAAGTGCCCTTCAAACTGTGAGCAAGCTTAAATCATGCTCGAGTTTTTTTCAAACTGGAACTCCTGAATTTACGACAAGATTTTTTTTAAAAAAAGATAACAAATAAAAACATAAAATTATAATATTAAGACTGAACAGATTATCCTGTTAAACAACTACAGTAAATTAAAAGCAATTTAAAAGCTTATAAATAAAAAATTATGACAGCACTTGTTAAAAATTGCTTTTTCAGGTGATGCAGTGGTTAAATGCTGGTATTGCAGCCACTCACAGCCAGAAGGATATGAGTTTGATCCTGCAGGACTCCAGGGTTTTCCATCCTTTCGTAGGCTGATAAAATGAGTACCCAGTTTGTTAGGGGCAATTGGCTTACACATTGTAAACCACTTACGGAGTGTTAATTCACTGAAAAGTGGTATAGAAGTGTGTTAGATTTGTTCTGTCCTTTTTAGTGGTGAGAAACATTTAAAACAATTTAATGCAGAGAGACATTATTTGACAGCTAATGAACTTCAGTATTAAAGGTTGGTTTGATTTCATATTGAACTTTTTAAAGAAAAGCAGTAGGACAAAAACATCTATAAAACCTCAGTATCCTCATCCCAGCTTCTATAGTAATTACATGTAAGAACTCATGAGTTAATTATAAATTTGTTCTATTTCAGGAAAAGCCCATAAAGAGGGTGGATCTGCCCGAATGTCACTTCTTATATTGGTGTCCATTTTCTTAACAGCTGCTTCTGTTATGTTTCTGGTCTATCAAAACTTCCCACAGCTTAGTGAGTAAGTATGTCACATAATTTGTTTTCTTCTGGAGACTCTCATCAAGCATACCTAGAGAATCTTATAGATGTTACAGATATTGAGGCTAAGGTGAGGCCATTATTGAAAAAAATATCCTCCTTGGATCCCACCTATCAGAGATATTGACCCATCTCCAGTATCCCTTTTTAGGGTAAAGTACTAGAGTGTGTGGTGGCCTCCCAGATTCAAGGGATCCTTCATAAAATGGATCTAGATATGGGACAGAGACAGCTTTGGTCACCTTGGTAGATGACCTATGCTGGGAACTAAACAAGGGGAGTGTGTCCCTGTTGGTTTTGCTGGACTCTCAGTGGCTTTCAGTACAGTTGACCATGGCATTCTTCTGGGTTGCCTCTTGTAATGGAGCTTGGGGATATTATTTTGCAGTGGCTCCAGCTTTTCTTGAAGAGATAGACTGAGAAGGTGGTGCTGAGGGTTGCCTGTCTGACATCCTTACCACTGCAGTATCTCTCAGGGCTTGGTTCTGTCTCCCATACTGTTTAATATTTACATGAAATTGTTGGGAGAGGTCATTTGAAGTTTCATGGGTGGAAAAGAGAGATAGATTTGACTACATTGACTACTGATCCACACAACTCTATCTCTCCTTCCCACCCAAGTCCAAGGAAACTATTTCTGTACTAAACCAGTGTCTGCTGTCAGTGACGGACTGGATGAGGGCAAACAAATTGAAACTTAATCCAGAGAAGACAGAGGTGCTCCTGGTCAGTTAGAAGACAGATCACGAAGTGGGGATTCAACCTGTGCTGGATGGGGGTCACACTCTCCATAAAATCTCAGGTTTGCTGCTTGGATGTGCTCCTGGACTCAGATCTGAGCCTGGATGCCCAGGTTTCAGCTGTGTCTAGGAGTTCATTTACACAGTTAAAATTAGTGCACCAGTTGCACCCGTTCCTTAAGAAGACATATCTGACTACAGTGACACATCCATTGATTACATCTTGTTTGTACTATTGTAATATGCTGTATGTAGGGCTGTCTTTAGAAACTGTTTTGGAAACTTGAACAGGTCAAGAAGGTTGCAGCCTGACTGTTGATTGGGGCTGGGTATAAGGATCCTGTGACACCCCCCCTCCCCACTCCATTTAAACAGCTACATTGTCTACTGGTCCATTTCTGGCCAGAATTCCAGCACATGCCTTCAAATCTGTAGAAGAGGGCTTCCTCTCTATTCCACCAGCTTTGCAGGACTTGAGAGAGAGCCTTTGCTGGCTGCTCTCAGGTCCACGGGAGGCTTGACTCCCCCCCCCCCCGCCGCTCTCTTTCTGCTGGCGGGTAAAGACTGTTCTATTTGAAGAGCAATTTGGTGACAGCAGCTAGAACGTTTAATGGGGAAGGAGTGTAATGTTTTTTATTTCATCATGTTTTAAATGCCATTTAATGTTGTTTTAATTTGTGTTTTTAATTAATTTAATTTAATTTAAAATTACCCTATTTAGTTTAATTGTATTTTAAAATTAAAGATTTTAAAATTGTATTGTGTTTTTAAGGTGTTGTGCACTGTTTTGGGTCCTGCACCAGGAGAAAGTTGGCATATAAAGAAAATAAATATATAGTTGCAGTAGGGATTGGATTTCACGCAGCTTCCAGAAATGGCATATGTAAAAATGACATGTTTGTATCATGAATTCCCCAGATATGACAGAGTATTCTACCTAGCTCTGTTCCATCGTCAAAGACAACTTGCCAACCTTTTCAGTTAATTGTGCAAACATATTGTTTCCAATAGAAAGTGAATACAAATTTCAGGGAAGCTCTGGTTTTTGTTTCCGTATGTTAGTTTGTCTGAGTTTCCTGCATAGTCAGATATTCTGAAATTACAAGTTAAAATAATCACGTGGCTGAACTTCCCAGCCCTATGAAGAGCACATTCTGCAACTATTTCCCATCAACATTTTGTTCCCAGGTAAAACTTCAACAGATATTCATTTTACTGAGCCATCAGTACTACAGATAGCAGTTCCAATATTGGTCTGAAAAAGGTTTTTAATTGTCAGAGTTCTCAGGCACAAAAAATTCACAGGCAAGTAGCAATTACATTTCTATACCGCTTATCAGTACACTTAAACACTCCTTAAGTGTGAGCTAATGGGCCCCAACAAGCTGGGTACTCATTTTAGCAACGTTTTCTGTTTGGGACAAATGTTATATGATGTTATTAATTTTGTTTGTTTTTTTCCTTGCAGAGAAGAGAGAGAATGTATAAAGGTTCCCAGAGACATGGATGATGCTAAAGCCTTAGGAAAGGTTCTTTCTAAATATAAGGATACTTTCTATGTACAAGTATTAGTGGCCTATTTTGCTACCTATGTTTTGTATCCTTGTTTGAAAAATGCACATAGCTGTGATTCCACAATGATGTGATATAATGTCTAAACTTTTTTTCATGAAACTAAACATGATAATTTAACTATGCACTGTATGAAGAAAACAGTATATACTTCCTTTATATGTCACAGAAAATGACCACACTTGAAGGAACACTTGGTTTTGTAGGACACATAACTAAAGATAGTTGCACCTGATATTAATAGTTTAAATATCTTTTGTTGAGGTATAACTGTAGGACCTTTAGCTGCACTCATTGCTCATTGCTCAGTAAGTACAAAATTTGATTCAGTACAGCTTATTTATCGAATTGATTACAAAACAGCAGTCCAGACAACTGTGGATAAACACATACAGAAAATGTGAAAAAAATCCATAAAAAATCAAAGCAAAACCCAGTACCAGAAAATATTCTGTACCACATCTCTGATCTGAAAGCTTTTTCTTCTCCCATTCTCTTTGAGTACATAACCTATGTCTATTTCTGTTTATTTTTCTGTCATAAGAATTGGCCTGAAAGGGGGAAAAACAATGTGGATTTGGCATAATAGAGGATTACATTCAGGGAACTAAGGCTAGAGTCCTAAACATACCTACTAACAATGCCTAATTGAAGACATTGAAGCTTACTTCTGAGTGAACATGGTTAGGATGTCACTGGAAAAATAGATGATTTAAAGCTTTACAAGTACTGTACAAAGGTTAGGAGAAGGATATGCCCATGAAGTCTGAGCAAGGGCTTTAAACCGAGATCCTAGTTAACACTCAGCATAGCCTGGTTTGTTTAATTTGCATGCTTAATCCTGTCTTTCTTAATTTGTTTTAAAATGTATATGCTCATATTTGACAGAATACTGATTGTGTAAGTGTGTTGATGGAATGCCATAAGAGTCAGTAATTGGAGTAACATCAAATGTTTGGCACTTAAGAAGAAAAATTAGACAGGGAGCTTTTAATTATTCACATAGAGGAAAAGTTTGCTGTTGTGAAACTGTTTTCAAAAGGAAGTTCTTAATACATACTCTTCTCACTAAAATGAGCAGCTATATTTTTGTTGGTGTGTTTTCCTGTGGGGATAGAATATGCTAATTTGCTATTGCAGTATTGTTAAAAACACTCGGATTCAAATTAGTCTTTGACTCTGTAACCTATTTAAAAGATTTTAGTCATGCTAGAATTACTTAGAGCAACCTTTAAGAGCTAAAATCTAAGAGCAATTCATATTATAAATGATGCTAAAACTTTGGATTTACATAAATGAAACAGTTTATAAAGAAAGAAGGTTAAGGTTAGTTAATAATTAATAAAAGTAAACATTTACTGAACAGGACTGTTTGTTCAACATACTTCAGATGTATTGTTTTAGATAAGTAGCATACTTCTCAACATTTATTCTGTGCTGGTTTTAAAAGTATATATAAGTTTTCAGTGAATCATGCTAGTAATGTTGCTAGCACCTTGGATCACATTCTGGGAGAAAGGCGGGGTATAAATCCAATAACTGAATGAATGTTTTCGGCCTGCCCTTAAAACATCTTGGCCTGAGTACAGCTTTTAGTTCCAACTAGAGTACACTTGCTGAATGAATTGAACTTGTATAGATGAATTTATCAAGTTCCTATTGATACACTGAGTGTACTCTAGTTAGACGAACAAGTGGATTGAGGCCCATGGGTCATCCCTCCCGATTTGCTGGGGATCCTTTCCAGACACCGCCCCCGCCCCCCCCCCCGGCAAATCCAGAAAAATGCTGATATTCAAGTTGCCATTGATTTTAGTGGCGGTGCGCACAGCATTTTATCCCTCCCTGCTTGCTGTCCATGAATGGGCGAGACCACGGACTCCAAGTCTGCAAATCAGGAGGGACGACTGTATATATAAATGTGATAAAGAGGCCCTGTGTAGAATTTTTTCAACCGTATTTATGTGTTTGTTGTATATAGGTAGAGGGAACCAGGGACAAGCACTCAAGCCCTCCATTCTCTCTTCTTCCTCCTCAGGTTGATGGGGGAAAGTGTGAAAAGCATTTGTCTGAAGCAGTACTTTCAGTTGCATGGACCTCTGCAATGACACTCAGCCAAACATGGTTACAGCTCTTCCTTAAACCTGCACTGGCAATTTAAAGAGGGAGGGAGGGAGGGAGGGAGTGACGGAAGTGGGAATGAAGTATGTGATTCTGGCGCTCTTTATATGTGTGTATGTGTGTCTGGAGAGGGCTAGTGTGTCATTTGCTCAAAAAGCATACACATCATTCAAATAGTACAGTAACATTTCCATATTTGAGCAATGCTTTTGATATTAAGTTGTTTATGTAAAATATGTTGTCAGTTTTACAGTTCTGAGGTTGCATTCATAAACACACTTACCCACAAGTGAACTCCATTAATCCCAGTGGGATTTAATTCTGAATAAGCATGTGTAGGATTGGTTTGCATGTTTACAACTACTAAGTAATTTTGTCCTTAACTGAAAACAACTCTCCAGCCTGCAGACATTTGCTATTCCTGGATCTATATTTCTGAGTATACTTTCTGGATTCCTCTATCCCTTTCCACTAGCTCTATTTCTTGTTTGTTTGGTAAGTATTAATTACAAATGGATATTTCACTTCTTCACAGTGACGTATTTGTTCTGTTTTATAAAAGCAGAAGATGTGAGCAGTACAAGAATTATACGTCTGATATATAATGTGAGCCTACAAATACAGGAGGGTTGCAGAAAAGTTTTGATTTGTCAAGGAATTTTGTATTTAGCCGGTTTGTATTTACCCTACCTCAAATGGACCTAATCCCCAGTTCATGGATGTTATCAGGTCTATATCCAGCCCTATAGCTAAGCATCATGGATGTATGAATGGAAATATATGACTGTATCTTTGAAGCCAACAACATTAGAGACAGACCAGTCTTCAAATTAATGAATTACTTAAAAAGTGATAAATATATCATAGCTGCCTGTTTCAAATCAATGCCTAGTACCAGTTATTGATACACTGAAAGTAGAAGTGGCTTGCTTTCCATAAAATTCTAACTTGCTAAGAAATAAAATAGGTAATAGAAATCCAGCATTACTAGTCAAGACCTGTAGAAAATCTTGCTCCACTAGGGCAGCTGAATTTTTCTTTTAACATAAGTAGAAAATGGGACAACTTTCAGAAAATACTTTCTAGATGAGCACTGAATTATGCAATGTCTGCTGAGCATGCTACTGACATTTAGCCAACGCTAAACGTAATACAATACAGCCGTTGGTATCCACGGTGGTTCTGTTTCACCACCACCCTGGTGGATGCCAAAAAATGTTGGGCTTCAAATCCTGTGGTTTTTAATGGTGGTGCGTGTGGCTGTGCTGGCATGGCCACAGCCACATGCTGCCATTAGGGCCAATGGGGCTTGCCATCAGTGGATGCTCAGATTTGTGGATGGCAACCCCAAGGTTGGGCGGGCAGGTTGTACATACATAATAAGACATATCTAAATTATTTATTGCTGTCTTTTGGCCCATTGTTTCTTTCTTTCTTTCTTTCTAAAATGTATGTGTGTTTTAGAAACCTCATTTCTGAAGTGGTTATAAAATTGAGCAATGTAAACCATTTGGAATTATTAATTTCAAAATTAGGTTAATTGAAAATTAGGTTGTCTCTAATGCTGTTGGCTTCAAACATTATATATTTCCATGCATATATCAGTGCATATATCAGTGCAGAGGAAGAGGTTATAGATTAGTTTTTTCCTAAATGCAGAAGTTTTCTACACACAAAGATTATTTTCTTTTAACATGGGGGTACTAAAAATGTCCATCCAGTTTGAAGTGTTACAGTCCTAGAAAAAAGTGATACTGAATGTATAGATCAATCTTTCACTGGAGAAGTAATCTGAAATGTCATTATTGCATGCTAATTATATTGAGGATTCAATTCATTTGCAGTGCTCTGGACTTGGGGCATCTTTCTGCTATATGCTGTCCTATTTGGTTGGACGACCAGTTGTATATAGATATCTAACAGAAAAAGCAGTGAAATGGTCAAAACAGGTAAGATCATTGGTGAAATATTTGTCCTAAGTTACTAAATTTATGGCTAAGACAACAGGAATTCTATCTGGTATAACTAATACCGGTAAGTTATACCACATTATGCTGGACAAAAACTGCTATTGTCACTAAAGTCTCTTTGACAGTATTAATTATATGCGTTCATAGCAGAATAATTGATAATAAAGTGAACTAGAAGTTCTCTAAATAATGAGATTTATGTCCTCATTTCTAGAAGCTCACAGGATCTTTCTGGGCCTTTTAAATGCCCCACCCACATGTTGAAATATTCATGCACATGTAGCAGACATCTGTATACCTAAGGGAGCCTAAATACACTAAAGGTACCAGATCCTGTCTGATGGAATCTGATTGGAAGCTAAGCAGGGTCAGCCTTGAATAGCACTTGGATGGGAGACCACCAACAAATATCAGGTGCTGTGGGCTATATTTCAGAGAAATGAACTGGGGAAAAAACACCTCTAAGTACAGTCGTCCCCCGGGTTATGAAGGTAATCCGTTCCGGATTTCCTTTCGTAACCCGGAAGCTTTCGTTTCCCAGGGGACCGCTTTAGCAAACGGACCGCGCGGCTGATTTAAAGGGGCCGTGCGGGTTTTTTTTCCGGATCCCGGGGGATCTTTCGGATCCCGGGGGATACGTTAGCAGTCCTGCCGGTTTCGGATCCCGGGGTTTTCGTAACCCGGGGTTTTCGTAAGCCAGGGGACCACTGTATTCCTTACACAAGAAACTCTATGAAATTAATGGGCTTGCCAGAATTGACAGGCAATTTGAAGTCACATACATACAAAATATCATGTGAGTTTGTAGCAAATGCTCTTGTGTTTTGACCAAATGTATAAGTACACAATCACTTACAGTAAGTGGACTATTGGGTTGGAATTAATGGTATATGCAACATGTTACAGTATAGAGTGCTTCTGTCCACTGCTCCAGTCAGGCATGTCTTTCACAAAACTCCAATTACTTTCCTAATCATACACAATTAGTAAGTTTTCTGACCTTAGTAGTTGAGTAGCATTCCGTGGGTACTTTGTCCTTGGCTTGTTTTGGGATTTCCCTCCAGCCTTGAATTCATTTTCTCTTTAAATATTCTCCATATTACTGCAAGCCTCAGGCCGTATTGGTTTTTTCTCCCAGCCCCAAATTCATTTCCTCCTTAAATGTTATTTATACATGTATGTATGTATCAGCCCTGGTGGCGCAGTGGTTAAATGCCTGTACTGCAGCCACTCACTCAAAACCAGAAGATGGTGAGTTCAAGACCAGCAAAGGGCTGAAGCTTGACTCAGGCTTGCATCCTTCCGAGGTCGCTAAAATGAGTACCCCGATTGTTGGGGGCAAATAGCTTACAATTGTAATTGAAGCTGTTTGTTTAACAAATTGTAAGCCGCTCTGATAGTCTTGGCTGAAGAGCGGGGTATAAATAAAACATTATTATTATATATATTATATTATATATATATATATAGAGAGAGAGAGAGAGAGATTACTGCAAGCTTTTTAGCTTACTAATTTCTCCTTTTGTTTGTAAATGGTAGAGGTTTAGTTAGAAGAAGATCTGGTAGTCATCTCTTAACTGAATGTAGAGAAAAATAAATATGCAGTTAAGATTCATGTATATAATCTAAGACTGGCCGCTTTTAATTTGAGTTCTGTATCCCACAGGTTGAACGGCACAGAGAACATCTCATTAACTACATAATATTTTTGAGAATAACTCCTTTCCTTCCTAACTGGTTTATCAACATAACCTCTCCTGTAATAAATGTACCATTGAAAGTGTTTTTCATTGGTACTTTTCTAGGTAAGAATTATGATTAATACTTGATATTGTAAAAAAAAATGTAGCGTATTATTCATGAGTGCATAGCCCCACCTGTTGGACAGTTGTAGATATTTTTAAAAACTTGCTTGTGCTGCTCTTCCATGTTCTTATTTGGGTTTTTAGGAGTCTTGTCAGAGAATGCAGGCAAGCATTGTTTACTGGTGTATAAAACAGAGCTGAAATGCTGAAGACCAGTGACATCTTGATCCCATGTTAGTGTGTTGTATAACAGCAGTGGTGAAAAAGAAACCATTTTACCCCAGCACCATCTGCTTGGTTTTGACTGACATATGTTAAGGGTCTACAATCTGTCCAGTAAAGTATCTTGAAGATAAAGGTACTTGCATCTATTCTAAACTGTATATGCCATGGTGATTCCAAAATTAGTGACAGGGTTGTGACTGGTCACTTCTGTATCGGTTACCTTTCACTTTGTTTAATTTGAAAAAATAGAGACTCTTGTCTTTCCCAGCTTATTAAGTCTTAACAAACTCTACTAAACTAGGCCACAAAAGTAGTCTGCCTTATTTCTGACAATCCTGAAGGAGTGAAATCATTTCTGAAAAATCCAGTGCTTGAGCTGGCTGGGTTAACATCAAAATTGCCTAGCGTCATATTTGCATTTTTCTGAATAATTTGGTGAAATGTGTGGTTTTATAAAACAGCTCTAGTTTTTTCTTGGATTAAGCTGACTATTTCAATCTTTTACAATTAATTTCCATTTGTGGTTTGGAACTGAAGTTCCTTTGATTGTCAGAGGATGTGTGTGAAGTCATCTTTAATCTACACCAACCATATGAACAAGAGACTCTGGTAATTAAAAGCTTTGCTCAGATCTGCATATCATCTGGGAGTATCTGCACTGGAAGAATTTTCTCATTTCAGTAGACTTGACAGAGACTTGCCTTCACATTCTGGTTTGCTGACAATAGCAATCATTTTCAGTCATGGTCTCCCATTTGATCTTGCCCCAGCTCCCAGTATATTCACAAAAATCATGGTGCCCTTGGTGGCTCACTTCTGGATAGCATTCTACTAGAGCTTCATCTCAGGAAAACGCTACATGGAATTTGAATTCACCACTACAATGCCTTCACATTCTTGATGAACTTCATAAATAGCTATTTGATTCCTACCAGACAGATACCTCATTTGAGTGCAGCTCTGGACAGAGATTTTGCTATGATGTTTCTGTTCCAAGGAGAGAAAAGTCAAGATTCTGTTAGAAGTTTGATATCAGTTTAAATTATGTGGGTCCATCCTATGGAATCTTGGTATGTGTAGTTTTACCAGATCTTTAGCCTTCAGTGCCAAAGAGGACTGGTGCTGTAGGAAGAAGCCATGGCAGTTACAGTGGTGTCAGACTGTATTGTTACTACAGTGTAAATGCACCCTTAGACAGTGACTAGGGGTTATGCAGACTAAATGAATTAAGCGTACCTTCCAGACCTTTTTATTTCAGCCATTCAGATGCTGCCATGTACTTGTTTTCACCCATGTTCATTGCAGTGGGTCTTGTTCCCTCACAGGCAAGTATAGCCAAAGATATTGTCATTGTGTTTTCATTTCAGAATAGATGGGGTCTTCTTTGAAGTCAACATCCCAAACTTCAACAAGTTACTTATCACAGGATGCATTTACTATGCATGCAATTTTGTTTGGTTGAGGTGCCTATTTGAGATACCCACTCAGGAGACTTAGCCTGCACAAGAGGCCAGCCATAGTATAAATTGGCTGGAATTCTGTGCACCCCTTTTAGCACTACTGACTTTTGTTCCCATGATTGGAAACAAAGCTCTTTTTATACAAATAGACATTTCCACAAAAACCTCACATCTACAAATGGAGGTTCTAGATCCTGCTTATTGTGCAAGGAGGAAACCTTTTTATATGGGTCAAGTTTCCCATATGGTACATTTTGACTCCATTCAAGCAAACCTAATGTAGTACCAGACTACCTGAGGAGATACACCATTCATCCAGGGTAACTGAGATTTTGCCAAGAAGTCTTTCAGCAGCCAGAAATCAATCTAGCGAGGCTCTATGAGGACATGTTTACTTTAGGGAAACACTTCAAGTTTCCTCAGTTCTTCTGTTGAGAAGTCCAAATGTCAAGATGCTCTACTGTCTTTTTGGCAAAAAGAGAACCCTTTAAACCTCTTTCCTCCACCACTTAAGTCATGAGAAAGAGAAAGAAGATGAAGTGTTGATATCACCATTCTGGCCATGGAGAACCCAGTTTCCAGAAATTAGTAGTATCCCCATTGTTGTCATCTGGTGAGACCAGACCTTCTAATTCTGGGTCTGGTTGTATACTTGGGGCTGGATTGGTTCCACCTACAGCAGATGGACCTCTTGTCCTAGGATACCCAGGAAAAATAATTCACATTGTGCTAAAACCCACCTTGCTACTGTGCATATTTATGAGGCAGTCTGAAGGCTTTCACTCAGTTTTATCAATCCCATTTGGTTGTTTTTCAGCCAGAATTTCAGACCTGTTGTTCTTTCTTCAAGTTGGCTTGGTCATGAGGCTGTGGTATAATACTTGGGCTCAATGAAAAGTTCTGACTCTGGTCCAAAACCCACTGCAGAATCATCCAGTTTGAGACCACTTTAACTGCCTGGGCTCAGTGCTAGGGAATCCTGGGAATTGCAGTTTTGTGAGGCATTTAGCTTCTCTTTCAGATAATTCTGGTGCCACAATAAACTACAATTCCGAGGATTCCCTAGCACTGAACCAGGGCAATTAAAGCGGTCTCAAACTGGATGATTTCTGCAGTATGTTTTGGACCTATATAGATGATGTAGAATTTTGGCCATTTATAATAATAGTAACAATAACAACCACAATAGAAATAGATCTTCCCATCATGACTTATTTATATCATAGAGGAAATGGTCTATGAGATTTGGAAATACACTTGTCCCTCCATATTCACTAGGGTTAGGGGCACAACATCCCCGTGAATATGGAAAAACTGCAAATAACAAAAACACCATGTTTTTACCTGAGAGGACACCTCTCTAGGAATCTCTATGTCCTCCAGTGCAACTCTGGTCAACGTCCAACAGACACGGACCATAGAACTGCACTGGAGGAACTACAAATGCCTAGTAGTGTATTCTCTCTAGGAATCTCCAGGTCTTTCAGCGCAATTTGTAGTTAATGTTGACCATAGAGTTGCAGTGGAGGACCTAGATATTCCTAGAAAGAACATATTAATCAAATCCGTGAATAATCAAATCTGCAGATATCAAAGCTGCAAATATGGAGGGATGCGTGTAATAAAAATGCTGTTTTTAAAACTGAAACTTGATATTCTTTGTGATCTATTTTCTTCACTATTTTGCTCTTTCCAGGTGTTGCACCACCATCATTTGTAGCAATTAAAGCTGGAACAACACTTTACCAGCTTACAACAGCAGGTGAAGCAGTTTCCTGGAACTCTGTTTTTATTCTTATGGTTCTAGCCATTCTTTCCATCCTGCCAGCTGTTTTCCAGAAAAAACTTAAGCAAAAGTTTGAATAGAGATCATCCTGGAGCTTCACTTCCCATATTTCATCTCAGGATCAACACTGTTTCTATGATCACTTTTTTATTGGATCTTTAACCATTTAAAAGGGGAGCATTGTAAAGGATAAATATGTTTTGGACATCTCGTTCAGTTTTATTTATGGAGCATGAAGGCAAAATAATGACAGTTGATTAAGGTGAACTGGGTTTTTGTTTTGTTTTGTTTTTTACAATCAAAGCCTGTCAGGAATTGTTATTTTTAACAAATCTGTATAATATTTAATGTATGCCTTATCTGTTTATGTTTGTATAATGTGAATCATTAATTCCTGTTTACCAGTTCTCTTTTTCATTGTCATTCAAAAGTAGTAAAGAATAATGGACTGCTCAACAGATTATGTAGCTGGGTAGAGTAATGGATGGCTTGTTTTCTTTATTAATGCCATTTTTGGATGACAGGGAAAGGTGATGTGACCAATATTCCAGTAATTTGTATGTTTCATTTTGTTCAAGATACCAAGTAAACAAATTTTTGTGTAAGATACCGAGTAATATATTTGGTTGGAGGGGGGGCTGATCAGGTTTTATCTGATAAAATGCTAGCATTGTAAATTTAATGTTTGCCAGTATTGCAGATAAATGACTGTTGCTATTTTGAACATTAAAATAACTACAATTTAACAAAATATTAGGAATTTTAGATTTTTTCCCTATAAAAATGGCAGCTGTCATCAAAATATATTTATGAGTTCAAACTGAAATGTAGGAATCACATAGAAAAATACCCACAACCTGACAGGTGGCAATTCTTTTTTTTAAAGACAGTCATTTATGTTAACTTGATAGGCAGTAATTATTAGGTTTTTTACTCATAGAACGTGGCCATGTAGAACATAATGTACTGGTTTTGATCCAAAGATCCATGATGGTTCCAAGCTCTCTGATGATCGCTTCAAGTACTGGTTCACTCATTCATATTCATACCCCTACAGTTGAATGAGAAGTGCCTAAACATGAGGAAGTTTCATGTATAAAAAGCAAGGGAAGTATGCATACCCATATCCACTGGGCTAGATTTATTGTGTACAAATTGTACATCTTGTAAATAGTCCTTGGTTTTAGGAAGATGTATCCTGTTTTTGGTTGAAGGCTAGCCAATGATTGACTATGAAGTTAAAATCCATTTTCAAAATAAAAATGCTTAGTTAGGGCTTTTACCTTTCCCTAAATAAATATTGTTGCCCCAGGGTTGTTTTTTTTTCTGTTTGCCTTTCCAGCATGTGCCTGTCTATAGGCCTGAGTACTTTGTGCAGTTATTTTTATTAGACGGATATGCAGTAGAATGGATTATCATTCAAGCACTTTTATGGTTATCATCAAAACCTGATTTATTTCAAGTGCTCTGTTTCCCTCTGTGAATTGAGGCCAAAATGCAAATCCTAGCATACATGCAGTTATGCACAATCTGCCAGTTCATCTGTAAAACTAAAATATCTGTTCACTCTCCTACTTAGGTGTGTACCCTTTCCTCTCTGAGTAGTATTCTGCTACTGCTCAGTTTTCATCTCATCTAAAGTGCACAGTGCCCTCCTATTTGGAATCAAAAGCCTTCTGCTTATCCTATGAGGTGAATATCTGACAAGATGCACATTCTTCACTTTATAAGCTTTTAATTGCTTTTTTAATTTTTTAAAATTAATTTTAATTGAAAGTAGTAGAATATTACAGGTTTCTGTTTGCTGGCTCAAGAGCAATGGAGAATGGTGCACAAGGGGTCTGAAATGGATAGTAAATACAATAATAAAAGACCCTGTGGTTTCTACTGTCTTTCAGGATGTTTGGCAAGCAATCTGATAAACAGTTTGCTTTGTTTCAAATACAAAAAAGGTTTGTTCATTTAATATAGGAATTAAGCACAATATGTAAGTTGTAGTTGCAATTAAGTCCCATTGAAAGCAATTAAATTGGAGTTTAGTTGTGCCTGGACTGTGCCCATTGTTTGCTTTAACCGCAATTTGGTGAAGACAATACTTTACAGGCTCAAAGTTTCTGGGGATTCTGTGGTAGAAGCTGTAAAGTACTTAGTTCTGGTCAGCTTCGTTGCAGTAACTTATTAGGAAACAAGATTTCTAAAGTTTCTGCAGCCTTGTAAAATAGCTTTCCTCTTCAACATCACCTTCCCAACAGAGGCATTGAAATATAATATGTGGGATTGTTGAAAGGTACTGGTACTTTTGCAACATTGTTCTTTTGCAACAAAATATGGATCAGGTAATTTTATTGCAGTATTATGTGTAAATGCAGAGGAAACAAATAAATATGCTTTGTTACATGTTCCCCATTTTGCATGCCTCTTGAGCATTTTTGAAAAAATTTTTGAGTTACCTCATTATAAAAAAGTACAATGGCATGACCAGATAATATCTAACCTTTTCTGTCATTGAGATCTTTTCCTTGGTTGGTTCAGAAATGTCTCAAAGTGTATCTCCAACAAATATTGTCATTTATATAATGTGGAGTCATTTTGTCAGAAATGTTAAATCTAGGGCAGATTTTATGTACAGTTGATGTTACAGTTCAACTTTTTCTACCTTTTGAAGTTTTCTTGCTGACTTCGATTCAAATGTCCATTCCAGTTTTGCTGTTCAGAAATGCAGTCAGCCTTAAGTTTTATTTTAAACATCTCTGCAGCATAAGAGACATAGATCTATATGATTTTGAGTCCCATTTAGCCCACTACAAAGTGAATGGTTTTTCTTATGCAGTTGGCTAAATAATAATAATAATAAAAAAATCAAAGTACTCCCCCCCCCCTTTTTTTGGAGAGGGGGGAACAAGTTCTGACTTTACTTTCTGTGGGAACTTTATCGGCTCACAGCTCAGTATCCATCTTAATGAAGTATTGTAACATGTGGAAATTCCCTCAGGTTTTGAAAATAATTGGTGAATGAATGAATACAGTTTAAAATTTGAACTGTAGAGAAGGCTTATGGGCTTCAAATTTCCATTGTTCAGATACTTTCCAGATCGTCAGGAGGTGCCTATAGCTCAGAAAAAGTGTCTGGTCTGGTCCCAAATTGAATACCCTCTCCAAACTAGAGCAGAATCAATAGAACTAGCATTATGAGTTGAATTACCAATTTACTATTGTTTCAGTGGGTCTGGTGTATTCTAAGATAAATCTTGGATTATGTTTAGGAGTAGCATATGATGCACACTGCCTGGTTTTTTGAACTTGAACTGGGGGCAGCTAAACAATCCACAGAGGTTTACTCCATGGATTGTGTTGTCCAGCTGTGGGCATGTTATCTTCACTGGTTCTTGTTTCTTCCTAAGGTAAGAATAAGAGTATTATTCACTCATTTGCTGTACTCATTATTATGCTGTCTACCCATACCCTTTTCCAATGTCTTTTCCCCCATATAATGTTACCTAACCATCAGTAACCTGTAGAGGAGCTCTGCTGTGTATTTTATTATCATTTGAAGCATCATTCTCCTTATCCTGAAAGATCTGTTTGGCCCCTTCCCTGTTAGCTTTCTTCTGCCCGCTAGAAACTTTCCTTTTTTGGTAGGCTTTTACCTGGTCGTCATTTTGTTATGATTGGCTCTATTTATTTAGTAGTAGTAGTAGTAGTAGTAGTAGGTATGGGTTCAGTCTGCTTCTAGACTTCAAAATGTAGGGAAATGTGGGAAGAGGCAAAAGCAACCAGTAACAGATTTAAGCTGAATCAGTTCCTCATACTTTAATGAACTCTGCTCAGGTAGTTTCTTGAAAGGATGGAGGCTGCATGTATGGAGCTGCACAGGTATGGAGTTGCACTTCTTGACCATGCCTCTGGCTCTCTGTGTAGTGGACCCCATGCCCTCTTCCCTGACACAACAAGATTGAGACTGAGCAGAGGACAGGGAGCTACAAGTTGAGCAGCATACATGATGCCACATATTTGTAGTCATCACACAAGTGCTGGAACATGTGAATCTTTCACTGCACATATTTCCTAGGGAACACAACACATCTGCAGTTAGCCTTCTGGATCCACAGGTTTTTACCCCCAAATTCAAGCACCCAAAGCATGAAAATATTTTAAAACTATATACATTCCAAAAAGCAAACCCTGATTTTCTCATTTTATATAAGGGACACCATTTTACTATACCACCATACAATATACTGAGACTTGAGCATCTACGGATTTTGGTATCTATGGGAGGTCTTGGAACCAAACTTCAGCAGATACTGAGGGACCACTTTATTAATAGGAAAGAGATTTCAAAGGGTGATGCTTTTTTCTGATATCTCTGCAGTCTCACTTGTATGCCAGTGCAGAGTAGCATCTGAAACTATTCAACATTAGTTACTGCACATGGTATGCATCATGTTTTTCCATAGAAACCGATTAAATTCTGATACATGTGGCAAGTCATGCTGAATGTGCCTGGGAGATTTATATTCATGCAGGAGGCAGCTTTCCCAAAAGATGTTTATAGTCTTATCTAATATGTGATCTAATTCTCTGAATGCAGCTAACTGTAATCACTTAAAATCGGCAGAATTCATTGTGTTTGTAATGTGCAGTAAATAAGCTATTTTAATTTTCTAAAACTTTATCAGAGTACTGCAGATTTTTATAACTTCAATACTTGCTGGTGTTCAAAGGAAATTGGAGGAGCTTACAAGAAAAAATCAGAAAAAATGTTTGTTGTTTGTCATGAAGTCACCTTCAGCTTACAGCAACCATATGAACATGGGACTTTCAAGAGTCCAAGTTAAAAACAAGCCCTGCTCAGGTCTTCAAAAGTCAGGATCATGGTTTTCCTGACTGAGGCCTAAAACAGTCGGAAAGATGGGGGTGGTTTCAGGATTTCAGGGGAATGGTGTTTGAATGATGCATGACCCCAGTGCGCCCGGAAGGAAGGTACCCCAGGACTGTGCTGGGGCTGCCTAAGAAAGCCCAAAACCAGCTTTGAAAGGAGTGGAAAAGATCCGCTCCTTGCTGCAGTCCATTTGGGATCTTGGCAGGAGGCACCCTCACGATCAGGTCAGGAGCGGCTTCTAGCTGCTCCTGGATGCCTGTCTGTTTTGCCCCTAAGTCAGTCCATCTGTAATGTGTTCTTTCTCTTTTTCCTCTGCCTTCCGCCTTCCTCAGTATTAGTTCCTTTTCCAATGAGTCATGTTGTCCCATGGTGTATCCAAAATATTATACTTTCAGATTGGTAATTTTGGTTTCTATGGTTCAGGCTGATTTAGGTCCAAAACAGTGCAGAAATAATCCAGTCTGGGACCACTTTAACTGCCCTGGCTCAGTGCTACGGAATCCAGGGAATTGTAGTTTATTGTGACATAAGAGCTCTCTGACGGAGAAGGCTAAATGTCTCACAAAATTTACAGTTCTCAGAATTCCCTAGCATTGAGCCAGGGGAGGTAAAGCGGTCCCAAACTGGATTATTTCTGCAGTGTGTTTTAGACCTTCATCCTGTTTATTTGTCTTTTTAGCAGTCTGTGGTATCTGTAGAAGTCTCTTCCAGCATCACATTTCAGATGGGTTGATCTTCTTCCTGTCAGCTTTCTTCACTATCCTGCTTTCATATCCATACATAGAAATTAAAAAAATATATGGCACAGATGCTTATCACTTTGGTATTCAACTGTATATCCTTATACGCGAGAATATACTTTTCTACTTCCTTCATAGCTGCTCTCACAAATCTTAGTCTTCTGATTTATTGACTGCAGCTTCCATTCTGATTTATAACTAAGCCAACATCCAACTATTTAGAGGTCTTCATAACACATGCAGCGCCAGAGGAAGGGGGGGGGGGGGCTACATGTTGTCTGTATCTTTCCCTTAATGGATCTTGTGCAACAAATGAAATCATTCTTGTCCTATTTTGAGATCTAATGTGTTATGACAATCCTTTTTTTCTTTTTCTGCTTCTAGGAAGCCCTGTTTGGAATTCCAGCTTGATACTGGATATTGAAAGTTGGTCAACAACCAAAGCACTGTCAACTTGTGCTGCGTATACAATGATTTCCTGATGAATTATAACTGACTCCCTAGCTTCTAGCATTTTCTTCATATGCTATGTGGACTTGAAACTGAACACATCAACTGTAATCACAGCCAAAAACATTTGTCACATTTGGGGATATTCACTGATGTCTCAGTGAATTATGGCTAGGACAGACATGCATTTACAGATGTTTGTTATTTTTGCATGGGCTCAATATCCCTCTTCCCAACCTAAATACTTTGGCCAATGGTGGCCTCACTAAATAGATGAAAGCACTGAGATGGGATCAAATAGCCGTTTTGTAAGTATTTCAAGGATTTGTGAAGTGTGAAGTGAAAATCTAACCTCTCCTTTGGACAACACATCCCATATTGCAGCCCATATCACACTACTTTTGTAACTTCCGCCACTTTCAAAAAGGTTTTATCCTCCCTATGTAATTAGTTGTGTGGTTCTTTGGACTGAGACCAAATAGGTTAAATCAGGATTGCCCTAATCTTTACAAGTGTTTTCCCCCCTTGTGGAGCTTTTACATGGAATTACATTATTTGGGGTTTTTTCACAGTGCAAATATTGTAATAATAATAATAATTATTATTATTATTATTATTTATTTATTTCTAGCCTTCCCCTCTGAACAGGCAATCGGGGCAGGTTACAACAAAAGGATTAAAACAATATCAGTTAAAATGTCCCATCCCTTCCCTCACCGCCCCCCCCCCCCTTAAAAAGAGAATTAAACCACTATATAATTAACAACATAAAATAAAACAAATTACAACAGTTGCTATTGTATATCATATAATTTTGATAAAGGGTTTTTTTAATGACTTCTTAGGTAACCTTCAGAATGCAAATCAATGCAGTGGTCTGCAGAGAGCATGAAGCAATAGAGTTGGCTGTTAAGGGGGAAAGGAGTGACCCAGGAGAATTCTGCTCCTAACATACTATGTCTAGGTATAAAATGCTAGCCCTGCCTATTTGCAGTTACCAATATTAGAAAGACAGAAGACGGTATAAGGAACAAATCATGGCCAATGACATATACAATGGAGTCTTCAAGGAAACTGTCTTTATGTGGCAAATGTTATTATATCAGGATATAGCAGAGATATGCTGTTCATTTTTTTTACACAAATGCAGGCTCTAAGGCAAAAATAATACAGTTTGACACTGCTCTAACTCCCATGGCTCAGTGCTGTGGAATCCTGGGATTTGTAGTGGTTGCACCAGAGCTCTGACAGAGAAGGCTAAATATCTCACAAAACTACAAATCCCAGAATTTCATGGTTTTGAGCCATGGCAGTTAAAAGCTGGGTCAAAATGCATTATCTTTGCAGTGCAGATAGGGTCAAACACAGCACAATTATCCCCAGGTGTAGTTAATAAATTTAGCAGTTGATACCAACACACTTTTTTTTTTTTTGTTATCCTGGATACTGAACTGTTGGAAGCTTATGTCAAACCCATAGCATTTCCTGCTTTTGAATGTTAGGATTGCCAAAGTTAAAACTTATACTTTAATTGTTTGTGTAGAAGTAGGAATTTCAGTTGGTGTTGCTTGTTACTTGATTGCCTGACAAGTAACATCTGTAATTCTCTTTTCTACGAAACCATTAGAGGTACAGGAGCCATCTGGCAACTCTATATGAGAAACACCTTCTCATTGGGATACTCAGATTCAGAAGAAGACATGGCTCCTGCATTCTTCACCAGCTACAGAACTATTAAAGCTATGAGAGTCCTGTCCCTTGCCCCTGTTCCCCGCATCTGGACTTTCTAATTCATTAAAATCACGAGTTTATAAACCTAATGTGTGGATCCAAGAGGAAATCGTACTGGACTCCTTCATTGTTCTCAAAGTCTTTTATCATTACTTTTCAAGCAAGAAAAACTGCTCCACATGAATGGTGAAGCAATTTCCTCCCAAGAAAGAGGCCCTGAGTCTGAGTTTGACTTAGCATCCAGCAACTATAACCCTTGACTGTACTTGATTGTACTCCTGTGGTAATTGCCATGGTAACTCTTTACATCTGTTTCGGATGAATGCTGCCAAGTGCCTCATGTACCATCTTGTTAATACTGGCCCTTTGGAATACTTGGAACAAGCGCAAAATGTTCCTGGAGCAATCCAGCCACTTTTTAACACACAGCTGTTATTATAGAAGTGTGAATTCTATAGCAGGAGTAATGTGCATACAGCTTACAACCCAGAGCTATATATGAAATTATCTGAATCAAATTTGTATTCAGATTAGTTTCAAACAGATTTTACTTTTTAAAGGCAATATTTTTGTTCTGCTTGATTGTTTAGTTCTAAACCATTCCCAATTAATAGTAGGAATCACTGGAATCGTATATCACGTTTTATTTAATGTTAGTTAATTGTGAAGGTGCGCATCAGGACAATGGCAAGAATGACTGATGAACATTAGTGTCAGATGCACAAAAGGATAGATGTGCATTGGTCTCATTGTACAACAGCCACTTTGCCAGCTCTATGTATTCATGTAATAGCATCCCTCTGCTAGATATAGACATCACAAAACTGCCCAGTTCTAGTTCCCACATATGTAGCTCCACTTACGAAGACCTAACTCCCAAACAGGATTCCAACCTATGTTTCTATTGATAAATTATTTCTAGGACATTTATTTTTCTGTTTCCCTGGGTAAAAAGTAAATTACTCTGTGATCTTCATGATGCATTCTATTTAGGCTGAGTGTATTCTTCTTTACTCGACCTCTCCCCAGTTGTTAAATCATTCCTGTACCTGAATCAAAGATATTAAGCATAAACAGTACACATATTTGTCATTATTTATTACAACAGTTTCCTCTTTTTCTGAATCATAAGATCACAAGATCTCAGGGCAACATACAATTTTAAAACAATGTAGAACAGTTAATAAAATAATAATGTAAACAGTCTAAAGCATTTTAAGAATTTAACAACTAAAATTTTTAAAACCATGTACCTGAGCAGCTTTGAACAAATTAAGTAGATCCCCCAGGCTTTGATTACTGTATATACTCTTGTATAAGTCTAGAAATTTTAGTAAAAAAGTTGACCCCCCAAAAACCTGGGTTAATTTTTCCACAGATTGGTGTAAGTAATGTACTTTAATTTTTATTTGAAAAATTAATCCATCCCCTTCTCTGAGTTGTGTGGTGAAAGGTAAGAGTTTAGTCTGTCCCAGGAGAACTTAAAAGAAGCACTGCCCCCCTCTACTCTCTCTGCCATGATGCCATTTCTGGACTTTTTGAATGCCTGGGTTGGAAAATAGCAGTGGTACTGTTTCCTTTTCATGCATCCAGCTTTTAGGGTGAGCTGCCAGAATTTTGTAAGTACTTTGGCATTGTTTTCCTTTGCTTTGTTCTTTACATCCTTTGCTACCTTCCCCTAAGTTTTGCCCTCAACTAATCCACGAGTTATATGAAATTCCATAGATTTGGCCACAAAACCTGCCCTTGACTTACACATGAGGTCAATTTATAGGCTACTAGATATGGTATTTTACCTTGTTGTGCCATGTTATTTGGAACCAGAATGAAACCAGCATTGATGCCAATCAGGCCTCCAAGAGAAGGCATCCCAAAGCTCAGGTATCCCAACAAGAGAAGGCCCTCTCTGGCATCTCCCCACAATACAGTACAGTATATTGTTACCGCTGATGGTCTCCTTCAACAAACATTAATCTTCAGGCAAGATTATAGAGAGAGAGGGACACCCTCAGTAACATATAATAGTTCAGCTACAAATTTAATGTGTACAGCATTCTATTATGGGCTCTTTGCCATTACAAAATACCATATACACACAAAACTATAATCTGAAGAATGGAATTATAGTGGTTGCTTTTTAACTAACTGAACAAATTATGAGGACTATATTTGGCCAAATTTTAGAGTCCATTATACACTGATGCTTAGGATGCTGGCTAGAAACATATTCTGATGCAACACAGATTTATTTTCTAGTTGCCCCAGGTTGTTTGGAATTATATGAAAGAATGGTGCACTAAGTAGGCACAGGTGTATTAAAGTTCATTTTAGAAATACATATTTATTCAGACCTACAAGATATTCTGCATTTAATATTCACCTGAGGATATGCAGTCCATCGTGCTGAATCTCTAAAGATTTAGAAGAATCAGAAGTCCTCAACTCTTAAAGGATACAAAAGGCATTGTACTTAACATGGTAGAATTTACAAAGGACAACAATTCCCTATGACAATAATTTGAATGCAAAATTCTTTAAAGATGCAGTTCTGATGAAGTAGATTGGGGCACATGGATAAATTCACATGCACAACCATACTCCTCTTGTTGTTTAATTTACGCTGCACTATTTCATCGCACATCATTGTAGCAATTCACAAATCCACATTACTTTTTGGAAAAGGCTTTGTTAATGCAGCAGGGCTTTGAGTTATGTTACTTCTCTAAAAGTGGAAGTGATTAGGTGTGTGAATAAATTCTGTGCGTAGACTCTGTGGGTCTGCCATTACTGATATTGTCAACCTTTCCCCAAATTATATCCAAGCTGTGCAGTGTCTTGATACAATCCTTATTTAGAATAAAAAAGTTATTTTCCCTATTTCACTTTTAAATGCTTATCTTTCAAAAATTCCTAGCTTTTAAAAAGCTTATACAGTACTGTATATTCCAATATGATGAATGTCACAAATATGGGAGGGGAACAGAAAGGAGTACAGAAACCCCAGACTACAAAAGGCACACCACAAAGGAGCAACTATAGTCAGAATTAATTTTTGCTTATCTCTTTGCAAAGAAAAAAAGTGCTGTTGCTGACCTTAAACCATCAGAATGGTTACCAATCCACATGTTTGCATGTGAATAGAGAATTAAACTGGTAACATCATAACTAGGCACAGTTATTGTAACTTTTATCCTATTTGAATTTGCCACATGAAAGCTTAAATCACATAAAACTAGCTAGTCTTTATTATGCCACAAGATCCCTTGTTTCCAGTCTTCTGAAAGTTTTTGTATCGCAAGAAAGGCAGAAATGTCTAAGGAGATTATCCCACCACACCCTTTCTTGGTGCAGTCATACAATTAAATTAAAATGAGAACATACCGCTTTGCAGGTAGCCACTACTGCATCTCTTCTCATCCCCATTATTGTGGCTAGCCCCCATTGCATTCGGTTCCTGCCCTCTCCCTTATCCCTTTTGGGTTTTGTTTTAAATTTAAACTTTTTTCATGCAATTCTGGAGCTGCGATTTAAGCTTTAAAAAGTTTTTAAAAACTTAAATTGAGCCTGCAGAGCTCTGGAATTGTGCCAAAAACTGGGAAAAACAAAGACTGGTGAGAGGGAGAGGATACAGCGGGGAGTAAGCAACAGTGACACCAAGTGACTGGCAATCATGCAACTGCCCCGGGAATGACCTTTCGCACCTGGGGCACTGAGCAATTGCCAGTTCATTCAGTGGAGAAACAGGATAGTTACGGGGTGGAGGCGGCATCATGCGATCAGCATTCTGAGTGAAATTGTGGTTTAAAAGCCGTTTATGGTAATCTCCTAAGTGTGGCAGTGGAATTCTCAATTTGAAAATACTGTGGAAGATATCAAGAATCTGACTTCCATGTGCAGAAGTATCCTGTTTTCCAGGATTCTCCCTTCCTGTATCACAACTCACCTCATTCAGCCATGTCTCTTGTGACATTTTCAGGGAACTGTTATGGGGAACAGAGGAAATTTATTTCCTCCAGCCTAGTTGCCCACACTTAAATCCACTTCCAGTATGATGCATATACTCTATTCCAGTGGTGTTCCTCACCGGGGTGTCACCCAGTATGGGGGGGGGGGGGGCAGAGCTTCGGGACTGTGCCAAAAGAACCTGCTCAGGGACAGGGGGACACCAGGCCCTCTCACTCCTTTTCCCATGTAGTTGTACTCAGAAGTAAAGCCACACGGGGCAAGGACAGGGGGTTGCCATCCCTCTCCTTCCCTGTCCAGCATGGCTTTACTCAAAAGTAAAGCCTCATGGGGCAGGGAAGAGGGATGCCAGGCCCCCTCTCTCCCTGCCGCTGTCCGTGGAGCCTGGCAGGGAGGTGGGGGTACTCATGGGTGTCACCCCCCTTCTCTGGTGTCACCTGGTGCGGTCCGCACCCCTCGTACTCTGGTAGTGATGCTACTGCTCTGTTCTCATTCCTGGCTGCTGCTGAGCAGTTGAGACTTATGCTTTATCTTAAACAGCTGGTGGCATTCCATTAGTGTCAAAACAGAAAGAGGCAAAACAACGATACAGTCCAAGACAACATTCTGTTTCCTCAAGCCTTATAATTACTCATAAGCAGTCATTAAATAGTTTTCATGACCAAGTAAAATTGGGTTACGCATATGGAGGTCAAACGTGGAAAAGACTGAAGTGAGAATGCAAAATGGCTGTTGAAAGCACAACGGATTTTTCTGGCATCAAAGGGACTGTCAAAATGAATACCGTAATCTTTCACAGATGAGGAATATGTGATTGGTGTTAGTCTTTGACTAACTTGCCCAGGGATACTCTTGTCACCCCAAATCTAGACAGGTCACTCAGTAGTGTACTAAATTTCACATGCACACACACACACAACAATGTGACCATGATTGTACGGCAACTAGATGTGCCCTAACTGCAAAATGTAAGCCATTCAAGAAAAAAAAATGTAGGGCATTACAAAATAAAAGCTAAAAACACTGATATAAATGCATGCTTCTCAGTCATGCTCAAAATGGAGGACATTTTGGGATTCCTCCTGGATAGAAGGTTGAAATGTAGGGCATGCCCTGGAAAAGGAGGACGTCCGGTCACCCTGCCATGATTGCTCCACCAATAAATATTGTTTTACCTCACATCAAGACTGATTAAAACTGAGGGCTGAGAGGAGAAATGGGGTACAGTAAAGCCCCTGAAGGATACTTGTTGTTGGGTGCTCCAAGTCATCTTTGACTTATGGTGGCCATTATTACTATTTATTATTATTATTATTATTATATTTTTATTGTAACCTTATCAACATAAAAAGACACACATAACATACTGGCATTTAAAAACCACTTCACAAATAACAAAAGTTTTAAGTAGCATATTTGATTGACTTCCAAAATGTTAAATCCATTAGCATCGATGTTATCTTATATATCTATTTAATGACTCCAGTTTTTTAAAATAACTGTATCATCTTTTAAAGAGTTTCATGAAATAAACTCTGTTCTTGACCAAGTTATCAACATGCTTCCAAACCGTCATGTCCTATAAATATCATTTACTTTCTAATTTTTTATCATGACATCCATTATAACTGTGCTATACATCAGTGTTTACACCATTTCTTTTCACAATATTTCATTATTGGGTCCCATTATTATTATATATACATATATACATATATACATGTATATATGTATGTGTGACTTGGCCAACGTCACCCAGTGGGTTGTTTATATCATGGCAGAGTCTTCAAACTCTTTGTTTGACTCAGTTGCTGTGGAATTCTGGGAGTTGGAGTATGTTGTGGGGCCCAGAGCGGAGCTCTGCTCCGCTCTGGGCCCACAACAAACTCCAACTCCCAGAATTCCATAGCCATTGAGTCAAACAAAGAGTTAAAGCGGTGCCAAACCGGGTTATTTCTCCCAGTGTGGATGCATCCTCAGTTTTGTTGCCCTCAGGCTGGTTTTTGTAACCGTTATAATAAACCATTTTATCTGTCACTCCTCTAGAAATGTCTTTATTTTAGTAAATGTAAACTCATGCTTCTCAAAATGGAGGAGTGTACTGTGTGTCTGACTGACTTTCCTCCAGGGAATGCTTATTATTTTAATTAGGGGGGACGTGTGTGTGTTTTTTTTGGGGCCAGAGAGGAAGAGAGGGAGGCCTGACTCTGAGGAAGGAGGTGGGCCTTTATTTATGTCAGTCAGGGCCTCCTTCCTTCTTGCCCTCAGAGACAGTAGACTGTGAGAGAGCTGCAGAGAGGATGACGTCACCCTCTCAGTGCTTACTAGCCCCAACCGCGCATGCGCAGCGTTGCGATTCTCTTGCGCCACCCCCCCCTCCGCTCTGAGGGCGCGCTCCAAAGAGAGAACGGAGGAGGCCCCCCCTCCCATTCCTCCTTTCGAACGTTCCGTTACCCACAACCCCCCGCGCCATGGAGGCAAATAGCAAAGCGGGCGCAGCTAAAGGAGGAGGGTCAGACGCCGCGGCGGCGGCGACGGAGGAGGACGCTCCTCGCTGCGCTCCTTCCCGAAGGAGGGCCTTGAAGCCTTTGACAGCATGAGCGGCGACGGGGGCAGCGGAGGAGGAGGAGGAGGAGGCTCTTCCTCTTCCTCCTCCACTTCTTCCTCTTCTCCATCCGCTCCTGGCCGATTCGCCGACTATTTCGTCATCTGCGGGCTGGACACTGAAACCGGGCTGGAGCCGGATGAACTCTCCGGTGAGATACTCAATTGGGATGCATCCACACTGGAGGAATAATCCGGTTTGGAAGCGCTTTAATTCGTTGTCTGGCTCCATGGCTATGGAATTCTGGGAGTTGGAGTTTGTTGTGGGCCCTTTGGGCCCACAACAAACTCCAACTCCCAGAATTCCATAGCCATGGAGCCAGACAACGAATTAAAGCGCTTCCAAACCGGAACTACACTACAACAATCAGGATTATCTGGAACAACATCATGAAAGCCTGCAGTTAATTCATGTCAAATGGGTATATATATATATATATATATACAGTATAACACATTATAAACTGGTATCCTTAGTAAAACTCCAGTTTTCTGATGTAAATATTTTAGATTGCTTTCTTAGTAAAACCAGAGTTCGATCTCTTTTGTCATGCTCACTCTACGGTAACATTTTGATGTATTGTATTTTGAAAAGCGCATGCACTTGAGTCTGAAATAATGTTCTTTCGTTGACAGCTCATACCTAGAGGAATGTGATAGACAAGACAAGCTTTCTTTACCGATTCGGCACCTATCTCCCTTATTTATATCGGTGTATCTCCTTGTAAAAGCCTGCTCGAGTGTTAAGGTCCTTGATGGAGGACTTCCTTATGGTCCCATCTGCTGAGGACACATCTCAGGGCCTTTCTTGGTTGCTTCTCTGTTCTTCAACCACCGGCAGGCAAAGGCCATTTTAATGAGACTGGCTTTTAGAAATTAATTGGCTGTTACAAAAGGTTCTTTTAATGACACGCGTGTGTGTGTGCGCAAACACATATCTGTGTGTACTGGAATTTTTTTTTTGTCATTGTTATGATTTAAATTACTACTGGTTTTTAATATAATAGTTTATTAAATTGTTTTTACATGTTTTATTATAATCACTGTGTTTTCATAGTACTTTGTAAAAATCTATGTTGTATTCTGATCTATTTTTGATCTTAGGTATGAGAATTCTTCAGCTATTTCGATTTCCTCCTTGTCTAGCGTGAATTTATGTACTGTATTTCTTCTGTGGTCATTATTTTTGTTTTCTTTAGCATTTGGTCCACCTTTGCACTTTCATCCTTGACCTTTCTTCGACAGTGGACCACACTCCCTCGGAGTGTAGTGGAGTCTCCTTCCTTGGAGGTCTTTAAGCAGAGGCCAGATGGCCATCTGTCAGGGATGCTTTGATTGGGAGTTCCTGCACGGCAGGGGGTTGGACTGGATGGCCCTTGTGGTCTCTTCCAACTCTAAATTTCTATGATTCTATGATTCTAGTAACTGTTCCCAGTCTGGGATGTCTTCTGCCAGTACCATGGTGCCAATCACGGATCTTAGGTTGTTGGCGTTCCTTCCCTCTGTCTTCACTCCTCCTCCTTCTGAGTCTAACCCTGTTTTTCTTACAATGTTTTCGACATATAAGTTGAACAAATATGCAAGAAAAAATGAAATGCATAGATATAGGATGGGAGACATCTGGCTTAACAACAGTACATGTGAAAGGGGTCTAGGAGTCCTTGTAGATCACAAATTGAACATGAGTCAACAGTGTGATATGGCAACTAAAAAGGCCAATGCGATTCTAGGCTGCATCAATAGAAGTATAGCATCTAGATCTAGGGAAGTAATAGTGTCACTGTATTCTGCCTTGGTCAGTCCTTTCTAGGGGGAAGAGGGAGAGAGGTGTCTGGGCAGCTATTTTAACTGGATTATTCCCCCTCAACCTTTGTAATAGTGTTTTCCTGAGGGGGTGGGGCTTCTGTGATTCACTGGGGCGGGGCTAGCAGCCTAGCCTTTATAACGCCTGCCAGAGGCGTGTGCCTAACAGTGCACAAAATTTCCCAGTAAAGAGAGGCTTAGAGCAGAGGGTGAGGTGGGGGCTTTGTTTCAGGGCTTCTCCTTTTAACGATTTTATTTCTTTAAGGGGCTTTTGCTCAGAGGAAGTGAGTGAGAGACTTCCCTCGGGAAGGAGCTAGCAGCCTTCTATACAGCGATAGACCCAGTCTGTTGAGCTCAGTGACAGAGCTTGGGGAAAAAGTCAGGCCAACAGGTGCTTTTTCCTGGGTGTTCAAATAGGCAGTTTTTGAGGGGCAAGCTCACAGTCCTGTTTCAGTGCCTCCTTAAGAATTCTGAAGATGGACAGTGATGGAGCTGCTACAGTTCACCTGCAACACTTGTGAGATGTTTGTCTTCTTGCCTAGAGATGTGGAGAACTTCACCTGCACCAAGTGCAAGTTGGTAGCCCTCTTGGAAGAGAAGGTCCAGCAGCTGGAGACCTGGGTATACAATTCATCATGTTAGGGAGCAAGAAGTTTTCCTGGACAGAACAGAATGGACTTTCCTTGTTGGGGAACACATGGAGGAAGCTTCTGGGGAGGAGGTCACTTCACATATAGAAGAGGTAGACAGTTGGAGGAATGTGACACATGGAACTAGGAACACCAGGAATCATTCTGGGACCTTGTAGCTGCAGAACCGATTTGAAGCCTTCTTCCTTATCAGGGATGATGGAGAGCAGTGGGGACAGCCCTCAGTGAAAGTGCAGGAGATCTTGGTAGAATCACCACAGGAAATGGCTGCTGCTAAGCCTCGGAGGAGGCAGGTAGTGGTAATGGGGGACTCCTTGCTGAGGGGTACAGAATCAGTGGTGTGTGGGCCTGACAAGATGTCTTGGGAGGTGTGTTGTATCTCTGGGGCAAAGATATGTGATGCGACAGAGAGGCTGACATGACTTATCAAGCCTACTGACCGTTACCCTTTTCTTTTGGTTCATGTGGGAACCAATGATACTGCAAGGCACAGGCTTCAGAATATCAGAAGGGATTATGAGGCTCTGGTCGGAAGCTGAAAGAGCTGGATGGAGAGGTTGTCATCTCATCTCTATTCCCAGTCAAAGGCATAATCCAGGAAGGGAGAAGAAAATGGTGGATGTAAACAACTGGCTCTGCAGATGGTGCCACCAAGAACAGTTTAGATTCTTGTATCATGGGCTGTGGTTCCATGGACTTCTGGCAAGAGATGGTTTGCACTTCACAGCAGTTGGCAGAAACATTTTTGTCATGAGTCTGACAAATTTGATCAGGAGGGCTTTAAACTGAGTTATGGGGGGGAGGGAGACAATATTTTGAAAGGCAGGAGTTCATCAAGGGCTGGAGATAATAGTCAAACTGTTATAGAGGGAACAAGGCAAAGAGTACAAGGATCCAACAGTGGGAGGCAAAAAACCTTACACAGGCAGCAAATGGGGAGCACCCATGGTCTTAGATGTTTCTACGCTAATGCACAGAACATGGGAAATAAACAGGATGAACTGGAACTCTTAGCACAATAAAGCAAATCTGATATAATAGGCATCACTGAAACCTGGTGGGATGAGTTTCATGATTGGAATGTAGAAATAGAGGGATATAACCTTTTTAAGAGAAACGGGCCAAACAGGAAAGGAGGAGGAATAGCATTATATGTCAGGGATATATACACCAGTGAAGAGATGCAGGAAGTCAATACTGGAAGCCAGGTGGAGAGCATCTGGATAAAAATTAAAGGAGAGGGAAGCAACAGGGATGTTACTGTGGGAGTCTACTACAGACCCCCGACTCAGGCAGAGGAATTGGATGATGCCTTTCTAGAACAGATGACCACACACTCCTGCAAATCCTTCTGAAGTCTATGGCTTATACATGATAGACTCTTATAAATCTGGTGCTTCCTGAAATATATATTTACCAAATTGAAAAGGGTATTGTGTAGCTTTTCCTCTACTGAATTTATTTTTAGCTATAGAGCCCTCTTTGTGTTACTGAAACAATTTGTTTAATAAGTGGCAATTGTTGAAATAAAGCATTGGCATTACAGTGCTTTTATATTTTTCACTCTTCACTATAATGTGAAGAGGAGAAAGGAGGGAAATTGAATTCCTAAATAAAACAAACCAGTTTTTAAACACTAACAGTAATCAGATTGGTACATGTTGCCATTTTCTCCATGGCCAAATCTGTCTTGAGCAGAGTCTCTAAAGTAACATTTTGAGAACTCCCGGTTGTCAATAAGACTCTTAACAATGTTTCAAGCCAATTTGTTCTAGCAAAGATGGGACAATGTACTGTTTTCTAGATTTATTTGAGAATATAATCACTACATATCAGTGTGTCACAAATTTAGTGTGCGTAATTATGATGTTAGTAGTATCAGCTAAAGTATTCTACACATTTTATGACTATAATCCATTTAAGTACTTAATATAAGATATACTAAAAGAAAAAAATATTGCTTTTTTTCTGGGAATTGTCCTCCCCCCCCTCTCTGAATAAAATTTAAAAAATAGGACAATATTTTCAGAGATCCAAAAACATAAAAACCTAGAATTTGCAATTTCAGAAGGAAAAATATATATTCTGTTGCTTCCAAAACAAAATAAATCTTGTGGTTTAAAATATTCAGACCTATTTTGTCAAACGCATGAAATTATTGTTTATGTTTGCATAGCTGTAGGAAAGACAGAGAGAATGGAAAACATTTTTTCCTATCCAAGTAGGGCATACAGCTAAGTAGTATTTGTCAAATTACTGTCCAGAGAAAATAAGTATAAGATACAATAAAAATGGGTTATGAGTGGAGATATTTAAATAAGCATCTAAAGGGGATAGTAACTTCCTGTAGTGAGATCTTTTCAAAGGAGTTGCTGTGTTAATGTGTTCCAGCATATTAACAGAGAAAGACTTTTCTTATTTATTTGCCATTTCAGGTTTTATTATATTTTAATATATAATTGGATTGTAAACCTCATTGAGCATATTATTGGAAAAGCATATACTGTAGATTTGACTGTGAGAATGTTAGGCAGGAAAAGGGTTGAACCTTGTTCTTCTTTTCTTTGTTGCCTTCACTAACAGTCCTGTTTTTAAAGGGGCCATTTGCTTACCATTCCACATCTGGACGTTGTGTAGTAAATTGTCTGACTAGGAATATTTGAATACAAACTTCCCTCATCCAAACTTCAAAGTCCATATTGTGATAATACACTTATTAGGTTAACTGAAAAGACAGAAAAATCTCTGCAAATTATTGAAATCAAACTTTTCTTCCTCAGACAAAGGTGTCTTTAACAAAAAAAAATACAGGGGGTTGGGGTTGGTTTAGTAAAGAGATATAAGACTTTAAGAATACCAATTTTATTTACTAAGAAATTGAATTCTACAATGGAGGAAGAGGATTTTATACCACTTTAAACTTGTACTTGAGAAGTTACTCCCTACAAAGATAAAGCTATCCAATTTTGGCTTGTACTGATTGATATATTGCCTACAGTCATCTCCAGAGGTGAAGCAGGTAGTATCATACAGTTGGAAGAGACCCCAATGGCCATCCAGTCCAAACCCCTGGCCATCCAACCTCTCCTTAAAGACCTCCAAAGAAGGAGACACCGCCAAAAGCTCCAAGGGAGTACTGTATATTCCACTATTGAACAGCTCTTTCTGTTACGAAATTCTTCTTAATGTTTTTGGTGAAATCTCTTTTCCTCTAGCTTGCATCCACTGTTCTGTGTTCTAATCTCTGGAGCAGCAGAAAACAGGCTTGCCCCTTCCTCAGTGTGACACCCCTTCAAATACTTAAACAGGGCTATCATATCACCCCTTAACTGTCTGTTTTCCAGGCTAAACATACCTTGGAAAAGAGATGGTTAAGAGGTGATATGACAGCCCTGTTTAAGTATTTGAAGGGGTGTCACATTGAGGATGGATGAATTATAAAGAGCAGCCTGTGGCTGCTATCGCAGAGACCACATGGCCTGCTTCCAAAGCCATAAATCAGATTGTTTCTGCTTTTTTTCCCTTTTTTTTTCTTTTTGATCCAGCCCAAAGCCCCGGATCACAGTGTTGGAGCAACTTCTGGCTGCTTTGGGGGAATGCATCATATGAATGTCATGCCCCCAAAGTGGCCAGAAGCTGCTTTATTTGGCCTGTGCATTTTGGGCCATAGAGACTTAGGACATTATCACATGAGCTCTGTTCTCGTAGCAATTGCAACTTGTTAAGAAAATGGAAACATACTGGTTTGCCAGCAGCCATTATTGCACATCTTGTCAATCACACAATGGGCTGCTTCTACCTTTGCATTCTCTTCTGGACTCCCCCTTAACCTTGTTTTCCTGCCCTATCCCCTACCAGGCATACCTTTCAGTATGTTATTTTATTTCACTTTTCAATTCCAGAGTTCTGCTAATGCAATTTAAGCTAAAAAAGAAAAAAGAAATTAAACAGAAAAATATTAAATCTGGCTACTTGGGAATAGTGAGTAGGATGGGGGAGAGGAGGAGACTCTTAACCCCTTCACCTGTCCCACATACTTGAAAAAATATTGTCTGATGAAGAAACTGCAGGATTCAAAAGCTTGCTCAAATTTTTGTATTTTTTCTTGGTCTAATATAAATATATTACAAATACAATATGGATTTTGGTATTTGTCTTATGGATAACATAGCTATCTCAGCATCTGTATGATATTCATACTTGCTTAGGTCTTTAGCTATACCACATGAGCTTCTTCATAGAAAGCATGGTGAGACTATTGTTCAGCATAGCTGATGAAGAAGAACATAATGCATCTGCAATCTACTTTAAGCTCACTTCTGTCATTTGTTGTACAGTAGTTCCTGCAAGTAAACAAGAAGGTGAAGCAGTTACTTCTAAAAGCTAAATCAGCTGAAGACATTTTGCTGCCTCAGGCAAAGCAGCAGAGCCCTTCGCTTCCCTCACTCAAGTCAAGGTGCATGATACTCAAAGCCAGCTGAGTTCTTTTGGCAGAACTTGTGAAGCAGAAAATTCCACAAGCATTTCCTTCCTTCCATGGTAGTAAAAGCACAATAGTAAAATAAGCACAATAATGAAATAAACAGTCCTTTGATGACATCCAAATCTACTAGCTGAGTATGCAGCTTCATGTGCTTTATGATACAGCTAATCTGCCAAGAGCAAGGTGGCCAAAGTACTAATATTACCAGCTGAATCAAATTGTAGTTTGTAAATAGTGCACAAACAGTTTCCACATGACCAGCTGACTTTAATGTGTATGCTTGGAAGGAAGAGGAGCATGAGATCCCCCCAATTATGTTGGACTAAACTGGAGCATGTCCAAAGGAGGGCAACTAAGATAGTGAAGGGTCTGGAAACCATGCCCTATGAGGACTGCCTTAGGGAACTGGGGATGTTTAGCCTGGAGAAGAGAAGTTTAAGAGGAGATATGATAGCCCTGTTTAAATATTTGAAGGGATGTCATATTGAGGAGGGAGGAAGCTTGTTTTCTGCTGCTCCAGAGACTAGGACACGGAACAATGGATACAAATTGCAGGAAAAGAGATTCCACCTCAACATTAGGATGAACTTCCTGACAGTAAGGGCTGTTCGACAGTGGAACACATTCCCTCGGAGTGTGGTGGAGTCTCCTTCCTTAGAGGTCTTTAAGCAGAGGCTGGATGGCCATCTCTCAGGGATGCTTTGATTGGGAGTTCCTGCATGGCAGGGGGTTGGACTGATGGCCCTTGTGGTCTCTTCCAACTCTATGATTCTATGATTTTATTAGCCTTAGCCAGTGTAGCCAACAAGGAGGGATGAACTGAGGCGGAAATTGCAGTCCAACAAAATTTGGAGGGTTATGTCGCCATAAGTTGAAAACTACTTGAAGGCATACAATAACAACAAATGTTTCACATCTCTGCATTAATGTATGGAACAGATCTGGGAAAATGTTTAAAATGCTCTGCTCTAGTATTAAAGACAGTAAGCAAGCCTTTTTGTAATGCAAAGTGGCTTTTATATTGGTATTTCTGCAGGAGGTTGGTAAGCATTTGTGGTTAGATTCGTAATAGCAGTTGTGAAATGCTTTGTACATGTTGTTGCTCTAGATCACCCAGTTTCTTCCTCTTCCTGAAGAAGCCTGTGGTGTTTGCCATGTTTTGGAATACCAAAGAGCTCTTTTGTTTCTTTGGGAACTGAGGCAGACGTGCTATGGTAGCTGATATTGCATGAAGAATGGAGTGGCTGATGTAAGAGCAGCTGGTCTCTGTTAAAGCTTGTTTGGAGTTGTAGGCTAGAATAAGAGCCTGCATTATGGCTGATGTTGTGATACTTAGTTTTTGTACTGAGTAGCATTTATACTCCTGGGTGAGGAGGGACCATGGTTTATAAATAAAATGAATCTTAAAAATAATTATGCAGCAAAACATCTTTTGTAAGTTTTTGTGTTAGTTGCCCAACATATGCTTACAGCGCATAAAACTGGGCAGTGGTAATTGCCTTTGCTTAATTTTGAAGTCAGTAATTAGATAATTGTTAACTTCGGGACTGTAACTATGTATTCCTTAAATTTTCATACTAATACACGTAACTGAATTCTCCTTAGTTCCTTCTCAAAGTGAAATTATGTGAAATGCTAGTAACAGTGAGGCAGCTAATTTTAGACCCTGGACTTACTGAATTTATTCTGTGTGTCTGTTTAAAGTATAGGATCATGTGCATTATTCAGTTTGAAATACAAAAACTAGCTCCCCCATTTCCTACTTACAGCTGCTTCTGCATTCCTGATAAGACAGCAGAATAATGATGTGCTAACCATGGTGAAAAGAAGGACTCTGAGCATGTGTAGTTTTGAATTTTGAATTTATTCAGATCACAGCATTGACATGATTACAAAAATAAATAATTTACATCTTCTGCCCTGATTCTCAGGGGTAGTCCACACTGGCCAAATAAAGCAGCTTCTAACTGTTTTGAAGCCTGACTTAGATGGTGGATGAGGCAAAAGTAGGTGGAAAGCAAAACAAAGCTGCTCTCAGGGGCTAAAAACCAGAGCAAAAAGAGGTTGGGTTACTCTGACTGAAGTCAGGAAATGTGCATCATCGCTCTGGCATATAAACAGCCTGGTACCAGAATGGGCCTGTGGCAAAGCAAAAATGCAAAAATGCGATCACCAATAATGCAGTGGATGTAATTACAACATCTACAAAACACACAGTCCAACAGGGGTCATGGGATGAAGGGAGCATTTATGGGGGAACCCCACGATTGTGCTTTGTCAGTGTATTACTGGGCGCACAGATGCAGTTGTACAGGTAGTGCATCACATATGTGACTATAGCCAGTTATATGGCAAGCATCCAATAGAATGACATCTGGGCGGGAAGAGGGAGGTGATTGAAAGTAGCAGGTGGTGTACTTGTGGGAAGATGCGCATGCATGGTAGGGAGGCAAGAAGAAAAAATAACCATGTAGCGTGGCTTCACTCTGCATTGCGTGGACAGCCCATGGGTGTTTGACCCCGTGTCGAGAGTGGGTGGTGCAGACAGCAGGGTTTCAACCTGCTTTCAGAAAACCCAGGATTGATCTGCTTTTTCCTGCCTGTCTGATCTGGCCCTCAACACTCTTTTATAGCTGAAAAAGAAAATATGTTTACAATTAAAAACAATAAAATGAACGTCTGTAATCATGTACATATATGGCCACTCTGATTATAAAATGGTTCTAATTATCAGAGGGAGGGGAAGAAAAGGATATTGTGGTAATGGTTTAAGTGTTGACAAGTGACAGGTCTGTTTGTCACTTCAATCATTGTCTGCCCATCTCTGAGTGATCACTTGCAGAACTTGATTCGCCAGGTCCAGTCTGAGCTGTGCTACTGATAAATATTCATAAGTGGATAAATATTCAGAACATTTGCCCTTTCCTCTATCAAATTGGAAAGACCAATTAGATGCTTTTATTTTGGAAGCACAGATAGTCAGTCTTGCCTGTAGAAGTTCATGTGGAAAAATCATTCATATGATGTGACGTTGTCATGAATAGTTACTTAAGTATGCACAGGACATTAGTTTCCTCTGTCAGGTCTGAAGTGAAGATTTCCTAAGTAGGATAGATACATTACTGTTCTCTTTTTTTAAAAAAATTGCTCAGCTGTCTCCAAAAAAGAGGGTAAAGGAATTTCTTGCCAAGTTGTTATTTAGGGTCAGTTGCTTACTGGATAAAAGATTATTTTGTTTTTTTATTTTATTATAAAGCTGAATGTCTTTGAGTGATAAGAATGGAGAAATACTGATCTGCCTTAGGAGTATGGAAATATACTATAAGAGTGGTGTTTTATGCATCCTTCTATTTCTGTTCCCACCTTCTTCACCCTTTCCCAAATTTATGAAGCCACAATATAGTTTTTGCTTTCATTGTTATCAATATGTACAATACAAATATTCTTTTTCTTTTAATTTTTTATTTAACTTCTCTCACTTCCTTATCATCTTTCCCTCATGAGTCCTGGATAAATCTCTTTTCTTTTTTTCCCTATCTCTCTCTCCTTCTTTCTTTGTATCTCATGTTCTTTCTCTTTCCCCCCACCTCTACAACTCCTTCCTATATTCATCTTTTCCTTCTTCACTGGTCTGTGTCTTTCCTAGCTAAACAGCTTCTTCTTTTCTCTCTTTCTCCTCCTCACCACATTTTCCTAATTATCTCCGCTTTTCTTCTCCCAGTATTGCTCCTTCTCTATTGTCTTTTCTCCCCACCTCACCCCACTCCATTTCTCAGGGCAATACTCAGGGCAATCCTTTTTCTCCTTCTTCACCCACTTCTCCTAGCTACACTCAGTAGGGCTTGCTTTTGGGTAGAGATAAATAGGTAAGGTTGCCCTTTTGGTCTCTCATGGCATCTGTCTTGGTCCAGGCCTCAGAGGGAGAAAGAACTGCTGAACCTGATTCCCTTCCCCTTCTCCATTCCCTTCCCCTTCTGTGTCCTGTCTCTTTTTTAGATTCCCTGAGGGCAGGGAATAATAATAATATCTCTACCATCTCCCCCTCCTCTCAGTATTGGTTGATTATTAGTTTCCCTATGGTTTCACCAGGGATGACCTCTAAGTCTTAAGATTTGGGCTTGAAAACTCAGGGTCTAAGAAGCTTCTGATCTGGCAATTGTCCACAGAATTCTGACTGAGTGTTGCAGGGGAGAGGGGAGATCCTAAAAATAAGGCACGAGAAGGAATTGAGTGGATTGGTTGGAAAAGGAGTTCCCAAGATCAGTTGTTATAACTCTAGCAGAAAGTCTAGATTTTGGAAGAAAGTCTAGTTGAAGTCCTTTTTGTAGAGTATTGTGAAAAGGTTTCATAGAAAGCAAAAGAATTGTTGGAGTGAAGGAAGATGGATGCAACAAAGCAGGGTAAAAGCAACAAAACAATCATTGCTATTTCAGGTTCCATGGAGTCGCTTGTTTCTATAATTTGCTTGGTGTAGCAATATTGTGCATTTTTATTATAAGTACAGAAAACAATCATGTTCTGTTTTGTTATGAGCACTTCTGCATGAAGTGGAAGGAAAAAAGGCAACACCATTATTGCAACTATTAATGCCTTGCATTTGTATAATTAAAATACAAATTAATATATAATTATAATAATCTTTATAATATGAAAATTAGATGTCCACACTTGAAGGTCTGGCATATGACAATCAAAAACAAAGTTACTTTTAAATTTCACAGGGGGACAGAAATGAGAGCAGCCAATACAAGGTAGTGGAGAAATCTGAAGTGTTAAGATAGAATGGATACAAGAGCATCTTCTCCATCAAATAAAATAGGAAAACCAGAACTGAGCATGCTCGGTGGGAAGTGAAATAAGTAAGAATAATGAATGGACTAGATGGCCAATATCCTGAACAAAAGCACTCCACACCTCAGCATTTAATTGCAGGCATGACTTGTTCTGTTTCACATTCACAGAGTTTTAGAAAGCTGGACTGAAGGATTTAATAACAGAGCCAAATTTTATTGTCTGATCATCAGGTGTAAATAATAAAATGGGGGAATTTTTTTATTGTCCCACAAAGTTCAGTTCCCTCATGTTACCTACGGGAACTGAGTGTTGCTGGAATTCATTCTGTTGTTAATAGATCAGTTTAAAGATGGAACATGGTGATGCTTTTACCAAATACTAACCACTGTGCCAGACCATTTGAATAGGGTACACAAATTATAGAAAGACATATGGCAGAAGCTAATTATGCAATGGGACTTTCTCCTCCTCTTCTTTCTGACACAGGAAGAAAGTGAAGAAGAAATTATGAAACCCTGGTGATCCAAAGAAAGCTACTGTAAAAGACATGAGTTTTGTTCTTCACGTTAGAAAATGACCATTTGTAAACATTGGTGAAGCTTGATTTTAATAAAGATGATGATTAGTAAAGGCCTGAACAGACTGCTGGAAAAGCTGGCTTCCCATTGGCTTGGGGGTGTTTTGACAACCCATGCCCCCAAGCCACCCGGAAGCCGCCCAGCTGATCAGACGAGGGTGGCTTCAAGCCATTCTGGGGGCATGGCAGTTTGATGTCACCCACCCCTGGAATGCCTGGAAGCTGCTCGGAGTTGTTTCAGGGCCATCTAAGGTGGCCCAAAAAGGAGTGGATCTTTTCCACTCCTCTTTGGGCCGGCAGCGGAGGGAGCCTTCAGGACCATGGCATGTGTTTGCAGCAGTCCTGAGGCATCTCGGCAGCCTTTCAGAGCCATCTGTTTGGTTAGATAAAGTCTCAACAGTAAATTGGCTTGGGTTTGACAATTAGGATTCTAAAAACCCATTTCTTTTGCCACTGAGATGGTACATGAAGCTCCCACTTATCTGACTGGAACACTGTCAAACAGTGAAATTGATTGAAAATTGGAACCCAAGTTTGTTTAGTTTGTGAAATGCATTTTAGCCTCTGAAAAAATAAATAAATAACATAGTGCAAAAGCTAAATTAACACACTATAAAGCTAAATCAAAGCTAAATTCACACACACTTACACACACACACACATGCATATAGTGCCTCATAGGTATGAAGAAATGACGAAAGACTGGAACCTCCTTGTCAAATGAATGGAAGTTGTCTGTAATTTGCAAGAATTGAAAGAGCCAGTTGTCAGAAAGCAAGGCATCAAAAGGCTGGCGAAGCTGTATTTAAACACAACTGAAACATGTTTAGTTTTCATTTTCATTGAGATTGTTTTAGTGAATTGTAAGTGGTGTTAGGTTTCCTTTTCCATCGCTAATCATTATCTTACTGAAACCCAATCTCAGTCCATAGAAGACAGAAGTGCTCCTCAGTCAACAGGTTGATGAGGGAACAGGGATTCAGTCAGTGCTAGGTGGACTTACACTTCCCCATGTTTTACCTCTACACCGATCAAATTATTCCTGATGCAAAAACATGGAGGCTTCTTGAGAAATCTATTGTCCCATAGCCTCACAGGGATGGAGACAGATTGGATTGCAAGAGAGGAGTCCTTGTTTAGATGCAAATGGATTGTAAATTTCCTGCACTTTGAAAATCTCCCACATGGCTAGAAGGATGAGGAGCCAGCCTGCAAAAGATGTCCTCCCCATACCATCTTAACTAAGGACAGAAAGAACAGAATGCAGGCATCTTATTAACATCTCTAATTTTTCTCTTATTTGGTTTGTAACATCTTGCCTGATGAAGAAGGCAGTGGAGCTTTGAAAGCTTACAACAAGTATATTGTGCATTTCAGTTGGCCAATATAGGTGTCACTGTTTGGTGGATTTTGAATATTTGAATTTTCTGAATGGCCAAAACAGAAGATACAGGTTCACAGTTTGTGTGTGTTGGTGGACTCAGCCTTGACACTTAAAGCTCACACACCAATTTCATCATTGCTGGAGATGCTTGACCTGACAACATTGGCATGTTCCTTAGTGAATGAGGTGATATGATAGCCCTGTTTAAATATTTGAAGGGGTGTCACGTTGAGGATGGAGCAAGCTTGTTTTCTGCTATTCCAGAGAATGGGACCTGGAACAATGGATGCAAGCTACAGGAAAAGAGATACCATCTCAACCTTAGGAGGAATTTTCTGACAGTGAAAGCTGTTCAACAGTGGAACACACTTCCTTGGAGTGTAGTGGAGTCTCCCTCTTGGAGGTCTTTAAATAGAAGCTGGATGGCCATCTGTCAGGGATGCTTTGATTGTGAGTTCCTCCATGGCAGAGGGTTGGACTGGATGGCCCTTGTGGTTTCTTTTAACTCGATGATTCTGATCCATTTTGATATACTGTAACATGCCCTACCTAGTGCTGCTTTTGAAGAGTGTTCAGAAACTTCAACCAATGTAGAGTTGCAGCCAGATTGTTGACTGGGGCTAGTTGCAGGGACCACATAAGTCTCATATTACAACTGCTTCACTGGCTGCTTGTTTCCCCCCAGATACAATTCTAAGACCTGGCTATGACTTATAAAGCATTATATGGTTCAGACTATTTGACAGCCTGCATCTTACTGTATGGCCTTAAATACCATAAAGGCACCAGATCCCATCTGATTTTGGAAGCTAAACATGGTCAGCTCTGTTTCGTACTTGGACTGGGAGACCACCAATGAATACCAGGTGCTGTGTAGGCTATATTTCAGGGGAAGGAACTGGCAAAACTACCTTGCCTGAGTATTCCTTGCCTAAGAAGACTGTATGAAATTCATGGGGTCACCCTAAGTTAACAGGTGACTTTAAGGCACATATATGTACACACACACACACATCTTTCTGTATAGCCTTCCTGGGTCCTGAGATTCTCTGGAGACTCCCATCTCTCATTCCCACAACTGTCCCAGTATAACTTATGGGGATTCAAGATCGTGATTTCTAAGTGGCTGTCCCTAAGCTCTAGATAGAACTTCCTTCTTAGGGAGGCCAGAATAGCTCCTCCTTGTTGTACTTCAGGCAGGAAATAAATACTATTTTTTTCCTGTCAGTCCTGTGACAAATGAATGTTTTTAAACAAAAGGCTTGTAAGAGGGCACTCTGTTGTTTTAATCGTACTGTTTTAAAGTTGCTTGTTGTTTTTGACTGGATGTTTTCAGTTGGTTTTAATACTGTTGATAGTTTAATTCTGTTTTAAGATTGATCTTTTGTACTTGTCAAACATATTGTATTGGTTTTATTTTGTAAGCCACCTTGAGCACTAGTTCTGAAAATAGGACATGGTATAATAGGGTATAAATAAAAATCCTCATCCTCATCTACATAAAAAAACTGTTTTGTTTCTAGTCCAGCATATCTTCTATTCTTGGGATGTGGTGGCTTAGTGGTTAAGCCAATTTTGATGATCGGAAGAATGGAAGGTTGGTAGTTCAAGACCCGAGTGCCGCATGATGGGGTGAGCTTCTGTCACTAGTCCCAGCTTCTGCCAACATAGCAATTCAAAAGCATGCAGGTGCAAGTAAATAAGTAGGTACCACTTCTCAGTGGGAAGGTAACAGCATTCAGTGCAGTCATGCTGGCCACATGACCACCAGAGCAGTCCTCAGACAATGCTGGCTCTTTGGCTTAGAAATGGAGATGAGCACCACCCCCTACAGTCAGTTACGACTAGACATTCATGACAAGAGAGTGCATTTACCTTTTATACCTTCTATACCTCATAAAGCTAACTGATGCAGATACAGTAATAATGGGCTGATATGGATACATATACAGTAACTGTAACTGATACATATACAGTAATAATATATATAAATAATATAATAATAGATTAAGAAATAATGTTTGAGCCCATAAGGTTTATGCATGGAATAAAGCTCTTTTCACTTCTGAAGAACTCTCCTAGGCTTTTATTAGTATAACCTGTTTAGAGCCATTGCATGCCAGCAGTGGTAGAATATAATTTTTGGTGGATTGCACCCTTAATTTTTCTCTCTTCATCCTCAAGGTATTTCCCTTCATCCAGTCCTGCTTATTTTCCAACAGTTTTGTCTCTATGTACTGTCTTTGCCACTCCTTGCTCTACCTTGGGGATAGGAATCATTGAGGTGACACTGTATATCCAGAGTATTCAAGATGGCACTACTGGAATGTTTAAGATGGCACTATTGTGCAGGAAACCTAGCAGCTGCTGTTCTAAAATCCGTTCAGTTGCTGCAGCACAGCAAGGCACAGCAGTAAGGAAGGGAGGCAATAATTGCTGGTATTTCCTAGAACAGGAAGAATTGTGACTTGCTGCCAATGACAAGGACACTAACAAATAGGCTTATCTTGTTAATTGGTATCATCACATTGACTAATGGGATCAAGAGATAATGGGTCACTCTTAAAGCTTGCTGAGTAGGAGTGAAAAAATGTATTAATAAATAATATACATATGACTTACCAGTCACACTTGTATGTTTCAAAAGCCCAAGTTTTGTTTTTCAGCTGAACGTTGGGGCCAGAAGGGAGTACACTTTAAGACAGAGTCAGATTAATGTCTGTCTGTCTTATGGATAGTCATTTTTAAAAACCGATGACAACTAAAGGGAGTGGGAGAGCAATAAGATAATGTTTGTTTGATGTCTTCATTTTTTCCTACTGTTTTAGTCAGACCAGAATTATTGGGAGTCAGTGCATGGACAAAGGTAGCAGCTATTTAATGGCATTGTTGGACAAACAAGCAACTTTTATTCCATCTGCAATCTGTAACTGATTCCTTAGGATAATCTGCTGCTATTGCATTAGTAAACAAATGCAGGAATTGATACATTTCCTTTCAAAGCATCCTTCAGAAATAACTAGCAGGTCTTCCTTTGCCTTTTAGACTGTCACACATCAGTTCAAAAATAAGTTCTGCTTAATAAGCAGTTCACCTTTTGAAAAACACATGGGAAAAGGCAAGAAATGACACATCTAACAAATACATAATGTTGGTTCACTTTTCCTTTCAGTGATGAGACCGTTTTAACTGCCCTGGCTCAATGTTAGGGAATTCTGGAAACTGTAGTTTCATGAGACATTTAGCCTTCTCTGTCGGAGAGCTCTGGTGTCACAATAAACTACATTTGCCAGGATTCCCAAGCACTGAACCAGGGCAGTTAAATCAGTCTTAAACTGGATTATTTCTGCAGTATGTTTTGGAGCAATAAATCTCAGATTGCATGAATCTGAATTCACTCCTTTAGTATTCTTTCATTTGGGGGTGATAAGCAAGCAATTCCAGCAAGGATGTAATCCTTGCTTATTTTACTCCTGATTACATGAATGGGGACTTCAAATTTTTTCTTCCTGTTGAATAAGATTCTTATTCAACACAGGGTTCTGTCCTGGGCCTGGTGCTATTCAACATCTTTATTGATGACTTGGATAACCGAGTTGGGGGCATACTTACCAAATGTGCAGATGACACCAAATTAGGAGGAGTAGCTAATACCCCAGAGGACAAGATCAAAATTCAAAATGACCTGAATAAACTAGAAAGCTGGGCCAAAGTTAAAAAAATGAAATTCAAAACAGAGAAATGTAAGGTACTGCATTTAGGGTGGAAAAATGAAATGCATAGATATAGAATGGGAGACACCTGGCTAAATGTGACTTCATGTGAAAGGGATGTAGGAGTCCAAGTAGACCAGAAATTGAACATGAGTCAACAAGCGATGCAGTAGCTAAAAAGGCCAATGCAATTTTAATCTGCATCAATAGAAGTATAGTTTCTAGATCAAGGGAAGCAATAGTACCACTCTATTCTGCTTTGTTCAGGCCCCACCTGGAATACTGTGTCCAGTTCTGGGCACTACAAATTTAAAAGGATGTTGCGAAGCTGGAGCATGTCCAAAGGAGGGCAACTAAGACGGTGAAGGGTCTGGAAACTATCCCCTATGAGGAACACCCTAGGGAGCTGGGTATGTTTAGACTGGAGAAGAGAAGGACAGTGAGGGCTGTTCGACAGTGGAACACATTCCCTCAGAGTGTGGTGGAGTCTCCTTACTTAGAGGTCTTTAAACAGAGGCAGGATGGCCAACTGTCGGGGATGCTTTCATTGGGAGTTCCTGCATGGCAGGGGGTGGCCCTTGTGGTCTCTTCCAAATCTATAATTCTATGATTATGAGAATTCTTGCACATTTTTAATATTTCATTTTTGGGGATTTTTGTTTGTACAAAAACATACTTTATGGTAATGCCATACTCTTTTGCAAAATTGTTATTTTTAAAGAAATGAAACTTACAAAAACTCCCAAAATGTGAAAAAAATTGGTGGTATAGTCAGACCTCCATATCCATGGATTCCTTATCCATGGATTTAACTATCCGCGGCTTGAAATTATACCAAAAAGATATCAGTTCCAAAAAGCAATCCTTGATTTTGCCATTTGATATAAAGGGTACCATTTTACTACTCCAATATATTTAATGGGACTTAAGCATCCATGGATTTTGATATCCATGGGGGATCCTGGAACCAAACCCTAGCAAATGCCAAGGGCCTACTGTAGTTGACAATATTTTTGACACTCTTTCTTGTTGAGGGCACAGATATTTGAAAATATTGGTTGCATCCCTAGATGTCAGTCACTTATTTTGTAAGGATGCTTCTACACAAGAGTGGTAATTGTTTCTTTTGCTGAGAGAGAAAAGACTGGTGAAATGACAGGAAAATATAAATGATTTATAAGTACAAGAAATAACTATATGGATACCCTGTAAAATCTTGTGAATAAAGCAGAGTGATAAAAGCTTAGTTTAGATGTATCCTAGTAATGTATGCTTTCTATTTAAAGAGGAGTAAGAGATAATGGAATGAAGACACTGTGCAGGAACATTCCATACTGCAACATTTTGCTGCTGGTTTATTTGTATACTCTATTTCACGGTGAAGCTTGAAAAGTATGTCAGTAATGAAGAATCTGGAGAAGATGAAAAGAAAAGATGGTTAACTGAACACTTTTGTAAAATTAGTTTATGCCTTGAAGATTCTATGAGCAATTAGAATTAATGCAGAAAATGTAATCTGAAATGATTTTGCATTATTATAGAAGAGAATACAGAAACAATTCCAAAACCAGCATCTCCTACTGCTTAATTATGATGTATTGGGGGAATAAATGAAGTATTGAAATGGCTTCCCCCATGAACTTATTTTGCAGGTGGTGATAAAAGCTTTGGGTTTGTTTGAAGCATGTTGCTTTATGTAATTTTGCTTTATTGTTGTAGCAGCTGTCATGTGCTGCCTACTCATTTTCCTATTCGTTTGATGAAGGTGACAAAGTTTAATTTTGTAGTAGAAATTCTTTATTTAGAAAGCATTTATATTCATAAGAAGTAAAGAGGGAAGGCTACTGCCATCACTCTTGAATGCTCAACTGTATCAGATATGGGTATATTTCTAGATTCCTGAACATGAAACCATCATTTTTAATGGCAGTACAGATATAGATCAGTTAATGAAGTAGATATGTTCAGGGTTATTTTATTGTTGTGTACCTTCACACTCTTTCTGATTTATGGCAACCCCAAGACAAAACTACCACAGTGTTTTCTTGGCAAGATTTGTTCAGAGGGTTTTTTTGTCTTTGCCTCCCTCTGAAGCTGAGAGAGTGTGATTAGTCCAAGGTTACTCCATGGCTGAGCCGGGATTCAGACTCTAGTCTCCAGAGTCATAGTCTAGTGCTCAAGCCACTACACTATACTGGCTTTCTTCTTGTATTTTACTTCTTTAACAGAAAATGTGGCACCAGAGGTTCTTATAACAACAACAACAACAAAACACTTTAACATGTTGTAACAGATTTTCATCCAAAGCTAGCAACATGAACTTGTGGAATGAACAACTAGGTCAGGTGAACCATGCAGAAGAAAACAGAAAATGCTTTTGAACCTTCTAAAAATCTCTCAAAGCTTTCTTCCATAATTCATCTAGGGATGACTTCCTCTCCACCAGCCTCTGTTTTTAATCATAATTTCCAGGTTGGTATGTTTTTTTAACCTACTGCTGATAGCTTATGTGGGAGACTTAAATGCTCCCCCCCCCCTTTTTTTTGTCTGTTTCATTCTCAGCAAGGGATTCTGGACATAGCTGTTGTTTACTATGCCTATTGCAGGCAGGCAGACACAACTTCAGTACGATCAGCAAGAGTAAAACCTCATCCTTTCCCAGCTCATTTTTTTACATTGTTTATTGCAGACAAATTGCTGTGACATCACATCAAATGGCTGCAGCCCTCCTTCATCATCTTTCCAGTGCTGATATTGCTAAAAACAAACAAACAACAAAACCCTTCCAGCTAGACAAAAAATAAGGCTAGAAAAGGTAGGGGCTGGAGATCATAGAAAGATTTTGTAGAGAGAAGCTGCTTTGTCAGAGGCTTTGTTGACTGAGTATGCCTGCATATGTTATTATTATCACATGTGGGAAGCAAGGACGGGTGGTTTTCTCTATAATGTCTTGACGAGCTTTACAAAATGGCATAGCTAATGGCTGCTGAAGTATGTACAACACAGCAGACTGTTCTCCAAATATTTTTATATCTGAATTTTAATTCAGCAAAACATTTTGGGTTGTTAAGTATACGGGTGAGCAGGGCCAGAGCATTGTCAAGTGCCTGCTGAGGCCCACATTTCCAGTAGGAGAAAATCCCTGAGGAGGCCACTGATTCTGCTTCCTATTATTGCTTGTTCACCTGCTTTCTTACAGCAGGCTAGCAGTGACAAGAGTGAGAATGAAAATGGTATTCTACACACCTTATCCTTTGTGGATTGAACCAGAGGAAGAGAAAAATGAAAGAGCAGTGGCAACGCTGGTGAGAAAAATGAGATGGGTGTGGTCAGCAAGGAGCCTTTTCCGTTGGCCTTCCAAAGACTGGAAGCAGCACTGACAGGAAGTTATTCAGTAATGTCTTCCCTTTAAATAGTTTTAAAAAGAGAGAGAGAATGACATATCTTAAAAGAAGATTCTTATTTCAAGGCCCCCATATTTAATTCTGTTCTGGAATATCAATGAATTGTTGCTGCTCTCTTAGTTGAATACAGTATGTAAGTTGCACCTAGAATTTATGTAGCAGTATGCTCACTGTTCTGTGCACATGGTGTTCAGCTGATTTCAGAACAAAACATTAAATATATAGATGTAAATCTAGTTATTAGTTACAGCTAAAATAGACATGATGAAACAATATAAACCAACCTATGTAAATTGTCTTGATTCAAGACTGTTCCGCTGTTGGGCTGTGATCAGGGCTAACCACTGGATTTAAGGCAGAGAGTTTTGTTTTTGTTTTTAGTGTGCATGCTGTCTGAGGCAGGATTCTAATATATACTTCCAAGTATGGATGCATAGGACTGCACTGTAGAGCAGTACTGGATTGTGCATACTTCATGTTCATGGACAAACACTGTACCTATTCAGCCACTGGTTCTGTAGAACTTTTGCTTGAAGACATTGTTTAGAAACAGACTTGTAGCTATAATAAGAATTTACCTTATTAAATTATAATGCCATGTTCTTTTTATTTGTTATATAGCATTATGCCAGTATATACAGGCCTCTAAAGCCCAAGATGGTCGTGGCCATTTCATTTCAAGTTCAGCAGAAGGTAAAACAAAAGCAGGGGGGAAATAATCAAAAATTTGATTCACATTAAAAGTTATTTCTAGTGTTTCTGTCCTTTGACAACTTTGTGCCTTCTCGATTTTCTTTCACAGCAGATTCATGTAACAGATTCCAGATTCCAGGCTTGCCTGTTAAATAAAGCCATTAACTATGTCTGTTTTTGCATTTAAACTTTTAGCTCAACTACTGCATCTTTTATCTATGTGTGCATTTCTTAGATTACTTTTAAAATGGGGTTTGTTTTAGTGAATAAATATACATGTATGTCATACATTTTTAAAACAAATGAAGTTTCAGAAATAAATGAAGTACAAATTTGGGTAACATTTCTTCATGGAAAGACACAGATGGATAATTGTATGCAGGGTTCTACCTGTGCTCTAATTAATTCTGCTTATTCTCTTTTGCTAATCACTACTTTATACTTTCTGTTTCTCCTCAAGGAAATGTTTGAGCTTAATCCTATTACTTCTTCATGTGCTTCTGGTATCTATACACATACTCTTAGGGTAAAAATATTAATTTTGATTTTTTTCATTTTTCAGGTGAAAATTTTGAACAAACTCCATTAAGACGCACATTCAAGTCCAAAGTTCTTGCTCATTATCCTGAAAATGTTGAATGGAATCCTTTTGATCAGGATGCGGTGGGAATGGTTGGTAATTTGCTGTGTTCTTCATTTTCACTGTTTCGCTCACACTCAGTGGTTTGGGGCAGATTATAATACTATTGTTTAGATGCGGCTACAGGAGGCACACATATTTATATAAACTAATTTGCATAAAGGTTTTTTTTCTTTTTCCAGGAATTGGACACTAATGTCTTTATAGAAAATACTTCTGTTATTCTAACTACAGCATAACCTTGAACATGGCTGACTGAGGCTAAACAATAAGAAAATGAGACACATGCCCATATAAGAAAGGTTTCAGAGAGATCAGATATGTGCATCTTAAAGACACTGATATTAACAGTATAATGTTTCTCAATCTCTTAACATCAGAGTGTGTGCCTTTGTCTTTTCTGCCCAGCTGTCCCTCATACAAATGTGTGTATTTGTAATAAGGCTAGTGTGTGGCACAAGATGGCCTATCTGTCACTGTGTCATAAGCTGAAATATATCGACTTATTGATCTAGAGGTGGATTGCTTTAATGTGAAGCTTGAACAACTTAGACTAAATGTATTGGTAGTAAATTTGTCAATTTAAATTTAGATGATGTAGTTTTGAAAAACTGAAGGGGCATGTGGATAAAGAGTGGGAAATCCTCTCTTTTAGCTCACCTCTTATTTCCTCTACATTCTGTTCCCCCATTTGCTTTTTTCCTCATTAGAATTCTGATCTTTGGGGGGTTTGCTTAACCAGGAAAAAAGCTGCTTAAGGACCTCAAGGCAGATAGGTTAATTGGTAGCAGTAGGGTAGGATTCAGAGCTCCTATGTCCTTTTTGGGGTAAAAGCAATTCCTTCCCAATTCAATAAAAATATGGCAGATTTTTGCTTAAATACATATCAATGTAAATCCGTGCTTTCATAATATTAATCTGTCTTCTCATTCATAACATTCTTTTGCAGAAGTTACTGCTGAGATGAAGACTTCCTGTCAATATTTCCATAGTTTCATTTTATTTGCAGAAGAGAAAGCATTGTGAGAACCTAAAAGCTTACTATAAATTCTAGAATTAGGAGTTTTCCTCAAAGATTTATTGTATTTTTATAGGGGCTGAATATGGAGGTTGTTAGTTGCCTTCAAGTCAACTTTGACTTATGATGACCCTGTGAATGAGACATCTCCAAGATCCCTTATCCTCAACCACTGTGCTCAGGTCCCACATGTTCAGGTCCATAGTCATGCAGACAGGCCCAGAAGATGGCACATGGCCATGCCAGTACCAATCTAGGCTGCAGCCATGGTACTTAACCCAGTTGGTGGCAAGCAGTGGCTTTTCACCGCTTCTTTTTGTGCCAGTTCTTCTGGGTTGGGGCAGGCGCGGTGTGGTTTCCAGCCTGTTCAGGGCTTGTGCCGTGTAAACACCACACCCTCAATATGACCCAAAGCCAGCATTTTTGGCCTGCCTGTTCAGGCCCCTATGTAACTGACATATACCATTTGAAGGAAGATTTATAACACATGCAGAAGCTTTTTGGAGCCAATAGACAATGCAATCTGCATGTTTACTCAGAAATAGGGATGGTTACATCAAACAGTGTTTTTAGCTTATCAGAAAATCCCAAATTAAATTAATCATATTAAATAAAATGTGAAATCCCTGTAGAAACCAGCTCTTTTTAACAGATAATAATTTTGCATGAACCCCGTCCAAGAGTTACAACTGTATATTTGCTTCCCTCCTATTCTTAATCTAAGAGCATTTTGTAAGTACTTCTTACAGATCTGTATGACTTTCCAGTCTCTTGGTTTATGCAATAACTTAAAATGTTAAAAACATTTTAAAAAATTGTCCTCCCTGCGGGGTACTCATTTTAACAGATCATTTTGTAAAAATAAAGCATGGTGTTTTGTATCCTAAACTGTACCTCTGTGCACATGACATTGAGGTGATGATTAACAACTCCATCTGAATTTCTGTCATCATTCTGAAATGTACCCTAACTGCCAGGAACAGAATTTTTTGGGTTGGGGGCACAAAATTCTACCAGAGCAAGGGGATAGGAAAATCCTTTTTTGTGAATGTAAACTTCATTTTGCTAATGGGAAAAAAGTTGGATTTTGAGCTTTGTTAGTAACAAAGAGTTACTAAAATATGCAGTATTTTTCTTCTCTCTCTCCACCCCCCCCCCCCCCCAGTTATGTATGCCTAAGGGTCTGTCTTTCAAGACACAAGCTGATGCCAGAGAACCTCAGTTTCATTCATTCATCATTACCCGTGAAGATGGGTCACGGACATTTGGATTTTCTTTGACATTTTATGAGGAAGTTACCAGCAAACAAATCTGTAGTGCAATGCAGACATTGTACCACATGCACAATGCGGAATATGATATTCTTCATACTCCACCCACAAATCATAAAGACAACTGTAGCACTATAGAAGACTGTAATGGATCCTCTGTGTCAAAATTACAGAGATTTAATTCATACGATATTAGTAGAGACACTCTCTATGTCTCCAAGTGCATTTGCCTGATAACGCCAATGTCTTTCATGAAGGCATGTAGGAAAGTGCTTGAGCAACTCCACCAAGCTGTAACATCACCTCAACCACCACCATTACCTTTGGAAAGCTTTATCTACAACATACTCTATGAAGTTCCTCTTCCTCCAGCAGGAAGATCCCTAAAATTTTCCGGAGTTTATGGACCAATTATCTGCCAGAGGCCAAGCACCAATGAATTGCCATTATTTGACTTTCCAGTTAAAGAAGTTTTTGAGCTACTTGGAGTAGAGAACATGGTCCAACTCTTCACTTGTGCCCTCCTAGAATTTCAGATACTGCTTTATTCACAGCGTGAGTATAATATAACCTTTAAAGGTCATGGTCATAATAAATATTATTATTGTCACTGGTACATAAATATTAAATTGTCACTGATACTTTTACACAATTTTAGAAAAAAAGGTAAATATTAAAAAAATTTTGAACCTGCAAAGCACCAAACTAGGTATGTTGAAAGCCTTGTCTGAATGTGACATGGTTAACTGGTGTTCCAGTGACTCTATCCTAGGATTTGTCGTTTGGTGAGGTATTCAGCCTGGTCTGTTAAAGAACTCTGGTGCTTCATCAAACTACAGATCCCAAGATTCTATAGGATAGAAAATGTTGTGAAACTGCTTTATTTCTGTGGTGTGGATACACCCTAAGTTAGAGGACTTGGCTGAAAAGAAAGATAACTGGGTTTGTCCTTATGTCTTAAATTAGTAAAGCTTAAGAATAAGCAACATTTCAGCAAAAAGAAAATAATTCCATTAAAAACAACTGTTTGGTAGATGAGATATAAATAAAAGCAAAATGAAACTTTATGAAAATATAGTTGGGTTCTGCAGCTATCAGCAAAGTAGAAATTATTGTAGGTATATTGTATCCACTAGTTACATCATTCCGTATACCAGCATGAGATTTAGAAGATGGAAACATATCTGTTTTATTATTGATAAAGAAGTGATTCTGGATGTAGAAGTACCTAGTTATTTACTGAGTCTTCCCCCATTAGGGCTAAAGAACAGACCCTGCTTCTCTACTTTTTAAAGGATGGATTATAGACCCCATTCCATCCAGCACTGTCTTTTATCAAGTTAAAAAAAACCTCAAAACACTGAGATTTCATCTTGACTCAAAACTGTTGTGCATGTTACAGTGTGAATATGGTAGTCATCCTCTGTTCATTTTAAAACCTGCAGGAAAGGAAAAGACTCCTGCAAATATCCAGTGAAATGTGAGAGTAATATAAAAGCTCATTGCTACTGGATTATTCATTGCCCCATTCTGAGGCAGAAGAACCATCAATGCTGTCAGAGATACTTTTCTATTCTTCCCTGATTGGCACCCATAGCACCTAACTTTCTTAAATAAATCATGTCTTTGTGTTTTCTGGAAGCAGCTGATTCCCTAGTAAACAGAACCAGATGTTCTCAGAGACCAAACATCAAGATGTTGCTGCTATCAAAAAGCAAGATGTTATAGCTATTAAGAATAAACTCTCTGTGTGTGCGAGACCTTCTATTTACACACACACACACGCACACACACACACCCCTGTCAATATCTGAATCCTGTTTGTGCAAATATGATGGCTTAAGTCCCCTGGAAGTGCCAGATCCTGTCTGGTCTTAGAAGCTAAGAAGGTGCTTGGATGAGGAACTGCCAAGGAATACTAGGTGTTGTAGACCCCTAATTCAGAAGAAGGGAATGGCAAACAACTTCTGAGTATTCCTTGCCCAAGAAAACCTTATGGGGTCACCATAAGTCAACAGGCAATTTGAAAGCACCCACATACTGTAATGGAGTAGAACAGATTACCATGAGTGCTTTGGCTCCTTTAAAGGCAGAGATGCCCGCAGCAGGGCTATCCTGGCTGGTTGCCTGGCAGCATCTCAGGGCCTCAGGTGTAGCTGCTGAGGAAAGAAGCCAGGGAATATATAAACCTCAGGGGCAGCTAATGAGGGATGGGGATCCCGAGGAAGCAGAGAGGGTGTGGAAGGGCCTTTGCAACAGAAGAACCTTCTTCTGCAACTAAGGCAGCTCTAACTGGAGCGTGAGAAGTGTCTGCATGGTGGGGGCTGGGAAACCAGCAGCCTGGCCAAGGCCAAAAGAAGCCTGTCAGCCCTTCTCTCTATGACTGAGAGGAGGCCCTGCAATTACACCCAAGAGAAGGGGAGCAGAGTTAGCTTGGTTATCCAGGGCTTGGGTAAATAAATTCCCTTGCCCCAAAGACCCAGGTAAAACAGAACAGGAGGCATATTGGCAGGATGGCTTGTCACCAGGCCAGTACTACTCTTGTGCCTGATCTCAACAGGGCCTCAATTCACAGGCCCAGCCCTACCAAGTTCTTCTGCCTGGCTCCCCTACTTAACCAAAGAGGTTGGTTCTGCCATATCTTGGGGCTTCAGATCCTAGAACCGTGGACCTACTGGGACCAGGAGTGACACCCAGGGGACCAGCACCAAGAGTAGTGGTAAGAGATTGCAAAAACTTACTGGATCTTGGAGCCAGAACTAAGAATGACCTACTGGCAAGAGGAGAGGATTTCAGAGCCATCTCCCTATGCCCAGTACCAAGACCTGGCAGCCTTGCCATCTTCCAGTGTCCTCTCCAAGACAGCTAACCTTGGATCCAGCAGGAGCAATCCAGGTAACCAGGAAGGTCTCCACTGGGAGCCTGTAGCTCTACCACTAAGTACAGAATGTGCTGGGCTCAAAGATGTTGAACCCAGCTACCCTTGTGGTGTTAACAAAAGTCAATAAGGGTAGCCTCATGCGAAATGAGCTGGTTTACGCTTGGGGGCAATTGCAGTGGGCACAGCCTTGGGCAGGGGACACCTCTTTCCACACACACACACACACACAGAGTGTAAATATGACATTGATTTACTTTTCACATTGAATAATGATCGCCAAGGTGTGCTAGATAGGAGATAGCCAGCTGTGTTACATGTATGTACACTGAGTTTTAAGCATACATTTGTGTAATGGATTTATTCATTTTTCTAGATTCTGGAGTGTAATAATTTTGAACTGAAATTGCATCACTCACCTCTGCTTCACAACCTCATATTGGGGGTGAATGCACAAATATCTGGGGGCGGGGGGGGGGGGCGGGTGTCTGTTCCTCCTGATGTGCTCCTGCAGGGACTGTATGTGGGTCACCGGAGTTTGAAAAAAAGAAAGAAATGGCCCTCAAGTTACAGTGTTAGAAACCTGTGTCAGCTTCATCGAACATTTTTTTCTTCATATAAATAGTTCCTCCACAAGTGATTGGAAGAGGCAACATCTCTATGTGTTCCCAATTCACTTGTATGGAGGCTACTACAGTATTAAATTTCAAGTGGCCCAAATGTTAAGTCTTCTAGATTTTAAATTGAAGTATAAAAGGGATAATATTGTCTTGTAGGTGGTGAAGATAATTATATTTCTTGTTATACATGTTAGCTAAAGTATAGTTAACTAAAGTGGTGACACACTCAGACATGGAAACCCACTGGATGACCTTGGGCAAGTCACACTCTCTTAGCCTCAGAGGAAGGCAGAAGGCAAACCCAGTTTGAACAAATCTTGCCAAGAAAACTCCATGATAGGTTCACCTTAAGGTTGCCATAGAACAGAAATGACTTGAAGGCAGAAAAGACAACAACAATGACATAGTGACCTATAAGGAGAAGAATTTATGTCCACAACTGTGCTAGTAAAAGTACAAATCCCACAGGGATTCATCATCATCTCTCAAGATGCTGGAGCTAGTATCACTACCATCTTCTTGGGCTATTTGTTTATTCCACATAGCCACATTTCTTTTTGGAGACTACAGAAGAACCCCAGATATTAGGAAAAGCAGTGGCCCTTCTTGATTTGCACATTTATTATTTCAGACCCATATCAACAGCAGGAGAAATGTATTCCAAGTCTGTTGACTAAAATGATGAGCATGCCTTTTACTTAATGATGTCATTACCAAATTTTGCATGACTTTTATTTATCACTTGCACTGTGTCAGCTGCATTGCAACCATCCCACTTCCAGTCTACTGTACATCAGTATATATTTCTTATTGCATGAGTGACAATGATACACTTTCCCAGAGACAAATGGATGCTGGCCTAGGTGTTGTATTACAGTTATTAATATAACATAAAATATTCTACAATAATCCACATGTGGAATGTTAAGCTAATTAGACTGAAGCTGTAAATGTTAATAGAGATCTTTATACATATAGTTCAGTTTTTTCTCCAAAAATATTCAGTTTAATTTTATAAATTGTTGTGTTTAAATTTGTAGACAAATTATTCGTCAATAAACTGAGCAGAAAAAGCTGATCTGTTTGTTACAGGTTCCGTATGTTTCTCCCTACTCTCTTTCTTCAGATTGATGTAAGCACCTCATCAAAATAAAAGTTTGCATGTGGCCTGTTCATGTTTTAATTCCCTCCTCCACAAGGGATAAAAGTATCTTAAGGCCTGTGAATTTATTGTTTTTTTCCAGGTCAGTTAAACCCTATGAACAGTTGGTGATTATCTGAAGTAAGAACTTTCCCTGAGATCTTTTCCACTGTATTGTCTGTAGATTTTTAAAATACCACTTCAGGAAAAAAATGATGTCTGTCTAAATAAATTGCTTGTGTACTCTGGTAGAATGATTCAATAAACTATTGAGGGAGTGCTAAATAAAAACAAAGGGCACAAACTTATTCTGCTGAAGACTGAATAGAGCCCTCTTTTATCTCTTCCCTGTACAGTACTTGCAACTTGTGGGGCTAAGGAAGAATGAGGCATTCATGCGTACTTCACACATCCCCTTCATGTTCACTTAGTTCAAGTCACTCTTATTATAAAACCTTTTGCTCTCAATATGGCATTTTGTACAAAGAAAAATATATTGCTTTGCTTTTACTCTCCAGAGATATATTCTCAGCAGCTGTCCTCTATATTGCACATTGTAAGGCTTCGAAACCTCACCCTTCCAGATGTTTTTGAACTGTGATTCCTATCAGCCTTAGACAGCCTGGCCTATAATGAGGCATAATGGGAGCAGTAGCTTAACACCACGTGGGCAGTTTAATGCTTTATGTTAGTTGTCCTTTACTTTATGAATAATGTCTAGTTTCATATTGGTTGCATTATTGTGATGGTTTTTAAAAACTTTTAATTCCCTTTCTATGATAACTGATTTCCTGTTTTTTTCCAGATTACCAGAGACTGATGACTGTAGCTGAGACAATCACAGCACTGATGTTTCCATTCCAGTGGCAGCATGTATATGTTCCCATCCTTCCAGCCTCTCTCCTGCATTTTCTAGATGCTCCTGTTCCTTATTTGATGGGCTTGCACTCTAATGGCCTAGATGACCGATCTAAGTTAGAGCTCCCTCAAGAGGTTAGTATGACGTTGCACTGTTCTTTTTAAAAAAACTTACAAAAGCGAGAAGTTTAAATTAAGATGCTTTGAAGCAAGGCTTTTGCCTGTATCAAAGAATTTTTGCACCATGTATTCAGTCTTTCCTCCATAACAGATTTTTTGTTGTTGTAGTAGCAAAATGTAATAACTGCATACTTCTTCTACATTAGTAGCACTAGAAACTTACGTATGAAATACCTACAGTTTTAGATATCCTCTTGTTATATAAAGAAATTTTGTACAATTCTGGATTTTGTCTGGGAAGAAATAGTTCCAAGAATGTATACCAAATAGCCTATACTATTTTCAGTCTATAACTATAAATTGGTCTATAACCTAAATTGGTTTGAATACACTCAGATTAAATCAAAATTTAAAGAAGATAATAGGTATAAAGGGATAGAAACTACAATAAACAACCTTGATGACCTGTGGTGAAAAACAGATAAGAAGAAGATTTCAAAATTCTATAAGATATTAATAAACAGAGAATTAGAAAAAGAAACAATAAAATAAAATATGATACGATGGGCTCAAGATATAGGGCATCAGATATCTTATGAAGAATGGCAAAAATCATGGTATAAAACAAATAAGTTCACAATGTCTCAAATAAAAATATGCCTTTCTAGAACAGATGAGCACACACTCAGAAAGGAGAGATGTAGTAGTGATGGGGGACTTCAACTATCCTGATATTTGCTGGAAGTCAAATTCAGCCAAATCCTCAAGGTCTAGCAAATTCCTCACTTGCCTGGAAGACAATTTCATTGTCCAAAAGGTGGAAGAAGCAACAAGGGGATCAGCCATCTTAGATCTTATCTTAACCAACAGGGAAGACCTAGTTGATAGGGTGCAAGTGGTCGGATCCTTAGGTGGAAGTGACCATGTCCTCCTGGAGTTTGATATACAGTGGAAAGATGAAGCTAGGCATAGTCAGACACGAATTCTAGACTTTAGGAGAGCTGATTTCAATAAACTTAGAGAAATACTGGGGGTGATCCCATGGTCAAGAATACTAAAAGAGAAGGGAGTTCAAGATGGATGGGAGTTCCTCAAAAGGGAGATACTGAAAGCACAATCTCAGACAGTTCCAATGAGGAAGAAAAATGGGAGATGTCTCAAGAAACCGGTATGGATGACTAAGGAACTTATAACTGAGCTAAGTTTTAAACGGAACATGTATAAAAAATGGAAAAATGGGGAAATCACCAAAGAGGAATTCAAACAAATAGCCAGCACATGTAGGGATAAAGTCAGAAAAGCTAAAGCGCAAAATGAACTCAGGCTTGCTAGAGAGGTTAAGAACAATAAAAAGGGCTTTTTTGGATATGTCCGCAGCAAAAGGAAGAAGGAAATGGTAGGACCACTGCGTGCAGAAGATGGCAAAATACTAACAGGGAACAAAGAAAAGGCAGAATTACTCAACACCTTCTTTGCTTCAGTCTTCTCAGAAAAGGCAAAAAGTGCTCAACCTGAGGACAGTGAAGAAGGGGACAGACTGGGGGAATTTGAGCACAGAATAAGTAAAGAGACAGTACAGGAATACCTGGTTAATCTAAATGAATACAAATCTCCAGGACCAGATGAATTACATCCAAGGGTATTAAAAGAACTGGCAAAGGTAATATCGGAGCCATTGGCAATAATCTTTGAGAACTCCTGGAGAACAGGAGAAGTCCCAGCAGACTGGAGGAGGGCAAACATTGTCCCCATCTTCAAAAAGGGAAAAAAAGAGGATCCCAGCAATTATCGTCCAGTTAGTCTGACATCAATACCAGGAAAGATTCTAGAGCAGATCATTAAGCAGAGAGTCTGCGAACATTTAGAAGCCAATGCCATAATCACAAAAAGCCAACATGGGTTTCAGAAAAAGAAGTCATGCCAAACAAACCTGATCTCTTTTTTTGATAAAATTACCAGCTTGGTGGATGAAGGGAATGCTGTGGATATAGTTTACCTCGATTTCAGTAAGGCCTTTGACAAGGTTCCCCATGACATTCTTGCAAACAAGCTTGAAAAATGTGGGATAGACAAGTTAACTGTTACATGGATTTGTAATTGGTTGAGTGGCCGAACTCAAAGGGTGCTCAACAATGGCTCCTTTTCATCCTGGAGAGAAGTGACCAGTGGGGTCCCACAGGGCTCTGTCCTGGGCCCAGTGCTGTTCAACATCTTTATTAATGATTTGGATGACAGAATTGGGGGCATACTTATCAAATTTGCAGATGACACTAAACTAGGAGGAGTAGCTAATACCCCAGAGGACAGGATCAAAATTCAAAATGACCTGAATATACTAGAAAGCTGGGCCAATGCTAACAAGATGAAATTCAACACAGAGAAATGTAAGGTTCTGCACTTAGGGAGGAAAAATGAAATGCACAGATATAAAATGGGGGACACCTGGCTGAATGAGACCACATGTGAAAGGGATCTAGGAGTCCAAGTAGACCATAAGCTGAACATGAGTCAACAGTGCGATGCAGCAGCTAAAAAGGCCAATGCAATTTTAGGCTGCATCAATAGAAGTATAGTGTCTAGGTCAAGGGAAGTAATGGTGCCACTCTATTCTGCTTTGGTCAGGCCCCACCTGGAATACTGTGTCCAGTTCTGGGCACCACAATTCAAAAAGGATGTGGAGAAACTGGAGCGGGTCCAAAGGAGGGCAACTAAGATGGTGAAGGGTCTGGAAACCATGCCCTATGAAGAACGCCTTAGGGAACTGGGGATGTTTAGCCTGGAGAAGAGAAGGTTAAGAGGTGATATGATAGCCTTGTTTAAATATTTGAAGGGATGTCATATTGAGGAGGGAGCAAGCTTGTTTTCTGCTGCTGTAGAGATTAGAACGCGGAACAATGGATATAAATTGCAGGAAAAGAGATTCCACCTCAACATTAGGAAGAACTTCCTGACAGTAAGGGCTGTTCGACAGTGGAACACACTCCCTCGGAGCGTAGTGGAGTCTCCTTCCTTGGAGGTCTTTAAGCAGAGGCTGGATGGCCATCTGTCGGGGATGCTTTGATTTGGAGGTCCTGCATGGCAGGGGGTTGGACTGGATGGCCCTTGTGGTCTCTTCCAACTCAATGATTCTATGATTCTATGATTCTATGATTCTATGAAAACCATATGAAAATAATTAACAGATGGTATTTTACATCTTTAAAACTTAAGAAAATATATAAAAAACCTGATATAAAGTGTTGGTGCTGCAAAAAAGGGCAAGGCTCATTATACCACATGTGGACTTGCGATAAAATTCAAAAATTGTGGAGCCAAATGCATTCAATAATACAAAAAATGCTCAAGATACAATTTCATATGTCACCAGAATTTTATTTACTAAATATTACAACAACAATCAATAATGAAATAGAAACTAAATATTGGAAGGTATTATTATACATGGTAACTGCAGCAAGGTTGGTGCTAGCAAAACACTGGAAAAGTAATGAACCCCCTTTGGTAGAAGAATGGGTATTCAAACCGAAAAAGAAATGGACAAACTTATGATCTTGATAAACACCAGATCTAAGGACAAATGGAATGAAGAATGGTCCCCCATAGTTAAATTTTGATATTGAAAATAAGCTAATAACTTAAATTCCCAGTATAGCTATAATAGGATTTTGAAAATTGTTTAATACTTGTTTATATATACATGTGTTTTCTTTTTTCCCCTCTTTTCTTTTTACGAATGTATCGTAGTATATATCGTATATTGTGTATATAACTACTGTTGTATGTAGGTATGATATGAATCAATAATTTTTTTTAAAAAAAAACTATAGCTGTAGTTTTTATAATTGTTTCATAAATTCTCAGATCCTTTTTGCCAAATATGAAGCGCAGTTTAAGTGAACCAGTTGCTATTCTGGTTGTAACTAAAGTTTTAGTCTACCAGAGTCAGCATGCACAAATGGAATTCTCAAGCAGAATTGAGATGAAGGGAGGTGTTTTTGTCCCTTCTTCACACCTTCTTCAATCCCTAGCATCACTTTCTTCAATGTTCCAGAGGCTTCCTCAGCCCTCATGAGCTCCACTGAAATTAAAACCTGCTAATGGAAAAAAGGTCTTCTGTCCATGGAAGGATTTTCCTGGGTTCAGCATGGTTTTGTTTCTGTAATAAGTTAAATGATGTATTACTTTCAAAAACTAACTTTCTAAGTTCTAAAATATAACCTCAGTAGGAATGGTGAAGTGTATTTGCAAAAATGGAACAGATCCAGGAAATTCCTCTGTGTGTGTGTGTATAAAAATATAGTTTGAAGTCACACTATGTGGACAAATTTCTTAAAATAACTTCTAATTTTTATATGAAATGGTAATGAGCAAAAGTCTCTGTGATGCCATAATCATTTTAAAATGATTCTTTCATTATATGTAATATTTAAATAATCACTGAAGTAATTGAGAACAAAATAGTTTGCACATATTTGGGGGGGGGGGGAAGATTTGTAAAATGTTAACCAACAGGAGACGGCTACTAGTGCATGTTTTTTACTCCCTTTTTTGAGAATGAAGGAGAAGTACATTGATTATGTGCCACCATCCTTTAAAACAGGTTCCTTTACATTTTTGCTCATTTGTCTTTCTCATTTTAATGTTTCTTCCTGTCTTTTGAATTACTGTTTTAAACAAGCTGTAACAATCTTAACTGATTTTGGTTGCATAAGGGCTTTTGCTTGAGATTTGTGTACCCTCATCCCCCCCCCCCCCCAGGTAATGGTTGCATTGATTGAGAGCCATCAGTGCTTAACTGTCTTGTCCACATCCACTGAATGGCGACCCTGGCTCAGACTGGTATACCTCCTATGTGCTGCCTTCAGAGAGGCTAGAAAACACATCTGGATTTCAAAGAAAGCTACACCCCTCTAGTCTGCCTTAGATTGGTTAGGAGAAGAGTTTTAGCTTCCATGTCATAGTCCCCTTTTATTTTGAGAAATAGATTGCATTTGAGTATAGATTGTTCTTTTGATTTCTGCTGTTATCTTTTCAATAAAGAAATAGTTGATTTGGTTGCAAAATCAGCCTGTTCTTCTACCTAATTTTTTCTTGGTGCCACTTTGGTTAATTGCCTAGAAGAGCTGCCTCCCCCCCCAAAAAAAAAACAGTGCACTGCTCTTAACATTTGGGATAAAGGTGTGTTCTTGCTTTTAAATCAAACCTGTGAATGCGATTTACATTTAATGTCAAAAATATATGATATTTGTAATTCTTTGAATTGCTTTTTACAGTATAGAATTATTTTTGAGAAAATGAACAATTATTTCATTTATTTGTGAAAAGCACTCTGTTTTTCTACCTAAATTGCCAGTAGAACTGAAAAGAAAGGAACATTTGTGCTTAGCTTAATCTAGTGCCATAGTGGTGAACCTATGGCATGCATGCCAGAGTTGGCATGCAAAGCCATTTTTCATGGCACGTGTAGAGTGGGGAAGAGGAGGGGCAGTCTCTGGAGAGGCAGCTGAAAGCCCAGGAGGGGGGAGGAGGAGGAACACAAACATGCCTATTCCTCCTCTTCCTGGCTGTTCCAGGCCTTCAGCTATCTCTAGAGAGGTAGCTGAAAGCCTGGAGGGTGGGGAAAGAGGAGGAAGAGGTGTGCACTTGTTCCTCCTCTTTCCCCTTTGCGCCCCAGGCCTTCAGCTATCTCTGGAGAGGCAGCTGAAAGCCTAGGGGGTGGGGAAAGAGGAGGAAGAGGTGTGCACTTGTTCCTCCTCTTTCCCCCTTGCCTCCCCAGGCCTTCAGCTATCTCTGGAGAGGCATCTGAAGGCCCAGAAGGACCGGCGGGGGGGGGGGGGGGGGGGAGAGAAGTCCTGCCCTGGTGGTCCTGCCCCAGAAATCCTATGTGGTTTTCACCCCCTCCCCCCAAAGTCCCAGCACCAGGTAACACCTTGTGCCAGATTCTAGTGTAATAACATTATAACAGTAGTGCTTGATAGATTTTACCATGGAGTCAAGAAAATATATGAGAAGCAGTTTCTTAAATCAGTGGCAATTGCTGCTATGTAAGTGTGCATAGGATTGTAGCTTTAATCTTCTCCAGTCAGACTTTTGTTTTTCATTTCATATCTCTGGTTCTGATTTTCCATTTTATTATATAAGTCGTCAAATAATTATTGCACCTAAATTTTCTATGCAAAATAAAACAGTGCAGTTATACTACACATATAATGTGTGCAGAAATCCTACTTTTGCTCTCATGGTTATTCTTATTTCTCTCTTAAATTTCTTTCTGTTCAGGCAAATTTGTGCTTTGTCGATATAGACAACCACTACGTTGAGTTACCAGAAGACTTGCCACAGTTTCCAAATAAACTTGAATTCATTCAGGAGGTTTCTGAAGTCCTTATGGCTTTTGGGATTTCACCTGAGGGAAACTTACATTGCAATGAAATTGCCTCCAAAATTAAAAGTCTCAGGACATGTGACATAGTCTCTGATAAGAGAAATGGGAATATAGGAGGACCAACTTTAAATTCTTACGAATTATTGAAAGAAAATGAAACCATAGCAAGACTTCAAGCACTTGTGAAAAGAACAGGTGTGAGTCTTGAAAAGGTAAGTTCTACCATGCTAATGAAATTGTTATAACAGCACATAACTGAGATGGGATTATTTGGGGATTTTAGCTTCAATTGTTATTTCTACAAAAAAATTAATCTACAAAATTCCTACAAAATTTTTATAGGTGCTGTCCTGTGCAATTTGGGTAAAGTTTTGCTTGGCATTTGCTTGATACAGAGGTATAGAATATGTTTCACTAATTATCCAGCACATTATCAATGTGCTTTTACATGCATAGTCGGTCTTTGTTTCTCTAGCTTTTGGTTTAATTTGTAGGGGCTCAAGTTACTGTTGATGAAGTTGTGACATTGAAGATGTAAAGGTAAAAGATAAAGCTATTCCTCTTTGGCAAGGTTGTCAAATCGTCTGAGTGTAGAGGGTAGTGTTCATTTATTATTATTAGGCTATATTTATATAGTGCTGTAAATTTACACAGCACTGTACATACAGTCAATTGAAATAGACAGTTCCCTGCCCTCAGGCTCACAATCTAAAAAGACAAGAGACAGAAGGAGAAGGCAAAGGTGGTGGGGAAAGGGACCAAGTCCAGTGGATATTCTCTCCCTCTGAGGCCTGGACCATGGGAGATGGACTGGAGGGACAGCCCTACTGCTTACACTGGCTAGGCCTGATGGCATTGGGCCTACCTTTACACTCCCTCCGAGGCCAGACAATGGCAGATGGCATGGAGGAAGGGCCTTCTTCTTTAGGCTAGGTATTTTATTATTTCATTTCTGTTTCTGTGCCGAGGGAGCCAGTGTTGTCAGGGACCGCATGGAACTCTGTTACCTTCCCACCAAAGTGTTACCTATTTATTTACTTGCACTTTTTACATGCTTTCACTAGCTGGGACAAGTAGCGGGAGCTCACTTCATCATGCAGCACTTGGGTCAGAACTTGCTGACTTGCTGACCTTGCAACTATCAGAGTCTGCATCTTAACTGCTGAGCCACTGTGTCCCAACATTGAATGTGGTTTGAAAAGGTTCATCCTTTTTATTATAACAGCACACTTTAGATACAATGCCAGAAATGTTCCACATCTTTAATTCTCAGTTCTTCAAAGTTTTACATTTGAAATTTTGTACAGAGTAATAGTAATAGTAATAAAGAGGAGTAGTAGTAAACTTTTTCTTGATATGCTGGCAAACAGCATTTTTCTCTTTCTCTTTTGATAGTTGAAAAAATGAAGCCACAAGAATTGTAAAGTTTTTAAATGGTTTTATTTGTGAGCTGCCTTGGGTCCCTTTCTGGCAGCATAGAAATGAAATAAATAAGTAAATAAATAACAGCCAGAAGATAGGACGTTGTATGATCTTGAATTCAGTTATTCTAAAAAACATTGAACAAACGCTATTTTTGTATAAAATAATATAATAATAATAATAATAATAATAATAATAAAAAATTTTATTTATACCCCACTCTTCAGCCAAAGCTATCAGAGCGGCTTACAATTTGTTAATTAGACAATTAACTCCCCTCAAGATGGTGGTTGAAGGGAGGGCTCTTCTTGCTTCCAGCAGGAGGTGGCCTGCATCTCTCTCCCCTCAAGATGGTGGTTGAAGGGAGGGCTCTTCTTGCTTCCAGCAGGAGGTGGCCTGCATCTCTCTCCCCTCAAGATGGTGGTTGAAGGGAGGGCTCTTCTTGCTTCCAGCAGGAGGTGGCCTGCATCTCTCTCCCCTCAAGATGGTAGTTGAAGGGAGGGCTCTTTTTGCTTCCAGCAGGAGGTGGCCTGCATCTCTCTCCCCTCAAGATGGTGGTTGAAGGGAGGGCTCTTCTTGCTTCCAGCAGGAGGTGGCCTGCATCTCTCTCCCCTCAAGATGGTAGTTGAAGGGAGGGCTCTTCTTGCTTCCAGCAGGAGGTGGCCTGCATCTCTCTCCCCTCAAGATGGTAGTTGAAGGGAGGGCTCTTCTTGCTTCCAGCAGGAGGTGGCCTGCATCTCTCTCCCCTCAAGATGGTAGTTGAAGGGAGGGCTCTTCTTGCTTGCAGCAGGAGGTGGCCTGCATCTCTCTCCCCTCAAGATGGTGGTTGAAGGGAGGGCTCTTCTTGCTTGCAGCAGGAGGTGGCCTGCATCTCTCTCCCCTCAAGATGGTAGTTGAAGGGAGGGCTCTTCTTGCTTCCAGCAGAAGGTGGCCTGCATCTCTCTCCCCTCAAGATGGTGGTTGAAGGGAGGGCTCTTCTTGCTTGCAGCAGGAGGTGGCCTGCATCTCTCTCCCCTCAAGATGGTAGTTGAAGGGAGGGCTCTTCTTGCTTGCAGCAGGAGGTGGCCTGCATCTCTCTCCCCTCAAGATGGTAGTTGAAGGGAGGGCTCTTCTTGCTTCCAGCAGGAGGTGGCCTGCATCTCTCTCCCCTCAAGATGGTAGTTGAAGGGAGGGCTCTTCTTGCTTCCAGCAGGAGGTGGCCTGCATCTCTCTCCCCTCAAGATGGTGGTTGAAGGGAGGGCTCTTCTTGCTTCCAGCAGGAGGTGGCCTGCATCTCTCTCCCCTCAAGATGGTGGTTAAAGGGAGGGCTCTTCTTGCTTGCAGCAGGAGGTGGCCTGCATCTCTCTCCCCTCAAGATGGTGGTTAAAGGGAGGGCTATGTTAAAAATATCAGCAGAATCACTTTGTGGAGTTAGATCCAGTACTTTACAGACCACCAGTAGCTGCCCAGCCCCTTGGATTCAATCTACCAGTAAATTTATTTTCAATAAGGCTTTCATAGGAGACTCTTTTTTTGTGTATTTTTCCTAGCAAAAGCCATCTTCCACCTCCATTGTTTCAGGTTTAGAGTTTAGCTATGGATTTTCAGGGCCGTGCCTAGGGCGGGGCAGGCGGGGCAATGCCCCGGGGCCCCCAGCTGAGGGGGGCCCCCAGCTGCCGTCCTCATAAATGTCCTCCTCTTCTTCTTAGTCGTCAGTCCCTGCCTGGCTGCAGCTTGCCTTCCCCCTCAGAGAGGATAGTTATGAAGTCTGATCTTCCTAAGCTTTACTAGTTACCTAAGAAGTTACAACATTTGTGTTTTTAAAATAGATGTTTCTTAAGCATAAATGACTAATCCATTTGTTAGTCTTTCATTTACAGTAGACCTGTTGGATCATTGGGACTTAGATAGCATTGACTTAACAAATCCCATTCATTTAATGGGTCTCTCGAGCTGGGACTAAAAGTTTGATTTAGCATTACATTGTGTTGTGTTTTGTTTTGAGTTTGTTAGAGTGAGATTTACTCTACTGTACGTTGACCCCATGTATAAGTTGAGGGCAGGTTTTGGGGCCAAAATTAATGGATTTTGATATAACCTGTGGATAAACAATACCAATAGCAAATACATTTCTATCCTACTTATCAGTGAACTAAGCACTCCCTAAGCAGTATACAATGTATAAGCTAATTGCCCCCAACAAGCTGGGTACTCATTTTAGTGACTTACGGAAGGATGCAAGGCTGAGTGGACCTTGGAGCCCCTGGGATCGAACTCACAACCTCTGGCTGTGAATGGCTGCAGTACAGGCATTTAACGACTTCACCCCCAGGACTCAAGGGTAAAACATAGGTGGAATGTAACAAAGGATTTAGAGCAGTGGTCCCCCAAACTGTGCCCTTTAAGAGATTTTGGGCTTCAGTTCCCAGACTCCCAGACTATGGGCCAACATGGCTGAGGCTTCTGGTTGTCCAAAATTAAAGGAAACAGTTTGGGGACCACTGATGCAGAGGATGAAAGAAAGGAAAATTATGCCAAAGCACACTGCTGTTTTCCCACCCAGACATTTAAAAAGGGCAAAAGTGGTGCTGTGGCAGAGAGAGCAGTGGTGGTCGTTGCTACTTTTAGGGTCTCCAGGATTGACTAAGCTCTCGCCTTTTGCCACGCTACTTAGAAAAGGGGATGGTTCCCATTTTGATAAAAGTTAAGGTAAAGTACTTTTACCCATGGATGTGTTGACCCAAGTTTTTTGGTGTTATTTTTTTTTACTAAAATTTCTAGACTTATACATAAATATATACAGTACATGCTTCACTTGTTTGTAAAACTAGACACATATTTTATTCAGTGCCACTCAGTGCCTGAGGAGTACAAGACGTTTGGCTTTTTTGGCTGCTGCTGTCCCTCATAGGGTTACCAGGCACCCCTCAAAGAGATCCTCTGATTGGCTCCCTGAATTCATCAAAGCGCCTCTTGTGGGTGGGGTTTACAGGGGCCACCATTTTGTGGGTGGGATTTCACCATTTTGTGGGTGGGGTCTCCATGGTGGCTGCCATTTTGTGGGCAGGGTTTACAGGGAACTGCCATTTTGTGGGTGGGTTTTTGCCATTTTGTGGGCGGGATTTACAAGGGGGTCACCATTTTGTGTGCGGGGACAGAAAGAAGGCTAATTCCTCAGGAAATTACTTAAAAATTATTTTACTCTAAAGGCATTTTTTTTACACTGAATAGAGTAATTACTCAACAGTTTGGCAACACAATATAATTCCAGCAATTTTATGTTATTTAATTGGCCAAAATCTCAGACAGTCTTGAGCTATCAGAAGTCAAATGAAGGATTATTATGTGAGCATCTTTTTTCTCATAGGTTGAAGTTCGGGAAGAGACAAGTAACAAGAAGGATCTCAAAGTACAATGTGATGAAGAAGAGTTCAAAGTTTACCAGCTCAATATTCAAATACGAGAAGTTTTTGCTAATCGTTTCACACAGATGTTTGCAGATTACGAAGTATTTGTTATTCAGCCCAGCCAAGACAAAGAGTCATGGTTTACCAATAGGGAGCAGATGCAGAACTTTGATAAAGTGAGTGTCAAAGTGGGGACTATGGAAGTGAGGGAAATCTTCATGGATGAAGGGAAGGAGATTGCATGAAAGTTCATGGTAAATTTCCAGTCTTCCAAACAATGATTTGGAAGATTAGGAACATGTAGGTTCTATTGAGGTGCGGAAAGATTGTTGACTTGTGGCTTAGCCCTAAACAGTTAAAAGCTATTATGATCAATGTGGTAGGTTTTCAGAAAAATACAGTATGGTCTAATCCTTGGAATATTTAACAGAAGGTGTGAATCAGAGATTACAAAAACAACAGGTTAAAATAAGTTAATTTGGTGAACTAAAATAGTAAAATATTGAAGCCCCTCTAGTTTCAAGCAATTTGAAAGGATGAACTTTAGCTCAGAGGCAGAATACTTGCTTTGGGTTTGTCTCTGACATGGCCAGATATAACTGAGAAAAGGATAGCTGGAATGACACTGTTAACAAAAGCCTTTCCCAATTTGAGACCTTCCAGATGTTTTGGATTTTTACTCCCATGGGTCTTCTATTGGCAAGATTCCTGGTGCTCATGAGAGTTAAAATCCAAAATGTCTGGTAGGCACAGATAGGGGAAAGTCTAGTGTCAAAAGTTCTGAGCTATAAGAACTATTGGTAGTAGTCCAATTCAGTTTAAGGAATATTCCCACATTCCTAATTTGGCATAGTGCTAATGAATTCTGTGAGGAAAAATGAAGAAAAAGGTTCAGCTGGATTGTTATTGTTAGTAGCTAACAAAGTTTGTAAGCAAAAAGCTATAGTTGTTGCAAATATTTACATTTTCACCTTGTTTGGAGATTTCATCATCTTCCCACGTCTTCAGCATCCTAAAAAATGATAGGTATCTAGGGATTGGTTATAAGGAATTTCATGGTGCAGAGACTATACTAGGCAGCATGCTGTGTTGCATGCCTTTTTTGGGGGGGTAAATATGTTTGTAAGGCTTTTGGTTCTAAGCTTATTCTAAACTTAACATAGTAGTTCTGATAGCCTACTGTAACAATTTCCTTTACCTTTCTTTTTTTTCCGTTTGCAAATAACTGATATGAAGATTTACTTGGTGAAAAATCTGTATGGCTTATATGTATCTATTTCAATATGGAGTATACATTAAAATAAATAAGAAAATAAACTAAAAATATCTAACAATATAAAATAGTTGGAATTATTGCTTGGAAAACTGAAAACCATCTTTTTTTAAAATAAAAAAGTCAATGTGGGCTGGTTTAAACACCATTTCTTTTAATTTATTAGGCATCATTCTTGTCTGACCAGCCTGAACCTTATTTGCCTTTCCTCTCAAGATTTTTGGAGACACAAATGTTTGCTTCTTTTATTGACAACAAGATCATGTGCCATGATGATGATGATAAAGACCCTATTTTGAGAGTGTTTGATTCTAGAGTGGATAAAATTAGACTGTTAAATGTTCGAACACCAACTTTGCGGACATCCATGTATCAAAAGTGCACTACCATTGATGAAGCTGGTAAGGATTGTCAGTTATCTTTAAACGGGCTGTAATTTGTCTACCAAATTGTATTTTTAAAAGAAGAATAATAAAAAACAACACTATTTAAGAGACTGGAGTTCAGATGCTTTACTGTTATTGCAGAGGGTGGAGCTGGACAAAGGGACATCAGCATACTAAATGGACTAATAGGCATCAGTATATTAATATATACTGAGCAGAAGATATATTTGTAACTATAGTTTCTCATCTTTTGTTTTATATGCTCTGATTTCCTATTCTTCTTGGATTTTAAACTTAATGTAAGACCACACTATATGAAAAACATATGTGTTAAAATGTATGTGTATGTAATGGTTTTATTTTTCTTCAGAGAAAGCTATTGAGTTAAGGCTGGCAAAAATAGATCATACTGCAATCCACCCTCACCTGCTAGATATGAAGATTGGACAAGGAAAATATGAACCTGGATTTTTCCCCAAGCTTCAGTCTGATGTACTTTCCACTGGGCCAACAAGCAATAAGTGAGTATGATGTGTTTAGAAGATTACTAGAAATATGGAACTAGGTAATTTTGGAATCATTTAGGTTTTTAAGTTTTGTTGGGAGCTGCAGCTACTGGTATGAGAAATCATTGCTGTGTCTGAAGAGGACAATTTAGATAGTATTAACTCTCACTTGCTTTTAATATCATATGGCAGCAGTCCTGCCATCTACATGCAACCTTACAGACAATCTGTTACCCATACCAGAGCTAGTTTTTAAAGCTTCAAACTATATATGGCTTTTAAATGAGAAATGTGAGCATTACTTTTTCCTTGTAATTATTCGTTCACCTTCTGCAACAAAGGAACATCTATCCCTGTAGTTTTACATTTTTCTGGCAAAAATCATGCTGAACAGATTATGATCTAGTATATGCTTTTCTTTAATTTGCATGTTGTATCATTTTTGATGTTCCATATTAGTACTGCCTCCTTTGGTTATAGTCCAGGATAAATATGTATGCTTTTATGTCAGTTTCTGAGCAAGTATATGTAAGAATATTTGATTTTCTAGATGGACCAAACGAAATGCACCTGCACAATGGAGGCGGAAAGATAGACAGAAACAGCACACAGAGCATCTTCGTCTTGACAATGATCAGAGAGAGGTGAAAACTATTCTGTCATAATACTGAATTTTAATTTCTGTGGCCTAAATTCAGCTGTTACTCCAGAATACAGTAAACACACCAAATCAAGGGGAACATCATAAGCCTATAAGCATTTAAATTCTATTGATTCAGTAGGTTTACTCTAGTTGTAACTAACAATTGACTTTAGGTCCATATGTTATAATGCCTTTGGGAATTTTTTTTAAAATGTCCCAGTTCTTTTAGAAATGAAGTGCTATGCCAATTGCAGTGGAACTTCTTTAGGGCCTGAAACTGACTGGCCAAAAACACTGCCTTCAGGCCAATCTGGGGGAGCTGAAGTTGCGCCACGGCTACCTAAGGCAACTCAAATATGCTGCAAAAGGTTCACAGAAAAAGTGCTCCTTGCCAATGGCCTGTTGCAGGCGACAACAGCTGGCCTCAGGACCCCAGTGTCTGGTTGCCATGGTCCTGTGCCGAACTGTGAGCGACAGGCACTGGAGTGCCGGTCTGCTTGACCCCAAGGATATGCTACATTTTTTGGAACCCCTTCCCCCCAATATTATTGTTTAAAAACAATACAAACAATACAATAAACAACTGAAAATCATAGTGACATTATACATTACACATAGTTTGTTACATTTCCATTCTTAACCTTCAAACTATTTTTGGAGTGTTTCACAGTGGCTAGACATGGGAAGCTTCTAATTTTTCAGGGATGTAGAATATGTTTGTGGAAGTGTCAGAATACAGATGAGCAAACCCGTTCTGTAAATTAGATGTCAATTATTCTTTTTTTGCTGTTAGCATCCATCAGATGATCATTATCTATTGAAAAAAATAATCCTAGTGATTTTGACAAATTCCAAGGAGTCTCAAGTACTAGTGAAAATACACATAAAATTTTATTCCTAGCTTTATGTTCCTTAAAACATCTTGCATGTTGCTGTATGAATTTATTCCTTTCTCTGTTTAAATTTCTGTGAATTATAATTTTTGTGGTTTCTCCATTCTTTCCTTCCTTTGAAAGTCAAAAATTGTCTTAATGGCATCTGACCTATTCTTGCATGAGTACTTTTATGATTTCATGCTTGCCTATTTACTTTCAACTAATGTGAGCTGTTTGATTTCTGGTTTGTTTTTGTTTTGCTTTGCTATCTCTCCTGCCTTGCCAGCAAGTGGATTTCCCTTTGACAGAGCTTCAGTTACAATTATGTTTAGTCTTGGACCAGCATGATTGGCATTTCAGGCACTCTGTTAAATCTGTTTCAGAGCTTTATCTGGTATGTTGTGTTTGTATATGCACATAGGTGCATATATACATTGTATGTGTGTGTGTATATGTATGTTTAATTATACTGAACACTGATGAAAATACTCTATTTTGCATGGGTTGAAATAGCCTATAGTTCAATACACCAAAGGCTTCAAGCAAAATTACATAGCTATCAGAATTGGGCAGGCTATGCTCATCCCATCTGAATAAAGCCTTGACCACTGGGCTTCCTAGACTTGCCTCCTGCATTTTGCAATTTTACATTTGTACAGCCTCCTGAAGTGCAGTGTACCTATAGCATACTACACAGCAGGATGAGGGGGAGCCCCATAATTTTATTTCCTGGACCAATCCCCCCCCCCTTCAAAACATTTTGACTGCAGGTTTTTGCCCCAGTTGGGAAGAATGAGTAAGTGGAAATGATACAAAAAATAGACACATTAAAATTGATTAATGCATTTAAATTCTAGGTGCATACCTGTTGGCCCCCTGTCCCCTGAGGGTAGTGTCAGGCCTCTCCGCCCTCAAGTGTCCATCTGGTTGGAGTGAAGAGCCAAGGACTATTTAAGGAATGCTAAAGGCACTTTTATTAACAAAAAGATCACTTCAAAAATCCCAAAAGAAAATACAAGGTCACCTACTCTAGTTTCCCTCCACCCACAGGTTTATTAGAGGAGGCTCCCTGCTTCTCTATTCAGGCATCTCCTCCCTAGGTTCCTAATTACCCATAGGATCTTAAGGATTTTTCTATAGTTTTCCCTTCATGTTTTCCTTTACAACGGAAACCTCTTCCCTTAGACACCCTCTCTGAAATTCCCTCTGGTAGAATGAGGGAGACCTCCTACCTCCAGGGTTATCTTTCCCTAAATTGGCTACAATCCCAATCTCAGTAGAACCCCAGCTACAGCTGTCCAGGTTCAGTGAGGCTGAGAGGTTTATTCACCAGATCCAGGCCACTGCCAAGGCCTGTACATTCTTTCTTTACAACATTGCTAAAATCTGTTCATTCCTCTCAGCCTCTATTGCCAAGACTCTGGTCCATGCCCTAGTGGTATTGCGACTAGATTATTGTAACCTTCTTCTGACAGGGCTTCCTCTTTCTCACCTCCATCCTTTAATCTCTGTTTAGAACTCAAGCGCACGTATTATCACATCCACTCGCTGCTCTGACCATGTTTCTCCTCTTTAATCCTCCCTTCACTGGCTCCCCTTCCCCTCCCGCATCCAGTACAAGTTTTTGTTGTTGACCTTCAAAGCCCTCCATAGACTGGCCCCTCCGTACTTATCTGAACTTTCTCCTTACCTTCCTACTCACACCCTCCGCTCTGGTAGTCAAGGTCTCCTGTCCCAGCCTAGGACTTCCACTGCCCTGTCCCAAATTCATCCCTTTTCACGTGCTGCCCCTCACTCCTGGAACCTTCTTCCCCCACATGCGCACCTCATCACTTCTCTAGCCAGTTTCAAAATTGAGTTAAAGACTCTATTGTTTAGGGGAGTTTTCCCAGGTGTGTGCCCTTCTCTGCCCCAGGATGCTGCACCCTAATTATGTGTTAAGAAGCCGAGCCCTCCCTCCAGTCCATCTGCCTTAGTCTAGGCCTCAGAGGAAGTGAAGAACTGCTGGGCTTGATCCCCTTCCCCTTCTGTGCCATGTATCTTTAGATTGTAAGCAAGAGGGAAGGGAATCGTCTAATTAAATGATTGTATGTACAATGCTGTATAAATTTACAGCGCTATATAAATAAAGGATCTTCATCATCTCTCCCTCAATCTCAGCTGCTTCCTGACATGCCCCCTCCATGGGTCTCAGCTCCACAACCTGACCACATTTCCCTGAGAAGAATTCACCTTCAAGTCACTTTCTTTCCTAGTTATTTGCTTTCTCTCTCTTGCTCCTGTCATCAGCAGCCTTTCCTCTTTGCCTTCCTCATCATCATCATCTCCCCCTCACACAGCTGTAGCCTTCTTTTATCCTCCAATCCCTTCCCCCTGATGACCACACCTCTTCTCGGCTGCATAGGTCTTTCCATCATGGCTTTTATCAATCTTGACTTCATTCCCCTCCAGGGAATTCTGTTTAGCTCTCCAGTTTTTCAACATACTCTCTGTCCCTGAGAGGGAGAGGCTTTTTTCCTCCACTCCCCTCAAGCTTCTTGGTATGTCTGTTGGTTCTATAGATGGGACAAAACAAAGCTGGGAGAGATTCACTCCCCCAGAAACCTGTGAGCTAGCCCTGTAGAGCGCTCCACACCTATCCCTTCCTGCTGCCATCTCACAATACCATTTAGTATGCTGAGTTTCAAGACTTTAGGTTTCATGGTCTTAGAGTTATGACTCAGACAGATGGAAGGACACACACAGAGAAACACATATCCTCTTCATATTTATGGATAGATGCAAACATTTAGTTTCTGTTTTTGAATCTGATAGCGTTGGAGAGTGCTTTATATTCACTCCAAAAGTTTCTTATTTACCATAAATTCAGTCTATGAAATAATTAATGTACTATTTCTGATATGTTGGATTACACAATTAGGGCAATAACTGTATTACAGGAAAGTTATTTTAATATTCACACAATAAAATGCCACATTTTTGTTGTATAATAATGTTAAAATTTATTTTGAATTCCTGTAAAAGAAAAAAGTATCTGAAATGTGTAAAATGCCTTTTCTTTATGAGCTGGAATTTCTCTTTAGGAAAATGTACCACTGGGGTGTACATGTTGAAAGTCGTGTTTTTATATACATTTGTGTTTCCTTGTCTTTCTATAGAAGTATATCCAAGAAGCTCGGAATCTGGGTAGCACTATCCGGCAGCCCAAATTGTCAAACCTCTCACCTTCAGTAATTGCTCAGACCAACTGGAAATTTGTTGAAGGGTTGCTGAAGGAATGCCGAAATAAGGTATCTCACCATTCTTTTCCCTTTTCCCCCTGACTCTTCTGATAATATAATTATTTTAAGATGTTTAATAAGAGATATGCTTTGTTTTAATTCTGTCGTGGCTTGTTCATTTCTTTTATTGAATTGGAGGTGGCAATGCCCCTTGTATAGAGGTATGTGCATTAGAATTGCTTCTGCCATTAAAAATAATGAGAAATACTTTTCTGGATAGGGGTTTTGTGAGTCCATTAAAACGCCCTTGGGACTTTGGGTCAGGATGCATGCATCCTGCATAAGACAATTCTGAAAAATACTGTGCATTGCCTCTTTAGTATTTTGTCTTTGCCTCAGAGCTACAATGGAGGCAATTCCACTTAGGGTCCGTAGTGTCCATGTACAGTTCCTTGCAAAAGTATTCATTCCCCTTTTGTGAATGCACAAAATATATTTTTATTGTGGTGCAAAAGTTGAAAACAAAAATCAAAGTGGCACTTGTTTCACCCATGTGAGTCAGTACTTGCTAGAAACACTTTTGGCATCAATTATGGCTGTTAGTCTTCTTGGGTTAGTTTCTGCCACGGTAGAACATGTGTATCATTTGATTTTTGCCAGTTCTTGGCAAAATTAGGCTAGCTCTGTTAGATTGAATTGGGCCTGTTGCTGTATAGGAACTTCCAAGTGTTGCCAGAGATTCTTAATTGGATTGAGGTCTGGGGCCAGCATGGTATAGTGGTTTGAGCACTCTGAAGAAAATTGCCAAGAAAACCGCATGATAGGTCCGCCTTAGGGTTACCATTGGTCAGAAACAACTTGAAGGCACACAACAAAAGCCACAAATGCAAATTGCAGATGTATCATTGGCTGCAAACACAGTTTCCATTGTTCTGAACATGTTTTCTATTCCAGATTTTGGCAGAAAACTGTAAGAGAGATAGCTGAGTAAGGTTGACAGTGTGTCATAATGAAAAAAAGATGGCTTAAATGATGTATTTCATATAACTAGTCAGTTTAGCAAACTAAATATAAAACTGAACAATTTTTCACCTGAGGTAATACAAAGAGGGGCCAGTATCTTTGTGGTTTCACTTGTCAAAAAGTAATGGCTATTTTGTCATCTTTTTGTCTTGAAAGACTAAGAGGATGTTAGTGGAAAAAATGGGCCGTGAAGCAGTGGAACTTGGTCATGGTGAAGTGAATATTACAGGTGTAGAAGAAAACACATTGATAGCAAGCCTTTGTGATCTATTGGAAAGGATATGGAGCCATGGTCTGCAGGTGAAGCAGGTAAGAAATAAAATGGTTGCCTTATAATTTTAAAAATATGTATTGATCTTTTGAAAAACATCCTTTTCTGTATTGTTACTTTAAACTGTAAAATGTGCTTACATTTTTAAAATGGGATTTAGGATGTTAAATGTTAATGAAAGTTTATTTTATATAAAGCTAGTTAATGACATAGTAAGGGTTGGATCCAGTGGAGATTCCCATGTGTAGAAGGAAGCGACTTTTGCAGATTTTCCATCAGTAATACATTTCATATACCATCTTCCACTCTGTTCTAGAGGGTCATGAGGGAAATGAAGGGAGAAGTAGCCAAAAATCTTTTCTCCCTATTTGTTCATAAGAACCAAGAACACCTTTTCTAGGACCAGGAGTCTACCACAATATATTTGGATACAACCCAGTATATGCTCTGTTCTTTTCTCTTACAATTACATATTCACATGAACTGTAATAAGACAACAGTTTAGAGGCTTATTTTAATATATGCAAAAGCTATCATATCCTTTAGAAAAAAAATGGTATTGAGATTTCCTTCATGAGCTGCCCGCTATATATATATTAATGCAAGGAATAAGAAAAAATGAATTCTGGGATTGACATTTTTTATTGTAATATTAGTATCTGAAAATCTCTATCGTAAAATGAAATAACTTTGTGTTTTTTGTTGATCAGTTATGTAGAGCTGCTTTTGCCTGAAACCACTTCTAGACTGTATCATGTTTCTGTGTGTGAATTTTGACTCTTACCTTCCCTCTTATATGCTACATAGGATAGAAGCTGTACTACTTTCATCTTAGAAGATAGAGCATCCATATACTCTGCTACAACACAGATTTGGGCCTTTCAGACCAGCAAGCGGCCAACCCCACATAAGGTTAATTCTTTAGATTGATTGAAGATGTTGGCAAACAGTGCTGCACGGTCTGTTGTGGTAGAGTATTTAGGAATCAGGAGGAGGAAGTGATGTCTTTTTTGAAATAAAGATGTAAAAATGTACTACCTTTCTTCCTTTTGAAATCACTTCTAGGTTCAATCATAGAAGGCTAGTGCTCTACTTCTTTTTCAATAATCTCCAATAAGAGATTATGTCTCTTCATAAATCTTTGTGAAGACCACTTCCTAGCAACATCCACTGTATCACATACAGCTTTTCCCCACTTTCCTTGCTGCTAGACTTTCTTAGACCCCTTGGCTGAAATTACCTGTATTCTTATATTTGTGATTTCAGCTTCATATTTATCAACTTGTAATTCATTGTCATCATGTATAGTATAGTTGTTCTGTCAGTTCTGAGAGCATTTTTAGTTTGTCATTATCTATTTATTTGCATATCATTATTCCTCTTCCTTGACTTTGTCCATGTATCAGCCTGCAGTTTAAAGATATGAATACTTACCCCGTGAACTGTTGATGCATAATTCCACATAATGTGATTTTTCATTTGCTGTCAACTCACATAGAGTTTTGTGTTCTTTACATGATCTGTTCCAGCACTGGAGCCAGCATACATGTTACTCAATATGCAGATATTATTATGATGAGATATATTTGTTTACTGATATCTATAACCTTTAAAAAAAAAATCTCTTGTATTATCTGTCTGTGTGCAGTTGGTGGTGGTGGTGGTAGTAGTAGTTATAGGGCCATTGAAATTAAAGTGTCTCCTAATTCAGCCCTCTACTTTGAGGCAGGACCTTTTCCTTTCTAACCTTGGTAACCTGATTCACTCCAGATATTTTGGGCTACAGTTCCCATAACATTAACCAGCATGGGTAATGTTCAGCAATTGCAGCTGTTGCAGTTCAAAACATTTGAAGGTCATAGATGCCTTCTCCACATCTACCTTTCACAGTTGTTGTTATTAACCACCCTTGAGTCACAGAACAAGCTGTAAAACCTGCACTACAAACTGAGGCTGTATTTAGACGATCATATATACACATATGTGGAAATGGGGTGAGAGGGAGGCCAACTGTTTGTGACTCACCTTTGAAATTATTAGACAAAATTGGACCACCAAAGCTCCTCCTTGGACAGTCAAGCCCCCTCAGGAATTATTAATCAGAAATGTATTAAATGATAAAACACACATATACACACACACCACTATTGTAATTGGACCCTCCCAGGAACTACAAAGGCTGCATGCCTTCTAATCTATGCGCACTTACTTGGGGAGAAGCTTAGAAGAGTGTTTGTAGCATAAGAGTGTTAACAATGATTGAACAATACATAATGTATCATGCACTATGATAGCTTTTGTGGTGGCCCTTCTGGAGATTCCAAAGCACTGCAGGTGTTAAATGGTTATCCTCTCAGTGATCCTTGGAAACATTTATACATTTTAATTATTTCATTTATCTCCTGGAAAAGGAGGAAGGGGCAGAGGAGCTTTAGGCAGCCATTTTAATTTGGTGTGCTGGGGCGGGGGGGGGGGGGAGGAATCCAAAGAGGAAAAGCCTGCTCAGTTATTCTTTGAATAAATAACATTCACAAAATATTCTTGTCATTTTTATTTGCTATGGATCTAGTTTCTCAGTACTTTAGGACTTTGGGATATTGATGACTTAGATTTGAGTCCTGAAATGCTCAAGAGATCTGAGTCTTCAAATTATCATGAATCACAAAGACGATGATGAATCCCTACCAATGCAGTAATCCACAAGTAAAGCATCTCTGAGTGAAGGGGAGTTCATCACCCTCCAAGGCAGTCCTTCAAGTCCTTTTGCATGATAGAGGCAGGGGCAGACTTATTGTATATTAATATGTTGTGCACAAGCCCTTTGTCTCTCTAAAATTTAAAATTCATTCTTGGTTCTTTAACTAGCACGATAGCCTGCTCAATCAACAAATAAGCAGTTTTAACTGAAACAGATTCCTAGCTGTACCTGTAAGTGATGTAATGCAGAAAAGGTTTTGGTGGTAGGGGCTTTATATTAATAAAGAATCTGAATATGGGGTGCCTTTCCTGTCCCCCCTTTTTTGGCCTGTTTCCACATTTTTGTGTGTGGCTAGGACAGGGCTGGGCAACTGGGTGGGACTGGGGGTTCATTCAGGCATGTGGGATTCCTCAGTGGGCATACTTTTTAATTTTTCAAAAATTACCTATTAAGTTTTTAGGAAAGAGGAGTGGGACAGTTTGGAGGTACTAACAAAAATTCTGTTGAAGAAGGTTGAGCAAAGAGGATTGAAAGCAGAATTCTGCTGAAGAGGATTGAAAAAAAAGAGGATTTAAACTAGGGATTCAAACGAGAAGTGATGGAAGGAGGGTTGGGAATGTTTGGAGGGATTGCTGCCGGGGACTGAGGGAGGATGGACAGCAAGAATATAAAACAGAAACTACAGTGAGGAGGTGGAAGGGAAGTGTGGGACGATGTGGAAGTGCCTTGATTGGCAAGCAGAGGGTTGGTTATGCAAAGGTGCAGATGCTGGCTGTTTCAAGTAGCTGAAGGTTTCTCAGCCTTTGCAAAGAGGGGTTTTTGGAGGTTTGGGGTCTGCACTTTTGGGTCTGGCAGGCTCCATATGGCCTGTGGAACACATTTTGCTCACACCTGAGATAGGATGTGTGGAACCTCACCCAGAAAGAACAGGGAAGTAATCTTTTGCGGCTCATTGTCTCAGCCAAAAAAGAGGAATTCACTTTTCCCAAAGCTTTGCTCTTGCATAATCTATGTTCTTCTATTTTTTTTATTTCTGTTTACAGTGGTCCCCCGGGATACGAATCCCTCGGGATCCGAAATCCCCGGGACCCGAAACCGCCGGGGCCGGAAAAACGGCCCCGGCCAACGAAAAAAACCCCGGGTTGCGAAAAAAATTCGCAACCCGGACGCTTTAAAACAGCGCGCTTCCGGCGCTCTGTGCATTGATTAAAGCGGTCCCTCGGGTAACGAATGACTTCCGGGTTACAAAGGTAATCCCGGAACGGATTACCTTCGTAACCCGGGGGACCACTGTACTTTTAAGACTATTTATTGAACTGGTTGGTCTGATTTAAAAATATAAAAAGAGTTATGTCAGATCAGATTGTGGAACTGTCTGGAACATTCTCTTTACACTGTGGCCAACCAGTTGTCTATGGGAAGCCATTGGTAGAATATGAGTGTAACTTGTTTCTCCAGTAACTGATACACTGAGGCATGCTGTCTCTGGTACTGAAAGTGCTTGAAGCTGCCTCTGAGAAAGCCAAAAAGGCCGCAGTCTGCCTTTTTGCCAGCTCAAAAAGAAGCAGCAAATTGTTGCTCTTTTTTGCACCAGCAAGAAACTGGTTTTTCCTGACCCAGTCCGGCTTTAGGGCGCTCCTGTGGCATGCACCGTCTAAATGCCCTGCCGCCGAAGCTCCTGGAAACCGGCCCATATGTGGGCAACCAGGCGTTGTGAAGCTGGCTTCTGGGCGGCTTCAGTGCGGGCAGCGTCAAACATTGCACTCTGAAGCTGCCTGGATGGTGGCACAAAGGGTCCGTCTCTTTCGCCCCAGAGTTAGTCTGCCTTGGAACAGCAAATGGGAGGGTGAGAGAGGAGGAGAATCAGGCCCTGGCCTGCCAAATGATTGCTGTAATGCTGGAACTGAAGTGAGGCTTTTTGCACCATAATACCTGTGCTGTAGCAGTGAAATTGAGAGATTATTGGTGGGTTTTGCCCATCAGTGAAGTGGTGCACCACAGGGCTAGTACCAAGCAAAAGACAGTTTTATCCAGTTAAAATTAAGCTTTTTAGCTTGATGTGTTAAGTCCCAAGGCTGAACTCTTTCCTCACTTGTTTTAGATTATAAAACTCAGGGCTGAGACTGTCTTCTTTTTGTTGATCTGCAAGCTCTTTGCTGAGTTTCAGCTGAAGTACTAGTAAAAAATCTTTAAAGAAATAATACTACCTTATATGATAAAATTTAATCCAAGGGGTTGGCACTCCCAGGTATGGTGTTGCCGTCATATTTTATGTGCATCAGTAATCCAAAGTAGTAATCCAAAGTAGAATGTGTGTCATTCTTATCAGCCCTAGGAATCATGTCTACTCCCTTCCCACCTAGTATCCCTCACCTTCCTTTGGTAACATCTTTCTCGGTTCTCTGGCCGCGTCTATAACAACATTCTTAAGAATGTGTTGTAATACAACCAGAGAAGGGACAATTCTTCAATAAGTATGTGAGCATTATTTAATTATTGTTTAAACTATGTCCTGCCTTGCTCTCAACATAGGATCCAAGGTGATTTGCAACAAATTGAAACAAAGTACAGCTAAACTCTTATTACCGGTATGCACATGTTTTAAAAAAATGAAAATTTATCTTAAAAGAAAGTTAAAGCAGTTTAAAACATATTTAAAAATATTATAGGGTCATAGAATTCATAGAACATAATTAAAAGCAAAGCACACCACATTATGCCACGTGAGTTAAGAGAAAAATGTTTTCCTAAATAAACAGGACTTTTTCTGCCAGAAATGAAGGAACCAACTGGACATCTTATTGGAGATCGTTGTCAACTTCTTCTTGGTGTTAGAATCATAGAATCATAGAGTTGGAAGAGACCACAAGGACCATCCAGTCCAACCCCCTGCCATGCAGGAACTCTCCATCAAAGCATCCCCGACAGATGGCCATCCAGCCTCTGCTTAAAGACTTCTAAGGAAGGAGACTCCACCACAGTCCGAGGAAGTGTGTTCCACTGTCAAACAGCCCTTACTGTCAGGAAGTTCCTCCTAATGTTGAGGTGGAATCTCTTTTCCTGGAGCTTGCATCCATTGTTCTGGGTCCTGTTCTCTGGAGCAGCAGAAAACAAGCTTGCTTCCTCCTCAATGTGACATCCATTCAAGTATTTAAACAGGGCTATCATATCACCTCTTAACCTTCTCTTCTCCAGGCTAAACATTCCCATCTCCCTGTTGTGTACCTTCAAGTCATTTCTGACTTAATGATACCCTAAGGCAAACCTATTATGGGGTTTTATTGACAAGATTCGTTCAGGAGGTGTTGTCATTGCCTTCCTTTAAGACTGAGAGAGTGTGACTAGCTCATGATCGCCTATTGGTATTGGTCTGGGTTGTATTAGACTGTCTAGTTGAATAGTGACTTTCTGAACAACACACATAACATCACTGAGGATTTATGTGAAAATCATTCTTTATAGTCTTTTAAAATACTTTAACGGTATTTTACATTAATAAATAATATGGAATGCTTATAAGAAGGCTACATTTTATGTTAGACATCTTAGGTCTTTCAGGATTTTCCCTCAATGTACACTTGTCCCTCCATATTCGCTAGGGTTAGAGGCACAAGACCCCCATGAATATGGAAAAAACCGCAAATAAAAACACCATGTTTTACCTGAGAGAAAAACACCTCTCTAGGAATTCCCTAGCCTTAAAGTGCAACTGTGTGGTCAACATTGGACAAACACTGATCATAGAACTGCACTGGAGGAGCTACAAAGGCCTAGTAGAGGATTCTCTTTAGGAATCTCTAGGTCTTTCAGTGCAACTTTTGGTTAAAGTTAGAGTTGCACTGGAAGACCTAGATATTCCTAGAGAGAACATATTAATCAAATCCGTGAATAATCAAATCCGCAAATATCAAAGCCACAAATATGAAGGGATGAGTGTAGTTGGAAATGATCATACCTCCCAGTCTGAGTTCTGATTTTGCTTTAGAGAGTCATGTATAATTTTCAGGAATTTTATGAAGCAGGGTCTTGGCAACACAATTTGTCAATTTTACTTACATCTTTGGGAGAGTAATTGCTGATTGCATGAATAAAAACTAATAATATGACATTGGAATCCTTCTCTAACACCCCCTTTTGAATTCAAACTTTAAACCCAGCTCAGTACCAGTAACTTTTAGCAGCCTTCCGAAGCTGACATAAATTCCAACACCTTCAGAGAAGATGCCTTACCCACCACCACCACCACCACCACCACCTCCACTGCTCAAAGATGAGTTTTCTTGGGAATGTGCCTCCTCAAATTCAACACTGCAGTTTTTTGTCTTTGTGAGAGGATATTTTTTTTAAAAGAGCAGCAAAATGACATTCTTTCAGTACCACTAAAGGAACCTTCCCCCAGAAGAAGAATGGGAAAAAAGCTGACCATTCTGCCACACACACACCCCCCATCTCATTAGGATGGTGACAATTGATCCTCTGAGTCAGCTCCTCTGGCTTTGGTTTCAAAGATTCAGGCTTTATTTAAAGTCTTCAGTGAAGGGGGTAGCAATAGAACTCTGATTTAAGAACAAAGCACATTAGAGATACTGTAGAACACTGTTCCTCTGATGGAATATTCTACTGGTATTCTTGACAGTACTGGTTTTTACTAGTTTCATGACTCATAGATATGACTTATCAGGTCTGTATACTTCTCTTGTTCATGGTTCACATGATCTAACAGCTGTTAGCCCTTATTGGTTGTCAGTACTGCAGTGACACTTTACTAGATCATATATACTACAAAATGGGGTTCATTTCACATTTTGACTGGAAACGGACTGTTTGTGCAAGAAACTAATATTGAATAACCAGTTGAGGCAGGATATCATGTGGTGGACACATGTATTTGTCAAGAATGTCCTTCCACAAATCTTCAGCCATCCAAATAACAAAGGCCCCCTCCTTCACATTGTGGAGATCTGTGTATTCACAATAAGTGGCTTCCAGATAAGCACAATGATCATATCAGCGCATTAGAGTTTCTGACTGATATTAGCGCATACCTTCAAGTAAGACATGCAGATACACATCAATTAGTTATCATGGACAGTACTCCCACAATGCCATGTGGACAAACAAGGAGGCAGCATGTTGGTAGCACTTCTCTATCTCATCCTGAGTCTTTGGAATTCATGTATCTTTCATTGAATAGCACCAGTAACAGTTCATCTTGTGGACTCATTCAGCCCCAGTCCTAAAATAACCTATGAATGGTTGCTATTCCTAGTGGTATTTTACCTCTTGGTGAAAAGGATGGGGTTCCCTTTTGGTGGAGGTGTTTACTTCATCTCACATCAAAAAGCCTCAAGAGATGTTGCAACAAAGCAGCAAAAGAAAAAAAAAATCTGGGACATACTTTCCTATACAACTGGACAGGCCCGCTAGTGTACTTGTTTCTACCATCTAGAAGGTCTGGTTAGACCCCCCTCTACTGTTTTTCTACCAATAGGTAAAGACATTTTTGTTTAGGGAGGAATTTGATTTTTAATTTGTGGTACCAAATGAAGCTTTTAATGGGGGTGTTGTGTTTCTATGTTATTATGGTTTGAATGTATTTTTATACGTCTTTATAACTTGCACGTTTAGCTTGCGTTTTTATAAACAAGTCTGCTTGAAATGTGTTTTAACTTTTGCATTAATACTTTTTACATGGCTGTAAGCTGCTTGAATCCCATTCTGAGAACAAGGTGGGATATAAAATAAACAGTTCAGCAAAAAACAAAAACATGGCAGCCTGGCAACCATGGTTCACAAATTTCCTACTGCTATCTTGGAAAAACTTCCACAAGCTCTTTTTTCACCACATCTTCATATACAAACTGAAGGCCAAGTATGTTGGACAGATCTCTGCCGTATTTTAGTTATGGCATAGATCCTACGGCTACCATTAGTACAGACTTAAACATATGTCAGACGTTGGAAGTGGCTTATCAGCTTTCAGTTCAACATTCACATGCATGATGGTAGTATTATTTTATATTTGCTCAGTTCTCATCAAGAACTTCTTTGCCATGTTCTGTGCCAAATGCTACTCACTTGAAAAAACAAAGTCTAGTCAAGGTTCATTTTGCTGCTATCACAGTTGCCCAGCCTGAATTCAGACATTCTTGTTCATTTTTAACTGACCCATTAGTCAATAATGATCCATTTGATCCAGTGGGAAAATGTTTTTGTCCAACTATCAATCCTTCTGCATTTGATTACCTTCTTTCATTCAGTGGTTTTTGTGCAGCTTACTAAGAAATGCATTTAATGTTTCTTACCTTTTAGTGTTAATTATTTTCAAGACTGCCTTTCTGGTTGTGGTTACACCTGTGAAAAGAGCAAGTTCCCACTAAACCTAGAATTTTATCTTGATGATTTGGTTCTCTGCTTTGACATCACCTTGCTTCTGAAAGGCATTATCAACTAAAACAGGATGTAGCTTCACCTAATACAGGATACAGTTATCTCTCACTTGGTTCAAGATCCCTGTTTGCCATTGGGAGTTTATGTTAATACTCTTTGGGTGTTCAAAGAGCTCTAGGTTGCTATATGAACTATACTGCCTTATTCCATCAGTCTGCCCAGAAAAACAAACAAACAAACAAACAAACAAAAAGTTGGCTCTAGAAGAGTCCTTGCACAAGTCACAAGACTGTATGTATGAGTTCACAAATGACCACTCAAAGATAAGTAACAAAGTAGCAAAGATCTGTAACAAAGACAGTTACAGATAAGGAACTTGTTCATAGAGATAAGGTACCTGTCCTACTTGTTCATGGTCTCTGTGATTTATATTTACATATTAGACTACCAAGCAATTTTATGGGACAGAGCTAATGTTGCAAAGATATCACTTGACCAGAGGCATCATCTGCTCTTGCTGTGGTATCTAGCTGTCATATGACAACCCACCCTTTAAAAATCATTAACTGCCAATGGTTAGTTTTCAAACGGTCCAAACACAGAGGCTGACTAAAAGTGGTTTAGTATAGTTAGTGGCACTCACACTGATGAAATTGTATCAAACTTCTCTCTATTAAGGAAGAATTATTTGTTGAGAATTGATTCCACTACATATAGTAGCTTGAAAGCAGTGTTCCCTGACCTGGTGTCCTCTAGATGTTTGGGCCTACAGTTCCTAGAATGTTTTATTACTGGCCATGTTGGTTGTTGCTGATGGAAAGTTAAGGCCTCCAAATTAGAACCCTCCAGAATAGGCAAGGCCACTTTAGAATGCTGGTCACATAATTCCAGAACATATAAAGTCAGATGAGTTCCCATTGTATTAAACGTGTATTGTGGAGTAATGTAAGTTCTTTGAAGATTTAATTGTATTTCCAAGTATATTTTTAAAAAGTTTCTTAAGAATGTGCAGTTTATTCAAAACAATTACTTCTCTTTTAATATTTTAATACTGAGTTTTTTTTATCTTGGCTGAGTTGTATCTTATGATTATTTTTAATATGAATTGTAAAAATGAAACTCAAAAAATATATATAATACTGCAAATTAGAAATATATATTTCATTTGACAGGTAATCTTTCCTTTTCATCTTAGGGGAAATCTGCTTTGTGGTCACATTTGTTACATTACCAAGAAAATAGGCAGCGAAAGCCTACATCTGGAAGCTTCAGTACCTCAGGTATAGTGAGTTTTTTATAAAGTTTATTAGCAGCATTGCCATTTGGAAGAGGAAAATGTTTCAAAAGAGAACAATGGTAGCAAACAGTGATGCAAAATATTAAAAGAGTTACTGAAATGCAAAATATCCAGAATGCTGATCCATTTTGGAAGCTAGAACTCTATTCTAGAGGAATATTGGTTGTTGTTGTGTGCTTTCAAGTCATTTCTGACATATGGCAGCCCCAAGGGGAACCTATTACAGGGTTTTCTTGGTGAGATCTATTCAGAGGAGGTTTGACTTTGACCTCTTCTGAGGCTGAGAGAGTATGACTTGCCCAAGGTCACCCAGTGGCTGAGCAGTTCCCATGGCTGAGCAGGGATTCGAATCCTGATTTCCAGAGTCATACTCTTGTACTCAAACCACTACACCATTCTGGCTCTCTAATATTACTTACTAATGGTTAGAATTATTGGTTACTATCAATAGAAAAATAGTCCACTCTTGACAGAGATCCTGATTGTCAAGTGTTTAAAATAAATATTTTAGCCCATCTTGCCAAGTTCTTTCATCAGCAAAATTTTGAAGTGTCTTTACTGCAGTATTTTAGAAGACAGTATGTATAGGCTTAAGTAAAAGGCTATACTATATGAAACTGAACAAGGAAAGCATAGCAGAGTTCACTGGACTTCTGAATGCATTATCAACAGCATTCTCTGGAATGTACTACTACCAACAGGCTCTGTCATTATAATGGCTAATATATGTGGGTGCGACGCAGTGAATGTGTGTTATAGAGACTGCTAGGTGGATAAGTGTATTTTTGTGTTGACTGTTGATGGAAGCTTCTTGTTGAAAGTGTGTATAACTTTTGACGTGGTTATCTTATTGTTTCTGAAGTCAATACTTCACTTTATCTAAAGGCATGAATTACAGTCATTTAGAGGGTTTTACACTTAGAGATGGCCTGGACATACTTGAAGTAAAACTAGAATAAAGGTTGCTTACATCAGAAAAAGTAACACAAGGGACACAAATGCATTAGAGGTTAAACCTGCTTCTTACTCCTTGTGAGCTAGACTCAGGGTTAGTGGAGAGGCATCTGTGTCCCCTTTATGTACTTTTATTTGCAACTTGTTTACATTGTCCCATACAGAATAATGAACATTACTGAGAAGTGGGTTAGTCTTTATTTATCTAATCCTGCCCTGTTTTTTGATCACACTAGAATGTGTTAGTTACTAGGGCATGAAGGAACAGAAAGCATACTGTCTGTATATATTGATAGAAAAAGTCAGAGCACTTTCTGAGCCCACTAAGAATAACTGTTTTTCACCACAGAGGCCCATACCTTTCTTTGATTAAGGTTAAGGATGCTTACAAAACAAGTATCAAAGTATCTAGCAAATATTATTAGATATTTGGTCGTAGAATTTATACAACTGATCCCATTCCGTTGTTGTTGTACAAAGAGGTAGCTGAGTTTGATTAAAAATCCAAAAGGGCCTTTTAGGGATAATTGTATCAGGTACAATATAACACAAAGACAGATGTGGTGAAAAATATCTGGTGGAGTCTAGCGATGCTTAAATAGAGTCTGCTGCTTTGTTCTCTGTTTAGAACTCACTTTTTCTTGGCTGTTCTCTTCCTCCATCTCTTTTCTATCCAGGGTTGAACAACTTTCTCTCACACATCTTTTTGCTCTGGCCTTCTGATCTTGCCTTGGGCTTATTCATTCACCTCTGTGCCTGTTCCACATCAAAGTAATCTTTTTGCCCTGACTTTTCTTCCAACTCCAGCTTCTCTTTGCCCGTTCCTTGCCCAACCTGCTACCTCTTCTCATTCTCTGTAGCTTTTCACATCATCTTCCGCATGTCACACAAAAAAGGAGGATGAGAGAGAGTTTTTTTTTGCGGGGGGGGGGGGGAGGAAATTAAATGGCAGGTTTGACAGTGCAGGGGCCTAAATAGATTTTTTTTTTTTACCAGAAGTGTGATTCTAATGGGGCAGAAGGTAAATGTTCCCCATAAATCATGTTTTTGAACAGAATTCCTGGGATTTTTTGCCACTGCAACAATGATGACAGTGGGACAATGGTAATGTGTGGCCTCTTGTGGTTTCTAGTGGAGTCACCCAAACCTTGCCTAACCCTGCTTTGAAAGGTATTAATTTTATAAAAAGGCCTGTCTCATCTCAGAAGCTAAGCAGAGTTCAGCCTAGGGAAGGGAGACCACCAAATAATACCAGGGATCTCCAGCCTCAAACATTGAAAGAACCACCCTCAAACATTGGAAAACTGTTGACACTCAGAGCTGATGATACTGAGTGGTTTGCAACCTTTGGCTCTCCTAATGGTTTGGACTTCAACTCCCATAAGTCCCAGCCAGCTTGTCCTAATGATCAGGGATTCTGGGAACTGAAGTCTAAAATGCCTGGAAGACCCAAGGTTGAAACCACTGGGATTGTCTTAGGTTTAGATAAAGTAGCTTCCTGTGTTCCTAAGCAAGCTACATAGAAGCCATAGACATCTCACCATAGAGATAATGCTGTAGTCTGGGTGCCACAAATGAACTTTTCGTCTTTCCAACAAATGAATGTCTGTCTCTAGTGGAACTACAAGATGGGGCACTGCTCACAAATAAAGACTCCAAGTAGGTCCACCTGAGAGTTTGTGGAGAGCCTAAATCTCAGTTTAGTGACTAAATATGTTGTTAAAATGTTATTAGAAATTAAAGCAATTACATTATCAAGCACTAACACAGAATATTTGATATCTTTATTGTAGGAATTCTTCTAGATACAGAACGAAGGAAGTCAGATGCCAGCCCAGCAATGTCACCCTTAAGAGTATCTCTCATCCAAGACATGAGGTTAAACTTTATCAAATCCTTAATAATTGTATGGATGCTTTACTCAAATTTTGAGGATAGCTATATTTTTAAATAGTTCCTGTATGCTTTTTAAAACTAACATCTTTCTCCTGAGTTGATGTTTCCAATAAAATCCTAAGCATCTCTCTCAAAATTATGACCCAATGTTTTCATGGGATTTAGTTCCTAGTAAGTAATTGAGTGTTGAGAGAGAGAGAAGAATCAGCTATGTGATCTTGGAAATAGGCTGATTCAGAATGGAAAACCAAAGCATGAACTAGGCCAAATGTGCTATATGGGATCAAATGTACTAAGCTGTTTAACTATTAACCTTTACAGGCAACCCAGCAAGAGATAAGCACACATTTGAATATACACATACATATGTTTGGCATTTGGATGATCAAAGTTTAGTTTCATAAGATGAGATGAATCAACTTCATGCTGCATCCCTGTCTCACTTTTTTCCTTTCTAGGGAGCAGGATATCTTTATAGGTTTGTTAAATACTGCTGCTTCTGTAATTTGCAAGATGTAAGATTATTTTAAAAGCAACATCAAGAAAATAAAAGGTGACCATTTTTAGCATTTACATATCCTCATTTTTTACTGTTAAATTGCAGTGAAATTTATGCTCGTCTAGAAGACTTAAATAACTTCAAATTAAATTCAGCATCTTCAGTAAGGAGTGAGAATAAAATACGTGATTATGCAGTTTTAACTGAATGTGTAGATAGTTTGTTCTATGACACAGAACAAAGTTTCAGTATTAAGTCTGAGCAGGCACTCATAATAGGGCTATGAGGCTGTGCTGCCTAGTACCATCTCTTGAGTCTTAATGCACATTGTCTCCAGTTCCTCAGTCTCTGGGCCCTTTCACACTACACAGTTATAGCTATGATTCCACTTTAATTGTTGTGACTGTACCCTGTGGAATCCTGGGGTTTGAATTCTCTGCTTGAGAATTCTAATTACCCCTCCATAAACTACACATCCAAGGATTCTATAGCATGGCACCATGAAAGTTATAGTAGAATTATAGTCCTACAATTATGTAGTGTCTTTTTATAAACTGAGCAGCAAGTTCTAAAAAGTGGCAAGTAAAGATACATTACTTATCATGGGATTCGGCCATCTCACTTAAGCAACCCACAATTTTTCATATTGTTGCCTATCTTGCAGTATCTTTATATTACTATTATTTGATAACTTATCCAGGGGTAGCCGTGCTGGCCATAAAGCAAAGTACAGTAACAACCAAAATCCACAAAACATTGATACTTTATTGGGTCAACCAAAATGCACAAAATACACACCATAAGCTTTCAAAGCTCCATCAGGCAAAGATGCTAAAAATCATACAAGAGGAATTTTTTTTGATGATGTTAGTCACAGTTTTGCATTTTGTCAAGAAGTTGTTGATAGAATCATAGAATCATAGAATCATAGAGTTGGAAGAGACCACAAGGGGCACCCTGTCCAACCCCCTGCCATGCAGGAACTCCAAGTCAAAGCATCCCTGACAGATGGCCATCCAGCCTCTGCTTAAAGACCCCTAAGGAAGGAGACTCCACTACACTCCGAGGGAGTGTGTTCCACTGTCGAACAGCCCTTACTGTCAGGAAGTTCCTCCTAATGTTGAGGTGGAATCTCTTTTCCTGCAGTTTGCATCCATTGTTTCGCGTTCTAGTCTCTGCAGCAGCAGAAAACAAGCTTGCTCCCTCCTCAATATGACATCCCTTCAAATATTTAAACAGGGCTATCATATCACCTCTTAACCTTCTCTTCTCCAGGCTAAACATCCTCAGCTCCCTAAGGCGTTCTTCATAGGGCAAGGTTTCCAGACCCTTCACCATCTTAGTTGCCCTCCTTTGGACATGCTCCAGTTTCTCCACATCTTTTTTGAATTGTGGTGCCCAGAACTGGACACAGTATTCCAGGTGGGGCCTGACCAAAGCAGAATAGAGTGGCACTATAACTTCCCTTGATCTAGAAACTATACTTCTATTGATGCAGCCTAAAATTGCATTGGCTTTTTTAGCTGCCGCATCACACTGTATACTCATGTTCAGCTTATGGTCTACTTGGACTCCTAGATCCCTTTCACATGTGGTCTCATTCAGCCAGGTGTCCCCCATCCTATATCTGTGCATTTCATTTTTCCGCCCTAAGTGCAGAACCTTACATTTCTCCGCATTGAATTTCATTTTGTTAGCACTGGCCCAGCTTTCTAGTCTATTCAGGTCATTTTGAATTTTGATCCTGTCCTCTGGGGTATTAGCTACTCCTCCCAGTTTAGTGTCATCTGCAAATTTGATAAGTATGCCCCCAATTCTGTCATCCAAATCGTTAATAAAGATGTTGAACAGCACTGGGCCCAGGACAGAGCCCTGTGGGACCCCACTGGTCACTTCTCTCCAGGATGAAAAGGAGCCATTGTTGAGCACCCTTTGAGTTCGGCCAGTCAACCAATTACAAATCCATGTAACAGTTAACTTGTCTATCCCACATTTTGCAAGCTTGTTTGCAAGAATGTCATGGGGAACCTTGTCAAAGGCCTTACTGAAATCGAGGTATACTATATCCACAGCATTCCCTTCATCTACCAAGCTGGTAATTTTATCAAAAAAAGAGATCAGGTTCGTTTGGCATGACTTGTTTCTCTGAAACCCATGTTGGCTTTTTGTGATTATGGCATTGGCCTCTAAGTGTTCACAGACTCTCTGCTTAATGATCTGCTCTAGAACCTTTCCTGGAATTGATGTCAGACTAACTGGACGATAATTGTTGGGATCCTCTTTTTTTCCCTTTTTGAAGATGGGGACAACGTTTGCCCTCCTCCAGTCTGCTGGGACTTCTCCTGTTCTCCAGGAGTTCTCAAAGATTATTGCCAATGGCTCTGATATTACATTTGCCAGTACTTTTAATACTCTAGGATGTAGTTCATCTGGTCCTGGAGATTTATATTCATTTAGGTTAACCAGGTATTCCTGTACTACCTCTTTACTTATTCTGTGCTGAATTTCCTCTATTCTGTCTTCATTATCCTTAGGTTGAGCACCCTTTGCCTTTTCTGAGAAGACTGAAGCAAAGAAGGTGTTGAGTAATTCTGCCTTTTCTCTGTCCCCTGTTAGCATTTTGCCATCTTCTGCACGCAGTGGCCCCACTGTTTCCTTCTTCTTCCTTTTGCTGCGGACATATCCAAAAAAGCCCTTTTTATTGTTCTTAACCTCTCTAGCAAGCCTGAGTTCATTCTGCGCTTTAGCTTTTCTGACTTTACCCCTACATGTGCTGGCTATTTGTTTGAATTCCTCTTTCGTGATTTCTCCATTTTTCCATTTCTTATACATGTTCCGTTTAAAACTTAGCTCATTTGAAAGTTCCTTAGTCATCCATCCTGGCTTCTTGAGACATCTTCCATTTTTCTTCCTCATTGGAACTGTTTGAAATTGTGCCTTCAATATCTCCCTTTTGAGAAACTCCCATCCGTCTTGAACTCCCTTTTCTTTTAGTATTCCTGACCATGGGATCACTCCCAGTATTTCTCTAAGTTTATTGAAATTAGCTCTCCTAAAGTCTAGAGTGCGTGTCTGACTATGCCTAGCTTCTCCCTTCCACTGTATTACAAACTCCAGGAGAACATGGTCACTTCCACCTAAGGATCCAACCACTTGCACCCCATCAACTAGGTCTTCCCTGTTGGTTAAGATCAGATCTAAAATGGCTGATCCCCTTGTTGCCTCTTCCACCTTTTGGACAATGAAATTGTCTTCCAGGCAAGTGAGGAATTTGCTAGACTTTGAGGATTTGGCTGAGTTTGACTTCCAGCAAATATCAGGATAGTTGAAGTCACCCATCACTACTACATCTCTCTTTTCTGAGTATGTGTTTATCTGTTCTAGAAAGGCATCATCCAATTCCTCTGCCTGAGTCGGGGGTCTGTAGTAGACTCCCACAGTAACATCCCTGTTATTTCCCTCTCCTTTAATTTTTATCCAGATGCTCTCCACCTGGCTTCCAGTATTGACTTCCTGCATCTCTTCACTGGTGTAAATATCCCTGACATATAATGCTATTCCTCCTCCTTTCCTGCTTGGCCTGTTTCTCTTAAAAAGGTTATACCCCTCTATTTCTACATTCCAATCATGAGACTCATCCCACCAGGTTTCAGTGATGCCTATTATATCATATTTCCCTTGTTGTGCTAGGAGTTCAAGTTCATCCTGCTTATTTCCCATACTCTGTGCATTAGTGGAGAGGCATTTAAGACCATGTGTCCTCTTTACTTGCTGCTTTTGCACATTTTTTTGCCTCCTACTGTTGGGTCCTTGCACTGTTTGCCTTGTTCCCTCTATGCCACTTGGACTATTCTCTCCATCCCTTTTGCCTTCCAGTATAATGTCTCCCTCCCCCACATAACTCAGTTTAAAGCCCTCCTGATCAGATTCTTCAGACTGTTGGCAAAAACGTTTTTGCCAACTGGCGTGAGATGCAGTCCATCCCTTGCCAGAAGTCCCTCCTCATGGAACCGCAGCCCATGATCCAAGAATCCAAACTGTTCTTGGCGGCACCATCTACGGAGCCAGTTATTCACCTCTGCTATTTTCCTCTCCCTTCCTGGACCATGCCCTTCTACCGGGAGTAGAGATGAGATGACAACCTGTGCATCCATCTCTTTCAGCTTCCTTCCCAGAGCCTCATAATCCCTTTTGATATTCTGAAGGCTGTGCCTTGCAGTATCATTGGTTCCCACATGAACCAAAAGAAGGGGATAACGGTCAGTAGGCTTGACAAGTCTTGTCAGCCTCTCCGTCACATGATGGATCTTTGCCCCGGGGAGACAACACACCTCCCGAGACATCTTGTCAGGTCCACAAACCACTGCTTCTGTACCCCTCAACAAGGAGTCCCCCACCACGACCACGCGCCTCCTCCGAGGCTTAGCAGTGGCTGTTCCTTTTCGTGATACTCTCAGGCTCTCCTGCTCTGTCCCTGATGTCTGTCCCTGCTGCTTTTCCTCATCATCTCTGACAACAGAGAGAGATTCAAAGCGATTCTGTAGCTGCAAGCCGCTCACAGAACGTTCCCTGGTTTCCTTACTTCTGTGTGTGACCTTCCTCCAAGCATCTACCTCTGTTATATGTGGAGTGACCTCCCCCACCCCAACAACTTCCTCTCTCTGTTTCCCACCCAAGACATTCTGGTCTGACCTGTTCAGGAGATTCTCCTGCTCTCTATGATGCTGGAGTGCAGATATCTGCTCCTCTAGCTGCTGTACTTTCTCTTCCAAGAGGACTACCAACTTGCACTTGTGGCAGGTGTAGTTCGCCACCTCTGTAGGCAAGAAGACAAACATTCCACAGGTGTTGCAGGTGACTGCTGCAGGGCCTTCAGTGTCCATACTGAGAAGTCTTAAGGAGGCACTGAAACAAGACTGTGGGCTTCCCTTGCTAGACTTGGCCTTTATTCCCAAGCTCTGTCACTGAGTTCAAGTCACGGGGCCTATAGTTATGTAGAGAGCTCCTGGCTAAAAGCTCCTTCCAAAGGCAAGTCTCTGATTCACTTCCTCTGATGCTTCAGGCCGGCTCCTCTTCTATTCTCTAAACACCTCCTTGACTAGATAAAAAAAGCGCGCTTCTGCTAGCCTTGAGTAGCCTTACATAGCCTCCCAGCACTGGCTCCCAGAATGCAATGCTCAAGTGTAAATTAAATTAGATCTCACCCAAGCACATGGACTAGAACCTCCTCCTTTTCTTTCTCCTCCTTAAAGGAAATGAAGCTTCTGCTAGCCTTGAGTAGCCTTAAGTAGCCTCCCAGCACTGGCTCCCAGAATGCAATGCTCAAGTGTAAATTAAATTAGATCTCACCCAAGCACATGGACTAGAACCTCCTCCTTTTCTTTCTCCTCCTTAAAGGAAATGAAGCTTCTGCTAGCCTTGAGTAGCCTTAAGTAGCCTCCCAGCACTGGCTCCCAGAATGCAATGGCTCAAGTGTAAATTAAATTAGATCTCACCCAAGCACATGGACTACAGCCTCCTCCTTTTCTTTCTCCTCCTTAAAGGAAATGAAGCTTCTGCTAGCCTTGAGTAGCCTTAAGTAGCCTCCCAGCACTGGCTCCCAGAATGCAATGCTCAAGTGTAAATTAAATTAGATCTCACCCAAGCACATGGACTAGAACCTCCTCCTTTTCTTTCTCCTCCTTAAAGGAAATGAAGCTTCTGCTAGCCTTGAGTAGCCTTAAGTAGCCTCCCAGCACTGGCTCCCAGAATGCAATGGCTCAAGTGTAAATTAAATTAGATCTCACCCAAGCACATGGACTACAGCCTCCTCCTTTTCTTTCTCCTCCTTAAAGGAAATGAAGCTTCTGCTAGCCTTGAGTAGCCTTAAGTAGCCTCCCAGCACTGGCTCCCAGAATGCAATGGCTCAAGTGTAAATTAAATTAGATCTCACCCAAGCACATGGACTACAGCCTCCTCCTTTTCTTTCTCCTCCTTAAAGGAAGAGAAATGATGTTGTTCTTAGCTTATAGAATGATACCCTTGCAGGCAGACCACTCATCTTTCTGGCCACCTGTTACTGGGAAACAAAGCATTTTAAAAGGCCAGGAAATAAAATTTAAATTCCATTAGCAACACAAAAAGGTACTTCCTTTGAAATCCAGGATTTCTCCATCCTTGGTGAGGCTACAAACCTGTTTGTTGGATAGGGCAATTAGGAAAATTTTACATGCTATTAGATAAACCATGCCAAATGCAGTTCCTTTTTTTTTTTTTTAAATATATATTTTACGTAATGGAATTTAATTTTTATTTTTATTTTACATATTGTTGTATTTTATTGTTTGTTAGTAAAACTCACTTTTCTTAAATCTCCACCTTTTCGACAAGAAATTATTAGGCAGTCCAGCTTTGATACTAAAAGAGAGTTAGCTAGTGAGAAAGCTGGCTGGGAAACAGAGATACAGAAACATATAAAGGTAGGGAAGCAATAGCTCCTCTCACCATACTGAAATTGATTTTTAAAAAAACCCTACATGACCACATTATGTATGGTTAGATATGTGAACAAAATATGTGCGGCTGTACCATCACATCTATTATATTTTTGAGTGTTTTGTAAAATAATATTTATTTAGCTTTGTACATTGGCTTGAACAAAGATTGTTATTGTTGTATGTGCCTTCAAATTGTTTCTGGCTTATGGTGATCTTAAGGCAACCCTGTCATGGGGTTTTCTGAGGCTGAGAGTGTGTGACTTGCACAAGGTCACCCAGTGATTATTTAATAAAAACATTTCCATTAAGATAGTGCACACATTGAATTCTGTGATGGACTACAAAAATAAATGTTTTGTTTCTTTTGCTTCTTGTAGTCTTCTTTAACAATAGTACAGGTAGTCAAGGAATTTATCTTGCAAAAGTGTTAGAATTGTTTTTCTTAACCTGTTAAATACCTAACTCAATGAAAGGTAAAATGATAAGTCTATAATCTGTTTTTATTCTGAATTTCAGACATATCCAGAATATTAGTGAGATAAAAACAGATGTCGGTAAGGCTAGAGCTTGGGTCCGGCTCTCTATGGAGAAGAAATTACTTTCCAGGCACTTGAAACACCTTCTTTCTGATCATGAACTTACAAAGTAAGTTAAGTTTAATTTTCAGCAAAATTCACCTTTGTAGCATGCAGGTGTTTTTGTTTTGTTTTTCTTTTAAAACAGAATTGTAATCTTCAGCAAAGCTGTAGATCAGAGTTGGGCAAAGTGTGGCCTGGGGATTGCATGTGGCCCTCCAGTGTCATTTTTGTAGCCCTTAGGACCCCACAAGTCAATGGTTTTTTGCCCCTAAATGCCTTTTGGGGTTATCGGGGCATTTCTGCCAAATTTATACCTCCCTGGGTCATTTTAGTCCCAGGAAAGGTTGTTTATAAAAATGGAAGTGACAAAGTGACATTGGTCGCTTCCTGTTTTGGAAAAAGGGGGCCTGAAAAACATGACAAAATAACTCCCACAGCCCCTAGAAGGCACTGGGGGACATTTGGGGCAGAAACATTTTTGTTTTGTTTTGTTTTTGCCATGGGGCATGGTGGGGTGTGTTTGGCCTCCCAAGGTTTCCTGGGAGTGTAAGATGCCCCACCCCTGCTATAGATAAACAACCCACATTCTTAAAGAAGTAGTGGCTGTCTAGTAGCTGTTTGAAAAACAGAGTAAACTTGAAACAGAGAAGATTTTAAAAAATACTACATTGTATTAAGTAAAATTCACATATTCTGTGGCACAACAGATTTATTGTGCTCAGAATGTCCAGAATGAAACATTTAAAAGTAAACTGAGTTGCCTGCAAAATAAATATGTCTTTTGTTAAATCAACCATATGGATTCAGTTTTTAAAAAGTCATATAATTAAACATGATATAATCCTGCTTTTGTTGCTACTTTGAGCAACAGTGGTGGAGAGATAAGATATAAATTTGATTAAAAGAAACAGAAATGTCCTTTGTGTATGCTTTGATGCTATAATGTAGAATCATAAATGCAGAAGCAGTATTTGAGTTAAGGTCACAGTATTTTCATGATGGGTTCCAGCATCCCCTTACAGCAGGTATTATAATAGCCCTTAAACAATACATTCTACTCTGACTATCCGTAAGCAAATTATCAGGACCCTTGGGCAGGACAATAGCAAAATGTATCACCAAGATTATATAGGGCAAAATTAAACAAAGGAAACTGAGCTGTCCAACATGACACATCACTCATCCTAATAGATACGAGAACAGTACCAGCATGTTGCTAACAGTAAGCTTTACTCTCCTGCTCTGTTTCCACCCACTTCTGTACTCTTCAAGCTAAAATACAAACTGTTTAGCAAGGCATAAGGAACTCTAAATTGCCCTTTTTACACCACTGGGCAGCTTTTAATGTTTGGCCGAGATGGTGACAAGGATTGTAGAACTCAACTGTCTGCAGGGGCCTCATCTATTACACATGGATTTGCAGGATAACATACTGAATTTATCCTGCAGGATAACATACTGAATTAGTTCCAGCCAGTTCTAGAGAAACCAATGCTGATATGTTCTAGCTGGGAAAATCTGGAATAACCCATAGTTTCAAGTGTAAGCAAAGAGGTGGAAAGGTGTAATTAAAGGGAGGAAATACTAATTTGTGCAGAGGAGTGAAGTCCAAGTGACTTAATTACAGCAATCTCCTTTCCTTCCCAGGATGTGATGTTCCAGAAATACAAAAAAGGAAATATTTTCTACCTGTCCCCCCAGGGGAATTTTTCAATACAAAATCGAGAAATTTAAGGGGATACTGGGGAGAGAATCCCCTTGAAATTGTTTTCTGTTTCCAAATTAGTTATTTTTTTAAAGAACAGCTTTTACTCAAAAAAATGCATAATATAATTTTTTTAAAATCAAAGACATCATGCAATATTAAATAGTAATGATTATTTTGAATGCTAAAGATATATACAGCAAAGATAAATATAGAAATGCATTCTAGATACATTTCTGGACCTATAAGGTGTGTCAAAGCCATGAAATGAATATACAGGAACTTCGTTGCATTTATATTTGTTTCCCCTGTATGTGGCAAAAATTAAAATATATTGGGTACAGTACATAAAATACTTTGGTACAATAACATACAGTGGAAGAGTTTGTATCCTCTCAGACTAATATTGGGTATACACTCATCCTTCCACATTTGTGGCTTTGATTATTCATGGATTTTATTAATATGTTCTCTCTAGGAATATCTCAGTCCTCTAGTGCAACTCTATGGTCAACTTTAACTAAAAGTCACACTGAAGGACCTAGAGATTCCTAGAGAGAACACTTTCCTAGGCAGTTCCTCCAGCACAATTCTACGGTCACTGTCTGGCAGATGTTGTCTACAGAGTTGCATTGGAGGACCTAGAGATTCCTGGAGAGGTGTTCTGTGAGGTAAAAACATAGTGTTTTTGTTATTTGTATTTTTTTCTACATTCATGGGAGTCCTGTGCCCCTAACCCCATGAATCTGGAGGGAAATGTGTCTTTGCAATTCTGCTTGAACAGAATTAAAGCATGTATCTTTTTGATGCTGTAGTCCTGTGTATGCATATCCTCAGATTAATCTTCACTAAACAGGATTACTCTTTGAATTTAATAAATGCAACATATTTTATAGGCAGCGAGAAACATGAGTTCTTAGAAACCAAGCTTGCATTCTTTCTGTGCAGCAAAGGTATTTATTAATAGGGAGGGCATTTTAAAGGATTCAAGCTTACATGAAAAAATGGAGTAAAAAAGTTAATTTCAAAGCAGTAATTTAAGGGCACCCTGCGGTTATAAGTACATATATTGATTGTGTCAGTGTATATACCAGAAAGCCTGTGCTTGAAAAAATCTTATAGGCACATAGCTATGTTTTTGTTCTGTTTTTTTTTTCCAGAAAACTCTACAAGCGCTATGCCTTTCTCCGCTGTGATGACGAGAAAGAACAGTTTCTTTATCATCTGCTGTCATTCAATGCTGTTGATTACTTTTGTTTTACTAATGTTTTTACAACAATCTGTAAGTATAACTTTTCATTATTCAGAAATAATGAAAAACAGTTGTGTTTGGGCACAAGTTTTTCACTTCATAATGTTATTCTTATAATAATTTTGTCACAAGGGAAAAGTCATGTATTATATATAGGGCAATTGCTGTTTTAGAACTGGCTATGTTTTGGGAAGAGAGGGGGCCAAATCAGAAAGGTATTTCCCAGTATTTTGCAAAGGTATGGCTGTTCATAGATTTATGTACTTTACCTTTTTTCAGCAGGACAGATGTTCATGTGGCTGAACTTGGTCATTTCTAGTTTCATCCTGTATGTAAAATATGCTCAGGGTGGGTCCTGCTCCGCTTGAATAAGACACAACAGACAGATATTTTGGAACAAGGTAGACCATAACTTGTATTGGTTACAACTTAGTATAGGCTTGACGCACATATGGGTCTGGATCCAGGCATCAACCAACATGCATGCTGTTTATATACAGAGTGAAACCAGAAAATTATCCATGCTTTCCTGCATGAGTATCTTGTCCCTCAGTAATCCTGATCTCATCTGAGTTTGAAAGCTAAGCAAGATTAGGCCTTGTTATTACATAGACTGGATACCTCTATAGCAGGGGTTTCCAACTTTTTTGGCTCACGGAGCCCTTATTTCTGTTGCAGGCCAACCCTATGTCTTATAAGTTACTGGTGTTTAGGATATATATAGGATATAAGAATATATTCTTATTCTTTAATTTTATTCAATTTTTATTTCTTTCATTTTCCTGGAGCAACCGTGGAGCACCTGAGAAGTGCATGCGGATTCCTAAGGGCTCCTTGAAGCACACGTTGGGAACCCCTGCTCTAGAAAATATTAGCCATCTCTAGCTAAGAACAAGAAACAATTCTGCCAAAAAGCCTGGAGAACTGTCGGACCGAATTTTAGTATTGCATACATTGACTAATGGTCTGACTAATGATAAGCCTTTTTAATTTTCTTAATAAATTAGGTTCTTATTTTTTAGCATTATAAGGGCATTTGGTTTTCCCCCTGAAACTTATTTCAACTAGGTTGTTTCTTATTTTTACAGTGATTCCATACCATATATTGATTGTCCCTAGCAAAAAACTTGGTGGCTCAATGTTCACAGCCAATCCATGGATATGCATTTCAGGAGAACTTGGTGAAACAGGAGTCCTGCAGATTCCAAGAAATACATTGGAGATGACATTTGAGGTATGTCTTAAGAGCATGGAGGACACAATGCAGCAAGATGTATGGATATGATATAAATCTCATATTTCTGTCTTTGAGGCATTATGTTTATGTAAACCTAATAAATTAGTATGGGCAGTGATAACCACTAAACTATAACTGGAAGAATAAAGTTACCTCTTCTATTTTTGAAATGTTTCCTTACCAAGAATATCTTTTAAAAAGCTTCTTTTTGTAAATGTAGCAATTACATCTGCTTGATTATTATTATCTTATATATTGGTGTGTTATACATTTACCATATTCTCTCCTTTTTTACTTTCATTCTATTAAGATTTAGCAAATTTATTTTCTAATTTTCAGTGTCAGAACCTGGGAAAGCTTACCACTGTACAAATAGGACATGATAATTCTGGACTATATGCCAAGTGGCTAGTGGAATATGTTATGGTTAGAAATGAAGTCACAGGTCACACTTACAAGTAAGCATCGTTTAAGATTTTTTAAATTGGTTTTAAATATTTAAATACTTTAAAATTTAATGCCATGGCAAATACTATAAGGAAGTGGCTACATTAATTTCCTACTTCTTTTTAAAAAGTAGCAAATCAGCCCCCCAATTGATGTGGGACCACAGTGACTAAACGACCCACTCCGAAAGTGGGCCGCAGTGGCAGTCCTGAATGAGCTGCCAACAAAGAACAGACTTGCCCTCCTCTTTTTGCTGGTGGCTTGAGGCCGCCTGAGGCTTCTGACTTCTCCAGGGATGTGTGTCGTTTGCACACCCTGCACCTGAAGTGGCCAGAAGTCTTTTTTTACAGAGTCACATCTATTGTAACCATCAGTATAATTTTCTTGTGGCGGCCCAGTGGGGCAGCATCATGAAATGTTTGTAAATAGAACTTGCCCAATTAATATAAAAAATCCTCAGAGCTGTAATCAATTCTCATTCTTGATGCTTTTAGGGAAAGTGTGAAGACACATCTCTTAACGCTGTCCTTTGAATTTTTGATGTCTATTGATGATATATTTTAATGATTTTAGTGTTCAATTTGTTTTTAGTGAAAATTTTAATGGTCTTACCATTTAATATGTATTTAGTGATGTTGTTAGCTGCCTAGAGCAATTTCTAAGTGAAATAAATGCATGCGCCCACACAAAAAATAACAACCATGTTTACTGGGTCACTTGTCTTTGGGTTTTTTTAAAGACCAACGCTGGGCATAAATGATGTGAAAGCTTTGTTTTTCTTCATATCTGCAGGTTTCCCTGTGGTCGGTGGCTTGGGAAAGGGATCGATGATGGCAGTTTAGAGAGGATCCTAGTGGGAGAATTGCTGACTTCACATACTGAAGTGGATGAAAGGCAGTGCAGAACACCTCCTTTGCAACAGTCCCCAAGTATGATCAGAAGATTTGTTACAATATCACCAAACAACAAACCAAGTAAGATGGGCAAATTGTAGTTGCCTTTCACTAGTAAACATTTATACTGATGGGATGGAGTAGTTTAGAAAAAAAACAGGTTGGAATCCTGGGGCACATTTATCTGTGTGCTCACTGAAATAAATGAGAGTAAGTCACAAATACACCTTATATCTCATTGATTTCAGTGTGTTGCCTCTAGGCAAGATGAACAGTGGATTTAGGCTTTGAACAGGAATTTTCTACACTGTAATATTTTCTTGTAGGACTCACTTGTTAGCTTTAAAAATGCTTGATTTTGTGCTTCCACTGTTTTTATTATGATGTTTTATAGTTTTATGGTATTATATAGTCTTATATATATCTTGCAGAGGTATATTGCCACAATACCTCTGGAAGAATGATGGATTAAAAATACTTTTAAGAATAGGTGAAAACAAAGCCCCATTATTCTCACATTCACCAGGGAGGCCTCCTGCTTTTCAAATGGCAGAAAAGAAGGTGATCTGCCCAGGGCAGAATCCTCGTAGTAGTGCCATGCCTAGTCAGCATGCCTAGTTTACATCTATTCTTCATGGTGCAAGAACTATTAGTGCAGGTTTTTAAAGCTCACTATATGAAGCAGGTGGTGACTGCAGAGAGAGCCATTTTGGTTGTTGGCAAGTTGTCACTTGCTATCTGCGGATGATCCATTTTGGGACCACCACCACCCCCCCCCCACGGATAGCAAAAAACACAGGACCTTAACACCTATTCTTTTCAATTAGTGCACAGACCTGCTTGTGCTGCCATGTGCACATGCATCCATTGAAAAAGCTGGGGCATGCCATCCGTGGAAGCTCAAACCGTGGATGGCAAGCCTGCCATTGGCACAGGCGCACTGAATATGGAATACCATTCATGTTATTCTTCCAGTACCAGCTAGACATTTTTAATTTTCACAGGCACTTTATTGTATTTCATAACTGTTGTTAGTTGTATGGTATAGTTGCATCTTACTGGTTTTATGGCTGTGGTTTCTGAGTTAAATCCAGTTTTAGTAGCACATGGAATGGAACAGTATAATAAATGGGACTTCATTTAGTTTGGGCTAACAAGCCCCATTCATTTCATTAAATCTACTCTAGGTAGAACTAAGTTTCTGTACTTTTATTTTAGTTAATTTCAGTCATTTTACTGCATGATGTTCTGGGTGTTTTATACTGAAAAGTGACTTAGAACTCTCTCTCAGACTCACTAATATGCACTGATATAAATGTGCTAGAGCAATACACTTTTACTAGAATAGAATGCCGCAAAAACAAACAAACTATGAAACGTTTTCTGCACTCTTGACTTAAAAGTATAAATTAATCCTAATTTATCTGTATAATAGTGGAAAATATTGTTTAAAAATAATTGTTTTTCCTTTTGAATAGAGTTAAACACAGGTCAGATACAAGAATCTATTGGTGAAGCAGTAAATGGAATTGTAAAACACTTCCACAAGCCAGAGAAAGAGGTGAGAAATGTCATGCTTAGCAATAATAGAGCTTGATAACATTTTAAATTTAATAATAATAATAATAATAATAATAATAATGTTTGATCAGACATTCTTTTTCTGATACTTATGTGCAGGCTACTTTATGAAAGCCCGTAGATGGAATTGTTAAGAATGTTGGCTCAGAAGAATGGGTGACACAGATGTGGCAAATGGATATGATGACTGGAGTCCATTTTTAAATGGCCAAATGCAAAATTTTGCAAGTAATGTTATTCTAAATGCCTGTTTTAATCAGGTTAATTAAGAAAACTGAAAGCTCTGAGTCTTCTGCCATTGTCACTCTAGTCTCCATCCCACTCATTTCATCACCCCACCTCCCTTGTGAACCGAGGGACTCATTTGGCTCAACTTCATGGCATGGGATTCTTCTGTGCAATCATGTCTATCACCCTGGCCATTTCTCTGTTCCAGAGATTTGTGAAGGCAACAGGAAACTCCCAAGAACCATCAGGAATCTATTTAGACTCATAAATCTTCTGGGGCTAACCATCTTAATTCCCCCCCCCATCCCCACCCCTGCGAGAGGTGCTGAGTACCAGTCTAAACCCCACCATATAGTGATCAGTCATGTCAGTGGAACTATAAAAAGATTACCTCCACACCCAGATCACTTTCATCCCACCTGGAACAGAAAACCAGATTCAGACTGTGTTCTGCCATATGGGTGGCACCAGATATTATTTGGGACAGGCCCATGGTTGTCCTGGCAGAGACAGGCCCATGGTTGTCCTGAGCTACCTCTGACAGATGTTGGTTGTTGAAGTCTCCCAGTACAACAAGGCAAGGGGATTCCAACATTGTCACCAAGACCAACTCAGCCAGTTCAGAAAGGGAGATGTTAAGCAGCGGTACACCAAGAGAATCCCTGTTATGCCCCTGCCATCCACCTTCAAAACCCCCCACTCAAACAACTCAGCAGATTATACAACAGGGCTCCTGGTAAGAAGAGACACAATCCTGATAAACCACTGCCATTCTGCCTTCATCCCCCCCCCCCCATGTCAGCCTTGCCTGCTGCTATGCAGAGAAGCAGGAGAGGTTAACACACACACCCCCCCCCAGCTTCATCCAGCTAGGTCTCTATAATAAAAGCCAGGTCAACATGCTCATTGAAGATCAAATTGTGGACCAAGAATGTTTTTCCATTCACTGATCTGTGCTTGCACCACAGCATTTTTGCCCCAGTGCGTCCATTGCAAAGGCTGTCCAGAATATTTGAAATGGAGGACAGCTTGAAAGACCGTTATCTCTCATATGAACCTGCCAGAATTCTAATATCAGGCTTTCTCTTGCTTGACAAGGCTTGCTTGACAAGGACACAAGAGAGAGTCTTCTTACTGGCTGCTCCCACCCTCTGAAACTTCCTACTCTGTGAAAAAGGCAGCATACAAATGAAATAAATAAATGAATATTTCTGACAGAACTGTTCATAATTTATCTCAGACATCTTAAAACAAAATTTGCTGTTTGTATCTCATTGGCAGAGAGGCAGTCTGACACTTTTGCTTTGTGGAGAAGGTGGCCTTGTCTCAGCTCTTGAACAGGTGTTTCAACATGGATTTAAATCTCCTAGACTCTTCAAAAATGTATTTATTTGGGACTTTTTAGGTGAGTATAGAGAATGTGAGATGCAATTCTATATATGCATAATTTCAACATAGCTGTCATATTTAAAAGGCTGTAATTCTTGTAACCAAATGTATCAGTGACATTTAATAACTATTCCAATAATATAAAATAGTAAACTACAACAAAAAACAACAACAACACACAAACAACAGCAACATACACAATGCAGAATAAAGCAAAAAATAGTCACTACATATAATAAAGTATACTAAAGATATAAATCATTAATCCAAAATTGCAAAGGTTTGAATGCTCCTGGGGGGCTGAGTCTTTAAGGCTCTGATCCTTCCTCTTCCCAAACCTTTTTATGTGTAAAATTTACACATGCGTTGAGTTAAACACTGCATGTACTTAAACTGTTCTAATTTCAATGATCTTATTTCTTTATAAAATGTTAACACATGAATACATGAATGTTCAAATGAAAATACACCAAATAAAATATTTTTATTCATATACTAAATCGAGTGTGTGTGTGTGTGTGTGTGTGTGTGTGTGTGAGGGAGAGACATCTGCATGTAGATATAAAGAGAGGCCCTAAGGGTAAAAAGTTTTGAGTGCCACTGGACTAGATGGTTCTTGGGATCTCTTCCAATTCTATTATTCTAAGATTATATGAATCAAAGCAAGATGTTTTAAATTAATTTTATAATACAGAAATAACTAACCAATTACCAATATGTGGGGGACATTTGGGGAATTTCTGCAGACTTGACCATTATGTTAAATGTCACTATTTCTCTTCAGAAAAAGCACAAGGGTATTATGAAGCCCTAGATCAGAGTGAGCTGGTCCAAGAGGAAAATTGGCAGAAAAGGGCTAGGACTTTTTGCCGCTTTGTCACAGCCATCAATAACACTCCAAGAAACATTGGGAAGGATGGCAAGTTTCAGATGTTGGTGTGCCTTGGAGCCAGGTATTTTGTGGCTGTTCTGATTCATTTACACATGCATTGCCTATTAACCATATAATAGAAATGTTTTCAGATTTGTTTTAAAAAAATTACATTATTCTGCTGTCCAGATTTTTAGTCCTGTGATATTATTTCATTCTTATTCATTATTTATTATTATTCTTATTTTATAGGAAATATTAAAATATAACATGATTACTAGAATGGATATTTATCTTAAGCTAGGATAAAAAAAGATTTTGACCCATTCAGCCTAGAGGGAAGACGTATAGTGAATATGAAACTGCAAATACATTAGAAAAGGGGATATGGGCTATTTAAATTAAAGAATGTTGGAAGTACAAGAAACACAGGACAGAAAATAACAGATTCAGGTCCAAATCAGAGGAATTTTTTTAAAATAAAAGCAAGATGAAACCTTTTGGTAATTTTTTAGTCACATACCTTGTAATATGTATTCTGGATACATAGTGGTAACAAGACCTATTAAAAAGGGATTTCAACTGCATCAGCATCACTTATTTAGTATCATGATATTTAGTATTGGGCGTCTGTCATTTGGTATTGAGTTTTTGGCCATGTTTCCTCCAGGAGATTTGAGATACCGGTATATGTAAACCAAATTTTGTATTGAGCCAGCTCTTCTTGTTGTTCAACTTTTTAAGCTATGAGTGATTGATTTTTAAACACAGTGTGAAATTAATAAAGTAAACGGGAAATAGGATTTAGAGCCACTGTCCCATTTAGCTTAACAATGTTAATACCTATCTATTGCAGCTTCCTTATAGGTCTTTCCTAGCCATGCAGCCCAAGTAAGCAAGAAGCTAATCAATGAACCAGAGCAGGATAGTGTGAACTAGGGCAGTATATTATATCCCTCTCCTGTGTGTGCGTTTGTTGGATAGTGCTGGGGTTAAGGTAATTTCTTGGCATACATCTTGAGAGTCTGATTTCAGTCTTCTTGTCACTGGTGTGGTTAGGCAGTTAGTTCTTTATCACATGAACCTTTATATCTGCTATTAAAGCTAGAGAATACAGTATGGTCTTTGGCAATACTTAACTCATAACATTGTAGCCATTTTGTTGCTCCTTCTCTCTAAGAGCATCCCTTTTCATTAATAGGAAACACCCATCAATAAGGTCCCAAACATGCTACTGTAGCATTTCTCCTCAAGTTCAGAAAATTCCTGGCAGGGTTGTTCTGATATTGGTGTGTCAGTGTTCCCACATCACACACACACACACCCCATCCCTATTCCAGAGCAGTCTTCTCTGTGTGCACACACACACACACCCGGTGCAGTCTGGCAAAAAAGGAAGCAAGGAGGCAGTCCTTTCTTCTTTGGCAGGAGGGAGTGAGGAGAAGCAGGCTTCTTCACATGCCCCCCCCCCCCCCCAGGCTGCCAAAGAAGGAATTACTACTTCCTTGTGAGGTCCTTTAAAAAAAATCCTCACCATGGTACACAGGACAGAGAGAGAGCTGAGGAAGAAGGAACTTGGAAAGCTATGTGTGAATGTGAATGGTGTGTATGTGAAAATCTGGATGCAAGAACATACCAGCAATGACTTCGCCCTCTTTGGCTGGTAGTTCTGTTTGCTGCTTACTTAGAAATCTCAGTGTCTGAGACCTGGGCCTATAGCTAACATGCAAGAGACTGCTAGGTTATAAGAAGGAATTATAGTACTCTGTGTGTTGATTTATAAAGGAAGAAAAACTATTTAATATCTTGTTTCAGAATTCTAAAACTTTCCCTTGCAGAGACCACCTTTTGCATCATTGGATTGCCTTGCTGGCAGACTGCCCCATCACTGCTCAGATGTATGAAGACACAGCACTAATAAAAGATCATACTCTAGTGAATTCCTTGATCCGTGTGCTGCAGACCTTGCAGGAGTTCAACATCACATTGGAGACATCCCTTGTTAAAGGAATTGACATATGATCTACAAGCACTGTGGTTTTCTTTTTTTAAAAAAGCAACAAGGAACATACTGTTATTAGTATGCAAATATTCTAATAATGCATTGCATCCAAACATCATTCAAAACAACTCTTCTGGGGGGAAAAGCTTCAAATAGAGTGTGGAAATATGAACTGAAGCCGTATACCCAGTGTGTAAAAAAAGAGTTACCTATAAATTACTTTTAGAATTTATTTGCTGATTTGCTTATACACACTTTCATGTGAAAGAGTTAGATAATGAGTATTGTGCAGCTTATTTTAAAGCTGCAATTTTTCTTTACCACAGAAAATGGTGCAGTGAGCTCTTGACATTCTCTGAACTTGCCTTCCAACTGTATCTTGCAAAGTATCATTAACACATTCCATTTCTGCTAAGGATCATTAAGCAATTGAGAAACTAACATTTTACTATATATTTTCATTGTCATCGCTGGCTTTTCCATATTGGGTCACTGCTGTGCTGCAAGAAAACTAAAAGTTTAAATATTGTTTTTAATATCCTCAAAGCACTGAATTTGTTAGCACATCTCTTTCCTTTCCTTTTTGTTGTCAGTATTATTTTTTCAGATTTTTGGAGGAGTGAACCATGCAGATCGGCAGAGATCAGTAATATTTTTTCATATGGGTACGAAATTGCACAGAGAAGAATATAAGTGTGTTTTTAACTGGCATTTATTTATTTAACTTTTAATCATGTTGTAATGTCTTTGTCTTAAAAAAAGGTGGGAGGGGAAGAATCGTATACTCAACAGGGTCTGTTACATGTCTATTGTGTTTTCAGGTCAGGAGCTAATTATAGTACAGTCCTCTGAAACAGCCCAAAATATGTCTCAGTGTGGACCTGCCTTTTACTCAATTTATTTATATGTTACAATCCTCTAGACATAACCATGATAATAATTCTCAAGCCATATGTGTACTATGTGATAGCTAACAGTCTAATCCAAGAATTGTTGGAACTGTATACATATATGCAGGTTTGAGCATAGGAGAAGTTTCATAATTGTGTGAGATCTTACAATACTGGCAGAATTTTATAACAGCATGATAAGGACTCAAATGGTGCAAATATTTGGAGTTGGGTGTGAGTAAAGCCAGTATTACTGTGACTTACTTATGCTGCTATTCAACTTAATGCCATGTCAAATTTTCCTGTCCTCTTGGTAACCCTAGTTCCTAGGCAGAAGACACATTAGATTTTCATTGGAAAAGCTGAGAGTCCATGCAATTTTTGTATTTTGTTAAAGATTGGATGCCTGCAGAAATTGTGTATAAATAGCTTACCCTCAAACTATTCAGAATTTGTGGGCTTTTTAAATAGTAAATTCCAATTGGAACAATCTGGTGAATGCCTAGAACAAACTGTTCTTGTTAGAATTCTCAGCTAAAAAACTAGAAGATTCATACTTAGTTGAGGAAACACTTAAGATACACTGTACAGGGCTTTCAGCCTCTGTGTTAAGAGGTGTTCACTGTATAAAAGTTATTTCAGATGTTAGGCTCTAACACAAGGAGCAGTGAAAAAGTTTTCAATTGTCATTCTCTTCACCAAGTAGCATTATTCTTAATTTCCTACATGTTGTGGTAATTTTTATTCTATTAACTTAAAAAATATAGCACATGTATTAAATTTTACTATTTTTACCTTCCTTGTGTTCATTTCATTATTACTTTGACATTTTAAATTATTGCTTATATACCTGTTTTCTTCATTATGCATATTCTTGTAAGAACATGCTGAAGATCAGAGTATGCAGCCTATTTGATGGATAAACTCACTCATGGTGATCCTATTTGGTGGATGAACTCACTCATGGTGATCATGGTTTGGAGGACGTACTGTATGAATGTTAAGACAACAATATTTGTTTTCCTGACATACAGTATCACTAAAAAGCAGAGTGAATGTTGATTTTGTGGACTATAATTCCCAGAAATCTTTAAAATAAATTTTCTGTATTCTTCTAAAAGCTTTCTTTACACAAGATCACATTTCCTAAGCTTTCATATAATAGAATGGTTTCTGAACCTCTCTAGCATGTGATCTGCCCCAAATACTAGCTGACAGAGCACATGATTGAAGAAAACATGAGTATTTACAATTATGTCATTAACCAGTCCAGAATCCCATTGCTGATTTCTGGGAAAGACATCCAGCCTTTGTTGCCTGGCAAGATAGCCCACGACGTGGGGATACGTTTTAGGTATAAATATGGTTCCAAAACCTAACCTTTGCACAAAGCTATATTATACCTCCACACTCTGTGTATGTACCATATTGCCCTCAGAGCTCCAGTCTGAGCCACTCCAGCTTTCCGTGGTCTACTCGTCGAACAGGCAATTACCACTCCATTGTAAATGCCTAAAATTCCAATCACATTTCCATATTTCCATTTCAGTTAGCTCTGTATGTTGTGTTTTTGTGAATTGCTGTTGAGTGTATTTCATAATACTCTGCATGTTTTCTAAATAAAACACTCTTAGGTGTGAAGCAGACGGGCCAAATAAAGCACCTTCTTGGTTCTTTAGGAGTGTGGCATTCCGATGACATGCACCCCCAAACTGCCTGGAAGTTGCTGCAAGGCTGCCTAAGGTGGCCCAAAGCCAGCCAGAAAAGGGAACAGTGAAAAGCTGCTCCGGCTGGCAGTCTGTTTGGGATTGTGCCAGCGGCTGGCTTTGGGACCATGGTGTCCAGATTCTCTGGTCCTGGAGCAACTGGAGCCAGAGTGCGCTCTGGCCACTCCTAAAGCCCTGTCTGCTTCACCCCTTAGTTCACTCCAGAACTGAAGTTCTCAGTACTAGTACAAATGGGTGCAAACAGTCCAAAGGTTACACAAGCCTTTAATTCCCCCAACATTTGAAGTAATGCAGATAGTTGGTGCCCCCCCACCCCAGTCCTCCCCACCTGTCTCTGGGTAACACCTGCCAGTTGGCAATTTGACTTGAAACTGGTGGCTGCCACTTGGGCCAAAATCAAGATTGTTCTGTCAAATTTTGACATGTCAACCAGCTATCTTGATGACACACACACTTTTTGTTTCTAGAAAGTCCCTTCAGAATGTGTTTTTTTTTTAAAAAAACCTTGAAACTGGGCAGTACCAGCTGGATAAAAATCAAAAACAGTCCATTGGAATTTCTTGTTGAATTAGGAGTGGCTCCCCTTCCTTTAAAAAAACAAAATAAAAGCTTCTAGCAATCTCCCCATTTGGAATTTCCCCTTGAAATTTGGCATAACAATTTGGGTAGCCATTCTTTCAGATTTTGAGGTGTCCAGCATGATGCTGCAACAGACAGAAACATTTTCAAACTTCTGTTTTTATAAATGTTGAGGCTAAAACATGTTCTCTGTTCTCCTAGAGGTCCATTCACTTTAAATTGAAAGTTCTTTTTCAATACACAACTTTTTCAAAAAATGTAAATCGTATTTGATAACTGGAAGAATATTTCATAAATTTTCCTGCTCTGAAAAATATTTTAAAGTTTCAGACTATTTTAACTATGGACCCTAGTATTTGAGAACTCCTTATCTGTTTGTGCAATGTGTATAGACAAGGATTACTTCTGCAATGAAGCTTTCTGCAATGACAAAATTTTCTTGGGCATATTTGGCAAGATGTCTGCCATCACAGATGTGACACCTTTTGTAAGATGAAAACTGGGAAATGTGGCCAATCAACCTCAGTGTGGTCAAGATGGTGGAACCTATTAATGAACACATAAACTAGGAGGGGCTACAGCAGCTTGCTTTTGCCTGGGCCTTTTAATTCAGTTTGCAGCCATTCAGATAATCTTGAAGACAAGGGAGGAATATAGTAGGGGAAGAGAAAAATTGGGGCATTTTAGAAGCACCTGAGAAAGTTCAGTCCTGCTAAATCAGGACTACTGGAAGGTATGGAGCAATCTAATATGCAATTTCTGTCAGCTGCTTATTGCTTCTGGTGCAACTGAGAGTGATGTCATGTTACTTTGTTTCTGGGCAACAACCCAAATGTGGCTGGTTTTTGTGACTTTGGATGTTGAGGCTTATTGGGATTGTTGAGGACATAGGGACCCCTACCAGAAGTGTTTTTGTGGACGTTTGGATGTTCTGTTTCTAGTTTTCCCCCCAGTCATTTTTTGCCAGAAAAATATGTGAATGTGGGTTGGTCTGGGAGGCAAGTCCCACTCTCTCAGTCTCAGAAGATGGCAGTGGAAAACCCCCTTGGAAGAAACTTGCCCCTTGGTGTTATGGTCGCCTTAAGATTGCCATAAACTGGATCACACTGCAAGTTGCTATGTTGAGGGAATATTCAATGAGATCAAACCGATTCACTGTAAAGGTAACTGCTAAGGAGAAAGCACTAAAAGCAAATAAGGCAAAACTTTTTTGGGGGGGGGGGTTGCTTTACAGTATTTTAATAATCTTGGATGCCTCTTCGTGGCAAAAGCTTCAATATTCACCATGAAGTGAGAATGCACCATAGAATTGTCACCATATGACCTCCAAGTGGCAATAGAGAAATGCTATATACTGTACACTCAAAAAGGTTCAAAATTCCAAGGGTCTAAGAAGACACATGAATGATTACATCTGTTTTTTAAAAATACCACCAATTGATAATTGAAATTATTTATCAAAACCTTGCCTCAGAAAAAGGGCAATATTATTGTTTGTTCTCCATGAGAATACCATGAAACTTGAAGGGTTTTATCTGCACTCAACTGATAAACTATGAAGCAATGTGCTTCAGTATGGAAAAGTAAAATATATCTAATATGCCAAAAGAAATATTTGTTCCTAAATCTCTTTAATATATCTAATAATAATTGCAAGCTATATAGCAGATCTGCAGTTGAAAGATACTAGAAGAATTTTATGCTTCACAGAAAAGTTCCTTTCTAGTTCAAATGGCCACAAAACAATGACAACATGGAGAGGTGGCATCATGAAGGCAGTTCCAAGCATAAGAGGGTATAGTCATTTTAACAGGAAATCTTGGGACAACTGAAGGTGGTGGGGTTGGAAGAATGAAAGTAATCAACAGGGATGTATAATAAAATCAGTTGGAAGGGTGACAACCCAATGCACAGCTTACGCATCCCTGAAAGATGCCCTTCCAATCCCTGTTTAAAGACCTCTGAATATGGAGAATATACCATCCTCTCGACCCTCAGGATGTAAGATCAGTGATAAGGAGGGAAGGATGTCTTTGAAGATCAAGAGGCCTGTGCTAAATCTGAGAGCAGAAGCAAAACCACTGCAGCCATTTAAAAAGATCAAGCAATGAGAGCAACAAGACAGATGTGAAGGGACCAAAGTGAGATGAGGGAAGACCTAAGAGGTAAATACGGCATGAACCCAGTCCAGCTTTATTATTATTATTTATTAGAGAATGAGTTGCACTTGTTCAGTTCTGTAAAGGAAGAAGCCAGGCTGCTTGGCTGCCTACTGTTTATGTTCAACAGGGCAGATGATTAAATTCTCCTAGAAAAGGGAAAGCATCCTGGAATACAAGGGCTTCAGAAATAATCCAGTTTGACACCACTTTAACTGCCATGGCTCAATGTTACAGATTTCTCGGAACTGGAGTTTGTTGTGCCACCAGAGCTCTCTGCCAGAGAAAGCTAAATGTCTTGCAAAACCTCAGTTCCCAGAAGTTCATAGCCATTGAGCCATGGCAGTTAAAGTGGTGTCAAACCTGATTATTTATGCAGTGCAGATGCAGCCAAAAACTTGGAAAGAGGTTTTTGAAGATTCAGTCTTGAAATGGGAGCATTTCCAGGGTGTGTGGAGATCTGGGTGTTGTCTGCTTAAAGGTGATCTTGGTAGCCATGAGATTTGATGTGACAATTGGAGACTGAATAATTGAGAAATAAGAACAAACCTCTGAGTAAACAGCAGAAAGAGGGAGGAAAACTAGTTTTTCATCCTACAGAAACAATGAAAAATCAGAAAACATCCAGGGGGAGCTGGGTTGGCCATTTAGCAACTCCAATCAAAAACCCACCAAACAGTGATACCGTTATTGGCCAACCAAAATGCACAATATACATGTTGCAAGCTTTCAAAGCTGCACTGGCTTCTTCATCAGGCAAAGTCTTACAAACCAAACAGGAGGAAAAAAAAATGAAGATGCTAGTCATGGGCCTGCATTTTGCTGTTTCTCTTCTTAGTTAAGATCTTAGTTAATCACGCAGGCTTGCGCCTCCTCTTTCTGGCCATGTGGCAACTGGAAGATTTTCAAAGTCTAGGAAAGACACTTGAAAAACGAAAATACAAAAACAAAACAGTTACAGTTGCAGTGGGGCTTGGATGAAGACAGCATTTGCCTTGTACGGTTTAGGCCCTTCATATCCACAAATTCAGCATCCATGGATTCCACCATACATGGCTGGAAAATATGTTTTGATTCCAAAAAACACATGTTGATTTTGCTGTTGTATATTCAATTCAATTAATTGACTGTGGCCAATAGCCAGCATATGCCATTTTATAAAAGGGACACCATTTTACTCTGCCATTGTGCCATAATAAGCCCTGAGTGTCCAATTATTTTGATGCTTATGGGGGATTCTGGACTCAAACCCAAGGGATACCATGGGCCCACTGTATAAATCCTTACAATAATGTCATGCTTATGTCTATGTGGGAGAAATGTAACTCTAGCACATCTGTCCCTCTAGGTTGACAACCGCCGAGAGCAAAATTAATGGAATTTCCCTCATGAAAGGAATTTCCACACAGAAAAATTTCACTGTTACATGGGAAATGCACTCTGTGTGGTTGAAGCCAGTCTTACAGAGACCGGAGCTAAGTCTCTCCCAGTTAAGAAACATAAAGGCTCGCTTCAAGTGAAACTGAGATCCTTTTTACTTCAAAAGTAGCATTTCAAATATGCCACTTTATCAGGAGAGCCATTGTGGTCTAGTGGTTTTGAGTATTGGGCTAGGACTCTATTGAATTTATCACACTAGGGTCAATTCCAGAACCATCCCACAATTATCCCATTATTGGCAATGGGATAATTGTGGGATGGTTCTGGAATTGACCCTAGTGTGAGATTAGGGGCTGAATCCCCTCAGCCACAGAAAATCACTGCACGAGCTTGGGCAAGTCACATCATCTCAGCCTCAGAGGAAGGTGATGTCAACCCCCCTCTGGATATTCCCTGCCAGCAACACCCTGCAACAGGGGCACTGTTAAGTCGATGGCTGTTGCCACACTGCAGAAACAATAAAGGAGTTTGACACCACTTTAACTGCCACGACTCAATGCTATGGAATACTGGGATTTGTAGTTTTGTGAGATGTTTAGCCATCCCTTTCGGAGAGCTCTGGTGCTCCCACCAAATGACAAATCCCTGAATTCCATAACACTGAGCCATGGAAGCGAAAGTGGTGTCAAACTGCTTTATTTCTGCAGTGTGGCCCTTATATCAAATGGCAAAATCAAGGCTTGCTTTTTTGGAACTGATACCTTTTTGGAATATTTTAAAGCTGCAGATAGTTAGATCCATCATGTATCAGGAATCTATGGATATGGAAGACTGACTATACCACCAATTTAAATGGTGTCCCTTAATATCTAATGGCAAAAGCAAGGCTTGCTATTTGGAAATTCTTGGAACATTTTCAAGCTGTGGATACCTGAATCTGTGGATAAAAAAAAAAAATCCTTGGGTAAGGAGGTCCCACTGTACTGTATTTATGTATGCAGAGAGATCTTGTAGCCCTTTGAGACTAACTGGAAGAGAGAAATTGGCAGCATGGGCTTTCCTAGGCTTTAGTCTACTTCCTCAGGTGCATTTAGATGCAACAACAACAACAATATTTAGAGAGATCTTGTAGCCTCTTTGAGACTAAGTGAAAGAAAGAAATTGGCAGCATTAGTTTTCCTAGACTTGTCTAGTTCCTCAGATGCATTTAGATGAAATAATAATAATAATAATAATAAATAATAATAATAATAATAATATATAGTGAGGTCTTGTAGCTCTTTTGAGACTAAGTGAAATAAAGAAATTAGCAACATGGGCTTCCCTAGGCTTCAGTCTACTTCCTCAGGTGCATTTAGATGCAATAATAATAATAATAACATTTGGAGAGATCTTGTAGAGACCCTTTGAGACTAAGCGAAAGAAAGAAATTGGCACCCTGGGCTTTCCTATCCTAGGCTTCGACCTACTCCCTCAGGTGCATTCAAGTATACCAAGGTGTCTGTCTGCCAGGGTGCCTGAGTTCCTTCCTTCCTTGAAGCCCCCCTCCCTGCTTTTCCTTCCTTTGCAATTTTGTTATTTCATTTCACTTTAGTGCCAAGACCAAAATAACCCTCAAACCAGGCTGGGTTCAAAAAAGGCAGAGACCACTAGTGCTGCTAAATTTGGAAAATGGGCGGGAAAAACAAAAGGGGAAAAAAAAGCATTAAAAAGCAAAAAAAGATTGGAAAAGGACTAAAGGAGGAAGCCCTGAGTCTCCAATCCTAGCAGCAGCAGCCTCCTGGGGAGGAGGAGCAGCAGGGGCTGGACCACAGTCTCCAGCTCCTCCTCTCTCTGAGGCTCAGCAGCACCAGCACCACCAGCAGCATCATTATTCAGCAGCAGCAGCAGCAGCCTCTCAGGGGGAGCTGGGGCAGGCTGAGCCATGGACTCTGCTGCAGCTGGGGCTGCTGGTGGTGTTGCTGCTGGGCTGCTTTGGCTGCAGCTGCTCTTCCCCCTTGTCCTCCCAGCCCAAGGACCTCTCCCAGTCCCAGCAGCAGCAGCAGCAGGGCTCCCCTTCACCGGTGAGTACTTTAATCCCAAAACAATCCTACCTTTCAGGAGTGAGCAGATGTCCTCCTTTTCCAGGACATGCCCTCCATTCCCAGCCTTCTGTCCAGGAGAGTTTTTTTTGGGGGGGGGGGACTGCCCTCCATTTTGCAGTGCCTTGTCCTCCTTTGAGGTGAGGGCTGCCCAACAAGAAAAAGCTCTCAAAATAATAATAATGTTTTATGTATATTTCCCACCTCTCCCTAGAAATGTCAATCCATGCTTAAGTGTTCCTGGACAGAAGGTTGAAATGTAGGGCATGTCCTGGAGGAGGAGGATGTTTGGGTCTCTTGTGCAAGATCCCTTTGCATAAAGTTGAATTTCAGAAGAAAAGAGTCCTTTTAGCTTTTGGCAGGGGAAAAAATGCAGTGACACACACACACACACACACACACACATATGTATACACACCTGTGATTCAATTGGGATGGACTTTTCCAAGCAATAATAGGACCGTGGGGTCTGGTCTGAGGAAAATTGCCCTGCCTCATTCCTGGAATTGTATAGGAGACCTGAATGAGAAAGTCTTCCACTTCTTGTAGCCCCCTCTCCAAGAAATCGGTTACAGAGCAGAAGGCGGAATCGCTGCACAATGTCTAGGGACTCTTTCAGACGTGGGAAATTGGAAGTATAATCCAAGGGCAATCCAAACACAATCATGGGGTTTCACGTTATTGCGAATTAGAGCTTCTCACGCAATTTCGGGCAAAAGGGAAGTCACTCCGAATGCAATCATAGGTTTCACGTTATTGCGAATTAAAGCTTCTCATGCAATTTCGGGCAAGGAGGGGTCATTTTCGGGTAATGGAAAGTCATTCCAAACGCCTTCCAAATGCAATGGGGATTCACGTAAATTCGCTAAACAAGCGAATTCACGTGAATTCGCATTGGCTGCATTCGAAGTTGGGAGAAATTCCTCCAGTGTGAAAGAGTCCTAGGAGACCTCCATCTGGAACCATCATCACCATCCTGCCTCCCTCCAGTGCCTTGACACTTGGGTCTAAATCCAGTGTATGGTCCCAGAAGAGTTTATCACCACTTGGCGTTGATTTCGGCATTAAAGAGAGATCAAAGCGCATTTAAAGCTTCTCGCAAATGAAGCGGAAATGGCGAGTAATTGCACGACATAAGCACACGCAATTGCTCTAATAAAGCGATATCAGGAATGCTAAAATCCCAAAAGTAAAAAGATGCACATTAATGCTTCCTTGTGACCACTTTAATGGCGGGTTTTGTGCGGTGTTGTGTGAAATCATTACATGTAATTACGCAATTTCCCTCAGATATTCATGGGATAAACTCCTGATCTCCTTCCTGTGATAAAGTCCAGAGAGTATGCCTTTGAATCAATTTAGGGCCTAAATACCCTAAAGGCACCAGATCCTCTCTGATCCTGGAAGCTAAACATGGTCAGCCCTGGTTGCTTGGATGGAAGACCATCAAATGGATACCAGGTGCTGCAGGCTGTACTTCAGAAGAAGGAACTGGCAAAACCACCTTTGAGGATTTCTTGCCTAAGCAAACCCTATGAAATTCATGGGGTTGCCACAGGCAATTTGAACACTCATAGGAGTTTATCATACGATGGGATTTGGGAATATAATCCAATGGTAATCCGAACACAATCATGAGGTTTCACTTAATTGTGTATGAGAGTATCTCACGCGATTTCAGGCAATGGGAAGTCATTCTGAATGCAATCATGGAGTTTCACGTAATTATGTATTAGAGTATCTCACACAATTTTGGACAGTGGGGAGACATTTTCAGGCAATCTGAAGTCATTCCGAACACATTCCGAACGCAATTAGATTTCACGTAAAATAGCAAAACTAGCAAATTCACGTAATTGCCAATTGGCTCCATTCACAATTGGAAGAAATTCCTCCTGTGTGATAAACTCCATAGTGAATCAACTGCTAAATGGTAAGTAGGGACCAGTGGTAGGATTTAGGGCTCTGCCTGTATTGATTCGATTAGCGAATAAGATCATATGCCTTTTTAAATTGTTTACATTCGTGATTCATGTTAAGTTCTTAGGGGAAGATTAATCTGGAACCTTAGTTTTAAAAAAGCTTTTAAAAATCTAATTACATTTGATCTTACTTCTGAGTAGATAAGTCGGATTATGGTGTAAAGGATGCATCTAAAGTTTTGCAATTACAGCAATTTTCAGAAATAAATTATTAGTACGTGTTTTTAAATAAGGCAGAGTGAGTACATGTAAAATAAGTCTGGTGTTTCAGAAACAAGTGAGATAATGTTGAACTGGAAAAAATGAGTGGGATAGGCTTTATTCTTTGGTGGACTTTAGCTGATTTATAACATGGCATATAGTATGTTGAGATAGAAAGGATTTTTTTATCATTAGTTGAAAGTAAACTGAAGTAGTAAAAGCTCATGCCAAAACACTAAAACATTAAAAAGATGTTTATATAACATAATATAATTGTTTGATTGAAAATGAAATTTAGCTGTTGTTCTTACCCTTTTGCCACAGGCTTCTGTATTTGCTTTAGTTTATTCCATCCCCACAAACATTTCATAGCAAAGAGGGAGAGGGGGGTCACCAAAAATACATCAAACAACAGTCAATGTGTATTTATATAATTTTATAATTAAGCTTTATATATCTCACATCTATCTGATATTTCCTGGATCTTTTCTGAAAAAAGTTACTTTTTTTTGGTAAAGTATGGAAAGATATTTTTATGATACCTGTGTATTGAAATGAAAGTCAAAATGACTTTTCTGTGGTAGTCTTGGCTCTTAGTACTGTAGGACCATTTGCCACTTTATGGTGTAGGATGCTGAAATAAAATGAGATGTTTATGCTCATCTTGCAGTAGAGGTATTTATTTTTGTTTGATAATCAGGGTGGCATGGTGATGCAAATACCTGGGAAATGGTTTTGTGTGGATTTAAAGGAAAAATACTTCCATCTAGACCCTGATAATAAATAAATCATTTTTAAAAATTGGAATTGAGGTTCTGTTTTGTATGGTGAATATTTCTTTGGTGTTGTATAATATTTTTTACATACCTGATAGATACATAGATGCTAACTATCTTGTCACTTGTTGGTCTTGTTTCCTCCTGTTCCTATCAATTTTATACAGGATATTTTTTTGCTCCTGTTAAGATCCTAGGACTCATCCATTGATACCCGCCTCTGGCAAATTCAGCTGAACAAAAAGGCATGTTTTAAATGAGGTTCATCCAGCTGATTAGCAGAAATAGTCTGACTAATTGGGTAGATATTGAAATCAACAGTGCATCCCCTGCTATCTTTGATCATTTTTTTCAGGAATCTATATATAAATTCACTAAAATTTGTAATAACCCTTTTTTGCTCACTTCCTTGTTATTGTGGAAGAAATGGAGGCATATCTTGGCCCCCACCCCTCCCCTCTATGGCCCTTTCTTACCCATCCTCTTTTCCAGACCCCAGAAAAATATGCACAGTTTCGAGATTGGGAGGTACATCTGTACAAAGTTAAGGACCTGTTTCATAATGGGACAACTATCACAACAGAGCAACTAACTAGCGCTCTGGGCCCTGTTCATCAGAACTGGTATCAAATAATTCAGATACAGTTATTCTTAAAGAAACTGCTCCAGATACAGGAATGTCCTCGCCCACTCACTTTTTTTTGAAAATATGTGTGTCTTTCCGGGTATATATTCCAAAGGCCAAATTGCATGCATATATAATTGTCTTATAGAAGAAACATTTGGGAACTCAACACTTCATAAGGTAGGATGGGAAGCAGAACTTTCCCTTTCAATTGATAGTAAAAGCTGGGAAAAAATATGGACTCATTTACCATTTAAAACTAGGTCTATTGCCATTAAAGAAAATACCCTCAAGTTGGTCCATCAATAGTACCTTACCCCAGTTAAACTGGCTCGTATGTCTAATAAAGCTAATCCAAAATGTTGGAGGGGATGTGAAGGTAGGGGAACTTTTGTACACATGTGGCTGGACTGTCCCTTGGTGCATAAATACTGGATAGAAATTTTACAACTGGTCTCCAAGATCACTAAACAAAATATACAATTATCACCACTCCTTCTCCTGTTCTCCATCCCTGCAGCATAAAGAACTCATCAGTTTCCTTTTGGCTGTTGCCAGGCTTGAGATAGCCAAGAACTGGAAAACTGGAAAGTTGAATATTGCAGGATGGTGGACTAGACTCTGGGACTTGTGGTCAATGGAGAAAATTGCAGATAATAACAATAGAGCGAGAGGTTTACACTCTGGACTGACTTTTCATAATATTTGGCACCCACTTATTGAATATATTCAACAGGATTTACTCTCTAGACATCCTCCAATTTTAGCTAAATTTTTATGGAAAGATGTCTTTCAAGATCCCTGAATACACCTCTTGTTTATACCGTAATTTTCAGGACATTATCTGGGTTAATGTCTTTTATCTATTGTTGTTTTGGTGTACCGTTTGTTGTCTGTTGTTCTGTTTTAGAATGTATTAAAATTTATTTTTAAAAAAATTAAAAAAAGAAGTTTGAGCCGAATGCAATATTCGGTGAATTTAGCATGAGGCAGTTTGACTAATGTTCAGCTTGCAATTCAATATATATGTCTTCTAGGCAGCGGCAGCAGGGTTTTTTGTTTTTTTTTTTTTTTTTGGTAGCTTGAGTGACTATATGTTTGGAATTTCCATCATTCAACAGAAATTCCTAAGGCGTTTTTCATAAACAATCTCTGTACATGAAATGAAAAGAAAAAAGAAAACGTGAAAGGCAAATAAATATAGGCAAAACAAATGTAAAAACACAGACATCAAGGAATTGATCAAAAGATCTAACAGGATTAAATTATATTTGATAGGATTTTAGTGGGAAAGGTCTTCATCTTAGACTGAAAGGCAATGAAACAGGTGCCAGGTGGCAGTCGTTTCTGGGGAGAGCACTGCAGTGCTTCCACTGAATGGATCCTCCTGGTAGCTACCTGCTTTCATTTTGTAATTGTTGCAGATGGGGGGAAAAATTGAAAGGGTATTTTTAAAAAATATTGAAATGTAAACTGTAAATTTTTGAAGCAGCTCCTGTTACTATGCATTACTTTAGTCTTGCACACATTAATGCTGTACATCTCAGCCATTTTCTGTAGTTATTTGTGGGTTATTTGTGGTCCTCTAGATGTTGGACTGCATCTCCCATCACATATCATTATTGGCTGTGCTGGCTACAGGCCTAGGGCTGATGAGACTTGTGATCCAACAACATCTGGAGGGCTGTATCTTACCCATTCCCACTTTGCTAGAATTTATATGTCTCTTAAACTTCAAATTTCCTAAGTATCCTGGTCTGAAACATTTGGTAGATCTTTTAGCTGTGGACATGCCTGTATTTTCTTTGGAAAGATGTCTGCTGACTTTGCCTCATGCCAGATGTGGCTTTCGCTTTTCAGTGTAGAAAGCTAAATTTGGAAGTGTGTAAAGCATACACTTGTAGTACTGAATAACAATCTGTTTAATGAAAGGTAAAAGTTTAATGTGACTGTGGTTGTGATTTTGGAATTCTTGACCTGCCTAAATGCTTATTTCCATAAAACCTTTTTCTTAGTGTTTCATTTTCTTTCAAAGGTCAGATGTTATGATAATGATGTCATGGTAATAAAATCTTTACTTCTTGAGTATCTGAACCTGTGTATAGCTTAAACATCTTTCCCCTTAATTGAAAATTTCTCAGTAGGAGAATCAGCACTCTGGTCTGTATGGAACTGTGTGCCAGTTCACATAGCCATGGAGCCTCTGGTAGCTAGCCTGAAAATCCTGTATGTCCTGACTCCCTAAATGTAGCCAGCCAGTTATATGCACCCTGCAAGGTGTCTACAACTCAGCCTTTGCAGTACAACTGCAAATAGTTTTTCTAAAGAGCTTGTGTGGACTTGGAACACTTGCATTTTATCACCCTGACCTACCTCACAGGATGGTTGTGAAAATAAAGTGAAGAAGAGAACTGTGTGTATCCTCTTGAGCACATTAGAGGAAAAGCAGGATAGAAATGTAACAAATAAATCTTGTGATCATCGGTAGTCTTAATTCATTGTATAAGTAATTAACATAGTTCAGTGCCACATACATGGAACTGGGATGCTTGGAAACTTCATGTAAGTATCCATCCCAACCCATTTCCCTCCAGCTGAGTCAGTATAGGAAGGTAGAGTAACTGTGGTCTATGTGGATACCATCTTATTTCCCAGGGTTCCAGTCCAGCAGTTATGAAATGTGTGTACTTCTAACTCTACAACTAGAATGTGTTCCTCTAAATTTGCATTTTAGTAAATATGTGTATATTTTTTGCAAACCAAGTGAATGGAAAGAAGAATAGTGATGATGTGCGTTAGAGCACAAATCCTGACTTTATATATACAGTTGGCCCTCTGTATTCACGGATTCGTTATCAATGGTTTCAAGCATCCATGGCTTGAAAATATTAAATATATATGTAAATCCCAAAAAGCAAACATTGATTTTACCAATTTATATAATGGACACAATTTTTCCTATGTAATTATATTTAATGGGACTGCAGCATCCATGGGTTTTGGTATCCACAGAGGGTCCTGGAACCAAATCCCAGTGGATACCAAGGAAACACTGTACCTTCGACTCCATACTGTACCATGATTGGCCACATGTTGTGACAGGAAGGACATTTTGGACAAATGGTGGATAGTTCAATATAAATACAGTATCAAGAATGAGGCAATGATAAATAAAGCACAAACCATATCTGGGATAATTAGGAGAGGAACTGAAAATAAAACACTGACATTGTAAAGCCTACAACTAGAATGTGTACCTCTACATTTTCATTTTAGTAAATGTATACATACATCAGGAATGGTCAACTCTGATGCTCCAGGTGTTTTTTGGCCTAGAACTCCCTCCAGACCCTGCCAGCTTTGCCACTCATGTGGCACCTTGGCTATTGCATACCTTGGCGGTCTGACTGATACCAAGATTGCTGCCAATCCGGCACTTAACTGATTTTACAGAAATCCTCACATATGCATAGTTTTAAATTGTTTTAAACTATTCTAACCAATTTTAATATGTTTTTAACTTGTTAAATTGTTTAATACGCTTTTCCTCTTTTAAAAACATTTTTAATTGTTTCACTGTTTTAAATTAGGATGGTTTTATCAGGATGGCTGATGTCTTTAGATAGAGGACATTGTATAAATATTTTATTAAATAAATGTAATTATGGGAATTGCAGTCCCAAAATATCTGGAGAGCCACAGTTGCCTATGTCTTCAGCTTTACATAACTTTGTGATATGGACATGCTTTGAATACTGCATATAGTTGTGGTCATAATATCAGTCCTGCAATAATCAATGGAATTTCACTTCAGTTAGTAGAGCCCAACCATTACCCAATTGCTATTTAGATTAACATGGAAGGTTCATAAGACTTTAATCTATACAGATCCACAATACAAACATATCAATAGATATGATAGTAAGTGAATGAGGCTATCACAAGACCATCAGCTTGTGTAGTCTATAAGATGGTAGTAGCCAGCTGGTTATTAAGAGCCATCACACTCAAACCCCTTGTGTTAAATATGCAGTTGTAGCACCAAATGAAACAGGGATGGCTCTTTTGGGACTCCTGTAAACAGCAGCTTGAGGTGAACATCCCACTTGGAGTCATGGTTTTATCGGCAACCTGCTAGAACCATCTCTCTCTGGTGGTGGATATACCTTTATAGCCCAGGCAAGAATGTGTTAACAACTCTGGTGACCCACTTCCAGCAATGTTGTACTTGTATAGCAGTTCCAGCCATTCTCCAGATTTATACATCCCAAGCAGTTCTCTCCAAGGATCAGATGGTCTTGTGTGTAAACAGGAGAAAAATAATCATTAGGGGAGAGGGAGGAGATTATGAACAAGTGCATCTAAGCATGCTGCTGGACCATAAATCTCCACCAGCATATCTGTGCCATTGTCTGAGGGTGGGGGCTTTGCTCCCTCTTCCTTACTTTCTCTCTGGGTACACAAGAACAGGGTGGGGGCTTATAGCTGCAGATCCATTACCAGCCAATGATTGGTAGTGGGGGTGTACTTGCCTATATACTGTATTCCCTTGGTATCCCCTGGGGTTTGGTTCCAGAACCTCCCATGGATACTAAAGTCTGTGGATGCTCAAGTCCCATTAAATACAAGGGCACAGCAAAATGGTGTCCCTTATATAAAATGGCAAAATGAGGTCTTGCTTGTTGGAATGTATATATTTTAAAATTATTTTCAAACCATGGATGCTTGAATCCAGGGATAAAAAATCTGTGGATATGGAGTGATGACTGTACTCCCTTACTCTGTTCCTTTGAAGCAACGTTTAGGTATCATCACCTGTAATCTTCCTTAAAATATTTGATTCCACTCTCCCTCCTGCTGCTTATAGGCCACCTGGTGGCTTCTTGTTGGCCACTGTTAGAAGGACTGGAAGATGTTTTGTGTTATTTTGTAAAGTGGTTCTTTGTCATGAAGAGCATCTCCATGCTTATTCCATGCATATCTAGCTTATCAGACTGCGACAAGTTTCAAGCTGTTGCTATTTGATCCAATTTTTTTCATGTAACTTTGGCTTGGGATATATAGCAAGCTAGTGTTCATTATGGATGGAATGAGTTTTTACTTTTTAGGTCTATGTGAAATGAGTGTCTTACTGTAATTATTTACAAGTATATTCATAGGGTATAAATTGACCATAAATTGATGGGTGACTTATGTTGTAAAATCAAGTATTGTATTGGTGGGTGGATGTCTTGTAGGTCCCTGTTGGTACATATTTTCACTGTTTTGCATATTTGATTTGTCTTTTCACAGATGTTGATGAGTGTGCCCAAGGAAGTGATGACTGCCACCCAGATGCAATCTGTCAGAATACACCAAAGTCATATAAGTGTATGTGTAAGCCAGGCTACAGTGGAGATGGAAAAACATGTGAAGGTATGTGCATTGTGGCTTTCTATACATTGGATGTGTTTGTTCCACATTACTAGCTAAGCCTCAGTAAATATTGGCAAAGAAGGAAACATTATTTACATACATCACAGAGTGCAGTTCTTATACAGAGTCTTATACAGAGCTCAATCTACAACAGTCAGATGTTTCTTTTCAGAGGATAGTAAATTTCAGCCAGTATTCAAATGACACTAAACGTGCTGTTTAGGTCCTCTTTTGCTTACTGTGCATAATAATTGATGGTTAAAAGTTAGAAGAATGGCATCTGTAGATTTTTTTTCCTGCAGCTCCAGAGACTAGGACACGGAGCAATGGATACAAGCTACAAGAAAAGAGATTCCACCTAAACTTTAGGAGGAACTTCCTGACAGTGAGAACTGTTTGACAATGGAACACACTTTCTTGAAGAGTGGTGGAGTCTCCTTTGGAAGGTTTTAAACAGAAGCTGGATGGCCATCTGTTGGGGGTGCTTTGATTATGTATTCTTGCATGACAGGGGGTTGGATTGGATGGTCCTTGTGGTCTCTTCTAGCTGTATTATTCAAGCCAGTGGATAATTTATAGCCATCTTATGGGAGGCAGAGTACTTGGATCATATTTATGTGAAATTAAGAGAGATTTTATTTATTTTAATTATATCCCACTTTTATCTTTTGGGGAAAAACCTCTTCAAAGTTTCTAAGTGCAAGATCAATAAAAACAATAAATCAGACTACAAAATAGAAGGAGTCAATAAAAGAATAGAAGCAAACAGATGAAAACAGCAACAAAAGCTAATTGCATCAGTAATTGACAAAAGAGAAGAAGGACAGAACTTTTTTAGAGTGAGTTAAGATAAAGGATTCACTACGAAATATTGTTGATCAGTCTTCTTTTTAGTGAGTCCTGTATAGATCTCCCACAGATGTCCGTTGTTGAGAGGCAAGGCTACTTAGTAAAACTTGATTGTAATTTATAGAGTTCTACACATCAGGCATAGTTGTTTATCATGAATATATAATTTTTGTTACTGCAAAAATGACCAATTTTCCTTCTTCTTTTGAAAATTAGCAAGGTTAAAAAAATTAGTGAAATAATTGTTTGGGTACATTTTTAAAGAGTATGGAGAAAAGCAGGTAACTGTGCCCACCCTTACCTAGAAACAATTCAATTTTAGCTAGTTTTAATCTGTTTGTTAAATGGTATTCTGTGGCCAAACTTAATGAGGACACCTTTATGCCAGACAAGGACTTCTGTTCAGATTAGTAACCTAAATGAAACCCAGGTCATCCTACTAATCCAGGGGTAGGTGAGATCTTTGTTTGCCTTCCTGAACCTGTTGGTTGTCCTGCTCATAGACTGCCATATTTCAGCTATGCAGAAGAGTAAAGCATCACTGAAATTTTGGAAGGAGGCATCAAATGCCATCAAAACAGGTGGGGGGTATACTGTCTATGAGCTTGTCTGTTGCCCAACCTTGTTCTAATCACTTCATTCCAGTTGTCTGCATGATAAAAATGAGTGAACCCCAAAATCTTTGAATGTGACCATTTTTAATATTTTCATGTTTGTGCTGGTCTTCAGTGATAGCTTAATATGGCAATGGATTTGTTTTTATACATAATTCTCTACCAGAACTTTTAATGATGGCTGGAGGAAGGCTTCTAATGGCTGGAGGGAGCCAGATGACTTTCATCCAAGAGCAATGAAAGAACTGACAGAAACTTTTGGAGAAGATCATTAACTAGGCAGTCTGTAAGCACTTAGAAAAATGCTGTGATCATTAAACGTCAATATTGTTTTCTTAAAAACAAGACATGCCAGACTAATTGTATATCCCTTTTTGATAGAATTGAATGCTTTGTAGATGAAGGGAATACTGTGGATGTAGTGTATCCTGATTTCAGTAAAACCTTTGAGAAGCTCCTCCCTGATATTTTAGCAAACAAACTGGTAAAATGTGGGCTAGACAATATGACTGTTAGGTGAATCTGTAGTTGGTTGATGGACCAAATCCAAAGGGTGCTTACCAGTGGCTCCTTTTCATCCTGGAGAGCAGTGACCAGTGGGGTGCCATAGGGTTTTGTCTTGGCCCCAGTGCTATTCAACATCTTCATCAATAACTTGGATGATGTAATAGAGGGCATGCTTATTAAATTTGCAGATGATACCAAATTAGGAGGGTAGCTAATGTGGAGTGGTGTGGTAGAGTCTTTTGCTTTGGAGGTTTTCAAACAGAGAATGGATGGCCATCTGTTGGGCATGCTTTGATTATGTATTTCTGCATGGTGGGGGGTTGGACTGGATGAACCTTGTGGTTTCTTCCAACTCTCTGATTCTATGATTCTAATAAGGTGTAACAACAGCACCCACCCTGTGGAATAATATCCACTCTGAGATGCAATGGGTGCCACCAAAAGCCTATTTGGCTTTCTTGAGCCATCAAAAGATTTGAACTTCTCGTTAATGTGTTTCATTGGATTATTAATGGTAATAAGAAAATAGCAATGATCTCTTCTCCATCTCTGGCACCATACTCACTCATGAAAGTAACAGAGTCTGGTGCAAGACCTTTCCATCTGCGCTTTTGAAAAATTTAAGAGACCAGTATAAAAGGAATCCAATATATTTTGTTCATTATAAGAAATTGTTAGTACTCTATGAAATCTGAATCATTTTTGCCTTCTGAAAAAACAGTAGGATAGCCGTTGTTATTAGCAAATGGGTAATATAGTCTTGTCATGACCTGTCTGCAGCAAACAAGCAGGCAACCATCATATTATCTCTTGCTTTATTCCCCAGACATTGATGAATGTGATAATGACTTCAATGGAGGCTGCGTGCATGAATGTTTCAACATTCCAGGCAATTATCGCTGTGCATGTTATGATGGCTTCATGTTGGCTCGGAATGGCCATAATTGTCTTGGTAAGGCATTTTTTACAAAATGTGCCAGCATTGATGTTGAATACCACCAAACTATATAGACCTGAATCCCATTGCTAGATCTGTTGAATCAGAGAGATTTCCATTAGTGTTTATTTAATATGTATCAAATGATTCAGTTGTTCTACTCTAGTTGGAACTAATAAATGGATTTAGATTTTACACTTTCACATGTATCGTACTCCAACATTGAAATCCCTACATCACTTTGGCTCTCAACTATGGATGCTGGTGGTCACACATGTGGACTGGAAGGATATAAAAGATCCTCAAATTCAGTCTCAAGGTCCAAGTAATGTTCTTCATGTAAATGTAACATAAGAAGAACTTTATGCTTTACATGAGGCTACCTTTGTACCAGGTTCGGAAGCTTCAATTTAATCCAGAACGTGGCAGCCAGATTACTTACGGGAGCTTTAAGATCTGACCATATCATCCCCATACTAAAATCTTTACACTGGCTGCCAATTAGCTTCCGAGCGCAATACAAAGTGTTGGTTATTACCTTTAAAGCCCTATATGGCTTGGGCCCGAGCTACCTGAAGGAATGCCTTCTCCTGTACAATCCACCTCACTCCCTCGGAACATCGGGTAAGAATCTCTTGGAAACCAGTCTGAATATCAGACTAATGTCAACCTCCAATAGAACATTCTCTGTTGTGGCTCCGAAACTATGGAACGATCTCCCGGAAAAGATCCATATTATCACCACCCTAGATGCTTTCAAAAAAGCACTAAAGACGGATCTCTTCCGGCAAGCTTTCCCACCTGACTTGCTATGATCATTCCACCGACATATGGAATCCGACGATGGACAATGGAATAGCGATGTAATGCTGATTAAGAATTAATGAATTTTAACTGTTTTTATGATTGTATTGGATTTTGTAGTTGTATTTTATGTTTTTTGGATTTTTAGATGTTATTGTTGCTGGAATACAAATAAATTTTATTATTATTATAAGAAGAACTGTGCCAGATCAGATCAAAGGTCTGCCTTACAAGTGGGGAGCCAAACGTCTGTCTCATGGATGTGGCCTTCTAGATGTTAACAGATTGCAGTTTGCAGTCAGCATGGTCAGTGATGAGGGATATTAGGAGCTGGAGTCCAATAACATCTGAAGGGCCACCTCTTCCTCTTTCCGCATCTGTCCTCTCACAAGCACAATGCCAACCCTAGTACTTTTCCTGACATTAATATGTGCATAACCCACATGACTAGCTGCTGTTGATATATTTTATCCTACATGGAATCCCTTCACTATCACAGAATGCATGGAAATATTATGTATATTAAAAGTTGATTTACCAGATTTTGGGGGGAGGAGGGGCAGGGATTCTGAGCTTTTAATGTGTCAGGTAGTCAAGTTCTTATTTGGATATGGGGCCGAAACTTTTAAATGCACCAAGTTTCAGTCCCCATTCCTCTTATGCTCTTTCCCTACATACGTCCCTTTCCCAGGGTAATAACCCTGTTTAAAAGTTATTGGACAATTCTGCCAGGGAGAAAAGACAAAGCAGAATTTGTTTTTGTTTTATTAAGAAATGATGTCTGATTTGAATAATCACTCAAGACTTGGGAAGTTCAGATTCTTTTTCCAAGTTGTACCATGAGATTCAATTAACCTTATTCATCCTATCTTCCTCTTATTATCTTTCACAAAGATATTTTAAGGGAGAAATAAATTACAGAATTGAAGCTGCTTATAGTAACATGCCACTCAAGAGCTGTGTCAGTGCCATACCCTAAGATTTGCCATTGAGTTTGTGAGTAGCGACTTCCAAATAGGAGCCAAGAAGGTGTGATCAACTGACCGATGTCAAAAGGCAGTGGTGACACTTGCCTAAAGCAAGCTACTTGGAAGTGTTGGGTTCACTGATCAATGAAGTCAAATATAACACTTTCCTCCCCTCAGATTCTCTGTACCTAGAACTTTGACCAGCTTTCTTGCATGCAATTTAGATTCCTGGTAAGCTCAATTTTCATTTTAAAAAATAAAGTTTTTTTTTTTAAAAAAGAAAACAATCCCCCTGCTCTTTTTTGTGTTTTGTTGTATGTTGAAAATGTGCAGGCAGTATCTACAAAAAGATCCAATGATTGTGGCATCAATTTACTTGGCCTTACATAGCAAATTGTTTTCTTTGCTCTTGGTCCCCAGATAACTGTCTGACATGAATTTTTTCTCCTGTTATTTGCTTGTTTCCTTGAGACTCACCAGCTGCTAACTAGTATTGTACAATATTCAGTGTAACACTGCAGTACTTTGTACATCTGATCCCTGTATTTATTATTTCAGATAAAAGAAAGTTAAATATATGTATGTTATGCAGATGCTGTAGGTCAAATCTAATTCAGTGTGTCCTTTGATCACTGATGACCTCCAATCAGACCTAGAATTCACCACTTTTAAGTGAAAGGATATTAAAATTTATGGATGCTATCATAGAGTAAGTGGTTAGATAATATTAAGTTGGATCCTTGAAAGCTATTCAGCCATTTAATTTTCAGTATGGCTGTAAGAATATGTGAAACTTCCATTAGATAGCATATCAGAAAATATTCAGTAAGCATGTCCAAATATTTTTTTAAATTATGTAAATAATCTCTGTAGTGCTGGATTGCGTTGTATCCCAGAGCCAAGTATTGCATCTGCACTGCAGAATTAATGCAGTTTGACACCACTTTAGCTGCCTGGCTCAATGCTATGGAATCATGGGACTTGTAGTTTTGTGAAATATTTCACCCATCTCTCAGATAGCTTTGATGCCACAACAAGCTACAAAGCCCAGGATTCCATAAGTTACAAAGTAAAACTAACTGCCTAACCTGTTGAATGATTTTAATTAACTTCTGATCAAAAATGCATAGTACTAATCTTCCACTTATTATTTTTCAGATACAGATGAGTGCCTGCTTAATAATGGAGGATGCCAACATGTTTGTGCCAACACAGTGGGTAGCTATGAATGTTTTTGTAATGATGGATTCTTCCTCAGTGATAACCAACACACCTGCATTCACCGTTCAGAAGGTAAAACCTATCTCCTTTTACCAAGTAGTTTGGATGTCTCTTTCCACTACTTCCCAAAGAATTCTGAATCAAGCTCCCTAGTATATTTGCTAAGTGATTATTTTTACTTAATGTATTTCTGCATATTAGCCTTTTGAGTCCCGTTGTAAAAAGGAACATAGTCAATCCTATGTGGTATAGCAGATAGGTTGCATATAGAAGGTCCCAGATTTGGTCCCTGGCATTCCACATAGGGCTAGAAAAATTCCTGTCTGCAGTTTGGGCAATCTGCTGCATCAAGACTACTGTGCTGAATGGACCAGTGATCTGACTCAGTATAAAGCAGTTTCCTGTATTCCTATGTAAGGCTTTATATGTGAGTCTTTTAACAAATCCTACTAGGTATGCTGGAAATCCACTGAACAATTCTCAAATGCCTGATTTGTATGTGACTTTGGATATCTAACCCCCAGTTTTTAACCCAGAAGAGCTTCTAGACTTCTGTGGTTGTTTCTGTATTGAACACTATGTTTAAACTGGGTACCACCATGGACAACATTAAGGGAAACTGATAAAGGCACTTGGGAGTCAGGTCCTTACCAGTGCACATCTTTGGAAGTCAGAGAACAGCTATGTTGGTACCATGCAGGGGTGTGAGAGTTGAATAGCCAGCATTGCTCAGAATAGGCTAATGACATAATCTTATTTTACCATGACCCATCATTTACTGTTAGGTTTGCTACAGTGAAAAGTGGAGAGGGCTTCTATACCTTTAATGCTTGTGTTTCAACAGGTGTTGCCTGTTACCTGATTGTATGACAAGCAACACGTGTTGGAATTCCTTCTATATACAACCATTAAAGATACCAGTTTTCATCTTGGTAACCCTACTTGCTGTGAACTGTCTTTCTAGAGAGACAACACAGTGTAATGGTTTGAATGTTGGACTATGACTCTGGAGACCAAGGTTCAAATCCCTGCTCAGCCATGGAAACCCACTGGGTGACCTTGGGCAAGTCACAGTCTCGCAGCACTGCAAAGGCAAAGCACCTCTGAATAAATCATGCCAAGAAAAACCCATTTTATGGGTTTACCTTAGAGTTGCTCTAGGTTGGAAATGACTTGAAGGCACACAACTAATAACAAAAGAAAGAAAGCAGAACCTGGTGACTTTTTTTATGAAGATGTTTTTATGATGGTGTAATGCTGAATCAAGCTAGTGACAGCAGAGTTCCAAATCTGTATTATGACAGGACAGTGTTCAAGCTTTTGAGATATCCAGATCTCTTCATCAGGCTGGTTCTTAAAAAAAGTAGTCGGGGAGAGGAGGAAAAGGAAGAAGTAAAGCTGGTCTGTTCAAATCATGAAGTCAGCATGGTCAGAGTCTTAAGTAGTATGGAAAGAGATTGCAGGGGTTCCATTTAGGATCTGTTTGTGATGGTTTCAGATGGCACCTAGGACTGTTCATCGGATTTCTGGGATGATGATGCAAGCAAATAGAAGTTTATCACTTTACTTTTGGAAGTGTTTCTATTTCAGGGAAGAAAAGATTCTCTAAGGAAGAACAGAAGTGCTTCCCATCCCTATGAAGCTATCCCAAGTGACTTTAATCTTAGGAGAAGGAGAGATGTTTTAAAGCAGCTAGTTTTAATGTAGTGAGATAACTCTAGTGTGCAGAAATGAAATGTGATACCCATTGGGAAACTTTGATGAATGAAAGTTTTATATACCCCTGAGGCAATAACCTGAAAGTGGTAGTTTTAAGTCAGGCAGTTTCCTTGAAGCTATGAGTAATTAATGTGGGTTCACTGGTTTTAACACAGCCAAAATTTTATAGGTTTGCAAAGATTTAAGACAAATAAATAAATACATGAAGAATAAAGCATTTAATTTGATACAGAAAGAAAGTGGGCTAATAGACGAACCTTCCTTTATAGCATGAGAAATTAAAGTGAAAACAAGTGTGTTTGTATATATTCACGCACGCACATATGTATGCATACATACACATACAAATGCAAGACATAAACAGCACGACTGCAGGTTTCTTAAGTGGTCAGTATAGAAAATATAGTTGAAATCTATGAAATCTTTAGAAATCCTGTGTATAGGTGAATGTGAAATTGGGCTTAGGAGGAAAAAAGGAAAGTTCTCTTTGAAGCCTATGGAAACTCTTTTATTAAGCCTAAGTGACTGGTGTAGGGATATTTTTTGCTTTGGGAGGGAGGGAAATAGAAGGGGGAAATAAGAAGGAAGAGGAATATAGAGGAGTGATTTGGGAAGAAGAGAGAAAATAGGTTCATTGCCTTTTTGAACGGTTAAATAATTGGGACAGGGGCTTCTTGAGGTTTTCCATGTGTGCATTTGATTCTGGTTATGTGATGTTTTTGTTTTTTTACAAAATATTTCTCCCATCCCTGTATTGTAGTATATGAGAAATGCAAGCCATGCTGTCTATGTCTTAAAAGATTGGGGGGGGGGGGGGGAGGTGGAAGTCTCCATCATGAAGAGACAGCCATAAAAACTGTGGAGCTGAGGACAGGAAAGAAGCACATGCCTTGCATCAATCTCCTCCTTTCCCCCCCCCCTTTTTTCTCTTTCCAGGCTCCCTCTATCTTTTCTACACTGAGTGGTCCTTTTTTTTCATTCTTCTTCTGCCTCTCTGCTTTATTTCCAGCTCCTCCTCTCTCTCTTGCTCTTCCTTACTTCTGCCTCCTTCACCCCCTGAAAAAATAAAAGAGAATGCATTAAAAACAAACAGATGCCTTCAACCTGTTCTTTTTGTTCAGAGTCCTTGCAAATTAATTGTAATTGAAGATGAGCAGCTGGTTTGGGTTTATCTGGGAGTGAATTAATTTGCCATTTGTAAAATTAGAATAAATCCAACTAATTATTCCTTAGTTTTCATATATATGCATTAGCACATGCAAATGTTATCCAATTTCTATTCTATTCATCTGTACCCTCTCATCTTTAAGTGCCTAGCAATATCCCTTATAGTAGATTAATTGTGGATTGCATGTTTTGATTTGATATAGCTGCTTCAACCTTTTTGCCCAGTTTATGCTGAATTATACTAGGTGCATGTTAATCTTCCAAAGAATAAAGTTTGACATTATTATTTCCAGTTCAAAATATCTGTTCCCTCTGTCTGTGGAGACACTGGTGAGAGCCTAAGTCCAATTGATGGTCCCAGGAATCATGATAATCAAGTGCCAGACTGATTTAGAACTTCTGTTTTCCTATATGTTTGTATTTTAATAACCTTTTGCTCAAGGATCTTCAAAATGACATACCTTGAACTCTGTCAACATTGTGCAACACTTCTTTGCAGTGATACCAACACCAATACCTGAGTAGTCTGAATGCAGATACTGTCATCTCCTTGCTAAATGAACTCCTAAGAGTCTATATAAGCAATTTGAATGATTGCATGCTTATTTGTGTTTTGCAAAATCATTATTCTTGCTCAGCAGCTACAGACAAACATAACTCAGTATTCCCTTCTTACTGCCTGTTGTTTCACTTTTATCATGTTCTGTCTTGTTTCTTATATTTCTGTTTAGCTGGCTGAAACAAAGCTTTTAAATCATTATGTAGAGGACCAAGTTTGTAAGAGGGATTTTTTCTCCCTGATAGCAGTATGTCCTCCTAAGCACTGATATATCAAAATTTTAAGGTTTTGTGTTGGAATATATTCTTTTCCAATCATAGTTTTCAGATAACAGTTCAAGATTTTCTTCATATGCAGAACTATGCACGTACCAATTTAGTAATTCAAGAGTTTGAATTCAGTGAACTTTGCCAATACTGTATACTTGAATGAATGATGTCTCCATTGGATTTTGAATGTGCACAAAGAAGTTACACTGTTAGCAGAAGCTGAGCTTTTAATTCTCTTTAATGCTTTTTAAACACCTCTTAGTTAACAGACAGATCGCAAGGCATGCTGAAGCTTCCAAATGCCACAAAACACTAGAGTTAATAAGGCTAATTTGTGGTATTCTGTGTTGCAAAGAGCCTGACTGACAGAATAATAGTGACTGCCAGTTTTCTTTTGGAGTTCTTCACATCTTTTGTGTATTCTGGTGGGTTGGAGGCATCATTGTCTTGTTGGTTTTCTCACTGTGGGAAAGGAATCAAGAAGCCAGTAGAGCAGAATAATCAAAGCAACATAGCAACCATTCCTTTGTTACTCAGAGTTGCCTTCTTCAAGGAAGTTTATTGGGGGGGGGGGGGAAAGGGGGGGCATTAAAAAGTGATCATGGTTGATTAAAATGTTATAGAACTTCAGAGACTCATTGTCAACTCCTGTTTACTTTCTTGGAATAATAATATAGCAGTAGCAATAAATATGGGTGAAAACTAGTGAGAAGCACATCTGCAGATAAATTCAAGCACTTGGCTGTAAACCCAGCCAGATTTCATCTGATTCACACTTTTTCTATGTTCCATGATAGGTACTGTAGTGTACAATATATGTGGGGCTTTGATGTAGCAACAGGTTGAAATGCACCAACAAAATGGGTTTGTGTGTGATAGTTTTTTTCTAATCCTCTCTTAGCTTCCAGGAGAGCAAAGTAACCTTGAAGACTGTGTTTTGTTCCTTAATGTGGAGTTCATGTATTCCTCCCTCAGACAAGCTCTTTGGGTTTTGTTTGAAACATTCAGCTGAAAGCAGAACTCTCAGCAGCATTTTGTTGGACCGTTGTGTCTCAGGCAAAAAATTAGGATCAGTAAAATTTACAGTGCAGCAAAAATAAATAAAAAGGACATGTCATACTTCCTTGCTAGATCATAGTTTAAAATAATATTTTCAAAAACTGATCCTTTACTTCTCAGTTTTTATGAGTGACTGTTACTTGCTACTTGTAAGTAACGTGTAGAATCAAGAAAAACCTAACACCCAATAAGGTTTGTACGGTAACAAAACAAAAGTTTCCTCAGCATATATGAAGTAGGATGATCTAATAACAACATCTACAACAACAACAACAACAACAATGTAAATGTTACTCATTCTGAAAAAATTCTAACATTTTACCTTGCTTCCATTAAAACATGCAAAATTGGCAAAACTGGGCCTTGTTAGTCAAAAGGAAAACAAAAAGATAATGAGCAATGTGTTGCTTCTGCAAATTAAAGTATCACTTGGTGTGGCTGATTTCTGAAGTGGATGAAGAGTGCTGGGTGCTGGCCACCCTAAAAATATATTCCTGTACATAATGTGAAATGGCCCTAAAGAGAATGATAGATCAGTGCTATATTTTTGTACTATTTTATATTTGTATTTTAAATATAGCTAGCTTTGAAGCTGCTTCTGTAGTTAGAAGATTGTATAGGAAATACAAACCCATAAGGAGACAGTGCTGTAATAAATCCACTCGGATAGTCAGTCTCCCCTCCCTCTCTCTTACACACACACACACACTTTGCATGTATCCTTGCAAAGATATCCTAAACTAGTGAAATATTGGCAAGAACTTAGTATTAGAAAAGGTCAACAAAAAACATCTTGATTTGAAATCTGGACTTCAGTTGCTTTCATCATCTAAGGCTTGGACACAAAGTCTGTACAACTGCTATCTTTTGAACGAGACCTGTGTGTGTACCCTGTAGTGTTCCCATCTTTTTGGCATGTTCACAGTTATCAAGGGTATGAGCAGGAATTTCTGGATACTCAGTTTCTTCTTCAAAATCTAGTTGCAATTCTGAGTGACAGTGTTGATCTACTGCTTTACTCAGATTCTTAGCTCTGTCAGCTGGTTTCCTTCTTTGTTTGGATTATTAATGCTATATGTACAGGAAAGATAGCTGTATTTAAAACATTCGTAGTACTATGTGGCACAATGTGATCTAGCTATTGCTATGAATAGGCTTTAATATATTTATCTGCCTGTTTATCCCCTCCCTCTACTTATTCTGCTTATTTTGCAATAAAATTGTAAAGATACCATTGGATCACACTCTCATCTCTGCTATTTTGTGTTCCTTAAAAAGTGACAGATAATTTTTTTTACAACAGACTTAGCAGGGATGTGGCATATTAAGCTTTTGCTGTATACATTTTATTCTGGGATCTTTTTGTTCAAATAAAGTAGATGCTTTCAAGACTACCTTCTACTTATTGAAATACTGTAGGGTTCCTATCTAGCTTGCGTCATCTGCTGTAGACACATGGAACATTGATGCATCCCTTTTAATATTGCAGAAGGTCTGAGCTGTATGAATAAAGATCATGGCTGTGCCCATATCTGCAAAGAAGCACCAAAAGGAGGCGTGTCCTGTGAATGCAGACCTGGATTTGAACTGGCCAGAAACCAGAGAGACTGTATTTGTATGCAACATTTTACATATACTTAATGGTTTCTCTAACCAAGTAGAGAATTCAGGCATTTCTATTGCTGATTGTTAATTTGAGGGTTCCTCTGCAAGTACAATGTTACTTGAAAAAATATTTGGTGGAGTAATCTTTGGTGGAGCAAACCCAACCAAGAGCCTTGTTGACCATTTAAAGATGAATAGATTTAATGATAGGCTTTTCCTTGTACCAAGAATTTGCCACCATACATTTGCTGATCTTTTAAGATTCTACAAGACATTGTCATCAATAAAGGGTCACCACTACAGTCTTTCACCTTAGTAGCATTTTAATAGGATCTTAATCTGAGGTATCGTGTATTGATTGGTGTCGCCTAAAAACGATCTGTGTCCAGCGCTGAATTCAGGCACTGTAATTTAATTTGATTTTTAGTTAAAAAAAAAGTAGGCTGCAAGCTTGTGACTACTTACTTGGGAGAAAGGCCCACTGAATTTAGTGGGAGTTAATTCACAGCTGACATGTAGAGAATTTTTGTGTTAGTTGCCCATGCTGTTCAGCTAAGAGAAATTGCAATTCTTAAACCAAATATTGAGAAATACTGCTTGGTGAAGACTTGTGATACTTGTTTTTCAATGCATTTTGCAAACCATTTAACTAAAGGTAATTACAATGTAATGAATAGTATAATTGATTTAATTGCATTAAATTAAGCAAGTTGTTAAAAGCAAGAATGTCAATGAACAAAACTGTCTTATCTGTTTCCTGCCCCTGGTTATAATTAATTTTGGGTTGGCAAACATTTCAAAGTACATACACAGTATGTGATTTTTTTGAAATTAAAATACAGTAACTCATAACTTTGCCAAATATATAGAAGACAAGAATGACATCTCTAAGTCAGAGGCATTCTCCCAAGTACAACTTTTCATAGGATTTGTAAATGCTTCTGAAGTTCAGTAGTCTGTTTTCTTTTTAGTGACTTGCAACCATGGGAATGGTGGCTGCCAGCATTCATGTGAAGATACCGATGGTGGGCCTGTCTGTGGATGTCATCCAGAGTACACAATGCATTCCAGTGGAAAATTGTGTCTTGGTACATAGCACTTGTCTTATTTTCAGCTAGAACATGGCCTTTTTCTGGTTAAAACTTTAGCCACTTCCGGATGAGTGGTTTGTTCTGGTGACCTTTCCTTGAAAGTTGATGAATGTCGAGATTGCACCTTTCAGAAGGAGAACCTGTCCCTCACACTCTCCAGACAATCCTGAATGCTTGGTTTTAGAAGGAAAGTAGTTCTGCATGCATTGAATTTATTTATTGGATTCTGATCCCACCTTCCTCTCAAAAGTGGGGCCCAAGGCAGCTCAAAGTAATTCAGAATAAAAATGCAGTTAAATCACAAAACAAGTCCAGATTTAAACACAGTTACATTTAACACTATTTAAAGCATGTGGTGTAGAGCTTTGAGCATGGAACTAGGACTCTAGAGACCAGTTTTTAAATCTCCACTCAGCCATGGAAATCGACTAGGTGGACAAGTCACATTCTCTCAGCCTCAGAGGAGGGCAAAAGCAACCCCTCTCTGAACAAACGTTGGTAGGAAAACCTGAGGGTTGTCATAGGTTGGAATCACTTGAAGGCACACAGCAACAGCATATATAGTACTCACTCAGTATCCTCTGTACGCACTTCATACAGTACTGCAAATACAGTACTTGCTAAGTAAAAAGCCCCTTCTGCAGCAGTCAGCTGCCATAAGCCAGTTTCAATATATATAAAAAAGTATTTGCTTGACAGTGGAAGGACAGTAGCCTAGTCTCCCTTGTTAGGAAGTTCCAGCATTTAGGAATAGCTGCTGAGAAGTCCTTCCTCATGTCCCCCTCTGATCAAGGTGGTACTGGGAGCCAAACCTCCCCCACAGGTCCCTGGGGAGGCTGGTATGGAAGTATATAATTCTTCAATTAGTATATAATCCTCTGTAGCCATCTCTGTGAATGCAATATACAGTATAGATAAATCTGTCAGCACTAGAAGGTTGACCATCAGGCAAGAAATTTGCCATAACAATTAACACAATCCTGGTGTGGAATAGGTATAATCTGTGTAGATTGATGGGCTACCTGACCTACTTCACAGAGGTTATTTGGATAGATCCTTGAATACATATAGTATTCAAATTAAAGATGGAATAGAATGATGTTCTTCATTGTAATCCAGGTAAGAATTTGGAAAAAAACATTTCCCCCATTTTGGTTTATTTTTTCATAATTTTTAAAGAAAATTTGCTGTAGTACTTTTACTTTACTTTAACCTTTAACAGTGGGCAAAGCAGTACAATATGCTGAAGAACATTAGAGGTTTGTCCACAGTGGCATACACGACATACAAAAGGAGTCTTTGAATATTTACTCCTAGTTACATTTTCAAAACTTTTAGCTTTGAAAATCAGACTTTTGTTAAGGAGTTCCCCACTTACAGGGCTTAAATTGCTGTTTGCCAATCCAGCTTTGTGACTATGCATTGATTGCTTTTTATCACTCACTCTTCCTGGTTTAACAATGACTTCACATTAGTCAGATCAAGAGAGAGAGGCTTATCTTTAAGCTTCATCTCTGAAAACTAGGAAGGTTAGGACTGTGGAAGTCAACATGAAATTCTCCACCTCAATCCAAGTTTTTCCCTGCCTCTGTGCCATTGTGAACTTCCAAAGTTTATTGAGAAGACATTTGATAGGGGTTTTTTTTTTGGTATTGCTTTGTAGTATCTTTTTGGAAATGGATGCTTGGTTAATTTCATAATACTCAAATGGTGTGACCACAGCTGCCTTGACTTCATTCTGTATTCTAGTAATGTTATATTGGAAACATTACATTTAACCAACAATTTGCCTATTTCAGCATTCTCTGATTTTTGTTGAAATGCTTATCTGTACTCAGAAGCTAGCCTCGCATGTTACCTAGGGTATGTAGTGTAGGGAGATGAGAATGCAAATTATTGTTAAAAACTGAGGTGATTCTCTAGATGATCTTGACCAGTTGCTCTCTCTCCTGGCCGTTTATCTCATAGGGACAAAATGAAGGAAACCCGTGTACTCCTCCTTGAGATCTTTAACAGAAAGGAGGAATAGAAATATAAATATTACTAAAGCAAGACACTACGCTTGATAAATTAATCTATGGTGTTTTGTAGGAAGGAAGAGAAGGCATTCTTATTACAACTGCTCTGTCACAATGAGAATGAACATTCTTCATGCTTGTGAAGCAAAAGATTGGATCCTGCTGGGTCCACTATCAGAAATTTCTGCACTGAGATAGATAGACTGATTGGCTTTTTTTTAACAGCAAAAGGGGAACAGGTTGGGAGGGAACTGTGCTCAAGGCGCAGTCCAAAAGAAGAAGGCTTGACAGGACAAGACTTTGTTTTGACATAGTAAGAATAATAGAATGTTCAATGTGCATGAGAAGAGAGCTGCTGAAAATGGAGGACTACAGCCTTCTGGCCTAAATCCCATCCCATCCCTGGCCTAAATCCACTCCAGTTAATAATAATACTAATAATCAAGAATATTTACATAAATGTCAATTTATGATGTAGCCATTAATCCAGCAAATCTGATCTTGTTGGGGCTAGCAACTTGATTTAGGCCAGAGGTACCAATCAGTTGTATGAGTTGATGGACAGTTTTTTTCTCTGATACCATAATATAGTTGCCTAGAAGAGTATTTGCACTGCATGTAAATCCATTCCTCATGTTTCTTTTTCTTTTCAATTTTAAAGAAAGAGATGAAATTACAACTGATACTTCTGAAAACAATGCCACTGCAGGAACCGATGTAGATAAGAGGGTGAAGCGGCGACTTCTCATGGGTAAAAAGTGCTCAGTTCTTTTTACTGATAATCATGCCATTCCTGACTTTGCTGTGTGAACTACCATCTACCACTTGCCAATGTAAATATTGCAACTTACATGACCTAAATCCAAATGATGATGGGATCTCCTTCTTTTCCCCTTACTGCTCTCTGTACACTGAAAGACTGGCTCTGGAGAGTTTTTGAGGGGGCTGAAGTGGGGAAGGGGCTGCCCTTTCCAATTTCTGCAGAATTTAATAGTTTCACCCTAGGAAGCCCATCACCAGATACTGCCCATAGTTATTTTCAGCTACTGTAAACATCTTCCCACTTAAATTTTTACATGAATGTTTTTGGCTACATTGATTTGTATTCTCTTGAATGGCGCCTGTGGGAGGCATATGTCATACTCTCGCCTTTTGTTATCTGTTATGGAGGCAAGCAAACGATGTTGGAAAATTTTTGCATTCTCTTTCTCCCTCCTGAGATAGATAGAGATTTCCTACATGCAAACTCTCCTCTTTCTCTCTCTGTCATTCAAACTAAGCATGTGATTTAGGTCACTCTCCCTTTGAGACTAATAAGACATTCTCTCTAAAGATTTTCAACTGAACTGTTGGTTTTCCATCCTCCTCCTCTCTCAGCTTTCTTTGAAAGAATGTGAGATAAAGGCGCAGTACAGAGGGCCCAAAAGGGCTGTCTCCACGCCTTGATTAGGACTAGGGAGCGCACAGCATTTGCATGCTCCTGAGTCCTAACACATATGGACGGCACCATTTTAAAATGTCGCTGTCCATACAGCGCACTATGATGACGTCTCGGCACGCACCGCATCCAGATGGACCGGCGCACGCCTGACATCATGGTACTGCTGGAGGGCGCCCAGGGCGCCCTTTCAGAGATGCTGAAAGGAGCTCCAAAACGGGGCTCCTTTTCAGGAAGCTCGTCGTCAACCAGATTGCCACGGAAATGAAGGCAGGGAGAAAGGGGCCAGCAGGCCCCTTTCTCCCTTGCCTCCGCCAGTCGGGCTGTCCTTCCCCAAGAACAGTCCTTTCCAGGCCACAGAGAAGGGGCATTTTGCCCCTTTTCCACAGCCTGGAAGAGCGGCGGATTGGGGCCTCTGGGGCTAGTGAGGGGTGGCTACAGACCGCCCTTTGTGGGTGGTCTGTAAAGCCCCAAATATTTCTTTTTACCTGAACTATTCATTAGCTAGATTAGGATACAGCTTTTATGTATATGTAAATTAAAGCCATTAGTAAACTTTGGTTTGAACTACAAGCTACTTGTGTTGTTTTTGGAGTCAGTCTCAGTTCTTTAGAAAGCATAGGAGATTATCGCATTGTGTTTAAAGAGCCTTATCCCCGATGGGATAGAAAAACAGGTCTTATCACACTCTTCTGTGACCATGAGAATGCAGCATGTATACAGGCCGGATGCCAGCCGGGCTGTATATGGGGTGCATCCGCCCAGCCATGGGAAATGTGATAAGACCCATTTTTAAAATTAAATGTGTCTCTATCGGATTGGGGATAAGGCACTGAATGGAATGGAATGTCCGTAGCTAGACAAAGGCACATTTCAGCTACTCTGTTGATTTAAAGCTAGATCCTAATGGGCTTGGCTTTGACATTTTTGATACAGTGGTCCCCCGGGTTACGAATCCCCCAGGGTACGAAAACCCCAGGGTACGAAAGAGCCGGGGCCGGAAAAACGGCCCCGGCTTGCGAAAAAAAACCCGGGTTCTGAAAGGAAAGCGGTGCAAAATTCAAATCGCGCCAAGCGCTTTCCTATACTTACAGCGGTCCCCCGGGTTACGAAGGTTTTAGGGTTACGAAAGGGATCCTGGAACGGATTACTTTCGTAACCCGGGGGACCACTGTATTTCAATATTTTTGTATCCTTACTAAAGGCTGAAGCCTTAGGAAACTTAAGTTACCCTACAAATGCAACCATGACTTGCAGAGAGAAAGGTTTCTTTTCTAGTTGTGTTGACTGCAGCTATAGTTTCCTTTAAACCTGCACTTGCGTATGGAATTTTTTTTTCCCCTGAGGAAGGAAACTACTAATTGATGATACAGAGAATTTTCCTTTAATATGATGAAGAGGCAGCATTTATGTACTATGGAAAATAGCCAAGCATCCTTTCTTGAAAAGAAATAGGACTTTGCTTTGAATGTTCCAAGCAAATAAGATACTTAAAGATGCAGAAAATGTAGAGTCCCTGAGACTGTGAATGAATTGCTTGAGGTCTAAAAGGAGGTCTAAAAGCTAGTACTGGTCTGTCTTAGGCCTTGTCTGTACTGGATGGTAAGACTGGGGCCAGTCCAGAACATTATGCTTTGGAACTTTGGCCATGATGGTGGGCCTCATGCACTGAGCCAAACCTGTTCTGGTGGTGCAACATTGTCTGCATGGGCGAGCCGGGCCAATACTACGTTAGCACAACTGGTCCATCTCTCATCCCCAGAGCCGCTGCATCCCTTACCTGCAGGAGCTTCATGGACAAGCTCCAGAAGAGCTTCGCCATGTGATAGGGGTGTACCTCTGTCCTATCTCCTCCTGGGTTGCATGGGCAACCCAACCTACAAAAAAGCATTGGTACGTCAGGAGGCCTGTTCACAGAGCTGCTGTAGGCAAGGGACACAGTGGCAGTGGCTCCAGGGATAGGCCATCTCCTTTCCCATGCTGCTTGGTGTAGGGAAAGGGGATGGTGTGGTGCCTGGCAGGCAAACAGCTGGCCAGCCCCAATTGGGTCCAGTTGACCTGTTTGCATGGTACAAAACCCAGTGGTAACCCTGGGGTTTCAGGGAAGCACCAGGGTTTCCTGCAGTTTTGCTAACTTTAGGGGTCAAAGTCAGGGTTACCAGGGAAACCTATGGTATTTCACCAGAAGTCACCATGTATCTTGGAAACAGACAGCACTGGCATTGGGGTGAACATGGGATTTTTTGCCTGTGCAGATAGGTCCTGGGGTGGTGGTGGTGGTGGAATCAAGTAACATAGGCCCAGTTGCAATCCTGTGAAGTAGTTGGAAACTGATGTACTTTTACTGTAGAGATTGGTAGTTTGCAGACTGTGGGCCACATGAACCATGAAGCTGTTTTTGTGGTCCCCTTAGGTCCCTGGCAACTCTACTCCTGAATTTTCTACTTCAGAAGCAACAGCAAAATTGTGGTTTTCCTTCAAAACAAAGTTCATGCTTTCCACACACCATTTTACAAGTGGAATCATTTTTCTGGGAGCCTCTTAAAATATAATTTTTCTTGTAAATATAGCACACAGAATGTGCCCATTGTTTTAATTGGGGGGGGGGGGGGTATTTATTTTTCAGCAGTGGCAGCTGTAACAAATAGGGTGTGGAGTGTGGGTTGAGGGAGTGCCAGGAGAGAGATGTAAGATCTAGAAGCTACTCGCTGCAGATGTACAGTAATTTAAAGCATACCACAGCCATTCTGTGATACAAACAGGGGCCTGGCTTTTGATTAAAGAGTGCTCTTTCAATTTGCTAAGATTTATTTGGCTTAATGGCAATAATGTGATTCTTTTGCATTATTGTAACCATTCACTTTATTCCCCCTAATGCAAATACTAGTTTTCTTATGAGTGAATAGGATACAGACAATTGGTGGTGGTAGTGATTTGCCCATACTACATAGTTGTCACATACATATTCTGCTGAAACGACATCTTTGAAGCTGTCTTCATGGTAACAAAGATGTTATTTAATTTAAAACTGACATTGGAATGGAAGTAATTCAGTTGGATAAGAACAAATACCACAAATAATTTAAAATTCTCTTTTAGTTTTTTTTTCCCTTCTCCAAATGCCAAATGTTACTTCCTTTTTTCAGAAACATGTGCAGTCAATAATGGTGGCTGTGATCGCACTTGTAAAGACACTTCAACAGGTGTTCACTGCAGCTGTCCTGTTGGATTTACACTTCAGTTTGATGGGAAGACATGCAAAGGTAGAGTATTGATTAGTGTGCATTCAGTAATATCTGCAAGTGATTCCTAAAATCACCTTGAAAAAACAAAGACAAAGAAAAAGCAAAGATGTTGTTTGGTTGCAACCCACATAATTCCTCACCATTAGCTATGCTTCTGGGATTCTAATAGTCTGTACAGGCCAACAGCATGCTTAGGGCTATAACTGGACATCACTGTTCTAAGACACTAAGAAAAGAAAATCTGAAATGGAAAGCTCAGTTCAGATTCACCAAAACTCAACTATGAGATTCATCAGTGGCCATTCTAATGGTCTCTAATTTCAGAAGGTTTAGAATGAATACCTAAACTCAGGTTTGTTTTTTGCATTCACCTCTCTTGTTAACTTGCAGATGGTATTGTGCTGAGAGGAGTCTCTCTGGCCCCATACAGATGAGTGCTTTTCGGCATCCTGGCGACATGCTAGGGTTGCCCAGGGGTGGAGCGATTAGACGCTCCGCAACCCTAGCACGTGGCCAGGGCGTCATCACTCCACAGCGCTGCAGGTGCGCAGCATCTATATGGTGCAGCGCACCTGCAACATCATGGAGGCACCCTATGGTGCTTGTGGTGTTGTAGGTGCGACACAAAAAGGAGACACCATATGGATTTCCGCACTCCTATTTCCTGCGCACCTTCATGGCTCTGTTTGGTTGCTGTGAAGACAGTGCTGAAGAAAAAGCGGTGGCTTCGGATCGCCCTTTTTGGGTAGTATGTCAAGCCTCTCAGGGCACATGAAATTGATCTTATACAGTATTGTCAGTCTGTGCAAATACCATCTTTCAGTGAAGGGCTGTAGACAGGAGCACTTTACATACAGCAGGAAAAACGCGGGAACACTTGATCATTCAGGGAGCTAAACAGGTCTAAAACACATGGTAAATGTGCCTCACAATTATAGATCAGCCAACTCCCATTTTCATTTTTCTGCATGTTTTTTTTATTCCATGTTGCAGTGTTTGCTTTGAAAGCAATAGAGCACACAAATGGCAACTTAATTGCTGTATATACTCCTCTATAAGTCTAAAAATTTATGCCCAAAAATTGACTCCAAAATCCTAGGTCAGCTTATTTACGGGTCAGTATGGTAATGTGATAACAACTCTTTCAGATTTCCCCATGCAGTTTCTTTCTCTCCTGAGCCAAGCAGATAGAGTCCTTGGTGATTGATTGATTGATGTTTGTTTAACAGTCCCTCTCCCACCCACCTTCGATGTCTCAGGATTGAAGGCTGAAACAATGAGGCCTTGTATTGATTGGTGCTTCCCTCTTAACACTCGCATATACACACTGACGTTTTACCTCCAAGTTTTACACTTGGCCTATCCACAGGTCATGTCAAAATCCATAATTTTGGCCCCAAAACTTACCCTTGACTTATACATGAGGTTGACTTAAAGTTGAGTATGTATGGTAGCAAAAGAATATTTAAAAAATGGTATAAAACAATTTGCTCCAGTTGTATGTAGTTTAAGAAATCTTCCACCTATCAATTACATCAGAACACTAGATCGTTTCTTCAGCAGTATGATCAAATGGGATATGGGAATGCACCATAGAATTTTTAAAAAAGAAACTTATTTGTCTTGGTGTCTACACTGACTAGAATACTCTGGAAGTAGCCCTGGACCTGCCCCAGTCTCCTCCCATTACCTGGGTCTCTCCATTCCAATGCCAGGCAGCTGTTCACATGTATGTCCCACTGTGCCTTCTGGTGCAGATGAGAGTTGCTTGCTTTGAGGTCAGAATGAGGTGTCCAGCTTCAATCGTTTGGCTGGGCACCTTGTTCTGACCTCAGAGAAAGTGACTTTTGTCAGTGGCACCAGCACCGGTCAGCACAATGGAACACATTCTAAATAGCCGTCTGCCATTAAAACACAGGAGTCCAGATCTTCCATGTAATAGATTCAGGAAGATCCAGGGCAAAGGGTGTATTTTTAAATCCATTACAAGAGGGTGTATACCCTGGCTTTGGTACTGAACTGACCAGACATTGTCCAGACTGTTCACACCAGAGCCAGATTTTGAGCCATGGTTCAGAGTACCCACCAAGAGGATGGTGGGGAGGACAATTTATTTGGCCTGTGCAGACAGGGCCCTAGTGTGATATGTGCCCAGACACTCTGTTAGAAATTAGTGTTTTAATCAGTGGAGAAATGATTTCAGCCCTGCACTGCATACTTTTAAAATTAGTTTTTGCAAGAATATTTAGTTATTTGATTAGTGGTTCTAAAATTTTTGGAACTTTTAATCCACAGCATGTGAATATTGGTGATAGCCTAGGAGTTTAAGCACATGTTTGGGATCTGACAAGAACAGAAAATCAAACTCTTTCTTACTTGTTTCCCCACCTTTTTTTGGTTTACAGATATTGATGAATGCCAGACCAATAATGGTGGATGTGATCACTTTTGTAGAAACACAATTGGTAGTTTTGATTGCAGCTGCAGAAAGGGCTTTAAATTATTAACTGATGAAAAATTATGTCAAGGTAGGTGCACTGGGAAGCAATAAAAATTAAATAGGTTGGAAATTGTTTGGAAATGTGGACAATAATGAGTTGCTAATGTATTCCAGAAATAGTGTTCTTCTGTTGAACTTATTTTCTTTTGTAATGTTCTATATTACTAGTAGGTATTCATCTGTAGACTCTACCGGTTTACAAAATTATTGTTTTATGTCATTTGAAGTAATTGGAAACATTTTTCTTTTTTATGTGAACACCTAGTAACTGAGATCTTCATATAATTCAAAAATGATTCTGTGATTTTTGTGGGATATGTTTCATGTAATAGGTTTAGGATCTTGTTACAAAGTTTTTTAATTTGCTTTGATTTCAGTGAGAAAGTTTAACTATTTTTGGATTGTATTTTAATTAGCAAAACGACCTAGGTAGATTAAAAAGAATTAGCAAAGTAATGATGCTGTCTGGCAGGGTGATAATAATCAAAAGTCATGTTTGTTAGTGGGTGATGCAAGTGCCTTAATCCATTTGTTGGACTGCTGTGTAGAAGGCTGCCATGGACAGTGATGTTCAGAAATTAAAACTGATCACCAGCTGATTATCCTTCATCTGCTAAAGAAGCAAAGAACTGCTCTATTTCTAAGCAGTAAATGGCATTTACTATAGTAAGTAGGCTTGATATAGGACTGAGCATATACCATTTAAACAAAAATGTGAGCTAAACATTTTGTCAATAACAAATACTAAATAAAAATAATTTAACATTATTGCTATTCATATTCAGTGGACTTTGCTTACTCTAAATAAATATTTGTTCTCAATAGACTAAAGAATGCATAATAATTCATTGGGAGAAGAGCAGGTCAAGTCCTTTGGCTTGCAATCTTTGCTGTGCTAAGCACTGTGTTAACAAATCCAGTATCTTTTTTAAAAGGCTCGTTAGTCTTTCTTTGTATCCAGTTTTCCTAGATCATAAATACCTTCTTTGCATGAAGTGAAATAATAAAGTATTCCTTTCATACTACAGACATTGATGAATGTGCCTTTGAAAGGACATGTGACCATATGTGCATCAATCATCCAGGCACTTTTGAGTGTACTTGCAAGAAAGGATACACACTCTATGGCTTCACACATTGTGGGGGTCAGTATATATAAAGTTATTACTGGCGTGCTTGTTGGAGTGTTACTTCCTTGATCTTGACATAGAGAGGAAATCTTGGTATTAAATCCAGTGCTGCAGTTATTCCAGATGTTGGTCTTCCTCTTTTTGGGTCAGCTTGAAGTGGAATTTGACTTTGTACATGCTATACTTCTGTTTAAGTAATTTTCCTTTCTGACTCTTATTGGAAAGGAGCTGTGACTGTTAAAACAAACCATTGCATTCCACACTTAGGTACTAAGAATTGGATTTGGCAGAATGGCTGCCTCCAAAATGTTTACTTCTTGTACTTGATAAAGTACATAGTACTTACCTTCAAAGCTAGATCCTAGTCCAAAAGTTTTTTCCATAAACTAAGTTTGGTATTCAGTAGATTTATCTCTTATAATTGCAAAAAACAAAACTAAAACACTGGCCTACCCCCATATTTTGTAATTGTAAGTCTGCCTGTTGTCATTCAAAAAGATACAGCCTCTGATCTGTGTTTCCTGTCCTGAGGGCTTCTATATACTAGTAAATAGAACAGGCAGCCAGAAATGGTAGGAAAAAGCAGCGGGGGTTATGCATATAGGTTTGTCTAAATGCAAACAAAATATTATATGGATTTCAAGATAAGGATTTAATCTCATTGTGTGTTCACTTGGAGTGGGAGCAAGGGACAGGAAACCCAGATCTTCAGGGTGAATATTTGCATGCAGCATCTTATTCTCTTTGCTTGAAATTAGTGACATTTCTTTTGGGTAATGTTGGGTTAGATCTTGGCATATAGGGTTAGTGTGCTCAAGCTTCATAGTCAATCTCGCTTATTCTGCCCAGAGCTCTTTTGACTCTGAGTCTTTTAAGGAATTTTTTTTGGTAAAGATAGTAGCAACTGTTATCAAACTTACAAAAGCATTCCTACTTAATATAATCAGCATGTGTGTGTGTTTATATATGTCTTCAAGTCATCTGTTGACTTATGGTGATCCAATGAACCATATGGTTTTCTTGGGCAAGGTGTCCTGAGAGGTGGTTTGCTAGTTACTTCCTTGGAAATATAGCCTACAGCACCTGGTAGCTGGCAATCTCCCATCCAAGTACTAACCATAGCTGATACTGTTTAGCTTCCAAGATCAGCACTAGTCATTGTTACATATTCAGCACTAGTCATTGTTGTAAAGCTTTATGCTGGATGCCAATCTTGTCCTGAAAATGTTTTCTTCTCTATATTTTTTTCTTTAGATATTAATGAGTGTAGTATCAACAATGGAGGGTGCCAGCATACATGCATAAACACACCAGGAAATTATCAGTGCCATTGTAATTCTGGCCACAAATTACACTGGAACAAAAAGGACTGTGTTGGTAAGATTCAGAGTTCCATTCATTTTTTTTGTGACTTTGGTTGCTTAAGGGCTATTTATTTGTGGGAATTCTAACAGCAGCAAGCCATTGAACAGATCAGCACATATTAGCATTCCCTCTCACTATGACTGAAGACAGACAATATTTTTAGAGAGAACTGAAAACAATTTGACAGAAGGTGTGCTTCCCATAGTGTGCATATATTTTTATTTCAAAATACTAGGCAAAACTGTACAAATACTTCCTTTGACTTTTCCATATTTTGTTATGATAACAATTGGTAATTGAAAAGGATTTAATAAGCATTGTTAGCATTTGTTATGCACATGATGATATTCAACACTGTGGAGATGACACAATAAGAGTGTGAGCTTCTTTTTGTTTACTTCACTTTTGCATCACAAACAAAATATTTTGCACCTTTTACAGTGCTGAGTATTTTGTGTACATCACATAGTAACAATGCCAATTAAATTCCAGGTTATAACACAAAAATGTGAAAAGGTCAAAAGGGTACATCTTCTTAAAGGCACTGATTCTTACTATAATATCTTTAGTACCCGTTTATCAAAACAAGAGCTGCTGCCACACTGAAAAATTAATGCAGTTTGACATATCTTTAGCTGTCATGTCTCCATCCTATGGAGTCCTATGATTATGTAGTTTCTTGTGGCATCAGAGCTTTCTGACAGAAAAAGCTAAATATCTCACATTACTACAGATCCTAGAATTCTATAGCTTTAAGCAGTATCAGAATGTGTGAATTCTGCAGTGTAGATGCAGCCTAAGTGGAATAAGTAAACCTAGCATGAATTACAGTAATCCATCTTTCACCTGTATTCAGTTCTCCAAAAAAGCTATTCTGTGTCTCCAGCCTGCAGTACTATGTTGCTTCTAATTGGCCAGTATGGCTAATGTTGAAGCTGATTAATACAAAAACAAAAACAGGAGATACTTTCAGATCTGTGACGCTTTCTTTCTTGTGCTTTTAATCTGGGCTGTTTTTCCTATTGTGGTTGTCTGTATGAAAAGATATATTTCATGGTTTAGAGAAAGAGAAATATGTTATTTATGCCTTTCTTCTCCCTATTATGAGTGCAGACTGACAACTGGTTATGTAACAGTATGTGGCTTCATGTTTGTATTGTAGAACCATGACGGCAATTAGTTTTCTTCTCCTGTGAGTCTCTGTGTTTTGCCCACTAGAAAGATCCTTGCCTGATGTCATTTTACCCAAAGTATCTCTACACTGCATTAAGACCAGTGGAAGTGATAGGTGCTTTTTAATCTGCTCCTCCAAGGTCCATTTAATCTCTGGTAAGTTGTACAGAACAAAATGAATGTGTTATTTATTCATCCTTTCCAACAGCTGCAGGATACAAAAACTGCAAGTTTTGGAAAGTCTTAGAAATAACAGGCATTAAATTAAATTCAAATGTGTATATATACACATGCAGTAGTATTTATATCTTTCACAAATTTGTGCCTGGCTTTCCCTGTAAGCATTCTTTGACAGGAGCCAATGAAATGCAGCACAGCACTCCTATGTATAACTTGATTTATGAAATATAGAAAGTACAATATGTTCATAAAATGTTTATACAGTGAAGTGGGAGGATAACTGACTAGAAAAGAGATGCTTAGTTGGTATGGAAGTCAACTATGGTTGCATTTTATAGATTTTTTTTAAAAAAATGAGATGGCAATGATGATAATAAAAATCTGTTTCTCATACATTAGCAAAATGCCAGTCAACAGAGTTATTCTGGATTATGAATTGTCTGATAATTGAGCAATAGCCTTCTCTGCCTGTTTAACAGAGAAAATTATTGATTTTAGCTTCACTTGGAATTTGAGTGAAATACTAGCTGAAATAGAGTCCATTTGGAGTGTCTGCATTGTGCTTCTAGTATGCCTCCCTCATTGCTATTTATCCTGAACAGTGTAGGTCAACTAGGATAACATCTGAATAGTTCAGAAACCCTTTGGAGCACTCCATCTCCTTCAATTTCCTATCCTCTCTAATGTATTAGGGTAACAGAGAGAAAGAAAGTCTCCAATTCCTCCCTCCTGTTGCCTATCCTTGCAGCCACTAATTAAAAAGGAAAAAAGGGGAAAAGAAGACTGTGTGGTTGAAATGGGGCGGGGGAGACTAGTTGAGAGAACTTTTGATGGCAGGAGGATAGTAGATATGGAAGGGGCTGGTAATTCTCTGGCTGGGACTTTAATTGGAGGTAGAAAAAGATGACATGGCTTTAAAAGCTCACCTCTCAACTGAAGAATATTGAAGACATGTAAAATTACTGTCAGAGCTTGGGGCTTAATGACACAGAGCAGGCATTTTCTAGTCCGCTGTAGAGGTTCAACAAATATAAATATCCTGTGCCCAATCTTTCTTCTCCAGAAAAGGATATGCCAGCAAGTAACTGATGAAGAGCATTCATAGCTACTGCTCTGTTTGCACACTCAAAAGCAGAACTAGTACCCTCATATTTCCCTCAAGGGAAATTCAACCCCAGTGCAAATCATGTACTTTCCCTGAGTTGAGCTAGCTCTTGACAAAAGAGTACTATTTGATGAACTAGGTTTTAGTTCTTCCATATCGTGTCCCTTATTGCCATCAGATGCTGATCTAGAATTTCCATGGCTTCCATGGGATTTTATGAAAAGTATGCTGGGTAGGTGTAAGAAGAATACTGTGGTTGATGGTAATGAACAATGCTAAGCAAGTCTGCGAAATCAGTGAGCTTACATTCTCACCTTACATTATATATCAAACTACTGAGGCAATTTCTGTCCACAGACTAGGTTGAAAACCAATATGAAAGGGGCCCAGATAATTAATTTCATCCAGGAAAACCTGGAATTGGGTCATCACAACACACTCAATTTGATATGGAATAATCTCAACCATCCAACTAGATTATTTTGAATTAGCATTCTTATTAAACCAGGAATGTCAATTATGCAAGTAAATATTGCACATATTTAATATTTTCCAAAATTTCAATTTCCCCACAAAACAAACAAAAAAACAACAACAAAACCACACAACTCCCCTAGATTCAAATATTCTAGAAAATTTACATCTCTAGCTGTGAAGTAATGGCTTCTTTCTAGTGGAAGAATCTTTTATTTGGTGACACTTAGAATCATAGAATCATAGAAATTTAGAGTTGGAAGAGACCACAAGGGCCATCCAGTCCAACCCCCTGCCATGCAGAAGAAACAATGGATATAGAAAAATAAGAATTTACCACCATATGTCACTGGGGTGTGTGTGCAGTGGTGCGGCCCACACCCAGTGACACCTCAGAAGAGGGATGACACCCACTCGGGTCCTTCCCCCATGCACTCCCCCCTACCTTCTCATTCTTTTCCTCATCAGGAAAAGAATGGGGCAGCATGGGTGGATGGTTGCAAGCCCCACATCAGATGACACCAGCTGCAGGGATGCCACTGCACATAATAGACTCTATCTGGACACCCAACATGGTGTAGTGGTTTGAGTGTTGACCAAGGCTTTGAAAAAATACTGTCACCAATGTCAGCCGGAACCCCCTCCCCCAAAAAAACTACCAGAAGTGCATGGCAGTAGGGTAAGTGTAAGTAGCGAAATGGGATGAACTCTAGACATAACTGAGATAATGATTATGAGTACATATTCTTTTAGAAAGAATAAATATGATTATTACTTCCTTCTTGATAGCCACATATATTAAGAGCTCTATAGTTACTTTGGATCACATGCAATACCAGAATAGTCTTTTATTGCCACCATCTAATGGAAAACTATAACTGTTTTTATAAAGGGGTTCCAGAGTTAACAAATTGCATACAAAAATATCCAAATTGCTAGTGAAGCCAACCACCACCAATCAACTTGTGTAACCAATCATAGTTACAATGTTTGTAGCCTTGAGGCACTAAACACTTAAGACATTAAAGCATTTCCAAGAGTATATTTCACCAGGGCTTTAGCGCATGTTTCTGTTTTATTGTATAGCTTTATCATCTGTCTCTTAGGCCTGGAAGGTTCCTACACTTTAAAATGTGGCAGACCTTCTCCATCTAGGAAGAAAAAACAAAATTCAAATGAGTCTGCTATTTTAGGTAATTATCTGATGAATATGTTTCTATGTTGGTTTAAAAGCTGGGGGAGGTGCATTGTCTGGCTGTCAGAATGTTAACGAAATCTTGTTCATTGAAATGTATTGTCTGTCAAAAGTTACAGTTCTGGAAAAATATCTGTCTTTGGGCTGGTCTATGTAATTCCTCAATCCATCAAGTAGATTGTGATCTGGCAACAAGCAATTCGCAAGAGTTTGGGCTTTTTTGCTGCCAACCCCTCCAAAAACTTCCTGTGGAAAAAGATTTCATGGTTTTTAACTGGAGTATTTGCAGAAATCCGCAGAAATGCACACTATCGGATGTGTGGATTTGGATGGCTGCATATTTTCAGCAGCGGGAGGGTGAATAGATACTAACAGATGCAAATATTATGCAGGAAAATGAAGACAATCAACCGTTGATGTGAATGTATGAATATCCACAGCATTGCGCATAATCCACTTGTAGATTAGCCCTTTGTTTTTATTTGTTGCTTCTTCTTTGTGGACTCACACAAATCGGTTATCCTGCGCCTGTGCACTATGAAACCTTTCATTTTATGTGTTGCAGCAGGCACTGTCTTAGAAGAGGCATTCTCCTTTGAGTAAGAAAAAGGAGGGATGTTGCTTCTAAGAAGGCAAGATAGTGCTGCTGCTTGCAGAGGTTTTGTAAACAGTTTTTAAAAACAAAAACCCCAACAATTTATTTTAAATTTATTTTAAAAAAACAATGTCTACTTCACAGTTTATTAGAGACATTTTTGTAGTTGATCCTAAGATTCTTTGACTGAACAGCACATTTATATTTTTGTTTTGTTTAAAAAACATTTCAAAGGACTTTTTGTTAAGTAGTTTTTGGACAGTCAAACTGAAGCAGTGTTGTGTAAACTTCTAGAGAGAAGCAACACATAAAGTTCAGTGACTGGTATCTCCTGTTAAATGTTCTCAGGACAGCAGAGTTGGGTGAGGTGCTGTTTAGCTTTACTCCACTGTTCTAGTCTCTGTGTGAGGCAGCTCCTTCTAGAATAGAATGCATTATGGCATACATTATGCATTCAGCAGCTTAAGTATGTGAGAGGCATTGTTATACAGTTGGCTCTCCATATCCATGCAATTTTTTTATCCACAGATTCAACCGTCCATGGCTTGAAAATATTTTTTTAAAGGAATTCTAAAAGCAAACCTTGATTTTGCCATTTTATATAAGGGACACCCTTTTACTGTGCCATTGTATACAATGGAACGTCAGCATCCACAGATTTTGGTATCCCTGGGGAATCCAGAATCCTGGAACCAAACCCCAGTGGATACCAAGGACCCACTGTACAATTTGCCAGTTACACACCTGTTCCAGATATAGTTCATATGGCATTAGTGAACAATATGAATTGGGTTTTGATTTTGTCTTGCTGTCTAACTTTGCTTTCACTCTCTATATCTTAGGGCCAATGTCTGAATGTCACTTAAATTTTACTCATTTATTTAAGTGTTGATGACACCTTGTTTGAAAGTCATCTAAGTTACATGTTTGGTTTTTTTTTAGTAAAAATGCCTTTTGCATTTGGAACTAACTATTTTACTGTTTCTTTCTGAAGATCTCTCTACCATCAGGACAAGTGTTACCTTTAAATTTAATGAAGGCAAATGTAACTTAAAAAAGAATAAGATGTTTCAAGATGCTGTTCAATACATAATACCAGGTATGAATACATATGTGTAATCAAAACAGGATAATGCTCTAGATAACAAAGTCCCTCAATAGTATGATCTGCAGCTTTTAAATTGGTGACTTTGTTACTGTTCAAACTTGACCATATACAACAGACACATGACTGGTCCAAACAAAATAATTCTGCTCTCTTACCATTCATCCCTCTGTCTATAGAGCCACAGGCCAGTTCCATGTCTCTTTCTTCTGTTTTCAGAGTCACACTCACCATAATTCATTCATTTATTTATTTACTTCATTTATATGTCACCTTTCTGCCAGAGTGGGACCCAATTGGCTTCCAGAATAATGCTCACAATAAAAAAAAATTAAAACAATAAAAAATCCCCACATTAAAGACAGTAAAATCATTTTAAAGCCATACAAAAGTTAAAAAAAAATCCAAATAAAAAACCTTCTCTGCTTTGCTTTTGCCTTTGCTTGCTGGCAAGAGGAAAGCAGGGAGGGAGCCAGGCTTGAGAGTGGGAGCAGCCACTGAGAAGGCTTTGTCTTGTGGCTTCACCAAGCGACCCTGTGATGGTAGTGGGACTGAGAGAAAGCTACTGAGATAAGGAGGCAAAGTCCATCCCGGAATAGCACGTGTGGATAACATGAAGTGGTTTGCATGCCAAGATGTACTATGGAGTAGTGGTGATATTAGTGGTGATATTTGTAGAAACATAAGGTTATTATTTCCGTAGTTCCATAGTTTCATTACCCAGCAGAATCAGAGCTAAGCTGTCTTCATTAAAGAATGACAGAGGAGTCAAGGCTGCACTGTCTAGCATAATTAGGTATTTGGTTGTATTATAGAGACAGATGGAAAAAAATGGGTGTTGTTTCCCGGAAGAAGCTAGCTAGCGGAACAAAAAAGGTCATAGTATCATAGAACTGTAAAATTGGAAGAGACCACAAGGGCCATCCAGTCCAACCCCCTGCCATGCAGGAAATCACAATCAAAGCATCCCCAAAGCATCCCCAACATATGGCTATCCAGCCTCTGTTTAAAGACCTCCAAGGAAGGAGACCCCACACTTCTCAAAGATTATTGCCAATGGCTCTGAGATTACATTTGCCAGCTCTTTTAATACCCTTGAATGTAGTTCAATAGGAACTTTTATAAAAGTTTGTCAAAACACCTGCTTGTTCATCAGATGCTTAAGATGGGAGGCTTATATATCATATAGTGTGGAAGTTTCTGACAATAATTTCTTCTAAATTAAGAAAAATGTTTGGTATTGCCATAGCTCAGTAATTTCTCCATTCCAGAGGTGAGTAGTGTATTGGTGGAGGGGAAGGTCATTACAGCTTCTGTTCCTCTACAAACACAGAACTTTGATCCTAATGAAGATGAAATGATAGAGAGCTTCCTTAAATCTGATATCCATGAAGGAAGTTAGGATACTCTGCACCCAGCAGTCAGGACGGATCATAGAAACATAGAATAATAGAGTAGAAGAGACCACAAGGGACACCCAGTAAACCCCCTGCCATGCAGGAAATAATAATCAAAGCATTCCTGATAGATGGCCATCCAGCCTCTGTTTAAAGACCTCCAAGGAAGAAGATTCTACCACTCTCCGAGGGGGTGTGGAACTGTACAAACAGCCTGTAAGGGGCGGCTGTGTGATACCCCTGGAAGTGCTGGGTCAGGGATGTGGCAACCGCAAACAGCGGGTTCTTTTTCCACCCCGAAAAGGGTGTCATAGGCGCCATGGCACCCCTTTGGTGCTGCATCATGTAGATGCAGCTCTAGAGTGGCATCCTCATAGGGGCGGGGTAACGGCATTGAGGGTGCAGATGCTACACGGTGACTCCGCCCACAGGCTGGCTCTTTTTGCCGGTCTGTACAGGGCCTGTCTTCCACTGTAGAACAGCTCTTAAGTTCCTCCTAATGTTTTATTTATTTATTTATTTATACCCCGCTCTTCAGCCAAGACTATCAGAGCGGCTTACAATTTGTTAAACAAACAGCTTCATTTACAATTGTAAGCTATTTGCCCCCAACAATCTGGGTACTCATTTTAGCGACCTCGGAAGGATGCAAGCCTGAGTCAAGCTTCAGCCCTTTGCTGGTCTTGAACTCGCCACCTTCTGGTTTTGAGTGAGTGGCTGCAGTACAGGCATTTAACCACTGCGCCACCAGGGCTGTTGAGATGGAATCTCTTTTCCTGTAGCTTGCACCCATTGTTCCATGTTCTAGTCTCTAGAGCAGGAGAAAACAAGCTTGCTCCATCCTCAATGTGACATCTCTTCAAATACTTAAACAGGGCTATCATATCATCCCTTATCAATCTCTTCTCCAGGTTAAACATACCCAGCTCAAGTCTTTCTTCATAACGCATGGTTTCTAGACCCTTTACCATTTTGGTCGCTCTTCTCTGGACACACTCCAGTTTCTCAGCATCCTTTTTGAATTATGGTTTGCTGCTCTTCCAGAAACCAATTGCACTGTTAGATCATGGTAACAGGACCTCTAATTATCCATTAAATGTTACCATGTAGGCCACTAGAAAAACGTATAGGACAACATAAGTTGCTCCTTTTCCAGAGCAAGGGATTATGTGTGTGACTCTTGTGTGTTTCTGTGCTATGAATTGAATATCTCTCTGCAACAGATCACATCTCAGCCCATATTTGGGATATCACTGTAAAGGTTTCCAGATAATTAGTTGCTTGTGAAACATACTAAAATATTTGAATTGAAAACAGTGTTTGGTTTCATTTCATTATCTCTGAATTTCTCATTTTTCCAGATTTCAGTTTATTCCATCTTGCTTCTGCATGAGTTTGCAATTCCTCTCACATTCTACCTTGCAAACAAAACAAAGAACCCTCCATTAAAGAATTTATTAAGATTTTTGTACATCTTTATCCTAACATATACATTTTAATTTACTTTTTCCTAATTCGTACATTTTTTTTGCAAGACTTTTTGGGAAGGTTGTATATTTACTGTATGTCTCTGTTATAAAGATTTTTGTGTGCCTTTCTCCCAATTTAGATATTTTAACATTTTTTTAAAAAAAATGTGAAGGACAGTTTTGCAGAATCCAGGGAACTGTGAATCACAAAGGGCAAACCCATTCTAGTTCACACATTGATTCAGGAAGTGCAAACTTGATAAATTTGTATCAGAATGCATACTGAACAAAAGTTTCCCCTTTTCTGAAATCACTCCTTGTAGGGCATAAATAGAACCACCTGGATACATTTATATGCACATTCCTGTGCAGACTAAATGTGAGAATGAATTCTCAGACTTGAAGCCATGTAGAAATGATTTAAGTTCTGGCAGTCCATAGAGAACTGAACCTTTGGTCATTTAGACCAGCCCTACCTGACCCTGCCTCCTCCAGACATGTTGGTCTTCAGTTCCTATAATCCCCATCTTGCATATCCATTGGCCAAATTGGATATGAATAACAGAAGTTGTAATCACACAGAAGTGGAGAGCACCAAGCTGGGGAAGACCTGCTTTGTCATAGCAAGCTCAAATGGGTAAAAATAAATAGGCCTGGAACTAATTTGAAATACACTAATTTTAGCAGTGCTAAGCCCCCACCCAGCACTGAATTTTGTCTTGTACACACTTGGCAGTGGTCCTTCCTTGGAAACCTCTGTGAAGCTATAATTGAAACTATGCCCACATACCAGATTGTGCCAGGGCAATTGCTCGTAGTTTGTTAGCATCTGGAATTAATCATATAGCCCTGAAAGCATTTTCTCAGAAACATTTATCAAGCTTTAGCAAATGCCCAACAACATAGATGGCCAAGTTCTTGTTTCTTTTTATTTTGTTCACACAGAGAAACATACTTCAATAATAGAGAACTTCTGCTATGTAAACCTGACATGCAGTTCTGGCAAGAAAACCCTTGGAGATCATGGCAGATTGAAGGCATCTAGAGAAATGTTTATATCTGCAGACTTTGAGCTTGAAACAAACCAAAAGGAGGTGACAGGTTGGTTGGAAAAGAACACACAAAGAAATGAAAAGTTTCATTTTTGAGAGAGCTTATTGCAGTTTGATCATTAACATCTCTATCTTTCACTTACATCTTTATGCAAAACAAACAAACAAACAAAAGTATCTCCTGTTTTGAAAATTTCATATCCCTTTCTCCAAAAGTCAGAAAATTTCTGTGGCTAAATGTTTGCAGCTCTATATTTAATATTTTTTCGAGGTCCTTGAAAACTAACTCAGAATAATATTTACTGTCATAGTTAATGTAGCATGCATTCTTAATTGTTGCACTTACTACTCTTTTGGACCCAATGTTATTATATATTAGTGCTTCTGCTCCTGATCACCACCACCTATACCCTTCTAGACACATGCAATCTGAGCTGTGCACGTAAAAGGACTGAAAAGAGGCTGCGTAAAGCAATCAGAACTTTGCGGAAGGTAATCAACAAAGAGCAATTCCATATTCGCCTTTCTGGTGTGGATCATGATGTGGCCAGAAAATCTCCCAGAGTACTTGATACACAGGAGCCCTGTGGCCTTGGTCAAAAGCACACAGATAACAGATGTGGTAGGTACAATTGCTATATTATTATTATTATTATTGTTATTATTATTATTATTAATTTTATTTATATAGCGCTGTAAATTTGCACAGTGCTGTACATACAGTCTTATAATTAGATGGTTCCCTGCCCTCAGGCTTACAATCTAAAAGAGACAACACAAAAGAAGAAGGGAAAGGTGGTGGGAAAGGGAATGAGGTCCAGTGGTTCTTCTCTCCCTCTGGGGCCTGGACTAAGGCAGATGGACTTGAGGGAGATGATTCATTCAAATGTGATGCATTTGTAACCTGCATACAGAAAATCAATCATGTTTATATAGCGTTATAACTAAGATTTCACACAAAACACTAAGCTAGTTTCAGGAAGAACAAATTACTCCACTTGTGTAAGCAAAGATTATAAAACTGATGTCAAAACTATTGTTTTTAAGCTAATGTTGTGTTCTCATTATCAACCCTTCCCTTGTTTCAAATGTGAGGTCTGGCATTTGTGCTCTGTCCATAATCATACGTTCCTCAGTTTTATCATCATCTCTTTGTTCCATAGCACTTAGTGTACAAAGTGTTTTATCCCATTTATCTCTAGATAAAGGGACAAACGTAAAGCATGCTTATTCAGAATCAGATGAAATATCATCCAGAAAGCAGAGAAATGAACAATATTGTGATGTTTAACACACACTTTGAATCAAGGTCTACAGGTTTACAGTAACTGTCCATACATTCTTTTAGAGGTCTCCATATTGCTAGCAGGTTTACAGTAAGTGTCCATACATTCTTTTATAGGTCTCCATATTGCTCCAGATTAATCGAATAGTTGTGGAAATAAATTGTGATTCTTCTGTTTGGAATCATTCTCTCCATGCATTTGGCATGTTTACATTCTGATTTAGCTCAGATTACATGCTAAACCATTGACCAGCATGGCAAGGTAGAGCCACAGTGTAGCCATTAAGAGAAGTTTGGACACTTTTGCTTCTGGTTTTTTGTCTTAATATATCTTGTTTTGTTATCTGAACTTACAAACAAGGGTTAATATTAACTATGGTTGTTTGAAACAATCCAATTTATGTGTTTTTGACAAAACTACATAAAATGACAAAGGTTGACATTTGATTATGGACAGTCACACAGTGATTGTCCATAATAACACAGTGATAAACACTGATTGGTTCTTACCCATTCTGTCTTCATAGACATGCTTGCCCTTCACAAGACTAAACTCCCATCAGCCTCCATCACCATAGCTAAAGATGTGTGATTATGGTTCTTGTAGTCTGAAACATCTGAGAAGGCACTGTGTTGGGGACGTTTCTTGGTAGACTTCACTGTGGAAAATTTATCTGCCATAAACATAACAGGCTAAGACTTTCCCAGATTTTAAATTTAGAAGACATACAATGCTGTTGTTTTAGAATTTATCTTTAGGGGAAAAAATTGGAACTTTGTAAGGATAATTTGATATCATTTGTTGCTTTTAATCTGTGTATACTATAGGTTTTATGGATTTTTAAAAAATATAGGTATATGATAGTTTACAAATGTGGCTTTGAATAAATACATTTCCCTCCGTTATAATTGTATTATAGGGAGTATGAAGTGAGCTGTCAACAAGCAAAAGCCCATCAACTTGCTCTGTGAGACTCATCTCATTTTTTTTAAAAGACAAAAGAAAAAAAGTAAAAAGAGCTCTTTGTCTTTAATGTTTGTTCGTACTGGTTCTTTGCTAGCTGATTCCCAACATCTTGCAGCTTTCTTTCCTTTCTAATGGAAAGATGTTGAAAGAGGTGCCAGGAGGAAAATAAATTTTGCAAACCAAATACAAATAACTGTCTGTTCTGCCAACCTGTTGCTTCTAGGATAATAGACTTAAGTCCTAAGTTCTAATGTGTTATAAATTCCCCATACGAGTGCAGCCTGTGAACCAGTAAAAACCAAAACCAAAAAACAATATAGAGGGGCTCCTTAGGAATAAGTTTCTATCTGGGGTTTGTGTGTGTCTGTTTCTAATGCAGTCAGGGCATGGCTCTTAAGGGAATAGTTAGTTGTGGATCACGACCTCTTTTATGGGGTTCACCTTCTTAAGTCACTGAGACACTATAGTGTTTGTCCATAGCATCAAAAACCCAAAGGCTAAACATGTTGAATAGAAGGAAAGAGCCTTTAAATGTCTTTATAACTCTTAATCCTGGGTCCCTGTGGGTGCCTCTCTCCCCCTACTTTTCTTTTGCATCAGAAAAGCTTTCACTCCTTGACCCAAACAGTTGTCAAGAGAAGGATTTTAATGGTCATTGAAGACAGACAATGAGGGCACTTACAGGAATGAAGTCTGTTGAAGGCAATTGGTTCTTGACTTCATTTGAAGGAAAGCAAACAGGTTGCAGGAAATTTTAAAAAGCAAGTAAAGAAAGCTCAAGGGATTGCTGATGTTGTGCTGCAGTTTCCAAGCCTTTGGCCTTTATTTTGAAAACAGGCACTTGATTGTACTCTGTAACACATGCTTGTGTTTTATGCTGCTAGACTAGTAAATTTATTAGTATCATTTTTAGATAAATATCTTTGCTGAAAATCTGAGGCCCTGACACTTTTATTTAGAGTTTCCTCCACACAGAAGGTCAGTTTTGCTTCCCTTGCTTTCGTCAAATGATACAGTGGACCCCCTCGCTTTTTTTTCTCAGCACATCCTTAAATCATAGAATCTTAGAGTTGGAAGGGACCCCAAGGGCCATTTAGTCCAACCCCTTGCCATGCAGGAACTCTCAAAGCATACCCAACATATCTGTTTAGATTTGGGTGGCAGAGGCCATGTTCCCTGTGGCGAGGGCAATAAACCATTTTCTGCTTTCCTTGTGGGATGCTCTGTGGCAGCCAAAAAAGGCCATTTTAGAGTTGCAAGCCTCAGCCCCTGCTGGGCCCTATCTGGCTTACCTTAAAGCCATGCGGCCAAGATGGTGGCTGTATATGCCAGAGGAGGAGTCCTCTGCCTCTTTCCACACCATCTCGTTATAAGAATTCAAAGGGAAAGTGCAGGAGCCCTGGCAACATCACCATGCCCAGTGCTATTCAACCAGTGCTATTCAACCAGTGCCCAGTGCTATTCAACATCTTTATTAATGACTTGGATGACAGAATTGGGGGCATACTTATCAAATTTACAGATGACACCAAATTAAGAGGAGTAGCCAATACTCCAGAAGACAGGATCAAAATTCAAAATGACCTGAATAGACTAGAAAGCTGGGCCAATGCTAACAAAATGAAATTCAATGCGGGGAAATGTAAGGTACTCCACTTAGGGCGCAAAAATGAAATACACAGATATAGGATGGGGGATATCTGGCTGAATGAAACTACGTGTGAAAAGGGATCTAGGAGTCCAAGTAGACCATAAGTTGAACATGAATCAGCAGTGTGATGCGGCAGCTAAAAAGGCCAATGCTATTTTAGGCTGCATCAATAGAAGTATAGCGGCTAGATCAAGGGAAGTAATAGTGCCACTCTATTCTGCTTTGGTCAGGCCCCACCTGGAATGCTGTGTTCAGTTCTGGGCACCACAATTCAAAAAGGATGTGGAGAAACTGGAGCGGGTCCAAAGGAGGGCAAGTAAGATGGTGAAGGGTCTGGAAACCATGCCCTATGAGGACCTTAGGGTACTGGGGATGTTTAGCCTGGAGAAGAAAAGGTTAAGAGGTGATATGATCGCCCTGTTTAAATATTTGAAGGGATGTCATATTGAGGAGGGAGCAAGCTTGTTTTCTGCTGCTCCAGAGACTAGAACGTGGAACAATGGATGCAAGCTGCAGGAAAAGAGATTCCACCTCAACATTAGGAGGAACTTCCTGACAGTAAGGGCTCTTCGACAGTGGAACACACACCCTTGGAGCGTAGTAGAGTCTCCGTCCTTGGAGGTCTTTAAGTAGAGCCTGGATGGCCATCTATCAGGGATGCTTTGACTGGGAGTTCCTGCATGGCAAGGGGTTGGACTGGATGGCCCTTGTGGTCTCTTCCAACTCTATGATTCTATGTGTCTCCCAGGCTGCAATAGGATCTCCCACATTGGGACCCTGGGTGCCACTGGGGCCAGAAATGGGAAGGAAGGTGGAGACCAAGAGCCAATCTCCTCATCTGCCCTCCTGGCAGAGTTCCAAACATTATGCTAGGCATAGTGCCTGCAGTGGCAATGGCAGAGGCCTCTTGGCAATGGCAGAGGCCTCTTGGCAATGCCTGCCCCGAGCGAGGGCATTAGATCTGGGAAAGGTTCATTGCTGGCTGCAGAGAGGGTCCCTGGTACTCACCCCTTATCCTGTGTCTTCTGGCTGGCTTGCCTCTCTGACATTGGTTCTGCTTCAGGCTGGGCAGATGTGATGCAGAGAAACTCTTATCGCATGACTTTTGGCTGGCCTGTCCTCTGAATCCTGGCCCTAAACGGGTTGGGCAGAGATGCTGAGAAGGGAAGTTTCCATAACTTCTGGCCAGCTGCCTCTCTGAACCCTGGTCCTAAAAGGGCTGGGCAGAGGTGATGGGGAGAAACAGAGATGTGGAGGGGAAACCCTCACCATCTGTTCCCATGGCTCTAATTATAATTTTATAATAATAATAATAATAATTGTTTTTATTTATAGCCCGCCCCTCTGAACAGGCAACTGGGGGTACAACAAGATTAAAACAACAACAGTTAAAATAGAACAATCCCATCCCCACCTCCCACCCCTTAAAATAAAATTAAATTAGCAATGAGTTAAAACATAATACAGGATACAAAACAATATCAAATATCAATATCAAAACCTAAAAATTCTTGAGCTATATGGGTGGGCTGAAATCATGGAGGAAAGAGGCTGGAAGGACTCTAAATCTTGAATTTGGAGCCGGGAGATGTTAAACACTGTCTGGGAAGGCCTGCTGGAAGAGATCCGTCTTTAAGGCTTTTTTAAAGCCATCGATGGATGAAATGAGACGCATCTCATCTAGCAGGTCATTCCACAACGTGGGGGTGCTAGCTGAAAAGGCCCTCTGGGAGGTCTGAATCAGCCTAGTCTTCATGGGCTGCAGCAGATTCCTCCCAGAGGACCGAAGTGTGCGGGGGGGGGGGGGTGTCATACGGGAAGAGGCAGTCCCTAAGATAGGATGGACCCAAGCCATGTAGGGCTTTAAAGGTTAAAACCAACACCTTGTACTGTGCCCGGAAACTAATCGGCAGCCAGTGGAGAGACTTAAGCACAGGTGTTATGTGCTCTCTCCTAGGTGTTCCTGTGACAAGCCTGGCTGCCATGTTCTGAACCAGTTGTAGTTTCCGGGTTAGGCACAAGGGTAGACCCATGTAGAGCGCATTACAGTAGTTCAAATGTGAGGTTTCCAGCGCGTGTACCAGTTTCCAGATCCCTCACATCCAGGAAAGGGCGCAGCTGGCATATCAGCCAAAGCGGATAACAGGCACTCCTGACTGCGCTGTAAAGTCTTGCACTCTGATCTTAAGAGTGCACACAGAAAGTTACACAGGCAAAAACATAGTTTTTAATTGTTTCTGAATACACAAGGAGTATTTTGGCCGAGCTAGGGAGCCAGCATGATGGAGCCGTGGTTTGAGTGCAGGACTACAGCTGGAGAAATGGGTTCAAATCCCGGCTTGGCCATTAAAACCCACTAGGTGATCTTGGGCGAGTCACCATAACTCTGAAATGACTTGAAAGCACACAACAACAACAACAACAGACAGCAGCAGCAGCAACAAAAATGTTTTGGCCAGTTTAGCTACTGTATATCAGGAACTCTGTAATAGGGTGTAGAAGGAGAAGAGTATATTTTGCAGCCTTGGAGGCAGCTATAGAGACTATATGAGCAGGAATCAACCCTTTGGTGGGATGTGCACCACTATTTCACACATAATGATCTGGAATGTATAATGTTTAATTTGGTGAGTCGTGAAGAATACTAACTTTAAATAAGACTATATTGCCTCTGTGTAAACTGTAAAGTGCACATGAGCACTGGATAGTAGTGTGGATGCAATCTTTAAAAAAGATAGGACAATCTATTAAAAAGAACTTTTGCTACTGGTGGGACTCGTGGGAGAGTTGCAGGCTAATTCTACACATTGCTGGGGGTGAAATAAGGGATGTTTTCTGTTTCATGGGATGATAGCTTTAAGCACATGGTAATTCTTCCACTGAAATCAGTGTGATAGTGCACATGGTCAGATAGATTGTGCCTAGCTGATGTTACTACTTTAAGTTTTGGTATACCTCCATGTTTTTCAACATTCATTGTTTCTTCTACATTCCCCTTCCTTCAGAACCTTTCACAATAGGGCATTGCATTTTTGGTAGTTATGCAGTACAATGCTTTCAGCCACTGTATAGTTAAGATTGATGACGTTTTTCTGTTACCTTTCCTATCTGGAAAATTCTATGCTCTCTTTGGTAGGGAGCTTTAATTTACAACTATTGTTCACTGAAGCTGCAAGACATTTCACCTTCTGAAACTCTGAAGTCTGAACACTTTTTTTGCAGAGCTATAGATAGTAGTAGTTATGCAGTAAAAATATGGTTTTCTATTCCCTCCCACAAACCTTTTTTTAAAAAATTATATTTATTGAAATAATAACATATAATTAAGTAAAGAATGCAGTTTAAAAATTGAGCAACATCAAAATAAAAATAGAATAACTACCCTACTCCACTCCCCCACATACACAGATGACATAGAATATACTGACAACACAAAGAGATGACTTTCCACTCTTCAATTTCAAAATAACTTAGCAAATATATTAAACTTCTCTGCTCTACTTAAACATTATTTATGTTTTCTGACTAAAATTTTCAAAAAGAAGGAAATTTAGTCTTCAGAACCTGTGTTTCATTTCAACTCTTCCACAATATTAATGATGTGCTGTATAGGGAATGTGGTGGCTACAAAGACTATGTGTAGTGCTTACTTGAGATGTAAGCCAACATAGAAGAAATGTTCACCTGTTTTAGTTTGCGTTAAACTAAAAGTTCCCCCTCCTTTGGAAAATATTTGAGTCCTTATTTAGCTACCATGCATTCCTTTAACAGAATTATGAAGTCAGGGAATTGAAACCTATAAATCCTTTTTATGCCGTAGTCTGTTGGTTGTGCTAGCCAAATATTGTTTGAGTATTGTATGAGTTGGAGTAGTTCTCTAGGTTTCAAGCAGAGGTTTGTCCCAAGGAACTTTAACTTGAAACAGTAGTGGCCAAATATAAGATGTACTAGCTGCAAAGCATATGCATTATGTCCTAGCTATGATATTTGCGCAGTTGCAGACATTAAAGAGACCTAAAAGCCATTTATACACACACACCAAGAGTATTCACTTATCAGACATCTATAGCCCAGCTTTTTAAAGACCCTGAGCAAAGTCTTCTGGAAACAAAAAGAAAGTGAACAAGCCTCATGTTTTTACTTGAAGGTGCATCTTTCTTCGTGAAAATATCACTCTTCATAGGGAAAAAAGAAGACTTTCCTCCTTTAGGGTCACTAGATAATCTGACTAGATGAACTGTGTGGCTATCAGATAAACAACACAAACAAGAGTTCCCAAAGGAAGACATAATGGGGCACAACATTCCTCCTAGTATTTCCGTTCCAGTTGTGGAAATGTATGATAGAACAGATATTCTTCTGTTCATTAATCATAATGTTAATCATTTATCTGTGTTCCTTGTAGAGAGATCTTGTAGCACCTTTGAGACTAACTGGAAGCATGAGCTTTCATAGACTTTAGTCTACTGCATCTGAGGTAGTAAACTGAAGTCTATGGGGCTTTACAGGCCGCCCAAAAAGGGCATTCTGGAGCCGCCTCCTTTTCCGCTGCATTGCTGCCGCAGCAACCAGATGAAACGGCGAGGGTGTGGCGGAAAAAGGAGTGCCAAATCAAGGCTCCTTTTTGTGTCACAGTTGTGACGTATGAAGCTCAGGACGGCACATTTATGATGTCGCAGATGCACAGCTCCATTTAGTTGCTATGCACCTGCGACGTCATCACTCTGTGCGCCGTTTGTATGGCACTGTGGAGTGAGGACGCCCTCGTCACATGTTAGGGTTGTGGAGGGTCTATTGACTCCACTCTCGGGCAACCCTAGCACGTGATGGGGGCACCCTAAAGTACCCGTATGTATTGGGCCTTAGAAAGCTTTCTTTCAGTTAGTCTCAAAGGTGCTACAAGACTGATTCCACAGACTAACATGGCTATATCTTTGAATTCTATCACTGTGTTCCTTGTGCAAGTGAATGATGGGTTTATTTGTCATTTGCAGATTACAAGTGTCACCCATATGGTGAACCTGTAAAGTTATTCCTGTGTTGAATGTATGTTCAAGGATAACAATATTTTCTAATTCATTGGGATAATATATCTTTTGCTATAATAAATGAGCAACATCACAAAGATTGAAGGCTTCTACAGTAAAATATTCACCCATTATATAAAAAAATTTCCATTGATACAGCGTGACTGACTGTTTTGTCTCCTGTTGTCAGCTAGCTGCAGTGTTGGAACATATTATCATGGAGAACAAGAAGGCTGCATTTTATGTCCTAATGGAACTTATCAAGACAACGAAGGTCAAATAACTTGTGAACCTTGCCCAAATCCTCAAAATTCAGGAAACCAGAAAACAGCTGGAGCTCGCAATATATCTGAGTGTGGAGGTGAGGAACAAAAACGATGAACTGATGTTGCCTCTACCTCCTTCATACATAAATTCTGAAAGTACTTATTAGCCCATAGTTCAGAAAACATGGCAGAGGTTAAGTAGGCAATAAAATCCTTACATGTTTGCACCAGTCTATATTGTCTCTCTAATGCATATCTATGCAGGCTAACAATAGTTAGCAATGTGCTGCGAGGAAAGATACGTTCTAATTGTTATCTTAGGAGTTTATCACACATGCAGCGCTTCCGTCACCCAAACGTCATCAGAGTGGGGCAGAAGTGTCACATGTGTGATCATCTGGCACTTCTAAAGTGTAACGTTATAGTTAACGTCACGGAATCACCATGGAATCAACAAGCCCTTTTCTTATTAATGAATTCCATGGTGCTAATGATAACGCTACACTTTAGAAATGCCAGATGATCACACATGTGATACTTCCGCCCCATTTTGATGACGTTGGGGTGATGGAAGTGCTGTGTGTGTGTTGTCTATGCTAAAGCATACAGGAAAAAAATGATAGCATATTTACAGAATACTCCTGTGGAATATTTATCTGATCAAGGGCAAAGTTCACCTAGAATCAGAATCATGATTCTTACAGTGTTTCTCTTTGCTGCAGCTTGGTGAAGAGTGGAAGTAAAGGAAAAATAAGCCGTAGTAGTAGTAGTAGTAGTAATAATAATAATAATGATGATGATGATGATGATGATGATGTTTGTGACTGTGGTGAACTCCCAGTCTCTCAGTTCACCCACAACCTGTTCTCCGTTGAGGCACTAATATTTGGTAGCGTGTTTTAAATGGTGAAACAGAGGCCAAGTAGTATTTTAAAACACTAATAAGGTTTATTTATAAAATGCAAAATAAATTATAAAGTAGCTTCAAAGATGTTATTATTGACTTATTTCTTAGTTACAAACAGTTCCTTAACCTAGTGATAACAATACAGCCACTCAGGCAATCCTATATTCAATACTAAGGCCAAAATCTTCCTTAAAACCTCTGGCTTGGTCTGAGTCTCTCTCCACTAGACTCCCTCAAGCCCATCCAGTCCCTCGCTGGACTCTTCAGACCCTTTCCTGGTCTCCAAACCAAACTAAAATGTTCCCTCAGGAACCCTAAGAGCACACCCTCCCTTTGATGTAACTCTTTTCCTCAAAAATCAATCAAATTACCCCCCTTTTTTTTTCACTCTCTGCCAAGGCCCTTTTATAGCCCACCCAACCGGCTTCTCATTGGCTGGTCTCATGCTGCTCTGTGATTGACTGATTGGCCTGTTCACTACACAGACTAAGGAAAATACATAAGCCATTGGACAGCAGACATTGTGCTAAATACGATTTTGTTTTAAGTGCAATCCAGGCATACTCCAATTATTCATTTATGAGAAGGGTTTACAACACACACGCAAAGAGCAATATGACTTCTTCAAGACAAGTGGAATGCCAATGTCAACATTTAAATATTCAATTTTATAGAACCTCTTTGCAGCATTTCAGAATGTTGAGAAAGCAGGAGGTTAGCAGGAAGGATGTGGTTAAAGACTATAGGCCCTCCATCATAGCAAAAGTGCCACACTGTCTGCTGGCTACTGTGTGTTACTGCCTTCCTCATCAGGTTAAAATGCAGTTGTATTTAGCCACCGAAAGACTCTTTGAAGAAGAAAAGAGCTTCTGTTTGTCCTATTAATGCAAGAATAAAAAGCAAACAAGAAGCCACATACTGTAGTTTGATTTAGGCTGCATCCGCACTGCAGAAATAATCCAGTTTGACACCACTTTAACTGTATTGGCTCAATGCTATGGAATTCTGGAAACAGTAGTTGTTCCCACAACAAGCGATTGTTCCCAGAATTCCTTAGCCTTGAGCCATGGCAGTTAAAGTGGTGTCAAACCAGATTATTTCTGCAGTGAAGATCCAGCCTAAGTGAATCCACTACCATCCATGCAGCCAAAGCACCAGCATATTAGTTTAATGGCCATACATCCTGATGTGCCTTTCAATCCTGATTGGTTAGTGGATTCCATCAGAACCTTTACTCCACCTCTGTTCATTGCTGTTTTTTAAACAAAGTTCTATCACTTTAGCAAAATAAAATGGTGAGAGAGGTCCCCCCCTTTTCATAAAGAATATTTATCAGAACCATATGTCTACATATATTCTAGTATCTAGGTCTTTATAAATAGGATTAATCCCTGTCAATTGTATCTTAGAAAGATAGATGTTATCAAGAGGAGGACATGGAAGCTGATAGTATAAATGTGGATTAATAAATGATATGCTACATCTATGTTGGTGTTTGCAGGCAATGGAAAAATGCATCTCCACTAGATTATTATTAAATTACCCTGTATAAAGAAATCATTGCTCAAGCTCATATAAAGAATAATGTATGACTCCTTTACAATACAGATAGAATATCCCTTGTCTGGAATTCCAAAATCCAAAATACTCCAAAATTATCCATATGGGTGGCTGACAAAAGGGCAAAACAGATCACCCCTTTGAGCTTCTGGGTGGCTTGGCAGCATGGTGTTTACATGGCACACATTCCCAAATCACCCGGCCATTTACACGGGGGGGGGGGGGGGGCTTCATGATGCTCCGGTGGCATGGTCATGTGCAGTTTACACATTGCACACTGCTGGAACATCATGAAGCCAGCTTATGGCTGTGGCACGGGCAGCAGTGCTGGCTTTTTCCTGCCCAAAAAAGGAATGGCCATTTGCTGCTCCTTTTTCGGGTGGTTTCAAGGAGGATTAGGGCTGCGGCATGCGGTTGCTGTGACGCAATCTGGCTTCAGAAGGGTGGCTTGAAACCACCACTTCTGCCAGTCTATTTCGCCCAGTAGACACCTTTGCTTTCTGATGGTTCAGTGTATACAAACTTTATTTCATATACAGAATTATTTAAAATATTGTATCTAACATTACCTTTGGGCTATGTGTATATGGAAACATAAATGAATTTCATGTTTAGACTTGGGTCTCATCACCAAGATATCTCATTGTTTATATGCAGGTATTCCAAAACTCAAAAAACAAAAAATAATAATCTGAAATTCAAAGCACTTCTGCTCCAAGCATTTTGGATAAGGGATACTCAAAATGTATCTGCTATAGAAGCAGAAATGGTTATGTGTGACTCTTACAGCATGCCCTATGGACTCTTTACCACACTAGTTTTGCTTTTGATTGTTGTAATAAGTCCATAGAGCTCAATATGGCTTCTTTATTCATAAGCCAATGTGCTGCTCCCTGTTAAACTCAGTTCACTAGCTGTAAACAAAATTCCTGATCTCTGATCATGACCAGTTAATGCCTTATTTGCTGCAAACTTAAATAACCTGAAATGAAGCCAAGGCCAATTGAACACCCCTAACAAAAACAGCCATTCAATAAGATGATTTATTGGAGCTATAAACTAAAACTAACAGTTTTAACAGCTCTTTAAAAGGACGCAATTTCACAGTATACCCAAACAGATGTGGCAGTAATCCTGTATCTTGTACAGCAGTTTAATCCCATGACCTGTCATTGCAATCAGTTTACTGCAAATGTGGAAGGCAGATTACTCAGAAATATACATAAAGAATCTGCAGGGAAGTATGTATACAATCAGGTCCAGTGGACTAGCTTTGAATGTTGTAGAAGGACACCAAAACAATCCAGAAACAGAGGAGATTATATTAAAGACCCAGTGACATGAGTATAATTTAATTATTTATTTTACATTTAACATTTTAAAAGATTTTAAAAACAGTTAGTCTTTTAACATTTAAAACATGGTCTTCAATTCACTTTGCTTGTGTGTGCATACATTTGTGGTAAACAACACCATTTATGCCCTTGGAAAGGATGTGTAATGATAATAAAGGCAGCAATAAACCAAGCTGCCATGCATATATCCTTTGGTACTCGAGTGAGGTTGCAATACAAGGCTTACTGAAATAAATGGAAAATGATCAGCAGCAGAAACAAAAGTTTTCTGATACATAGTAATCCAGTCCACTGCAGGCATAATATTGAAACAGAGGAGTCTCCCCAAGGGCCGTAATAAATCCAGGCCCACTCTTTCCCATTTTCCCCTAGCATGTGCACTGAGGATACTAAGGGTATAGGGAGAATTACCGTTTCCTTGACTGAGCAGGGAGAGTAACCTGGATTGAATTATTGGGAAGAACAGATAGGGCTCCTATTCCTCATAACAGCTTTATCTTCTTGCCCCTGGTGGCTTCCTGGGACCAGCTTTGAAAAGCATTGAAACACAACATATGGTAGCTAGATGGGTTATACTTGACAAAGTAACAGAGCACTGTAAAACTATTTAGACATCTTTATGAATATGAGAGGTAGCTAGGGAATCTGTTATTTAGTATAATGGAAGGCAATTGACCCACTGGACAACTTTCTCAATGTCTGGCTTAAGTTAGACATTAACACAGTAAAGCTTTCCTCGTGGGCAACAAAAAACATCTGAAACATCATTGTAAAAAAACCTCCTGTGGTACCATGCTAGCCATATAGCTGCAAGTTGCTATTCTTATTTTTAATTCCATTGCTTCAACTGTTTACACTGATAAAATGTCTCCTTTTCTCTCTGTTTCTCTTTGATGATAGCACGTGCCACCAATTAAGATTCCAGTACATACCAGTATATTTTTAGGATCTCCATACATATCATTATACTAATGAATGTATATTTCCTCACTCCTCAGGACTGTGCTCACCTGGTGAATATTCCTCTGATGGATTTAAGCCCTGTCTTCCATGTCCTTTTGGAACATACCAGCCGGACGTAGGTCGCACATCTTGTTTTGCCTGTGCTGGGGGCTTGATGACAAAACGTACCAGTGCAACATTGTTTCAGGACTGTGAAACTAAAGGTAAGAGCCCAGAAATTTTAAGAATCCACCAGAAATGTATGAAATCACATTTATTTATTTTGTTAACTATTAGAAGTGAAACAATTAATTTTCTTTCAAAATGGCTGCAGTGAGGGATCCAGTCCTATCCATGGGGAAAGGCAGTTCCATGTTATTTAGTAGAATAGCCTTCATTTTTTAAATTATACTATAGAACAGGAAGATTAAACTGTCGTAGGAGTTTATCACATGGGACAGATCCTGTGCAGAAACGGGATTTAAAAATCTGGAAAAAAACTACAAAAGCAGATTTATTTTCAGACATGTTGGGGTTAATAAGCAATAACGCAATATTAATACAAACGGAAAGCTGACAAAGCCCACTCCTTTTTACTTTCGGGATTTTCCGAAAGGAAAAAGGAGGGGGTTTTGTCTGTTTTCCATTCGGGTTAATGTCGTGTTAATGCTTATTAACCCTTATGTTGTGTGAAAATCTTTTGTGGGTTTTGTCCACTTTCTGTTTGGGTTAACCCCCAATGTCATCTGAAAATCTACCCACTTTTGCATGTTTTTTCCAGTTTAAATTCAGTTTCTGCCATGTGATAAACTATGTATACTAGGTCAAAAGTGCTTGTTGGGCAAGAATTGAAGTGAATATATGCAATAAAGCAAATGAGGCAAAACCACAGGACCACTTCACATTGGCCTTTCTTATTTCTTGGGACACTTCTTATTAGTAATTTCGTATGTGGATGTCACTTCCTAATTAGAAGATGCACACAAACCTCATACACATGTGTTTTTGTATGATGAATGCCTACGTTATCTACTTTGCCACATAGACATGATTTGAAACTCCTTCCTATATGGTAGATTAACAAACTTTGTGAATATGCTACAGAACTGATGTGTGCATTCATTGATAACACATTGCAATGCACATATAGGTATGTGTAATTTTCTCTGCACAAAAGTAGCTACTGGTGAATTTACACCTTTAGTGGAAAGCTGCAACGAATTATGTATTAACCTGTAAAGGTTATCATGCTATGCTCCTTGCTTATCTTCTTTTATAGTACAGTGTTCACCTGGTCACTTCTACAACACTACTACACATCGGTGTATCCGCTGTCCAGTTGGTACATATCAGCCTGAGTTTGGACAGAATTACTGCATTTCTTGTCCTGGAAACACAACTACTGATTATGATGGATCAACAAACGTAATACACTGCAAAGGTAATTAATTGTTTCATTTGATCAGAAATGAAAATGACAGTATCATCTAGCTGCTATGTGTGAGAATGGAAGGCACATTAACTTTTAAGGTCTCTGAATTCAATGTAGTTTGGCCTTATTATACTACCTTCCTGACACCACCTGTGGTGTCTTTTCTTACATTAGTACAGCATGCTTACTCATGTTTCTGTGTTGTGTTGTTTTGGTGACCCTTGTATGTATAGTATTTTATTGAGAGTTCCCCAGTGGCATTGCTGTCCCCAAGAAAGAGCAATACTAATATGAGGATTAACTGTGCCATCATCAGTTTCTGCCACCTGATTACCTGTGGATAAATTTTATTATATGGCATGGGATGGTGCCATGAAGGATCAGTTGCCATACTGTATATGGTAGAACAAGAGTGTGCCATTGTGCGATTAGCTGTTTGCATTTAATTATGCACTTATGGTTATGTTTCAGTTTACATGGGCAGAAGACAGGTCAGCAGACCCAATGTGGTGTCAGCCCAGCTGGCCTGTGTGGACACCACTGTGGTGTTGGCTTGGTACATCTGGTCACCATCTGGGACCCTAGATTTTTGGCCAGGTTAGACAAGCCCTTGGTCACCTGGTAACAGCCAGTGTTCCTTTATTAGGCTCTGCTGGGTTGTGCCTTCACTGCCTGGTGATGATGTCTTCTGCTCTCCCTCAGGATATTCTCCTGCCTGTTCCACAGAATGATCTTTGGCTGCATCTACACTACAGAATTAATGCAGTTTGTGCTTTAGCTGCCATGACTCAATGCTATTGAATTCTGGGATTTGCATTTTAATGAGATATTTAAGCTTTTCTTTCAGAAAGCTCTGTGACAGCAAACTTCAGACTCCAGGATTCCATAGGATGGACCTGTGACCGTTAAAGTGGTATTAAACTGCATTATTTCTCCAGTGTGGCAGCAGTCTATCCCTTATTATGAATTTTACATCAGTATGTTTTTGTCTCCAAGTCACCATCTGTTTTCACAGGCAAAGTTGTATTACATGTGGATTATATTTCTTCATTTTAAATCATTTTACTCAACTGCATACTCTTAATGGTTTGGAAAAGAGGCAATGTGCATAATTCCCTGATAGGGCCCAAGGCTATTGGGCCTGACAGTGTTGGTTAGCTATGATGGCACTGCTTAGTTCTCGCCCTTCTCCCTTGGCCATGGATAACACATATCCTTTTTTTCAGACAGGCACTGCGGTGGTGAGCTTGGTGATTTTACTGGATACATTGAATCCCCAAACTACCCAGGAAATTACCCTGCAAACATTGAGTGTACTTGGACTATAAATCCACCACCTAAACGCCGTATTTTGATTGTAGTTCCTGAAATATTTTTGCCTATAGAAGATGAATGTGGAGACTACCTGGTGATGAGGAAAAGTTGTAAGTTTAAATAAAAAAGTGTGTGCCTGGATTTCTGTGTTAGGTGTATGTGTATGGTGTGTGTATCTTGGTAAATCTGTTTTCCATTCCAAGATAGCTCCCAGCAGCAAGTAATCAGCCTTCTGTATGCTGATCCATAGATTTGGTTGTAGTGGTTGTACAGTGCTTGCCACTGGTTGCTGTCTGTTTCTAGTCAGTCTAGGGAGATCGTTGGGTGCTTTCCTCTCACAGCAGTGGCTGAAGGTACTTATGGAACTTGCTGCTCCTACCAGGTGACTATCTCAGGCTACCTCTTTTGCCTACCAAAAGAAAGTAGTTGTTGGGTAAGATGGTGGTAGCCACAGGCTATATGGTTCCATACTTTTCATTAGGGGAGCAATAGGTGAATCAACCATTAGTTACACTTGGAGAGACTATCACTTCTTTAAAAACATATCCTACTGCCAGCCATTGCTGCTTTTCATATACCGGTAAATATATAGGAATGGCCATTCCTAGAGAACTGTGGGAAGTTAATAAGCTAAATGTTTCATGGAATTCCATCTTATTATAGCTAAATCATTATCATTGCTGCTCAAGCCATGGCTTGCTGATGCTGGAGCTGTTCTTGTTGATGTAATAGCTTTCTTGTGTTGATATTGTGGCTTTTAGAAATATTTAAAAGTTAGCAAGATCTTCTTTATGAAGCCATGTTATGTCTTTGGAATGAAACCTTGAAATGTGATTTGCCAGTGAAACTCAGTAGAGCCAGAGCTGGATCCAGAGTTCTCTCTTATGATGTACTGACATGGAAGAATTCAGTCTGGTAATCAGTAAATAATGGCAACAACAATAATACAAAACAATAATAGTTTAATAAGTATATCAGCATCTTGCATAGCTTTTCCAATGGTACAAAAAGTTTCACATGCATTGCATGGTTGTAATCCTTATAACAATAATATCTGAATTACCCTATGCAAATAGATAAGAAAGAGAATGAGAGGGATCTAGTTTGTTAAAAACTACCTTGCAAGTTTCTGATTGAGGCAGACTTTTTACTTCCTGATTCATAGCCTGCTCTTTTAGCTGCGAGAAAAGAGCATTAAGAACCTGCTTCAGCTGTAGACCTGGACAGCCTGCTTAACTGAGCAAAGGGATATGTACAAACTCTTTGATCACAGATTGCTCTCTGTCCTCTGACAGTCCAGTGTTTTGTCTTCCTTTGGCAGTGGGCTGGCTTTTTAAAAAAATCAAAAATCTGATTTGCTCATCTTTCTGCACAGGTAGCTGGGACCTTTTGGACAGTCTCTTGAGCCAGAAAGGGTCTCAACATATGGAGGTGTGGGGACCTTTTTAAAGCCAAGAGGTCATAAATCCAAAGTAGCAACCTTGCGGAGTAGTGATATGTTTGAAATATTTTAAATGCATCTGTTTTGTTTTTGTAGTCAGAACACCAGAAAAATCATGGGCTAGTGGCAGGATGTAGGAAGAAGTTTTCTGACTCTTCATTGCTTCAGTGTTGAGATCTTGCTAACTTTTAAATAACTTTTCTGAGACATGCTCCCCCCTCCCCCCCCCAAAAGATAGCCTTTTCTGTTGCAGCCTGGTTGCAGTCTGTTCTTATGGAGGGTTGGGAAATAACATGTTAATTATCTGGAAAGAGGGCCTTAAAGTGCTTTCAAAACACTTGGATGCAACAGGGAAACATCCTGCTGACTAATAGATAACCAGTAAAAAAAAAATCTTCAGTCTTCCATTATAATTAGTTTTAGCAGAAGGGCAGGAGGAAGAGATCTTTGAGGTAAGGAATACTAAGGTTTTGTTAGAGAGGAAAAGAATACACATTTTGATATTTTAAAAGAAAACTGTGTGTTAATATTTGCCTTTTGTACATTTTTTTTGGAAGCTTCGTCCAATTCTGTGACCACATATGAAACCTGCCAGACCTACGAACGCCCTATAGCTTTCACTTCTAGGTCTAAAAAGCTGTGGATCCAGTTCAAATCAAATGAAGGAAACAGTGCTAAAGGGTTCCAGGTCCCTTATGTAACATATGATGGTAAGTAGCCAATAGAAGTGGATGAAACTGAAATGTGGGCATTTCATACTTTAAATTAGCTTTTTGTTACTTATATTTTAACACTCCACATTTTAAAGAATTAAGCTGAGGAATTTTCCAATGAGGAATAATGCCAACTTCTTGTTATCTTTAAACATTTTTGTTAGTGCACCAGAGAGGAGAATTCTTGTGCCTCATATTTTATCTGCAGAGGTAGATTCCAGCCTCTCAATGGCATCACTTGGGTTAGTGACACCTGGTGCAGTAACTCATTGTGTCACACTCTCCCCCACTTGACCTCCTCCTATAACACACCATTAAGAATCCTTAATTATGTTTTTTGTACTAATGTTACTCGTAAATCGTAATTTCCATATATCACTAAATGTAATAGCAATAGTTGTGACAGAAACAACTAGCAAAATTAATGTGGAGTCGAAGGCTTTCTTCTCTGAAGATGCCAGCCACAGATTCTGGCGAAACGTCAGAAAGGAACACTTCTAGAACATGGCCACATACCCCAAAAGCTCCACAAAAAACTATAGCAAAATTAAATTTATATCTTTAAATTGCAGTAACATAAACAAAGCCTAAATGTATTTACATAGTTTCATGTAATTAAAGTAAAAATTTGATAAGATGTGATGTTTTTGAAGAAAAATTGAAAAAGAGTAAACAACCTGAAAGAGTAAAAAAAAGTTTTTAAAAAACTGAGGCCTCACCTTTACACACCACTGAACCTCACCCCATTCATGCCTTCTCTTCCACTGAGCTTCAGGGTTTTAAAAGGACATGGGTGAATGCCACAGCCCATTTCTACATCCCCCCCCCCTCCCCAGTGATGATGCCCCTGCAGCCTCTAATTATGTTTACTACAATTGCAAAGATCCAACATGGCATTCATGAACCAAAGTTTTTGGTTTACAAGAAGTCAGTTAACTTTTCCCCTGTTAGAATGGCAGGTACAGTTGTACCCATATCCTTTGATGAGCATCCATAGGAAAGTGGTTGCCACTGTGTAAAAAATATGTTGGGCTAAAGAGGACTTTAGCTTAACCTAGCATAGTTCTTGTTATGGTCAAAAAATCACATCTGAGCAACAAAACAGTGCATGTTATGAGAAGAACTGTAAAGTTATTCAGATATAGAGTGGTGTAATGGATGTCCCTTTTTAGTCATGCTATCTCCAGTCTAATTGTATATAACCTGTCAGAATACAGTTTTCACAAACTGGTATATGTAGATACTTTACAGTTTCAGTATTGCTATGTTTTTTGTTGACGTTTGGTTTGTATCTTTTAATTTAAGGGGGGGGGGGAAGAATGTATGGGTTATTGTTCTATCCCAGGAAATGTCTTTTCTCATAATTTATAAATAGCTTCACACTTTGAAGTTGAATTTGGGACTAATCAGTGTTTCAGGCAAAGGTCCTAAAAAACAGACCTTGGCAGCTTTGTCTCCCTCATGTGATCTCTTTGGCAAGTACCCCAGTCTAAACAAGAACTGTCCTGGGTTATGAACCAACAGCAAACAAGTCTGCTTAGGGCAAGATGAACTCCAAATGCCTGAAATCTACATCAGCTGAAAGGCTAAATTTTTTGGCTATTCTGTAGTCATTGGTAGCTTTCCGATCTCTTTGTTGGAGACAGGATTTCGTCCAAATTCGCAAGGTTGGATTTTGTCTCATTTCCTTCATGAAAACACACGTCCATGGAAACAAAGTTATACATTTTGTACAAAACTAGCAGATGCTGTTAAACAAAGACTTTGTTTATTATACAAATAAATCAAAGAGAAGAGGTAAGAATGTTTTGGGGCTATTTTTAACATTATGAGTGGATATTTTAAGAAAAAAAATATTTGAAGTATGTTACATAGCCAGAGTTTATAGGAGTTCTCTAAGGCTATTTATGATTTATGATGTGGGCTTATTAAGAGCTGAGTATAGAACATTTTATGTCTTGGTCTTAATAGTGTAGTTTATTTCCTGGAAGCCTTTTTGGACTATAATTAAATCTGCTGCTTTGAAAATTAAGCTATAGATTTGATTATATATTAATATATACAAATACTTGTGGATATATACACATGTAAATCTCTCCTGTTCATTCTGAAAATATGTATGTATCCTCTGAAATAACTAAAGGGAGCATCTGTGATTCTGAAACAAAATGACTACTCTGAGTAATGTATTATTTTTCATCTCCAATAGAGGATTATCAGGAACTAATAGAAGATATAGTCCGAGATGGTAGGCTATATGCATCGGAAAATCATCAAGAGATCCTTAAGGTAAAAAGAAAGAAAGAAAGAAAGAAATCAAAGAGGTTCATCAGTTACTTTTTTCTGTGGAAATAGTGCCCGTTGGGTTGAGCAATGTTAATTCTTGTGACATTAGCCTGAAATAGGTGGGCCAAATAGAGTGGCTTCCAGCTGCTTCGGGGGTGTGGCATGCAGATGACACATGCCTCTCATGTGGCCAGAAGCCACTTTGAGACCACGTAAAGCAGTCCAAACTGCCCCAAAAAGGAGCAGTAAAAAGCCGCTCTTTGCTGGCAGCCTGTTCAGGACCATGGCCTCTGGCCAATTGGGGGCTAATCGTGGCTGGAGTGGTCAGAGGTCACTCCAAGCCACCTGAGAGAGGAAGCTGACCCTTGACATTTCTATGGATACCATTAATGCCCCCAAACTCACTGTGGGCCAGATTAGTCTAGAGATGCTCAAAACTTTTTAAAGATTAAAAACTGGAAGTGTCTAGACACAACCACTTTCTTTAAAAAAAAAAAAAGCTTTAGAGCTAGAGTGTGGAATGCTACACTCAGTTCTAAGAGGAAAAACTGCCAATTTTGGAGGTCCCTAAGAATGGGAAAATACATGTTTTGGTTAAAAACAAAATCTGAGCAGGGGTAACATCTGGAGGGCTGTGGAGTGCTCCATAAGCTGCAAAAACATGGTTGCATGTGGCCCCATGGGCTACACATTTTTTGACCCTCGATTATACAAATGTCTGAATTTAGGACATGGTCTAGTATTAGTCTTCTCTGTATCCAATGAGAGCTACATTAAATATTTGTGCTTTCAAACTGGCTTCAGGTCGGGATACGTAGTGGAGACTGTCTTGGTTGCCTTAGTCGATGATCTCCGTCTGTGCATCGACAGGGGAAGTGTGGCTTTCTTGAACCTCTCAGCAGCCTTCAATACCAATGACCATGGTATCCTTCTGGAATGCCTGAGAGAATTGGGTATTGGAGGCGCTGCATTGCAGTGGTTCCGGTCCTACCTCTTCGGCAGATTCCAGATGGTGTCACTTGGAGACAGTTATTCGGTCAAGAGGGAGCTCAAGTCAGGCATCAGTCAGGGCGCGATTCTGTCTCCAATGCTATTTAACATTTACATGAAGCCACTGGGTGAGATCATCCAGAGACATGGGGCAGGGTGTTATCAGTACGCTGATGACACTCAAATTTATTTCTCTATGTCTTGGACTGTTTCAGTGACCAAGGAGGGCATCACCCCTCTGAATGACTGCCTGAGGTCGATAATGGATTGGATGAGGGAAAATAGACTTAAGCTGAATCCAAACAAAACAGAGATATTTGTGATAGGTAACCCTAACCCAGGTATGGAGATAAGTCCACCAGTCCTGGATGGGGTCACACTTCTCCTGAAGGACTGTGTCCGCAGCTTGGGAGTGCTCCTGGACTCGTCGCTTCAGCTGTCCTCTCAGATTGGCACGACGTCCAGGAGTGCCTGCTATCAGCTTCGGCTGATACGCCAGTTGCGACCCTACCTGGAGCAGCGGGACCTACCCTGTTTCCCTGAAAATAAGACATCCTCTGAAAATAAGACCTAATAGAATTTTTGCTGAATTGCTAAATATAAGGCCTCCCCTGAAAGTAAGACCTAGCAAAGTTTTGTATATAAAAATATATAATAAATGTTAAATTTTTTTGTTCAACAATTAGTGTGAATTCTTCTTCATGGAAAAATAAAACATCCCCTGAAAATAAGACCTAGTGTATCTTTGAGCACAAAAATTAATATAAGACTCTCTTATTTTCGGGGAAACACAGTAGAAACATTTGTATGTGCGCTGGTAACCTCCTGTCTCGATTTCTGTAATGCGCTCTACATGGGGCAACCCTTGTGCCATGTCCGGAAGCTTCAATTTGTACAAAATATGGTCGCTGGGAAATCTAAGTTCGACCATATTACATCTATTTTAAAATCATTGCACTGGCTGCCTATTAGCTTCTGGGCTCAGTACAAAGTGTTGGTTATTACCTATAAAGCCCTATATGGCTTAGATCCAATTTACTTGAAGGAACGCCTCCTCCCATATAATCCTTCCCGCACACTCCATTCGTCCAGGAAGAATCTCTTACAGTCAAGACAGACCAGACTGGTAGTGAGTTCCTGGAGGAGTTTTTCTGTTGCCACTCCAAAAATTTGTAATGACCTGCCGGAAGAGATTCGCCAATTACCCGAGGCTTTCAAAAAGGCGATTAAAACAATCCTCTTCTGGCAGGCCTTCCTGATTTATTATGGCCAGAATGGATTGAATCCTTTAACCATCTATGCTCCCCTGCTATTTTGTCAGTCGCAAATGTTAGCCAATTTGAGTTTATTGTTATGTATTTATGTATGATTTTAATGTGTTTTTAATTCTTTTAAGAGGGAAGTTTTGGGTTGGGGGATGGGGGTTTCTGTCAGTTTTATTATTTGTATTGTATAAATTCTGCTGTTACCCGCCTCGATCCCTAAATGGAAGAGGCGGGATATAAATAAATAAAATTATTATTATTATTATTATTATTATTATTAGTAGTAGTAGTAGTAGTAGTAGTAGTAATATTATGCACTAATGTTTTTTTCTAACTCTGTATTATGTGACAATAAAAATCAGCCTTACTATTTCAGGATAAGAAACTGATAAAGGCATTGTTTGATGTCTTGGCACATCCACAAAACTACTTCAAGTACACAGCACAAGAATCCAGGGAAATGTTTCCAAGATCTTTCATTCGGTTGTTGCGCTCTAAAGTCTCCAGATTCTTGAGGCCTTACAAATAATGGACACTATATTTAAAAAACTTCCAAGTTTGTAACTGTACAGCAGTTGTTTATGATAGGTTTTTTCCCCATAAGCTGAAGAGTTAATTGTATACAGTGTGTACATTTTTTAATTAAAAATATAATTATTTCATTGTCTGGTCTTGCAGTTCTATCATTGTATGATCTACTGGATGAGTATCTGTTGCGGAAAAACTGGAAAGCTGTTTTTGTGTATGGAATGTTACAAGGGCTGTGTGTTTGTTGCATTGCCTCAACAGCAACATTAAAGCAAACAAATTGCTATTGACAGGACTTCTGTTGAGAGGAACCTGGTCATAATACAAGTTCTTCAGTGGCAGAAGGATGGTAAGGCTTTCAGGCCAGGTCGATGAGTTTGTTGTCTTTCTTATTTATAATGGCTCGTGGCTGAAGGGGAGGAGCTTCTGTGAGTCACATCTGTGAGTCACAAGGGGCGGAGCTAGCAGACTAGCTTTATATACCACCTTCCAGAGCCTTCCAGAACAGTCCGGCCAGAGAGAGGAGAAGGAGAGGAGCTGCTTGGCAGCCATTTTGGGACCGTGTGCTTGAGACTGTGTGCTCGTGGCTGAAGGGGAGGAGCTTCTGTGAGTCACATCTGTGAGTCACAAGGGGCGGAGCTAGCAGACTAGCTTTATATACCACCTTCCAGAGCCTTCCAGAACAGTCCGGCCAGAGAGAGGAGAAGGAGAGGAGCTGCTTGGCAGCCATTTTGGGACCGTGTGCTTGAGACCGTGTGCTCGTTGCTGAAGGGGAGGAGCATCTGTGAGTCACAAGGGGGCGGAGCTAGCAGACTAGCTTTATATACCACCTTCCAGAGCCTTCCAGAACAGTCCGGCCAGAGAGAGGAGAAGGAGAGGAGCTGCTTGGCAGCCATTTTGGGACCGTGTGCTTGAGACCGTGTGCTCGTTGCTGAAGGGGAGGAGCTTCTGTGAGTCACATCTGTGAGTCACAAGGGGGCGGAGCTAGCAGACTAGCTTTATATACCACCTTCCAGAGCCTTCCAGAACAGTCCGGCCAGAGAGAGAAGGAGAGGAGCTGCTTGGCAGCCATTTTGGGACCGTGTGCTTGAGACCGTGTGCTCGTGGCTGAAGGGGAGGAGCTTCTGTGAGTCACATCTGTGAGTCACAAGGGGCGGAGCTAGCAGACTAGCTTTATATACCACCTTCCAGAGCCTTCCAGAACAGTCCGGCCAGAGAGAGGAGAAGGAGAGGAGCTGCTTGGCAGCCATTTTGGGACCGTGTGCTTGAGACCGTGTGCTCGTGGCTGAAGGGGAGGAGCTTCTGTGAGTCACATCTGTGAGTCACAAGGGGCGGAGCTAGCAGACTAGCTTTATATACCACCTTCCAGAGCCTTCCAGAACAGTCCGGCCAGAGAGAGGAGAAGGAGAGGAGCTGCTTGGCAGCCATTTTGGGACCGTGTGCTTGAGACCGTGTGCTCGTGGCTGAAGGGGAGGAGCTTCTGTGAGTCACATCTGTGAGTCACAAGGGGCGGAGCTAGCAGACTAGCTTTATATACCACCTTCCAGAGCCTTCCAGAACAGTCCGGCCAGAGAGAGGAGAAGGAGAGGAGCTGCTTGGCAGCCATTTTGGGACCGTGTGCTTGAGACCGTGTGCTCGTGGCTGAAGGGGAGGAGCTTCTGTGAGTCACATCTGTGAGTCACAAGGGGCGGAGCTAGCAGACTAGCTTTATATACCACCTTCCAGAGCCTTCCAGAACAGTCCGGCCAGAGAGAGGAGAAGGAGAGGAGCTGCTTGGCAGCCATTTTGGGACCGTGTGCTTGAGACCGTGTGCTCGTTGCTGAAGGGGAGGAGCTTCTGTGAGTCACATCTGTGAGTCACAAGGGGGCGGAGCTAGCAGACTCCTCTCCTTCTCCTCTCTCTGGCCGGACTGTTCTGGAAGGCTCTGGAAGGTGGTATATAAAGCTAGTCTGCTAGCTCCGCCCCCTTGTGACTCACAGATGTGACTCACAGAAGCTCCTCCCCTTCAGCAACGAGCACACGGTCTCAAGCACACGGTCCCAAAATGGCTGCCAAGCAGCTCCTCTCCTTCTCCTCTCTCTGGCCGGACTGTTCTGGAAGGCTCTGGAAGGTGGTATATAAAGCTAGTCTGCTAGCTCCGCCCCCTTGTGACTCACAGATGTGACTCACAGAAGCTCCTCCCCTTCAGCAACGAGCACACGGTCTCAAGCACACGGTCCCAAAATGGCTGCCAAGCAGCTCCTCTCCTTCTCCTCTCTCTGGCCGGACTGTTCTGGAAGGCTCTGGAAGGTGGTATATAAAGCTAGTCTGCTAGCTCCGCCCCCTTGTGAGCTTCTGTGAGTCACATCTGTGAGTCACAAGGGGCGGAGCTAGCAGACTAGCTTTATATACCACCTTCCAGAGCCTTCCAGAACAGTCCGGCCAGAGAGAGGAGAAGGAGAGGAGCTGCTTGGCAGCCATTTTGGGACCGTGTGCTTGAGACCGTGTGCTCGTGGCTGAAGGGGAGGAGCTTCTGTGAGTCACATCTGTGAGTCACAAGGGGCGGAGCTAGCAGACTAGCTTTATATACCACCTTCCAGAGCCTTCCAGAACAGTCCGGCCAGAGAGAGGAGAAGGAGAGGAGCTGCTTGGCAGCCATTTTGGGACCGTGTGCTTGAGACCGTGTGCTCGTGGCTGAAGGGGAGGAGCTTCTGTGAGTCACATCTGTGAGTCACAAGGGGCGGAGCTAGCAGACTAGCTTTATATACCACCTTCCAGAGCCTTCCAGAACAGTCCGGCCAGAGAGAGGAGAAGGAGAGGAGCTGCTTGGCAGCCATTTTGGGACCGTGTGCTTGAGACCGTGTGCTCGTTGCTGAAGGGGAGGAGCTTCTGTGAGTCACATCTGTGAGTCACAAGGGGGCGGAGCTAGCAGACTAGCTTTATATACCACCTTCCAGAGCCTTCCAGAACAGTCCGGCCAGAGAGAGGAGAAGGAGAGGAGCTGCTTGGCAGCCATTTTGGGACCGTGTGCTTGAGACCGTGTGCTCGTTGCTGAAGGGGAGGAGCTTCTGTGAGTCACATCTGTGAGTCACAAGGGGGCGGAGCTAGCAGACTAGCTTTATATACCACCTTCCAGAGCCTTCCAGAACAGTCCGGCCAGAGAGAGAAGGAGAGGAGCTGCTTGGCAGCCATTTTGGGACCGTGTGCTTGAGACCGTGTGCTCGTTGCTGAAGGGGAGGAGCTTCTGTGAGTCACATCTGTGAGTCACAAGGGGGCGGAGCTAGCAGACTAGCTTTATATACCACCTTCCAGAGCCTTCCAGAACAGTCCGGCCAGAGAGAGGAGAAGGAGAGGAGCTGCTTGGCAGCCATTTTGGGACCGTGTGCTTGAGACCGTGTGCTCGTGGCTGAAGGGGAGGAGCTTCTGTGAGTCACATCTGTGAGTCACAAGGGGCGGAGCTAGCAGACTAGCTTTATATACCACCTTCCAGAGCCTTCCAGAACAGTCCGGCCAGAGAGAGGAGAAGGAGAGGAGCTGCTTGGCAGCCATTTTGGGACCGTGTGCTTGAGACCGTGTGCTCGTGGCTGAAGGGGAGGAGCTTCTGTGAGTCACATCTGTGAGTCACAAGGGGCGGAGCTAGCAGACTAGCTTTATATACCACCTTCCAGAGCCTTCCAGAACAGTCCGGCCAGAGAGAGGAGAAGGAGAGGAGCTGCTTGGCAGCCATTTTGGGACCGTGTGCTTGAGACCGTGTGCTCGTGGCTGAAGGGGAGGAGCTTCTGTGAGTCACATCTGTGAGTCACAAGGGGCGGAGCTAGCAGACTAGCTTTATATACCACCTTCCAGAGCCTTCCAGAACAGTCCGGCCAGAGAGAGGAGAAGGAGAGGAGCTGCTTGGCAGCCATTTTGGGACCGTGTGCTTGAGACCGTGTGCTCGTGGCTGAAGGGGAGGAGCTTCTGTGAGTCACATCTGTGAGTCACAAGGGGCGGAGCTAGCAGACTAGCTTTATATACCACCTTCCAGAGCCTTCCAGAACAGTCCGGCCATAGAGAGGAGAAGGAGAGGAGCTGCTTGGCAGCCATTTTGGGACCGTGTGCTTGAGACCGTGTGCTCGTGGCTGAAGGGGAGGAGCTTATGTGAGTCACATCTGTGAGTCACAAGGGGCGGAGCTAGCAGACTAGCTTTATATACCACCTTCCAGAGCCTTCCAGAACAGTCCGGCCAGAGAGAGGAGAAGGAGAGGAGCTGCTTGGCAGCCATTTTGGGACCGTGTGCTTGAGACCGTGTGCTCGTGGCTGAAGGGGAGGAGCTTCTGTGAGTCACATCTGTGAGTCACAAGGGGCGGAGCTAGCAGACTAGCTTTATATACCACCTTCCAGAGCCTTCCAGAACAGTCCGGCCAGAGAGAGGAGAAGGAGAGGAGCTGCTTGGCAGCCATTTTGGGACCGTGTGCTTGAGACCGTGTGCTCGTTGCTGAAGGGGAGGAGCTTCTGTGAGTCACATCTGTGAGTCACAAGGGGGCGGAGCTAGCAGACTAGCTTTATATACCACCTTCCAGAGCCTTCCAGAACAGTCCGGCCAGAGAGAGGAGAAGGAGAGGAGCTGCTTGGCAGCCATTTTGGGACCGTGTGCTTGAGACCGTGTGCTCGTTGCTGAAGGGGAGGAGCTTCTGTGAGTCACATCTGTGAGTCACAAGGGGGCGGAGCTAGCAGACTAGCTTTATATACCACCTTCCAGAGCCTTCCAGAACAGTCCGGCCAGAGAGAGGAGAAGGAGAGGAGCTGCTTGGCAGCCATTTTGGGACCGTGTGCTTGAGACCGTGTGCTCGTTGCTGAAGGGGAGGAGCTTCTGTGAGTCACATCTGTGAGTCACAAGGGGGCGGAGCTAGCAGACTAGCTTTATATACCACCTTCCAGAGCCTTCCAGAACAGTCCGGCCAGAGAGAGGAGAAGGAGAGGAGCTGCTTGGCAGCCATTTTGGGACCGTGTGCTTGAGACCGTGTGCTCGTTGCTGAAGGGGAGGAGCTTCTGTGAGTCACATCTGTGAGTCACAAGGGGGCGGAGCTAGCAGACTAGCTTTATATACCACCTTCCAGAGCCTTCCAGAACAGTCCGGCCAGAGAGAGAAGGAGAGGAGCTGCTTGGCAGCCATTTTGGGACCGTGTGCTTGAGACCGTGTGCTCGTTGCTGAAGGGGAGGAGCTTCTGTGAGTCACATCTGTGAGTCACAAGGGGGCGGAGCTAGCAGACTAGCTTTATATACCACCTTCCAGAGCCTTCCAGAACAGTCCGGCCAGAGAGAGGAGAAGGAGAGGAGCTGCTTGGCAGCCATTTTGGGACCGTGTGCTTGAGACCGTGTGCTCGTTGCTGAAGGGGAGGAGCTTCTGTGAGTCACATCTGTGAGTCACAAGGGGGCGGAGCTAGCAGACTAACGGCGCGCGAATTTTAGAATTTTAGTTTTCTTTAACTGAACAACTCTGCTCAAGTGGCATTAGACTTTGCAGTATGGACAACGAGGGATCTGCCGCAGTCACCTGCAACTCTTGTGGGATGTTTCTCTTCTTGCCTACAGAAGTGGAGAACTTCACATGCACCAAGTGCAAGTTGGTGGCACTCTTGGAGGAGAAAGTGCAGCAGCTGGAGTCCAGAGTAGCTACACTTCAGCAGATTAGGGAACAAGAGGATTTCCTGGACACAATAGAACTAACCATCTTGGATGAGTACCATGCAGAGGAAGATGCTAGGGTGGAAGAGGTCACTTGCCAAACAGAGGAGGCAGACAGCTGGAGGAAGGTCACAAAGAGAAGTAAACCAAGAAGGAATTGTTCGGGGAGCTTGCAGCTAGATAATCGATTCGAAGCGCTTTCCCTTATCAAGGAGGATGAAGAAGAGCAGCATGGACAGACTTCAGGGACGGAGCAGGGGAGCCTGAGAGTCCCAACCGAGGAAACAGTCGCTGCTAAGCCTCGGAGGAGGCGTGTGGTCGTAGTGGGGGACTCCTTGCTGAGGGGTACAGAAGCAGTGATTTGTAGGCCTGACAAGATGTCTCGAGAGGTGTGTTGTCTTCCAGGTGCAAAGATCCGGGATGTGACAGAGAGGCTGACAAGACTGGTCAAGCCTACTGACCAATACCCCTTCCTTTTGGTCCACGTGGGAACTAATGATACTGCAAGACACAGCATTCAGAACATCAAAAGGGATTACGAGGCGCTTGGTAGGAAGCTGAAAGGAATGGATGTACAGGTTGTCATCTCGTCTCTTCTGCCAGTTGAAGGGCATGGTCCAGGAAGGGAGAGGAAAATAGCAGATGTGAATAACTGGCTTCGCAGATGGTGCCGCCGAGAGGGATTTGGATTCTTGGATCATGGGCTGCGGTTCCATGAGGAGGGACTTCTTGCAACAGACGGGTTGCATCTCACGCCAGTTGGAAGAAATGTTTTTGCCAACAGTCTCAAGAACTTGATCAGGAGAGCTTTAAACTGAGTTCCGAGGGGAAGGGAGACAATAAGGAAGGCAAAAGGGATGGCGAAAATAGTCAAACTGACATAGAGGAAACAAGGCAAACAATGCAAGGACCCAACAGTGGGAGGCAAAAAAACTTGCACAGGCAGCAAGTAGAAGGGAACCATGGTCTGCGATGTCTCTACACTAATGCACAGAGCATGGGAAATAAGCAAGATGAACTCGAACTCCTAGTACAACAAAGCAAATATGATATAATAGGCATCACTGAAACCTGGTGGGATGAGTCTCATGATTGGAATGTGGAAATAGAGGGGTATAACCTTATTAAGAGAAATAGGCCAAACAGGAAAGGAGGAGGAATAGCACTATATGTCAGAGATATTTACACCAGTGAAGAGATCCTGGGCATCAATCATGGAAGCCAGGTGGAGAGCATCTGGATAAGAATCAAAGGGGAGGGAAACAACAAGGGTGTTACGGTGGGAGTCTACTACAGACCCCCAAGTCAGACTGAGGAATTGGATGATATCTTTCTAGAACAGATGACCACACAGTCAGAAAAGAGAGATGTAGTAGTGATAGGCGACTTCAACTATCCTGATATTTGCTGGAAGTCAAACTCAGCAAAATCCTCAAGGTCTAGCAAATTCCTCACTTGCCTGGAAGACAATTTCATGGTCCAAAAGGTGGAAGAGGCAACAAGGGGGTCAGCTATTTTAGATCTGATCCTAACCAACAAGGATGACTTGGTTAATGGGGTGCAAGTGGTGGGATCATTAGGTGGAAGTGACCATGTTCTCCTGGAGTTTGTAATACAGTGGAAAGGAGAAGCCAGGCAGAGTCAGACACGCATCCTAGACTTTAGGAGAGCGGATTTCAGTAAACTTAGAGAAGTATTGAGGGCGATTCCATGGTCAGAAATACTAAAAGATAAAGGAGTTCAGGACGGATGGGACTTTCTCAAAAGGGAGATACTGAAGGCACAATTTCAAACAGTTCCAGTGAGAAAGAAAAACGGGAGGTGTCTCAAGAAACCAGGATGGATGACTAAGGAACTTTCAACTGAGCTAAGTTTGAAACGGAACATGTATAAGAAATGGAAAAAGGGGGAAATCACGAAAAAGGAATTCAAAGAAATAGCAGGCATGTGTAGGGGTAAAGTCAGAAAAGCTAAAGCGTAGAATGAACTCAGGCTTGCTAGAGAGGTTAAGAACAATAAAAAGGGCTTTTTTGGATATGTCCGCAGCAAAAGGAAGAAGAAGGAAACAGTAGGGCCGCTGCGTGGAGAAGATGGCAAAATGCTAACAGGAGATAGAGAAAAGGCAGAATTACTCAACACCTTCTTTGCCTCAGTCTTCTCAGAAAAGGCAAAGGGTGCTCAACCTGAGGATAATGGAGCAGAGAACAGAATAGGGGAATTTCAGCACAGAATAAGTAAAGAGATAGTAGAGGAACACCTTGTTAATCTAAATGAATTTAAGTCTCTGGGACCAGATGAACTCCATCCAAGGGTATTAAAAGAACTGGCAAAAGTAATATCGGAGCCATTGGCAATCATATTTGAAAACTCCTGGAGAACAGGAGAGATCCCAGCGGACTGGCGAAGGGCAAACGTTGTCCCCATCTTCAAAAAGGGGAAAAAAGAGGATCCCAACAATTATCGTCCAGTTAGTCTGACATCAGTTCTAGGAAAGATTCTGGAGCAGATCATTAAACAGAGAGTCTGTGAACATCTAGAAGGCAATGCCTTGTTTAAATATTTGAAAGGATGTCATATTGAGGAGGGAGCAAGCTTGTTTTCTGCTGCTCCAGAGAACAGGACCCGGAACAATGGATGCAAGATACAGGAAAAGAGATTCCACCTCAACATTAGGAAGAACTTCCTGACAGTAAGGGCTGTTCGACAGTGGAACGCACTTCCTCGGAAGGTGATAGAGTCTCCTTCCTTGGAGGTCTTTAAGCAGAGGCTGGATGGCCATCTGTCGGGGATGCTTTGATTTGGATTTCCTGCATGGCAGGGGGTTGGACTGGATGGCCCTAGTGGTCTCTTCCAACTCTACGATTCTATGATTCTATGATTCTATGATTCTATAATGGGTTCAGAGATGATAGCACGCACTGCACAATTGTCTTAGAAGTGCAGATCCACAACACCACAGCTGTATTCAGTGTGGACATGCTCTATTTGGTTTCTAAGATTTCAGCAAGGGCAATAGTTGACAGCAATACGGCTGCCATCTTGGAAATATCAGTATTGTGTATAAATGTATGGAGGTGCCATATCACCAAAAAGCAACCTAGAAACTTCACAAGATGTGATGAGGCCTATTAACTATGTTGTAATACTGAGGCCCCATTCCCACTACATTCTGATTTGAAGTGTGAGTGTGACCCCTGTTCACACTTGAATTGACTTCCAATCCTCAGTCAATCGATCAGCAGAGGAAAGAACTGGGTTAAACACAAATAGCTCGGGCTTTCCTGATACTAGTTTTAAAGTGGTGTTTTTCAGATAACACAATTCTGAAGCGTTTCCTGTAAGTGGGAACGCAGGTCAGAATTGTGTTTTGGGGGGGGGGGGGGGTTGGATGGGGTTATTGATTGCAAATGCAATCTTTTGCAAAAGCAAAAGAGTGCATTTCTGATCAATTTGAAACACACACACACACACACACACACACAAATCTCCTCCTGGTCCTGGGGGCCTGCCTGCCTGCCTGCCTCCCTCCCTCCCTCCCTCCCTCCCTCCCTTCTCCTCCTTCCTTTGTACCTTGTTCCTCCTTCTCCAAGGGCCGAGAGGGCCTCTGTGGCTTCAGCCAGGCCTTCGCCACTTCTCCTGGAGCCAAGGGTCCTCCGGAGCTGCTGCCGCTCTGGTCGGAACGGGGCGAGTGGCGTCAGCGCAGCGCCAGAAGCGCTGCCGGCCTCAGGGAAGCAGCGGAGGCCCGGCAACAGCGCCGGAGGCCTCCCCAGCCCCAGGAAAGCTTCACCTGGGCCTCCGTTGATTGCCCGAGGCCGGCGGCACTTCTGGGCGCTGCGCTGCTGCCGCTCGCCCTGTTCCGACTGGAGTGGCAACACCGCCGGAGGACCCTTGGCCCCAGGAGAAGCGGCGGAGGCCTGGCTGAAGCCGCGGAGGCCCTGCCGGCCCTTGGAGAAGAAGGAACAAGGTACGAAGGAAGGAAGGAAGAGAAGGGAGGGAGGGAGGGAGGGAGGGAGAAGGAAGGAAGGAAGGAAGGAAGGGGAAGGAAAGAAGGAAGAGGAAGGAAAGAAAAAAGGAAGGAATATTGGGGAAGGGAGGGAAAGAAAAGGATGGCTGGGGACCTTCAAAAGGGGTTCTGGGACACTGGGTGAAAGGGATGAGGGCTGCTTGTCTTTTCCCCTAGCTCCAATGGGAACGTCAAGCGTGCCCTCCCAAAAAATCGATTCCAAATAGGCCTCTTTTTCATAGTGGGAATGAGGGGCCTTTTGGAATTGATTGAAGTGGCGGAGCAGACACGATCCAGGATGCACATTATTCCTTCAGTGGGAATGGGCCCTGAATGTTTTATCTAAGTGCAGCAGCTTAATCTAAAAATGGCATTTCAGCTTGGATCTAGTACTGATTAGCTGGTGAAAGTTTGTTTTTAGCAGGTTTAGTCTGTCCATATAAAATTGTATCACTGCTTTTCTGACATCCTCCAGAATCCCCCAAAAGGTTACTTAAAATTAGGTTGCTCAGGGATTGAATCCTGATTGAGTCCTGTTACTAGGTCAAAACTACCCTGTTTCCCCGAAAATAAGACATCCCCATAAAATAACAACTAGTAGAGGTTTTGCTGAATTGCTAAATATAAGGCATCCCCTGAAATTAAGACCTAGCAAAGTTTTTGTATATAAATATATATATATATACAATATATAATAAATGTTCAATTTTTTTGTTCAACAATAAATGTGAATTCTTCTTCATGGAAAAATAAGACATCCCCTGAAAATAAGACCTAGCACATCTTTGGGAGCAAAATAATATAAGACACTTATTTTTGGGGAAACATGGTAGTAGTTTGTGACAAGAAAACAATGAAGCCCTACTTGAAGCAGCAACATATGCGATGATAACTAGCTGGCTTTGGTTTTACTGCTTGTATTTTGAGGTAACTGATTTCTGAACTGTTACTTCAGCAACACATCTTGAAGAACTTAACAGTTTCTGAAATTAGACATTACTGAATCTTGGCTGAAGCCAATCTGCACTTATGATCTGATCTCCACAACTGGATATTTTGCATTTTGACAGCAAAAGGCTGCAAAATTTCAATTTTTTTCCCATTCTGTGATAGAAAGTCAAATCAAGGACTCATTTGCACTGGTATCATTGGCAATTCAGGTTATATTATACTTCCACTGAATTCTGAAGAATTCAGAAGCTTTCTCACTTCTATGGAAACTTGGTATAGGAATATCTCAGTTAACGAAACCTATGTTGGGAGTTTCAAATGCACCTTTTCTGCCACAATACTTTGGGAAGTTGGTGTGATGGGGTAGAAATGGCTACTGCAGAGACACAGTGATTTCAGCCACAGGTGTTGAGATAACTCTGGAGAGGTGGATAGCATGATTCGAGGCTGTTCAAGGTCATTCCTGTAAAAAGAATCTAGCTGTAACAACAAAAAAGGGGCAGTATGGGAACAAGAGAAGCAAGTTGTAAGTCTAAAGATTTCAGATTAAAAATAAAATTTTCCCTCTTAATTAAGCATTACTTTAAAGTTTATTATGGTTCTAGTCAATATATAGAATTTTCCATTTGGCTCCCAAGCTGGAAAATGTCGGCATTAGTATGATATCTGTAAAGGCACAATGGTGGTACACCACAAAATAATAAGTAGGAATTAAATTATTGTACTTGGTCTAATGAGTCATGCTTAAGAGCATTTTTAGGTATTTTTAAGAGCTATGTTTTCAGTTTTCTGTCATTCTCTTATTAATTCTAGCTAGTATTCTACATCAGCTACTTAGTTAATTCATTCGTGCTCCATTCACTAGCAGAGTGGACCTCCTACTTACAGTGCAACTGATGCCTGGTAAAGTAGTTTGGGGAAGGAAGTTATGATCATGGCAACAGTGTCACAATTGTGACTATGTACTGATCATGAATCCTAGTTTTTCTTATCTGTTACTTAGGGCCGAAATAGACTGTCCTGAAAGGGGGGGAGGGGGGCTTAAAATCACCCTTTTCAAAGCTGGATTGGGGCCGTGGCAACCATACGCTGCAGCCCCAATCTGCCTTGAAGCCAGTCAAAAAAGGAGCAGCAAAAAGCCACTCCTTTTTGGCCAGCAAAAGCTGGCTTTTCCTGTCCCACTGCAGCCAGAAGCTGGCTGTAAGGTTCTCTGGCAGCATGCAGCATGTCGTTGGAGCACCTGGAAGCACCTGGAAACCAGCCCACACCTGGGCAGCCAAGCAGCTTGAAGCTGACTTCAGAGTGTGTGGCATATAAATGCTGGACTCTGAAGCTGCCCGGATACTGCCCTGAAGCTGTTTCTGCCCTTAGTTAACTTGTGGAGTACTGACCCCTATGTTTTCCCCCTTTAAAAGATAAGTAATGGAAAAGTAACAAGTAACATAAGGAACTATGGAAGAATTTACTTTTCCAAACCAATTCAACTAGCAATGACAATGTACTATACTGGGCCCTCCACATTCGCTGGGGTTAGGGGCACAGGACTCCAGCGAAAATGGGAAAAAACACAAATAAAAATGAATGTTTTTGACCTGAGAGAACACCTCTCTAGGAATCTCTAGGTCCTCCAGCACAACCAAGTGCTTAACAGATGTTGACCAAAGAATCAAGCTGGAGGATCTACAAATGCCTAGATAAGTGTTTTCTCTAGTAATGTCCATGTCCTCCAGCACAATTCTTTGGTCAATTTACAGCAGAGTTGCACTGGAGGACCTGGAGATTTCAAGGGAGAACATATTAATCAAATCTGCAAATAACCAAAGCCGCAAAAGTCAAAGCCACAAATGTGGAGGGCTGACTGTACCTTCCAAACATCATGAGAAGTGGAAACAATTTATAAAGCGTAGCTCTCCAGGCTTTGGACTGAAACAATTTGAGAACATTTGCTTTTGAGATCATGGCTCTACCACAGCCAACCAAGGAGAGAAAGTTGGTAGCAAGAGCAGCAAAAGTAGAAATAAGTATGGAATCCAGTGGTCCAGGAACATAGTAATGCCACATGTCTCAGACAATTTTACCTTGCAAATGATGCAACACTTCGGGCCTCAGATCTTTGGAAACCAGAAGCTAGTGTATGATATTTTTTAAAAAAACTATAATGTCTGCCTTGCCTATAGGAAATTAGGGGGTTGACTTTGAGAAGACAATTCCTGGCCCAAAAAAAAAAAAAAAAAAAAAAAAAGGATATTCAAGAGTTTCTTTCAAATAGATGGCCGTCATGAGTTGGCTAATGCTATATGAGGCTTTGGTAGGCAGACAGATCTCTGTTTCTCTGGAATCTCTCCAGCTTCTTGATGCTGCCATGAGGCATATAGCATCCCATATAGCATATAGCATATATCCCCCAGTGGAATAGAGGGCATGCTTATCAAATTTGCAGATGAAACCAAATTAGGAGGGTAGCTAATACCCCAGAGGATAGGATTAGAATTCAAATGACTTTAACAGATTAGATATCTGGGCCAAAATAACCAAAATGAATTTCAACGGAGAGAAATGTAAGGTAATACACCTAGTCAGAAAAGAATGAAATGCACAGATATAGAATGGCTTGACAACAGTACATGTGAAGGAGATCCAGGAGTAAGTAGACCATAAGTTGACCATGAGTCAACAATGTGATGCGGCAACTAGAAAAACCAACGTGATTTTAGGTAACATCAATAGGAGTATAATGTCTAGTTCAAGGAAAGTAATACCACTCTACTGTGTTTGGTCAGATCACACCTTGAATACCATGTCCAGTTCTGGGCACCACAACTGAAAAGGATATTGTCAAGCTGGAATGCATCCAGAGGAGGGTGACCAAAATGTTGAAAGGTCTGGAAACCATGCCCTGGAGGAGCAGCTTAAGGAGCCGAGCATGTTTAGTCCGGATAAGAGAAGGTTAACAGGTGATATGATAGCCATGTTTAAATATTTGAAAGAATATCATATTGAGGGTGGAGCAAGCTTGTTTTCTTCTGAGACTAGAACACAGAGCAATGGATCCAAACTATAGGAAAAGAGATTCCACCAAAACATTTTGAAGAAATTGCTGAAGGTAAGACCTATTTGACAGTGGAATATGCTGCCTCAGAGTGGTGGAGTCTCCTTCTTTGGAGGTTTTTAAACAGAGGCTGGATGGCCATCTGTCAGGAGTGGTTTGACTGTGTATTCCTGCATGCCAGGAAGTTGGACTAGATGGCCCTTCTCTTTCCACTCTATGATTCATTTTGAAGATACAAAACTGTACTGAAAGCTTAATAGCTCCTCTGTTGATGGAAAACAGAGAATAGCTAAGCAACGTATATAAGGATGGAGATAATTTTAGATGCTGGGTTAGGTAAAAAAGCTAATAGAAGCCATCCTGGGTAGTTTTACTAAAGGTTGGAAAGGTTTAAACCTCAGATACTGAAGTCCCCATCTCAGGTATTATTACTCTTGATTTGCCACAAGAGGGCAGTCTGTAGTATCACTTTTCGTTCTAAAAGGAAAATATTAACTTATTTATCCTTTCCAGATTTTAATGGCAGTGTGAAGTCAAAGGCTTTCATGGCTGGCACCCATAGTTTTTGGTGGGTTTTTGGGCTACATGTCTGTGTTCTGTAAGAGTTTATTCCTGACAATTCAGTGGCATCTGTGGCTGACATCTTCAGAGAAGTATTGGCATACTGTACCACTTACTCTTGTTGTTTTACCTCTGTTTATGCAATATGCACAGATAGCACACTCATGTATTGTTTAAGAAAAAGAGCTGCTGTCTCCCAGCTTTGGCCTCCATTCACCCCACCTCATTTTTAATTCATGGAGCATGGATATCTGAAGATGAACTTCTAAGGCTGCTCACCTATGGACGTTCTTTTGAGACATCTGTGCTGAGTAATATCATGGCAACAGCAAATCCCAGCATGCATGCAGTACACAGACAGGGCTGCTATCTTTGGAATAATTTATCAGGTTGCAAACAAACCCCTTATATTTGTAAAGTATGCGCCAAAGATGGATTGAGAGAGCAATGTAACTTAGGATCAAGGTTTGAGAATGCACAATCCATACAAATAACTTTTTTCTCTCCCCCTCCCCAGCTTTCTCAGAGATAACATTGTCCAGCAGTAAGACTTGCAAATTAAGGCTGTGTTTATCTCTAAAAAACAACAATAAAGCAAAACACATTAAATGCTAGATAATAATAATAATAGTAATAATTATTTCTATGTCCCGCATTTCCTTCAGATCAAGGTGGGATTACAGCAAATGAAATACACACAGTACAATCAATAGAATAATAAAATAAAGACCTAATACATTAACATGTATACACAATACAGTATCAATAAAATAGTTCATAATATCACCTAATGCATAACATCAATTTAAACTCATACAATACAATATCAATGAAGCAATCCACAATATAGACATAGTCAATTACAGTTACAATACAGTTACAATAAACATAAGGTCAATAGATAAGGTGGTAAAAAAACCTCATCTCTGTGATTCTATAGAGGTTTATCACACTAGAGGGCAAACAGGATTTAAACAGGAATTAAACAGGAAATGCCCTATGTTAAACATAAGGCATTTCCTGTTTAATTCCTGTTTAAATCCTGTTTAAATCCTGTTTGCCCTCTAGTGTGATAAACCATTATGATTCTATGACAGCAGTTCGGGGAAAAAAGAAAAAAAGAAAGAAAGATAAATGTATCCAGTTTGGTTCTTATATTGAAAAGCTACCTTGAATTAGGATATGTGCCATATTTTCAGAATGCAGTGAGGGAAATGAGTACCCTTTAAAAATTTAAAACTCTTCTCATTCGTAGTAACCTCTGATTAGTACAGTTTTGCATCCTGGGAAAGTGCTGCTGCTGTTCTTGTCATTGTCTGCCTTCAAGTCATTTTGTGACTTACAGAAATCCTAAGGCAAACCTATAATGGGGCTATCTTGGCAAGATTTATTCAGAAGAGCTTTGCCTTTGCTTTCCTCTGAGGTGGAACGTGATGCCCAAGGTTAGACAATAGGTTTCCATGGCAAAACAGGGAGTGGAATGCTCAGTGCTCAAACCACTACACCATGCTGGCTCTTTGGAAAAGTGAAGACTGAAAATAGTCAGTGTAACGTATGTGTACTACACAGTTAATCAGTTTTATATCTTACTGACATGGCTCCATCCTATGGAATCCTGGGATTTGTACTTTGGTGAGGGATTTAGTTGTAATTCAGGATTACATATATTTCTACAGAGAATTCTAAGTCATTAAATTCCAGGATTCCATAAACTGGCACCAAGAGGTACCAAATTAAATAGTGTGGTACTTGTGTGTACTAAATTAAATGGTGTGGATGGGAGACCACCAATGAATACTAGGTGTTTAAAGGCTATATTTCGGAGGAAGGAACTAGCAAAACTGAGTATTCCTTGCCAAAAAAAACCTTTTGAAATTCATGAGGTTGCCATAATTTGACAGGTGAGTTGAATGCGCGTGTGCACAAATACACATACTCAAAGTTTCTTGTGGCATACTGAGACTAGTACATTGCTTAGCTTAACCTTTCAAGGGCTGGAGCATGTTTTGATACATGTAGTCAGCTAAGTGGGTAATACAAAGGTCATGCAATGCAAGATGTGACAATTACTATCCAGAGCTAAAATGAATTCAGAATTCAGTCGTTAACAAGAAATCCATTGGTGTGAGTGTGATTATCACCCTGCTGCTACCTGTGATTCATAGTTTAGAATAGATTGACATAAAAGAAGCGCAATTACACTCTTTGTAATGAACTGGAAATTCCCAGCATTTAAGTTGTTCTAAATTAGTCCTTTATACTGCAATTATCCTGCCTCGTCCATGTAGTTTTAGAAAGTTCTGGTGGGATATCTTCCATTTGTGACCCTCCCATGGTATCTCGCTGTTGCTGCTGCTGCTGCTGCTTTTTCCCATCTTATCATTAAAAAAATTCTGCAAAGGGATAAATGATGGACTGCACAGTGCATTTTGAAGAGCAGTGCTAGGAACCCCTTTGCCTGGAGGAACCCTGAGTGGATATCCCACTAACTTGCTTATATCTTCCAATTCTGTTTTGTTGGATGTCACTGAATGTGCTGGAAGATTGAAATGCCCTGTCCAACTGTTATCAGTGTGCAACTTTTCTGTCATGTGCAGACTGATCTGTTTGGCTCATGGAAATGAAAAAAAGGCATTTCATATACCCCATTAGAAGTTATACCTGTGAATGAACGTTTGCTGACATGGCTAATGTTGGTCCCTGACTGGGTCACCTCGGTAGGTTTGGAGACCAGCAGTTTGTTCCTGGCTTGAATCTGTGAAGGTGGTGTTGCCCCTTGTTGCTAGTAAATAGTTCTTTTAGATAGGGACCTATCTCTGAGAAAGGGCAGGCCTACTACCCAAAGCCTGTGACAAAGGTCAATCTTCCCAGGTTGTCCGTATTTTTGATCAGGATGGCTACTAGGCCCTTGGATGTTTTCTGCTTAAACTCTCCAAAGCCCCAACCAGCATGGCCACTGGAAAATAAAATAGCTGAAGGGCCAAAGGTTACTCACATTCCTGGTCTAGATTTACATGGGACATTTTAGGTGGGTCTGGGTCTGCCTTTTCTCACATGAATCACACATATCTCCAATTGACACGGTCAATCATTTCCTCTACCTCCAGTGAGCCTTTCAGGTATGCCTAAGTTAACAGCTTGGAAAATACTTGTGGAAACCTGCATGAAAACTAACTGAACAGACAAAATGAGAGCCTCTGTCGGCCAAATTGTTGCCATTGTAGCAACAATCCAGCTTTTATTTATCTACCTGGAACAGATCATCAAGCAAAATGAGTCCTGGTCAAATTTTGAAGGTAGCATAATTTTCATGTTTTTTTAAAAAATAAATCATGCTTTTTGTAGTTTAGAAAAGGGATCTCAGGTCGACAACAGTCTGACTGACATCCAGTATGTGGGTACTTGTAATTTAGTCTCTCCAGTAGCACATGGGACTCCTGAAGGGAAGGTAATCAATTATACAGCATTTCTAATGGTTCTCATAAATAATGGACAAACTCATCCATGTTTGAGATCTGATTGATATGAGAAGCTAATTCATAGGCTTCACCATAGGACAAATGACTATGTTGTCCTTTACCCCTTGTGTTGAAAATAAATAAATTAAATAATAATAATAATAATAATAATAATAATAATTTGTATTTCCCGCCTCTCCTTTCGGATCGAGGTGGGATTCCAACAATGTTAAAAAAAGGGGGTAGAATGAGAGGATCCAGCTTTTGAAGCTGCCCCTATAGATGTACCTTTGCTGTTAACTGCCTTCAAGTTGACTTAGACATGGTGAACCTATGAATAAGAGATCTTCAGGTCACTCTGTCAACAACAGCCCTGCTCATATTCTGGGATGTGGCTTCCTTGATTGACTGTATCCATCTGGAATACAGTCTTCCTCTTTTCCTACTGCTATCTACCTTACCAAGCATTATTGTATTTTCTAATGAATCCTATCTTCTCATGATATGTCCAAATCAGAACTGCCTCGTTTTAGTAATCTTGGCTTCTAAGGAGCGTTCAGGTTTGATTGGCTTTAGGACCCATTTACTGGGTTTTTTAATCAGTCCATGGTCTCTGTAGAACTCTTCTTCAGCACATTTCAAAGGAGTTGATTTTGTTCCTGTCTGCTTTCTTCACTGTCCAGCTTTTCACAACCATACAGAGAAATGGAAGATACAATGGAATGAACAATCCTAACTTTAGTATTCAACAATATATCTTTACATTTGAGGATATGGTCATGTTCCTTCATAGCTGCCATTCCAAGTCCTAGTCCTTCCGATTTCTTGATAGTTGTTTCTATTCTGACTAATGACTGAGCCAAGATATGGAAAATCCTGAACTATTCTAATATCTCCATCATCTGTTTTAAAGTGATGTAAATCAATGATGGTCATTATTTTTGTTTTCTTAATGTTCATCTGTAGACCTGCCTTTGCACTTTCTTCCTTGACTTTCTTCATCCCAAGTCTGCTAGTAGTATGGTATCATCTACAAAACTTAAATTGTTGATGTCCGTTCTTTCCAATTTTTACCTCCTTCCTCCATGCCTAATCCTGCTTTACATATGATATGTTTAGTATGCATGTTAAACTGATAGGGTGATAAAATGCAGCCTTCCCTGACCCCCTTGCCAACTGGAAACCATCTCGTTTCTCAGTATTTTGTCCTAATGGTAACCTCTTGTCCGGCGTACAGGTTATACATCAGGACAATGAAATCTTGTGGCACTTCCCATTTTTAAAAGAGTGTTCCATAGCTTTTAATGATCTACACAAAGTCTTTGCTATATTCTATAATCACAGGCTGATTTAAAAAAAATTGTGCACTCCCTTATCCAAGAAATGCTTTCAATATGATCCATAATACTTCTCCCTTTCCTGAACCCATGATATTTGTCATGTCTTGCTCCAAATATGGTAAATGTCTTTGTTGTAGAATTTTAATATCACTGTGCTTGCATGGGAAATTAATGCTATGCTGCATGGGAAACTGAATGGCAATGGGAGTTATCATAATGTAGTGTGATGCTGGCTGGGAACCATGAGAAGATGTGATGACCTGACCAGGACAGCCTTCGTGAGGCTTGGGGAGTTAACTAGCATTATGGTATGTTTAGTGTGCCAGTAAACTGTGTCTCTGTTTAACACATGGTTGATGGATTGGAGTTAGCAGCTATATTCCATAGCCTGCTTATAAAGATCTATTTCTGGACACTTCGTTCCATGCATCTGAGGAACTAGATTGAAGTTTACAAAAGCTTATGCTTTCTATTATTTAGTCTCAAAGGTGTAGCACTATCGCTTTGCTACAATTTGTTGTTGTTCTTGTGGGCCAAAGTAATTTCCAACTTGTAGTGAGCCTAAAGCAGACCTATCATGGATTTTCTTAGCAAGATTTGTTCAGAGGAGGTTTACCATTTCCTTTCCCTAAGGCTGAGAGCATGTGTGTTCCCCAAGGTCACCCAGTGGGTTTCATAGCTAAGGGGGAATCGAACGCTAGTCTCCAGAGTTGTAGTCCAACACTAAAACCATTACACCACCTTGGCTCTCAATACCCCTTTGCATATTGTCTTCAATGAGTTAGGGCAACTATTTTTGTTTTAGAAAGCAACACATTTTTAACCATGTCTTCCTTCATTATTTCCACAATCAGTAATATGAATTTCAGCAAACTGAGATCTAGTTTTAATTACTGACACATAAAAAGATTCATCCAAGGAAATTGCCAACTGGCCAGAAGAGACAGCCTCTTCTAGGGCATAAAATGGCAGGAGGGGGAAGTAGCATGTATCTCCCTTCTTCTTGAACTGAGTTCTGCAGGTTGCTCTGGTTCTAACTGTGAAAATGAACTTCCAACAGTTAGCTGTAAGGCATGTTTCCACTGTGATGTTTATTCTGAATAAAATCCAGTAGAACACAACTGTACTTTGCCAGGTTTTGCTATTTTGCATAAGCCACACAACTTGGCAACCCTACAAAACTTTCCAGGAACACTACATAATTACAGGGTTGTGTAGCTTGGTGAGGCACTAGAGGAACTCCCTGGCTGAGGATTCCAAATATCCCTCATTAAATTCCAAATGCTGGCATTTCACAGGATGGAACCATGGTTGTTTAAGTGGAACCCACAGCACTATAATTGTGCAGTGTGAGTGTGACCCAGGTGTGGGCTTGGTGCAATTAAGGCAGTTTTTATTCACAGTAATACTTATTCTATCCCCATCCATGATCCTATAGCCACTGTCTTAATCCACTATTTTATATCTGACTCCCAATGGTAGACCTCAGAGTTATTCTGAAGAATAAAACGCATCTGCCAGGCTTGACATTTGCTTGTCTTAGACAATTCTCTTGCAAAAAGGCTATGGCCTTTATAGGCAGCAGTCTCACTTTATATGAGTTGGTCACTTATATCAAATTCACTCCACCAGAGTTGGAGCAGTGAGAGAGGAAATGCTTGACCATTTCTCCTTTCCAAATGTTATCCCATGAGTGACTTCCTTCCTGTCCTGCACCACTTCTCATAGGGGTTTTAAAATGCATTTGCAAAAGTTAGGGGCTCGACAGACCACCCCTTTCATAGCTGGATTGGGACTGTGGCAACCTCACACCGCGGCCCTGATCTTGCCTTTCGGGGGCACAAAAAGGAGCCGCAAAAAGGGGCCCCATAGTCACAGTGGTGCAGCTATATGGTGCTCTTTTGGCACTGTGTCATCTGGACACAATGCCAGAGGTGCACCATGATGCTATGCGCTGTTTGGAGTAACGTGCAGCATCAGGATGCTCTCGGGGGGGGGGGGGGGAGAGTTGGGCATGCATCATGAGGACGCTATGCCCCGACTATGCCCTTTGGCTGGCCTTTCAGGCTGGTCCTTAAAGGGCCTTAACTTCTCTTGGTAGAGTGTCCCAAGACTCTGGAATTCCATGCTAAAGAAAGCTAGGTGCATTCCCTCATAATCCCACAATCAGGCAGATATTTTATGCAGGCAGGCCTTTGTTGTAGAGCTATCTGCTGTTTAAGGAGTAAAGCAGTGCTAACTGGTAGGATGCTAGCTCTGTCTTTTCTTGTTATGTTTTTAATTTATTTATTTTTATACAAGTTTTAATCAATTGTTTTAATTTGCATTTATTGTTGTTATCCTCTTTGAGTACAATTCTTTGGTAGAAAAATGTGATACAATTTAGATAGATAAATATATACATCAATATTCTACATTGGCTACTTAGCTAGTTTTGCATTACCAATGTTTGCTGGCTGGACCTTCTCCAGCTCATCTTAACAGTTCTGTGTTAAGATCTGTGTGCTGCTTATATGGGATACATACTGCTTGTCTCTTCAGCAATCTGAGAATTAAACAGGCCCTGCCAAATATATTACAGTTTGGATTCTGATTAACATTATGTAGTAATAAGAGCAAGCTGGTTGCAAAAATCCCTCCTGGAATTATGTTAACAGCAATTCTGACAATCCACCCTGTCTCAACATTGTAGTAAAGGAAATTACAATAGTAGCAGTAGTTGTTTTGTGAGGGTGCAGGACAGCGAACAATCTATAAAAAACACACAACTAAAACCACACAGTTAACTATTTGCAAATATCTAGGGCCATAAATTATGACTATTTTTTTTTAAATAAAAGTGTCTGATGAATTACAAGCAATACAAAGAAAAAGCAGCAGAAGCTAAATAAAATATTTATGTCTGAAACAGTGCACAAATAGATTTTTAATGGTAGCACATGAAGGTCAAGAACATAGAGGAACAAATGGATCTCTAATGGAAATATGTAATGAGATGTCATAAGAAAATAACTCAAGCTTTTTAGAAAGGCAGGAGGTAGTTCCCAAGGTCAGCTAGCTGGATTGTCATCTTCACATCAGTAGCTCTCTTTGGGCTGTTCAGAGCTTTTACATCTACAGTACCTCCTAAACCTGACTTTCAGACTAAACTTTCAGACTAAAAAACTGCTTGCAATTCAGCAGCCAAAAGGATGAAGGATGCCAAGTGGCTCATATATAACATGGAGGAATTGTGTTTTTAGTCTTTCATTGCAGCCAAAGCTTGCAAATATAATAATAAATAATAAAATCTTTATTTATATTTCCCACCTCTCCCTATGGATTGAGGCGGGAGTACAGCAGGTCAAAAAAGAAAATATACAATAACAAAATACAATATATAATAATTAATCCTTATAAAAACAATAATAAAAATCAATCAATGTCACTGCCAAACTGATATTTGTCTAATCCAGGGGGAAGGGGGGTTCCTAAAGACAACCTAAGGTGGGTCAAATGGGTAGGCCTGCCAGAAGAGATCCGTCTTGAGAGCCTTTTTAAAGGCATCAAGAGTGTTAATGAGATGGATCTCTTCTGGAAGGCCATTCCAAACTCTGGGGGTAGCTATAGTAAAAAATCTATCAAAATTCGATCTAAGCCTGCTTTTTGGGTATAGCATGAGTTTTCCCAATGTTCTGAGAGTGCGGGGCGGATTGTGGAGAGAGAGGCGTTCCCTCAAGTAACTTGGGCCTGAGCCATGTAGGGCTTTAAAGGTAATAACCAACACTTTGTATTGCGCCCGGAAGCTGATCGGCAGCCAGTGAAGAGATTTTACTACCAGTGTAATATGTTCCGATCGAGGTGTTCTAGTGATCAGTCTGGCTGCAGCATTTTGGGTCAGTTGAAGATTCCGGACTTGGTACAAAGGTACCCCATGTAAAGCGCATTACAGAAGTCTAACCGACTTGTTACACTAGCATATGAAACTCAGAATTATAAATTACTTATATAACTCCATCCAAAAACTCTGGACTGACGGGCTATTCAGACAGATATCTTTTAATCACTGCTTTCTGTATTGTTTGGTTTTCATACTGCTTCATATAATTTCATTCTCCATTTTATAGTCAAGTCTGCTGTGGGACTATCTTATTATTATTATTATTATTATTATTATTATTATTATTATTATTATCCTTTATTTATATAGCGCTGTAGGTTTACACAGTGCAGTACATATAAACTTATAATTAATCGGTTCCCTGCCTCAGGCTTACAATCTAAAAGACACGACACAAAAGGAGAAGGGAATGGTGATGGGGAAGGGTATCAGGTCCGATGGTTTTTCTCTCCCTCTGAGGCCTGGACCAAGGCAGATGGACTAGAGGGAGGGCTCGGCTTCATAATGCACAGTCAAAACAGGCCAGACAAAGTCACACATTTGGGAATGCTTCTCTAAACAATATAGTCTTTAACTCAGTTTTGAAACTGGTTAGAGAAATGATGAGGTGCGCATGTAGAGGAAGAAGGTTCCAGAAGTGAGGGGCAGCAAGTGAGAAAGGACGAATCCGGGACAGGGCAGTGGAGATCCTCGGCTGGGACAGGAGACCTTGACTACCAGAACGGAGGGGAAGAGAAGGAGTGTGAGGAGAAAGAAGTTCAGACAAGTAAGGAGGGGCCAGTCCGTGGATGGCTTTGAAAGTCAATAACAAGAGCTTGTACTGGATGCGGAAGGGGAAGGGGAGCCAATGAAGGGAGGATAAGAGAGGAGAAACATGGTCAAAGCAGTGAGCAGATGTGATGATACATGCAGCTGAGTTCTGAACAGAGATTAAAGGATGGAGGTGAGAGAGAGGAAGCCCTGTCAGAAGAAGGTTACAATAATCAAGTCGTGAGACCACTAGGGCATGGACCAGAGTCTTGGCAGTGGAAGCTGAGAGGAATGGACGGATTTTAGCAATGCTGTAGAGAGAGAATCTACAGGACTTGGCGGTGGCCTGAATCTGGGGGGATAAATGACAGAGAGGAATCAAAGATGAAACCAAGACTGCGGGCTTGCTGAACCGGTTGAATAGAAGTGCCGTCAACAGAAACAGAGAAGGAGTATTAAAGGGTGGGCTTAGGTGGGAAGATGAGAAACTCTGTCTTAGATATGTTGACCTTCAAGTGCCTATGCCGCATCCACTGAGAGATGGCTGCCGGACAAGATGAAACTTGCTGTTCAAGCCCCAGCAAAAGGTCAGGGGTTGAGAGATTCAGCTGAGTGTCATCGGCATACAGATGATAGGAGAAACCAAAAGAACTGATGAGTTTGCCTAGGGACAGTGTGTAAAGAGAGAACAGAAGGGGACCCAAGGCAGAGCCCTGAGGAACTCCAACAGATAAGGGGACAGAGGAGGAAGTCTGACCACCTGTGACCACAGCAAAAGATCGGTCTGACAAGTAAGTTTTAAACCAGTAAGATACCAGCTGTATCTTCTTGTGATGTCCCTCTTAGTTCTGTGATGCATCATTAACTATAGCATCCATTGTGTCTTAGGTTTGCTTTTTTAAATGTGAGAACAGACTTATTCCAGCTTGCTGCATCTTACCCCTTTTCTGACCTTCTTGCCCTTGGGCTGATGATCCTTAAACCATGCTCTCCCCACCCTCTACTGCCAGGCAACAAGAATTTTCCTTTATGGAAGGTAACAGAAGGCTTTTCACAGTGAAGAAAGATTTATGCTGGCAAACTGTGTTTCATAGAATCATAGAATGATAAAGTTGGAAGAGACCACAAGGGCCATCCAGTCCAATCCCCCTGCCATGCAGGAACTCCAAATCAAACCATCCAGCCTCTCCTTAAAAACCTCCGAGGAAGGAGACTCCACCACACTCCGAGGGAGTGTGTTCCACTGTCGAACAGCCCTTACTGTCAGGAAGTTCATTCTAATGTTGAGGTGGAATCTCTTTTCCTGGAGCTTGCATCCATTGTTCCGTGTCCTAGTCTCTGGAGCAGCAGATAACAAACTTGCTCCCTCCTCAACATGACATCTCTTCAAAAATTTAAACAGGGCTATCATATCACCTCTTAACCTTCTCTTCTCCAGGCTAAACATCCCCAGTTCCCTAAGGCGTTCCTCATAGGGCATGGTTTCCAGACCCTTCACCATCTTAGTTGCCCTCCTTTGGACATGCTCTAGTTTCTCCACATCCTTCTTGAATTGTGGTGCCCAGAACTGGACACAGTATTCCAGGTGGGGCCTGACCAAAGCAGAATAGAGTGGCACTATTACTTCCCTTGATCTAGACACTATACTTCTATTGATGCAGCCTAAAATTGCATTGGCCTTTTTAGCTGCCGCATCGCACTGTTGACTCATGTTCAGCTTATGGTCTACTTGGATTCCTAGATCCCTTTCACATGTGGTCTCATTCAGCCAGGTGTTCCCCATTTTATATCTGTGTATTTCATGTTTCCTCCCTAAGTGCAGAACCTTACATTCCTCTGAGTTGAATTTCATTTTGTTAGCATTGGCCCAGCTATCTAGTCTATTCAGGTCATTTTGAATTTTGATCCTGTCCTCTGGGGTATTAGCTACTCCTCCTAGTTTAGTGTCATCTGCAAATTTGATAAGTATGCCCCCAATTCTGTCATCCAAATCATTAATAAAGATGTTGAATAGCACTGGGCCCAGGACAGAACCCTGTGGGACCCCACTAGTCACTTCTCTCCAGGATGAAAAGGAACCATTATTGAGCAGAGTTCGGCCCATCAACCAATTACAAATCCATGTAACAGTTAACTTGTCTATCCCACATTTTGCAAGCTTGTTTGCAAGAATGTCATGGGGAACCTTGTCAAAGGCCTTACTGAAATCAAGGTATACTATATCCACAGCATTCCCTTCATTCTTAGGGAGGGGATGGTTTATTACTCTACACAAGATGCTATGGGCCTCTGCATTAAATGTATACTAATTCAGAGGAAGGAATTGGCAAAACCACCTCTGAGTATTCCTTGTCTAAGAAAACCATATGAAATGAATGGGGTTGGTGTAAGTAGACAGGTGACTTGAAGGCACATATACACAGAAATAGTACAGGGATATAAAATAAGTTACCATGCAGAGGAAAAATGGTACCTATTGTATCTTTTTATGAATACTGTATACATATTTAAGGTTTAAGGCTGCCATGCAAGAAATGATGGAAGAAAAGTTCTGTGCCCTGTCTTCAGACACTAGCTCCAAATTTTACAGAAATTTAGTAGTGTGGGTTTGTATTTTCAGAAGTGGTGAAAGGGATTCATTTGTAGAAATTATTCAGATAGGACAGATTTCTGCATGAACACATACAAAATGGACAGAGAATAATAAGGGTCTAATGCATCCCCTTGTTCAATTGGTTGTAATCCTCACTCTTAGGCAACTGGAAAGTGATCTTATTAAAGGCTGGGAAAGTGGACAAAGTAGCTCAGGAAGACAGGGAGACAGAGGAGTTTATCACATGGGAGGAATTTCTCTCAATTTCAAAATAAATGGAAGTGAGGCCAGTTCGGAATTGAGTAAATTTGCTAGTTCAGCGAATTTACTTGATTGCGTATTGACACTGCATTGCGTTCAGAACTGCCCGAAATTGCCTCCCAGTGCCCAGAATTGCATGTGATAGTTTCTCACACAATCACGCAAAACCCCATGATTGCGTTCGGAAGGACTTCCCTTTGCCCAAAAATGTGTGTGATCAGCTTTCACGCAGTCACACGAAACTCCATGATTGCATTCAGATTGCCATTGGATTATACTTCCAATTCCCTTCATGTGATAAACTCCAAACCCACATTTGTTTTGTCATTACCACAGCACGAGAAACAGCAGAATCATGATGAAAGTTACACTTTGTGAATTGGTAAAATGCATGAGAAAAGTAATTGCATTAAGCCATTTTTATTTTAGTGTTTGAATTTATCATAGAATAAAAATAATCCTTCAGATGCCAGGAATGGAACCTGAATTGATCTGAAAAAGGTCTATGTTGTGTGAATTCTAATTAAGAAATTTGTGCCATGCATGAACCATTCCTTGAAATGCAACAAACTCACTTGTCTAATTTTCTCTTCCAAGTACCATTGGTGGCTCTCTACAGGCCTTCATCAGCTCATTGTGAAAACTAAAATAAATATGAAAGGAAGGCAGACTTAAGAAGTCTTGTCCTGAGAAAAAGGATTACATTATGCTACCTTTCCATCGGTAGGAGGCAACCAGATTGGTAGTTAAATCCAACTTCAGTTCTGACTACCTCCACCACACTTGAGAAGACCATATTGGCCATCTGTTGGTGGAGTGGACTTTAACCAAAATATGGTCAGAACAGCAAATGGTGAAGAAATAAGGGAGCTGTGGATGCAGAACAGGCATGCAATCCAGTAGCTGAGAATCGGTTGGGGTGGACTGTTTGAGAGAGAGTTCACCACAGTTTTGTTTTCACCTCAACACATCACCAACTCTTTTTGTGCCTCCCCCCCGCCCCCTGCTGCCTGAGACAGCCACCTATGTATGTGTAATGATAGGGCAGGGCCTAATTATGAAAGCCTTGAGAAGACTCTGGTGTTTTTTAGAAGATGACATTTTAAAATTAGTGCTGATGCATTTTGCATACTTCTTCTAGTCATGAATCTTATTGGAAAATTTCAGCATTCTCTCTTCTTCCCTCTTTGCTATTAAGAGAAAGTGTGGCTTTAGATAGCATAGAATGTGTTTGGTCCAATCTCCTCCCTCCCATACATCTTCCTCTGAAAGATGGTGAGGCCTAAAGCTTTCTTCTATTACTGGAGCGATTCATTAGCTAGTTAGAATGTAGGCTCGCTATGTACATGTAGATTCAAGCCATTGGTAAACTTTTTATTAACTGCAAGCTACATTGTCTTGTTTGCTTTTTAATCAATTTCAGTTCTCAGAGAAGCATCCAGACTGGGACATATTTTTGCCATTACTTTGCAAATGAAAACTAATCTTTAATAGGCTTAGCATTGATATCTAAATATTTTGTTTCCTAAACAAAGACTGAAGCCTTAGGAAACTTGAATTGCCCAACACATCAGCTTGCTGCTGACTTACTCATAGGTAAATGACTATGGTCTTATTCAAACATTCAGTATCTGTCTCCCAGTAATGCCCTTGAAGCAGTCTTATACCCAGAAAGAGAGTTTTCTATGCAACTGATGCCATGACCGACCAACTGCAAACAACAACACAGAAACAAAACAACACAACAACAGTATGGGGGCATGGTGCAAGGGGAGAGGTGCCCCTGGTGAAAATAACCACGTGGGAACTACTACTGACATCAGTGGAAACTGTTAGCACACTCTGAATACCCAGTGCTGTATTTTGGGATCCCCATACAGTGGTCCCCCGGCTTACGAATCCCCCGGGTTGCGAAAACCCCGGGATCCGAAAGCCGCGGGACCGCTAAACTATCCCCCGGGATCCAAAAGATCCCCCCGGGATACGAATAAAAAAAACCGTGCGGCCCCTTTAAAACGGCCGCGCGGTCCATTAGCGAAAGCGGTCCCCCGGGAAACGAAAGCTTCCGGGGGACCACTGGGAACAGCATGTCTTTGGAGAGGTCAGAGATCTTACAAATTCATGTTCCCAGGAGAAAAGAGCATGCCCTGAGGTATATACACATCCAGGTAATGGGACAATCAAATCTAGATGGATGCATCAATTGTTCCTTGCTTCCCACAAGTCATCTACATTTCTTCTTGCACCTGGAGACAAAGGATCTCCTTGCACCCAAAGCAGTACACCAACCTCGCTGTCTATCCCGTTGTATTCCTAGCCAAAATTCCTGTCCATCCATCCTGGGGATATCTTGATCCAATCACTGTTTTTGTCACACTAAAATTAGAGCCACCAGCCCATCTGGAATCCCATTGTCAGTTCCTGGGAAAGGACATCCAGCCTTAGTTACCTGGCAAGATAGCCCATTGCTTGGGGCTAGATTTTTGGTATAAATATAGGTTCCAGCGACCTAGCCTCTGTGCACACAGTTGGCATACAGCTCTGCACTATGTGTATGTTCTGTGTTGCTCTCAGACCTCCCAGTCTGAGCCAATTTAGCTTTCTGTGGTCTAGTTATCTGAGCGGTACTAATCCCCACCCCACCCTTCAAGCTCTGCTGTCCCATTTCCGTATTTCCTTTTTTGTTAGATCTGAATGCTGTGTCCATGTAAATTGCTATTGTGCGCATGTGTGATTGTACTCTGCATTGTTCTAACTAAAACCCTTTTAACTCACCACAGAAAGATGGACTTCTCCTTAGTTATTACAGGTACACACAGGTGCAAATGGTCCTAAAGTTTATCCAAACTCTAGCAAAGCAATTTCCCCCAACAACTTAATTCTGTCATATTTGGTGGGGATGCCCCAGTCCTCCACCTTTCTTTGGGTAACAAAGCTATATGAATGGTTTAGATAATACAGTGGATTGGGGTTTGATTCCAAGACCCCCTGTGGATAATAAAATCCGTGGATGCTCAAGTTCCATTATATAAAATGGAGTAGTAAAATGGGGTCCATTATTAAAAATGTCAAAAACAAATTTTGCTCTTTGGAATTTTTGTGCAGGGGGAATATTTTCAAGCTACAATGGTGGAATCCATGGTAGCAGTGGCAACTTTGTCAGGCATAGTCTCTCTCTCTCTCTCTCTCTCTCTGTCTTCACAACTGGGGTCAGGTGCAGAGGATAGCAAATGTGTGACCTAAATGATCATACCATCACTTTGCTCCCATCTCCTACTCCAGCATACACAGCCCTTCCTCCTGCTCCCTGTTGGCCTTCCCTTCATTGAGTTAACTTCCCTACATCCAGGGGAGAAAAAAAGGCAGAGAACAGCCAGCAATGGGTGGGATGGGAAGGAGAAGAGGAGCCCAGTTGCTGTTGTGCTGCTGAGGCAAGAACCAAGAGCACCACCAGGCTAAAATGTCTCTTCTCTGCCACCTCCCTCTCTGCATCTCATTTCACTGTTCATTGCACTGCTCATGGATTTTCTGCTGCACTACACTGATTTTCTGAGGAAAAAAACAACACAGGATTTATAAAAGAAATGGAACAATTCCTCCCCAAATGCCTCTAAAATGCCTTGAAGAAGTAGCACTTGAAAGTAACAAGACACCTTTACTCATTACAGTGGGCCCTTGGAGTCCACTGGGGTTTGGTTCCAGTACCCTCCATGGATATCAAAATCTGTGGATGCTGAAGTCCCGTTATATACAATGGCATAGTGAAATGTTGTCTTTTATATAAAATTGCAATATCAAGTCTTGCTTTTTAGAATTTATAAGTTTAAAAAATATTTTAAAGCTGTGGATGGTTGAATCCATGCATAAAAAAAATCTGTAGATACAGAGGGCTGACTGTGCATCAAGAAGGTCACTTCATCTTTGTGCATCATTACATTATCTTTGAAGTGCAGCTTTCATCCTGATGTTGTTACCTATAGCAGTAACTAAAGACAATTGCTCTATTTGTAACTCATTACTTCCATGCATTTGGTTTAGTTTAGGCAAAACAAGGCAGTTCTTGCCATGGAAACTGAGTTTTAATGAGCTCAAGGAGCCTCTAGTTGCTTGTGGAGCCTGAAGATTCAAGGCTCATTATGCCATCCCTGTATGAGCTGGTCCAGGCTCTGAGATCTTCAGGAGAAGCCCTTCTCTTAATCCCACCATCATCACAAACACGGTTCGTAGAGACACAAGAGAGGACCTTTTCCATGGCTGCTCCTAGACTCTGAACTCCCTTCCCAGGGAGGACAGAATGACCCCCTCTTATTGTACTTCTGCCAGCAGGCTGAGACATTTTCATTCAAAAAGGCTTTTATAACAGAAAATCTTTAAAGAACAGGTGCTGTACTGTTTCATTAATTCTGTTTTTAAGTGCTTTTATCTTTTATAGCTACACTTTATTCTCTTAATGAGTGATGTATTTTAATGATTTAATAGTTTAAGTCTGTTTTAATGCTCACTTTTGTATGTTTTTAATTATATTGTTCTTTAAAACTGTAAGCTGCTTTGAGTTCAAATTTTTTGGGAAAAGCATAAAAATAATAACAAGAAAAAGAAAATAATAAGAAAAACATAACAACAACAACAATTATAATAAAAACTTGATAGGAGACTTTTCAGTTCTCTTGTGGAAGCCAGCTTTTTGTCAGTCCACTACGGTAAAGTGCCATTAACCTAGATGGAGTAGTTTGCTATTGGATTACTGAAGAGGATTCTATTGGGCTGTTATGTCTCACTTTTTCTTTTAATGGCAGTCCTTTCCTAGAACTGTAGAATGAGAGTCTCACTGAAGTTGTCTCTTTTAATTTTGAGCATGTTCAGCCTGAAGGAACGCATAGAGTCAATATGAACTTGTCATGTATTTCTATCGAAACATTAACAAAAGGCAGGGAAGGCTATGTATTAAAATAAGCGGGCCCTGCAACAAAATGTAGCAGCATGGAAAGCTTCTGTTCTGGATGCCAGCTGGACATGCCCTCTTTCAGAATATGCAGTTCCATTCTCCCTCAAACTGGCTTTTCATATTGCTTCCCCAACACACACTCCACATTCTGTGAAAATGGATGATGAAATTTGGGGTCAGATGGTGGGTAGGTGCATATCATCCAACTGTCTCAATTTGGCAGGGGCAGTCACAATGAATCACCTGTCATCACATTTTTCCAGCTGCTTTTAAAATGTCCCAGTTTCTCCTGCCTTCTCCCACTTTCTCCCCTTGTCCTCAACTGCTGCAAACTGAGTCAAAATGCCAAAGTAGTTTAACTCAGCAGGGAGGAGAGGTCTGAATCTCATCTGTTCCTCCTAATTAATGACTTTTGCCATCTTGACCACATTCTGATCTTACTTGGCCACATGGGTCCTGGTTTTCACCTGTGAAATGCTAGATGGGATGTATGGTAGGTCTGTAGGTCTTTCTCTTAGGATTCTCTTCCTACAGTCTATGAGGTTTCGACCTCCCTCTTCTGAAGGAGTGCCGCTCTTTGGCTTGCATAAAGTATAGCACTCACAGAACAAAAGTGTGGTGTAGCCAGCATGGTGTAGTGATTTGAGTGTTAAACTATGAATCTGGGGACCAAAGTTTGATTTCCAAATTTGGCTGTGAAACTGGGCGACCTTGGGTAAGTCACACTCTCTCAGTCTCAGAGGATGGCAATAGCAAACCTCTTCTAAATAAATCTTACCTAGAAAAGTCCACATCAGGTTTGCCCTAAGGTTACCCTAAATCAGAAATTATTTGAAGGCCCACAACAACAAAAGTGATTTGAGCATAGGACTATGACTTTGGAGATCAGGGCATGATTCCCAGCTTGGTCATGAAACCCACTGGGTGACCTTGGGCCAGTCACACTCTCTCAGAGGATGGCAATGGCAAACCTCTTCTGAACAAATCTTGCCTAGAAAACCCCATGATAGGTTTGTCCTAGGCTCGCCATAAATCAGAAATTACTTGAAGGCACACAACAACCACAACAACAACAACAACAGTGATCTGAGCACAGACTCTGGAGATCAGGGTTTGATTCCCTGCTCAGCCATGAAACCCACTGGGTGACTTTGTGCAAGTCACACACTCTTAGCACCAGAAAACCCCATGATCGGTCTACCTTAGGGTCCATCATAAATCAGAAACTACTTGAAGGCACAGAGCAACAACAACAGCAACAAGACCAGATTAACGACCAGTAGATTTTTAAAAAATAACAAAGCCTACTAGAAGAATATTTGTCATCATTTTTGTTGTAATACATTAAGATATACTGTATTATTTGCTTTTTGTGCTACTCTTGGCTGGCGATATAATTAAGAAGGCTTGTCTCCCACAGATGAAAAGCCTCAGGGTCTGGCAAATGCTTTTTCATTTGCTTTCTGAAACAGAAAATGAAAATTCAGCCTTGAGCTGCTGTGCTGGAAGGGGTTGCTTACACTCTCTTCTTCCCCAGCTTTGATATAGTCCTCCCACCCAAGCCTGCTGTGCTCTTTGCTAATGGAAGGCACTCAGCTCCTTCTACCAGGTGCCTAGTTCTTCCTATTACATAAAAATATAATACATCAAGGGGGAAGCTTTGTTTTATCCTCTGTTGTCTCTCTCAGCCCAAAGATGAAGGCGACAGACTGAAGCATCTTTATTTAATCAACTGGCAACATGCCAAACAGCTCCTAAGGTGAAAAACAAGTTGTTTTTACCCCACGGAGTCCTGTTTGCTTGTCAATGATTCATTACATAAGACCGTAGCCACCTGTTCAAAGCTGGAAAAGGACAGGGAAAGTTGCTCCCATGTTCAACCTGATGGGCAGCAATAGCATATCTGGCCATTTTGTCTTTCCACCCAGGAGAGGGGTGATGAATAAGGGAACAAATCTAAGCATTTAAATCCCCTTTCTATCTGTGAATCAGAAAGCAGTTTGTATTTACAAAGCTTGTCTATTGTTCAAAATTTTGCGAAGTAACATTTTAAAGTATGCCAAGCTGTCCCTTTCATTTCAATGGTATCATTGCCCCATTTACACTATCCTACTGGACTGAATGCATAGTTAAGGCAGGTTGAGTCTCCCTTAGCTGAAATGCTTGGGACCAGACTTGTGTGAGATTTCAGGTTTTTAAAATTTATTTTGGAATATTTGCATATACATAATATGATATCTTGGAGATGGGACCCAAATCTAAACATGAAATTCATTTGTTTTATGTATACCTTATACACATAGCCTGAAGGTACAGTAATTTTGTACATAATATTTTCAGTAATTTTGTGCATGAAACAAAGTTTGTGTACAGTGAACTATCAGAAAGCAAAGGTATCACTGTCTCAGCCACCCATGAGGACATTTTTGAATTTTGGAGTGTCAGGATACTTTTGGGTATGTGGGATGAAGCAATAGTATCCATTACGTGGCCCAGCGACTGGCCACTATTTGCCTATTGTTTCTTAGATCACACAGATTTAAGGAATGCCTGAATAGTTTAGAATTAGTTGGTTAGATGGTTCTCAAATGTTGTTAAACTGCAAAATACAGTAATCCTAGAAAACACAGCCAATGGGGAAGAATGCTGGGAAGTCCAAAAACAGCTGGAGAGCTATGATTCCCATCCTTACCTTTAGAAGCTGATATAATTTCCTACTGTGTTTTAGCCCTGTTTTGTTTTCAGTGAATTTAGCTTTTCTAAATTCCTGCAGCAGGGTACCCAAGGAACTTAAACTCAGCTTACTCCTTGGGTCAAGACCACTTTTTTCTCCCATTGTTGCAGAAGTTAAACTTTATACAGTGTTCTCCCATAATTTGGAAAGGGGAGCCAGTGTGGTGTAGTGGATTGAGAATTGGACTACAGTTTTGGAGACCAGCGTTTGAATCCCTGCTTGGCCATGGAAACCCACTGGTAACCTTAGGTAAGTCACACACTATCAGCCTCAGACAGAGGAAAAGGTAAACCCCCTCTAAACAACTCTTGCTGAGAAAGTCCTATGATAGGTTCATCTTGGGGTCATAAAAATAAGTTGAAATATTTAATAAGCAGTGCATGGTTTTTAAACCAAACACCTTAATAATTCAGTTTAAAAAAAATTATAGTGTTGAAAAAAGTGAAGGTTAACTGAGTACAACTCATCTCCTGCCCCCTGCTTTGTCTGTCCTCAAACTCAAATTTCAGGGAAGGTGTCCTTCAGGGCATCATGGGCTTTAGTTCCTCCAGCTCTTTGCTGCTTTGTCTATTTTTCTTCTAGAGTTGTGTTTCTCCAGCCATCTTCCCCCCAATGCCACCGCTGTCAAAAACAAAACAAAACAAAACAAAAAAACCCCCACAACCCTCCAACTAGATAGAAGTCAAGATGATGCTGGATGGGCACAAAAAGACTTTGTAAAAAGGAGCTTTTTTTGCCAGAAGCTTTGGACATTATCACAAGAGCCTCCTGTCTTACCACAATCATATTATTTAAGGAAACAAACATATTGGTTTGGGAGCATTCATTATCACACTTCTCTGGAATAGCATGAAGGTGCTGTATTTGTGATCGATGGTCCCATATGTTCTCTTCTGCATGTCTGCCTTAATCCCATCTTCCAACCCAGTGCCTTACCAAGCATGCTTTTTGGGTATTTGTTTTTAATGCCCACTGACACCACTGGACAGCCCAGTATCAGAACTGTAGCAGAAGGGATGTGTCACACCTAAGGACTAATGAGAAATCAATGATATTGGGAGCTTATTGATGGGTTTTCCTGTCAATGAAAAGGGATGCTTTACCAATGCTTTTAAAGACAAAGTAGCAATGAAAGAGAGAGACAATGTTGTGTGATATGTATGGTCAGTTTAAAACCCTTGTGTGATAATGTCCTTTGTTAACTCAGGTGTGCCTGTATGTTATACTGTCTCCAGCATGATCTCTTAAAGCCCCTGAGTTGGCAAAGAATGTTGGCTCAGTGCCTTGCATATTTATACATGTGCTGTGTAAACTGTAAAGGATTGATAGCAACATTGCTTTGCAAATGGGTGGGGGTCTTTGCAGACAAGGCAATTAATGAACATCTGCTGGATACGCAGCTCATGATCAGAGAGGAGTGAATGCCAACATTTTGGGCTGGCACTCTCAAAGCCCATCAGCCATCCATGATTTTCTTCTGGTTTTGGCACTGAAAGTACAGTTTTATCGGGGGTGTCTTCAAATACTGCAGATGGTTCAGCTTTATATACACACACACACACTTTACCGCAATGCCTTCCAAAATGAGAGATGTGGAGAAGAAAGGTCGCAGCTATTTGTTTTGGAAAAAGGATGCTAGCTCATTTTGTGAAGCGTCCTTCTCACTGGAAAGCACCTGACTGCAAAGGAAGCAGCCAAAGCAGACAGCTCATAGCCAATGTTTTGTGCTTCCCCTGCCAAAGAAGTCAATGCGTAGTTTAATTCCACTTCCTAGACTCATTCCGTTTTCCCTTCTCTGTCTTACAAAGCTAAACCCACGCAGCCCCTCGGATGTGTAACATATTGCAGTGTGCATAACCCCTCCTCTACTACGCCACATTGACAGGGGTACCTGCTGCTTGCAGAAACGTCACACAGATTCTGTTTATAAAGTGCTCACAATAGAGCTCTGAGGCATTCATTCCCAACCAGAAGCAGTGCAGCAGCTTGAGAGAGAAAGAAAGAGGAGGCAAGGCAGGGCACTGATCCACTGAAAAGGCAAAGATGTTTTACTCAGGTCTCCTCACAGAGCCAACAAGGAAGGACGTGGACATGAGGGAAGCCGCATCACTTCGACAGCAAAGGAGAATGAAGCAGGCTGTTCAGTTTAACCACAAGGACTCTGCTGACCTGCTACCCTTAGATGGGCTGAAAAAACTGGGAACATCCAAGGACACTGTAAGAATTTTTATTTTTGCCAGTAAAACATAGATTCAAATGATGAACTGCATACTATTGCATACTATTGCCAGCATCTCCTGTTAGATATCTATCTATCTAGAGAGAAAGCTGGGGGATAATAAGCTTAAGTCCCCCTTGAAAGCCACAGGAAATTAGCATAACAATTACCATAGGCTTGCAGAGGGAAGGAGAAAAGTGAAGGAAAGAACTGAGTTATGATTTTAGGAGTTATTATATCATATATATATATATATATATATAATCAGGAGCTAAACCTGTTTTCCAATGCAGCAAAATGTTTATTAATTGATGATATATACATTTTTTAAAAAGACAAAGATAACAACAACAACAACTTTGTTAAGCCAATTTGATTCATTTCTGATTGATGCTTAATGTAAGCAGGAATGAATTTTTAAAATGCAAGTTGATCAGTCAAAAGAAGAGTTAAAACTAGAAATTAAACACTGATAGTAATGTCTCCTCCTTATACTTGAATTTATTTTAATTATGTTACTCCTGATCTGAAATATTTTGACTTTGACATAAGTTCAGTTGATTTATATGAACCTTACTATTAGGTATATATGGCCAGGACTGCAGTTTTGAGGCCTTACTACTGCATTGTACAGATATTTTCTGTAAGAAATAGCTGTTTCAATGTGGTGGTGGTTTTAGAACAGAACATAGACAAATGTGCATTTATATATTCATGATTACTCTGTAATCACTACTATACACCTGGCCATTTTGGGGGTAATTTTGTTTCATCAATTTCAGATCTGGGAAATCATTTTGGGAGAAAGGTTTTCAGAACAGTCCACCACAGTGCCATGACTCATGGATGTTTAAATAATAATAATATGAAAACTCTGAGAGATTCAGTTGCAGATTTTCTGTGACTTGACTGTTTTGGCTCCTGGTTTAATATCTCTGACGTATTGGGAAGCTAGCTTTCTTCCAAAAAGTGTATTCACAGAGCTTCCTGGCTTTTTAAAATAGAAGTATACATTAAGCACATCACTTTAACTGAGAGTGAAAGTCTGTTCAAGCAGAAACCACTGTGTTGATTTCTGGCTCCCTCTGGAGTTCAGATCTCACTCCGTATGTCACATCCTATATTTGACCTCACAACATTTGACAACAGACTAAACTAAAAATAGGAAATAGTCTAAGTTGTTGTTGTTGTTTTTTACTTTACCTTCTTGCCTTCTTGATGATGCCAGAATTTTGAGCTTATGCCTGAAATAACTAAGTGGATAATGGTTATTTTAAATTCATGTATAGGAAATGTTTCTATCTTTTTTCATCAGTGCTTAGCCCCAGAAATAATCCTGGCAAAAACTGGGATTTAAATCTTTATTAAAATTTCTAGGCTCTAAGGTATAGCTTTATGCACTGATGAATTCCATTTCCATTGGTATTTTTGAGTCGGTAGTTAACTCATATGTTATCTCCATTTCTACTTTGATGGCATCAGTTTTACAACTAGGCCTATTGGCTTTTGCTTCTTTTTCAATTAAATGTCCCTGTCCCAGCGCCTTCCATATCCATTGGACTGCATCTTGCAGTGTTCCCAGCCAGCCAATGCCATTCCAGCAGGGAATGATGGGAACAACAGTCCAGCACATTTGAAGGGCACCAAACTGGGGAAGGCTGATTAACATCCACAAATGATAAGCGCAGTCTGAACCACAGAGAAGCAATGCAATGGGACCAGTGTGGTGGGGCTACTCTGTCCCCTTTGCATTGGGGCTGAATGGCATCCTTGCACAGATTTCGGCACTTAGACATTAGTCTTTGATACTGAGTCTGGATCAGTAATTGTTTATCTATGGTTTTTGCTCGTCTAGAGAAAACATGGTGGGGGTGCTACACGTTACTGTACTTCTCAGACAACTCTAGAAATGACACAACATAGGGCCACCACAGATCATGAGCCAACCTGTTTATCAAGCAGAGTGAGGCAGCCACATTAGACAGCAGAGTACAGCTGTTCTCTCCCAACATAGCTGTTGCCTCCCCACTGGAGAGCAGGGCACCTCTCTGTGCCCCTTCCTCCTACTCTTTACAAGAATAAAGTTACAAAAGACCCATTCCATATCCAGCCAGGCAATTCTGCAGTAGACTATATCAGAGCTGGCTTCATCAGAACAAAGGTTGCCTTCACTGATGGAATTCCATCCCAGGAAGGCGGTAGGATCCCATAGATAGATGATATGAACTCACAACTATTGATCAGTCATAATCTAGATTAGTGTACTGGTCTGAAAGCACAAACAAGGACAATAAGTATGCATGAAGCACTTAATGCAAGCCCACAGTCTCATCCAGTGCTTGTAAAAGTATTAGACAAAACTTTTATCTTGCATCCATAGTGCCTAATTTAAGTTTATGAGGGGAGGGAAACCTAACAATTTTGGTTTCCATTTGTAAACTTCTCCAATGTTTTCCCCACTCTTTTTCTTACCAGAGGAAAGGACAGGTGTCAAGGAAGCATTGATAGCTCTCAGAATCATCCTTCTGGAGGCACTGGTCATAAAAATATGATCCATTTGATCTATGAGTTAAGATTTGATAAAATACTTCTGCTGGGTTTTATTGGTGCACCATGAGCTAAACATGGAGATGTGAAGAAAATAAAAGCTGGATAGGTGGGCCCTACCCTTTGAAATAACTTGACTTATTCCCCTTATACACACATTCTACTCCTGGTTGGGTCTTACGGCTCCTTTGCCAGTTCCCTTTTCATCAACCTACCTTGCCATCATAATCAAGAGACACTCAAAAGCAAAGTATAACACATTATGAATTATATAACTATGAAATTAATAAATTATATAACACTGACATAATGTTTAATGCTACTATAAATATGGTGTGTAAGGGGGGGGGGGGTTAATTTTGCATGGGGAACTTTCTGTAATGTTCTCACCCTTATATAGTTATATATTTCATTGATTTGCTTGCTTTTATTTTTACATTTTTCTTTTATAATGGTGGTTTAAGGTTGCAAATTAATTATTGCTGAACTTCTTTAGCACACACCTCAGTTTTTCCATTCAATGAACACTAAATAAAATGGCCCTCCAATGCCATGTACAATAATTTGATCATGTCTTCTCCCTCCTTACCAGCTATGCAATGTGTGTGTGCGCGCACACACACACACACTAACCTACCTTTCTCATGATCTTTTGTTGGCTAACTCACTGACAAACTGTGAATGTGTAGATCAGGCTTTGATGACACACTGAATCATAACAATAAATTTTGCATGGTTTGTGAGGTCACACTAAAGCTTCAGGTTACTCTTGGATGGTCAGAGTCCCGCATCAAATATTTGTCCGCGAGACAGGGAGAGAGCACGAAGTAAAAAGGTCAGTTTACAACATATTAGCTAATGATGGCTGAATTTGTAAAAAAGTACCTTGAAAGACAAAAAAGGAGGGCTAGTGTAAGTGACATTTGCGCTCCAGCACTTCTTCCACTAACGTGTAAGGATATCAAACCAGGAACAGAAAATGATAGGCTTGGACGCTTGAGAGACTCCATGTTCCAGAACCACCTCATTTTAAAGCCAGAACTAGGAAGGGTTCAAAGAAGGTGTGCAAAGATCCCAGGGTCAGATTATGTGTATGGATTAACCCTACGTGGGACTGATGGAGGAGTTCCAGAAGCCATTGGCCAGTGGCTTGTAATGGCACCGAAAGTCTACAAAAAGAAGGAAATGCCAAAGGACTATATTGCCATGAATCGTAAAAGTGTAAAGGCTGGCCTTTACACTGCAAGGGAACATTCTCAGTATCATCACTACCACATTGTCCGTCGCAAAGAAGCAGATTCAAACAGGTTCATAAAGGATCCACCTCGACTTCCAGATGCCATGACATATGGGAGGCCTCCTCGTCCTTCCACACCCATGGTAGATGTCCTCCAACATAAGTTTGGAGACCTGTGGATAGAAGAGCACCGGAAATTTACTGAAGTTGTTAAAGAGAAGAAACAGAAACGGAAACTGCTAGGGAAAAACTACGAGACACGTACTGTCATGCTGAGAAAACATCAAATCCCAGTGAAGATGGATTCCCTGTGGCACATGCCCCGATTTGAGAAAAATGCCGTTCCCCATCTTGTCACCTTTCCAACTCTAAAAGACAAGGAGAATGCTTTCAAAGCTCAGCAGAGTGAAGTTCCAGTTCGACGTGGTGAACTTGCTCACGGCATTTATACACTTGCATCATAGGACTCTGCTGTATAAGGAGAGGTACAACCAAATGTTATACCTCAATGGAGTATAATGGAGTTCTTACCATTATAAAAAGATAATACTAAAAGATATAAAAGTCCATTTTCTTGCAGGAAATTTTTTATTTGGAATGCTATAACAGGATCAGGGCTGGCTCTGCTGTTATATTGAAGGAACATTAAATGTAAGAAGGGGGGCAGCAGTGGTGGTTTCCCATCTCTTCCTGTCTATTCCTCTCTGTTGAAGGACACAGGGGCATGTATGTACACACACATGCACTGCTTGTCCTTGTTCTCCTTATCTGTTCTCCTGTTGTCCCATTATCAGTGTTAGATCCAGCAGCTAGTTCAGTGGACTTTTGCACACATGCACTATGGAGGAGGTGCTGTCTTGTCATTCACTTCAAGAAGCAAAATCTCTTGAGTTGACCCTGAACTGGCTGTACCCACCCCTAGGCATATATGCCCACAGGGGGTGTTAAAACTCATGACTGTCATATGTGCGACATCACAAGATGCAGCTTCAGTGGGCCATCACAACATAGCACGATTCAGTGTGCCACTGAGGCTGTAGCAGCAGCTAGTACCATGGATTAAAGTATGCCATTGCTGTGTAATTACCCAGAAAGAAGCTTGGGAGTAATTAAGTACAAACAATGGCCTGATCTAGATTGGCAAAAAAAGTGTGTTCATGGCTGCATGAAAGTCTAGCCTTTAGATGAGAAAAGGGGGAAAGTGTGCCATGAAAATGCTTTCTTTTGCGTTTTAGGGGAGAAGAAGCGCCTTTAAAAAGGTGCTGGTTTTCCCAGCTTCTTTTTTAAAAACTGCGGAACAGTGCAGCTCCATCTAAAGGCTGTGGTGCAGCTGCTAAGCATTAAGGAAAAGGCAACTTCATGTCACACTTTCCTGCCAATCTAGAAAGCCCTTATGTTATTAGCAATTAGTTCCTTTTTCTGCTCAAAAAGGTATATTTCCATTACATTGCAATTGTGAGGTAGTAGAGTAACTTAACACTTTGTTGTAATGTAACTTTAAATGTTTTATTACATTTATAATTTTATCAAGTAAACAATATGGGCATCAGTGGGACTTCATCTTCTTGTCCTTATATGCCTTCAAGTAATTTCCAGTTTATGGTAATCCTGAACAAGATTTATTCATGGGGCAAGGTTTGTTCAGAGGAGATTTTGTCTTTCCCTTCCTCTGGGGCTGAGAGAGTGTGACTTGCCCAAGATTATCCCATGGGTTTCCATGGCCAACCTGGAATTTGAACCCGGTCTCCAGAGTCCAACTCTCATATCACTGCACCATGCTGGATCTTCAGTAGGACTTACTTCCAGATAAATATGTAGAGGAATGAAGCCTTCCTCGCAATCTAAGATTGGCTGCCTTTTCTTAAACTGACCAAGGCTATCTTCCTGAATATGTTTTTTTAAAAAAAGAAAGAAAGAATTGAAAAAATAACAGTTCATTACCCTTTTTACAGAAATAGTATTCCTGTTTCTTCAGCTCCTCTGAGACAGTATGGCTGTATTCTAAAAGTAGTGTTTCAGGTTTTAAAAAATCTTTGTGTTGTTCTTGGATATAGTTGGAGACGGGATGCATGGGTATTGGGCTATATCATTTGCTTATTAATCTCTTGTTTTTAAGAATAATTTTCTAATTAACTATTTAGTTTTTTTTTTAAGTAAGAGGAAAATAAAAAGCTGATTTTCAACAATAGCATTTATAACACCAAATTACTACTTGGTGGAATTATAACTGTAACTAATTACACTTAAAGAGAATTTCTTAAGTTTTGCAGTAAGAGATGGAGCAGAGCCAGAGGGCTAAGAAGAAAACCCTTTAGGCACCTCAGAAATTATTTATTTTCACACTTATAAATGGCTCTAAAGCATAAGAGGTTGCAGCTGTCATCCCACACAGCATGATACATGTAGTTATAGCAATCCTGATACAAAGAAAAAGACTTCAAGGAATTGCAACTATACACATCTTTGGGATCAGGCTTCCAGAATGATGACTTCGCTACAGTTCTTCAGGGCCTCAGTGTATCAAGAATGTACTCAGAGGTACTAAATATATTTTTTATTAAATAGGTACCTCCCAAAGTAAACAATGCTTCAGTTTTGCCGCAGCATGTGCTATGATCTTCTGCATCCAACAGCATGCTTCCTTTATAGATGAAGCCACTATTGTTTTTGATTTTTCCCTCTCCTCATAACTAGCTGCTGTCAGTGGCTGGCTGATTTTGAACTGTATTTTACAGATAAGTGAACTTTTAATAATGCATATTTACACAGCAAAGCTACTTTTGAGGTTTTTCCATGCCTCCTTTTCAAAAGCACATTTGATTCTGAAAAAAAAAGAAAAGAAAAGAAAAACCCATCAAAGCCCAGTCCCCAATGTGCCCTGAGCTGGTCCCCACTTGAATTTCTTGCTGGAAACTGTCCCCCAACCCCATCTAGGCCTTCACCTTCTGAGTTTTGTATTGGAGGGAGTGATTCATACTCTGGAGATCAGGTTGGAAGTGCTTATTTCCAACCACCCCCAACACACTAGTAGTAGTACCGGTAATAATGTTTGGATCCAAGTCCCTCATAGTTCCATCCATGATATATAGACAGAAAATGCTTTGCTTGCTTGTAGTGCTTTAACGTTTCACTAATTAAGTACTAGATGATGGGCAGGGGTTTCACAAATTTTTAATGGTGTTGACTGGCTATATTCCTTTGAATGGTTAAGAAACAGATATGTGGGGAGAGAGATTGGGCTGGGAGCTTCAAGGCCAGTCTCATGAGAAGGACTGGCTTGGAGTTGGAAGGAAGGATAACCCCATGAAAGAGGGAATGAGAAAGTGATTTGTTTTATGGGTAAATAAGGCATCAGCCTGCTCAAAGTTTGAAACTGCTTAGTGTTTTAATTATGCTAGGTAACTGCTTGTACATCACTCCTGACAATATAAGTCTTCTGGAAATATCTTTTGTTTCTGAATAAAGTTTTCTGGTTCAATACTGAAGCTTGAATTTCTGAACTAAAGTAATCCTGTACATGACTACTACTAGTATCAGAAGCAATTTCAAATGGACTGATGAAACATTTGAATGAAATTGGCATGCATAGGATGACAATTACAAAAAGTGCCAATACTTGGAATGTGCCACATTTTTCAACCATGTCTCATGGATTCTGAGGGTTGCCTGATCTCAGGGCCTGAAGCATCTCTGGCTCAGATAGGACCACTTGGAATGTTTTGGCAATGTTAGCACTCCTTGCATTATTTTGGGGGTACAAATATTTTGTTATATGTTGTTATTGCGCTACCCTAAAAATCGCTACCCTCTACCACCTTTTATATTTTAGTTCATGTGTGTGAGTGCTTTCTGTGTGTGTTGATTCCCCTTTTTATACATAAACTAAATTAATTTGGAACCTGCCTCTGGAGTTCTTTGGGTTTGGAACTGATATACATAGGCTGAAAGGCTCAGCTAGAATTACCCTGTCTCTCTCACTGCTCTAAATGAGCTAAATTAATTTCCCCATTGAATACAACGGGAACCCTAGGTTTTTGGATAACAACAAGTTGTTAGCAAGAAATGGAAATTGTAGCAAGATCCAGCAATCCTAGCTGTGCTAGAGATTTGCACACAACTCTTTACTCTGGCCTGAAACTAAATTCCTAAACAATGGAGAATCTGCACCCTCATCTCCTACATGGGCTGCTGCCACAGTGCAGATATAAAATAGCTTGACACCACTTTAACTGGCATGACTCAATGCTATAGAATACTGGGATTTATAGTTTTGTGAAGTAATTAGCCTTGCCTTTCAGACAGCTCTGGTGTCCCTCCAAACTTCCATAGCATTGCACCATTGAAGTTAAAAGTGGTCTCAAACTGCTTTATTTCTGCAATGTGGTGGGCAGCAACCTCTGAGGTAACCCATGAAAACTGCAGGCTCAGGGTCAGGCCCTGGGATCTGGCAAGCATATCAAACAGGCAAGCTAGAGAGGAGGTCAGTGGTCAAGCTGGAACTACTGCAACATGAAAAGAAGGAAGAGCATTGCAAACTAGCTTTGGAGCAGCCTCTTAGCAGCTGCATATTGCATTCCCTGTTTTGTTGGCTGCACGGATTTTTAATCAGGCCTCATCCTGGCCCTGCCTGTTACCTGTCTTCTCAGCAAAGAAGTTGGTGAAAAGGTTTCCCCTCACCATTCCCATCCCTGATAACATGCCACCCCCACATCTGTATGTCTAAGATTGAACCCCCATTTATGGTGACTGGTCTTATTCACCTTCAGGTCATAAGACCTATCAGCAGAGGGCTAGAAAGATGGTTTTCTAAAAAGGTCACTTGGAAGGTTCCTGAAATATCCTCTGCAATGGACAATGAGTAGGGACAATGAAAAACAGGGAGAAGAGAGCTATCATACAAGTTCTAGATGATAATTGGACCATAGGCAACATGGACAATGAATGCTAAGGGAACCTTCTAGAAGGCAATACACACCAGTCCTACTTGTGTGTTGTTCTTTGGTAGGGGCATTCCCTTTTTCTATTCTGTTACTAGAGAACTGAGAATGAGAGAAATATTATTTATAACTTTGTCCTCTAGCGCTCCAACATCAAATGGCTATTTGCTGGGAGCTAATTTTGTTGATGCCAGCAGAAACACACAAGGAATCACAAACCTTGCCATAAGGAGCATTCAGCTTGAATGTATTGAGAGCAAATGCAAGACACTAGCAGTCATCAGAGTGAGACAGTGAAGAAAAAGATGTGCTGTGAATGCTTTGTAGATACGAAAGCCTGATGGGTTTGGAAGTTAGTTGCAGGCAGATACAAAGTAAATATTACAATATGGTATGGATGGTTTAGAGGAGGACAAAGTAGCTGTGCAGGAATATACTAGGTAAATATTTTTAAGTTAAAAGCATAGGACAATTTAAGAGTACTAACAGACAAAACAACCAATGTACTTGACTATAACCTGACTTCATATATAAATCAAGAACAGTTTTGAGAGCTAAAAGTATGGTTTTTATAACCTGAGAATAAGTCGAGGGTAAAATTTAGGGGCATGTAACAAAGGGTGCAAAGGATGAAACAAAGAAAAACGATGCCAAAGAACTTACAAAATTCCAGCAGGCATAACTGTTTGTGCTCACCTTACAGGATGGATGGATGGTTGAGGAGGGAAATATGATAAATGCTGGCTGTGTGGTGTATTCAGGCACAGACAGGGCTAAGGAGTTTATCACACGACGGGAATTAGAAGTATAATCCAATGGCAATCTGAACGCAATCATAGGATTTCGCGTTACTGCGTGAGAAACTATCACACACAGTTTCGGGCACTGGGTGGCAATTTCAGGCAATTCCGGACATGATGCGGCGTCAATACACAATCACATAAATTCGCTGAACTAGCGAATTCACTCAATTCCGAACTGGCCTCACTTTCATTTCTTTCAAAATTGAGGGAAATTCCTCCTGTGTGATAACCTCCTAAGAAAACACACAAATGTGAAAAAGGATGAAAAGGCAAAACAAAGAAAATGGCAAGTGTGTTAGCAGTATTATAGCCTTTAACTTTAATTTGATAACTTTGGCTCGTTCTAGATGGGCAGCTTGTGGCACGATAAGTGCTCAAAAGAGCGCTTTTAGGGTTAGGGAGGGCGTAGCTTTTACACCCTCCCTAGGCCTAAAGCGTATGGGCACTGCCATTTTTAAATGGTGGCGTCCACACGGACGCGCTACAAAAGCATCATCACATGCGCAGCTTTTAGACACACTGCGCACATGATTATGCTTTTGCACTGTGGGAGGACTCCAATCGCACCCTTTCCGCGGTGCAAAAAAGGAGCTCCGAACAGATCTCCTTTTTGTGGGCGGGTCTTTGCCGCGGCTTTTAGATGGCCGCGGCAAAGACCCAGGGAGAAAGGGGCCGTGGCAGTGGCCCCTTCCTCCCTTCAGCCCCTCCTCCACAAGTGGGGTGCAGCGGGTGCCCAGGGTGCCTTCTGAACCCCGCTTGGAGGTCACAGGGAAGTCGCAGTTTGCCGCTTCCCCAGGGCCTCCAGAAACGGCAGGATGGGGCCGCGGAGGCTGCCAGTGCGGCAGCCTTGGCCCCATCTCACCGTTTAAAGGGGCGGTCATGGACTGCCCCTTTTGGGTGGTCTAGATCGCCCCTTTGTATGATTTTAACTCAGAAAACCTTTGTCTGATTTTAACCCAGAAAAGCTGACAAACATACACAAATCCTTCAAAGCCTGCTCCTCTCAGCACTCCTTTCAAGGGAAGTGCCAAGAGCTGCCACTGCTGCCAGTTGCCCACCTTAGCATTTGCCCTCCCAGGTGGAGAGAATAGTTGAGGTCGATGATTCTTTTAGGTGCTATGAGACAGACTAAGCTCTCGCTTTTCACCACTCTACTTAGGGAAGGAGATGATTCCTCTCCCCCCCCCCTTTTTTTTTAATAAGAGTCCAAGTACAGTACTTACATTGACCCATGAATAAGTCAATCCATTTCTGGGGTCAATTTTTGGACTTGGATTTCTAGAGTTCTATACTGTAAGTGTACATACTGCACGGGCGGGCTATGGGGTTGAGACTGCCATGGTCGCCCTGGTCGATGATCTCCGTCTGGGCATCGACAGGGGTAGCGTGTCCCTGTTGGTGCTCTTGGACATCTCGGCGGCTTTCGATACCATCGACCATGGTATCCTTCTGGAACGCCTGGCCGAGGTGGGAATCGGGGGCACTGCGCTCCAGTGGTTCCGGTCCTACCTCTCTGGGAGGTTCCAGATGGTGCAGCTGGGGGACGTGTGCTCCGATAAGAGGGCCCTCACCTCTGGGGTCCCTCAAGGAGCCATTCTGTCCCCCATGCTCTTTAACATTTACATGAAACCGCTGGGAGAGATCATCCGGAGGCATGGGGCGCGGGGTTATCAGTATGCTGATGACACCCAAATAGTCTTCTCTATGTCTCCGACTGACGCAGTGACCAGGGATGGCGTCGCTCCTCTCGTGGCCTGTCTGGAATCGGTAATGGACTGGATGAGGGAAAATAGACTCAGTCTGCATCCAGAGAAAACGGAAGTACTCGTGATAGGTTCTCCCGGCCCTGGGATGGAGGTGGTTCCACCTGTCCTGAATGGGGTCACGCTCCCCGTGAAGGACACCGTACGCAGTCTGGGGGTGCTCCTCGACTCGTCGCTCCATCTTACTTCTCAGGTGGACGCGACGGTCAGGAGCACCTGTTATCAGCTTCGGCTGATACGCCAGCTGCGTCCCTACCTGGACCGGGGGGACCTTGAAACTGTAGTACATGCTCTCGTAACCTCTCGGTTGGATTTCTGCAACGTGCTCTACATGGGGCAGCCTTTGTACCACACTCGGAAGCTACAACTAGTGCAAAATATGGCAGCCCGGGTGGTCACTGGCGCTCCCAGGGCCGCCCATATAACACCAATACTGAAAGATCTACATTGGCTGCCTATCCGCTTCCGGGCTCAATACAAAGTGCTGGTTATCACCTATAAAGCCCTAAATGGCTTGGGCCCAGAGTACCTGACGGACCGTCTCTCCCCATACAATCCGCCCCGCACACTCAGATCTACTGGGCAACATTCATTAAGAGTCCCAGAGGCTAGATTGTCCCTCACAACGAAGAGGGCCTTTTCTACTGCAGCCCCGATCCTCTGGAATTCGTTGCCAACGGAGCTCCGCCTGGCTGCCTCCCTGAACCTGTTCAAAAAAGGACTAAAAACACATTTGTTTGAGCAGGCTTTCCCTGACTCACCCCCCTGTTGACTTTTTACCTCTCCACTACTATGACTGGACTGGGACTTTATTATAATATATTACTGTTGTTGCATTTGATTTTATATTTATGCTGTTTTATTGATATGTTTTAATTTCTATGTGAATTTTATTGTGTATTGTTCACCGCCCTGATCGCAGGAAGGGCGGTATACAAATAAACTTTTATTATTATTATTATTATTCATGAGGTTTTTTTCAACTAGCTTAAAGGTCATGGCCCGCCCCCATCCAAAAAATAAATGTTTGATCACAGTGTTGGCAGAACTTGGAAACAGCATGCTACAAGTAATGCCATTATCTGTTATCTGTAACAAGGGCATAATAATAGGTAATAATATTTTTCCTATCTAACAAATAGCATTAATTTTTTGCTTTTTCTCATTAGAATAAAAATGCTTTCTTGGAATGTTTTAAGGAGATTTTTAAAAATTAGACATTGTTACCTTTCAGTTTAAAAAAAAAGAATAAAAATGTAATGAACAATTGTGAAGAGTAGTAACACAGGTTGCTTTATAAAAATTATTTTACAGCACTAACAGTGAAAATCTTTGGGGTTAAAAAGCTGCATCAGAAAGTACTATCAAAAAGCAATCATCTAACTTCAAGGTGTTGACAGTTTTATGTTTGAAATCACCAGCGTACCTTAAAATAATGCAAGGGACAAAGGGCTTGTTAAATTTGTTTCATACTGTGAAATAAGCATACCCTAAGAGGAAGATTTTCTTCAAAATATGATCTGGTTTGATTTTTTACATGGAATTTGGATTCACTTCTAAGTGTGCCTGTTCTTCTTTCTAATTTTGAGAAAAGAGGATGGGCAATATAAAATTCACATTACTCTTAAAAGTATCATCCAAAACTACCAACACAGCATAAACCTCACATTGTATTCCCTCTATGTTTTTGAACACATTTGGATGATAAGAACCTAGTTGTGCATTTATTGAATTTTGCATGCTGCTTCATTTTGGAGATATATATAGGCCCATTCAGAAAATTGGTGTGGTAATGCTTTTTCCCTGTCCCTTGCCTATTAAATTGTTTTCACTGTCCAGACAGGTAAGTATGGAAAGACATATTGAAATCTCTTCAGTCCTCTTTATAACTGAAGAGCTTCCATCACAAATTTTGGTCTTCCGTCTTCTGAATGCAACTTCTTTGGAATGTTACATTCTGTTATTTGACCCACCTCGACTAAAAAGTGGTGGTACTTATTATTGAATTAGAGGAAACAGAAACTTGGTGGGGGTGGGCAGGGAGTGCAATTGCAATAAATTATGTCACAAAAGTAGACCAGTTAAACACAGTTAAAAACAAAATGTATATACTATACACTGTTGAAAATTAGTCAGCCTTATTCTTTTCAATTCCATCTACACAGAATCCTGATGAAAGTGCTTTTGTTAGTGGAACTATTGGGGGGGGGGGATCTCCCTTCTCCTCTGAGTCCCTTGAGTGAAGCAACGCATTCCATGTTTCAAATAAAAACAAAACACAGTGTCTTTTAAATTGGGACATAATTGGCTTAAAACAAAATAAATTGACATAACTAGTTAATGAATCAGACCAGAGATTACATTAACAGGTGCCTTTTTCTCTCGACTCTTTGTGTACAAAACACAAAGATAACAATTCATATTCAGTACTGATACAACATCACTCCTGCTTGGCACAAAATACTTTAAAAGACTGAGGCTCTGAAACTGCAAGTTGCTGTCAAGTTCAACCGTTTACCTTTGATTTATTTCCATTCCACAATAACATCTCTCTCTCTCTCTTTCTTAAAAATAAGCAACCACATAGCATCGTGCAGAAGCGCTTAATGGAAACAAACATGTCCAGACTGTGCCACAGCCGAGGGACAAGTTCTCAGAAGAATGACCTCTCAGCCCAGACAAATAAACTGAATCAAATGAAACTGGATGGCCCCAAAAAAACAGAGCAAGATGATCTCATCTTAGTATGTTGCCAGGTATGAAAGTGTGAAGAGTTACAAAAGACCTAGGAGCAAAAGGATTTTGTAGGACCTTTGAGACTAACTGAAAGAAAGAAGTTGTTACGTAGAATGAGCTTTTGTAGACTTGAGATACATCTGAGGAAGTAGACTCAAGTCTACAAAAGCTCATGTTACCAACTTCTTTCTTTCAGATAGTCTCAAAGGTGTTACAAGATCCCTTTGCACATCGATTTTCCAGACAAACACTGCTATGTCTTTGAAATGGACTGGGGTGGAGGGGTCACCATTCATGGCTGATGGGTTGCATTTGCTTCATGGAGTCCCATATTATGAAGCCTTCTGTGATAATGGGCTCTTCCACCATCTGGGCAACACAGCAGAGGGGTATAGTATCTCTCCTCTCCCACATGGTGGCACAGAGGAGGACTTTGAAGGCGAGAGGCAGAGCAAAAAGTAAAGTTTTTATTCTGTTCTTTTAAAATGATTTTTAAATTGATATTATTTTTAAAACAAATTAAAATCAACATTTTGGTAACAAATATACTCATTGGACAAACTTTTATCACAATAACATAACAAATAACATATTCATTCATACATCATATGTTAATTTCTTGTTAACAGCTTTTGATATTTTGGCTTTTCCAATCTTTTTATAAAAGCCTTAGCAAAAGGATATCTTGTACATGAAGACACCTTCCTTCAGGCATTACTTAGGAGTACTTACAACGTTACAGAACAGTCTAAGTCATATTTAGTCAAGGTTAAAAGAAATATAAGCCCTAATAGCTGAACATTCCTATTCTTATAATACAGATGGTGTTCTGGGTCTTGAATGTTCATGGGAAGCTAGGAATCTGGACTCCTTTGCCCAATCTATGAAAAAGCTTCCCAAGGGAAGGTGAGGCAGGCAGCTCCATTCCCATCAGTCCCAAAGTCTCAGGAGATTATCAGACGGGGGGAATCGGGGATAAAAAAGGCAAAGTTGTGCAATGGCGCTGAAGATTTTCAGACGAGATTGTGCTTATTCAGGACTTAACCCATGAAGATCCAGGAATGCTCCAGCAACGAACCATTCCTGGGACTTCCTCATGAAGTCTCTTTGTCTTTCTTTGTGCCTCATGGCACCCTGAATTTTTATAACCTCTGCCCAATGAAGCTGCAAGCTGTTCCCCACACTAAGTTTTTGTTCCTATAATGCATCATGGTTGTACAGTTTCCAGAGGAATACATTAATTTCTGAGGAGATTCCACTGTCATGCCAATCTTTACAAGGACATGCACTGCTTTCTGGCAATAGGAACACATATTAATCCACTGTGATTGTGGAAATCACTTCCTAGGGTTCTAAGATTACACATCCCATGTCCTGATAAGTGAATCCCTGAGACCATTTAGGATGTATCATGCAGAAGATAGTGTTAACCTACAGAAGGCTTACACAATTAACATGGTATGGAGTAACAGCCCATACCATGGCGATCTCATTTCAAATATATGACTTGGAAAGCCACAGAATGAGGCTGGAATCATATTAAGGCTTTACCTTGGAGTAATCAGTAGTAGACCTACTTTTTAATAATACTGCATAGGGAGGTATCCTTACCTCCTTCTGCAAAAGATTTGTTTAGCACTATGAAGGCTGCTGCTCAGTGCTTGGACACAACTTCGTGGGTCTTGAATGTTCACGAGAAGCTAGGAATCTGGACTTCTTTGCCCAATCTATGAACAAGCTTTCCCAGTATCCTAGACTCCATATATGTACACTGGCCCAGAACTTCCCACTCTGCCAGCTTTATTCAGGACCTCTGCCTAATATTAAAAATTGTTGGTCCATGAAGAAATCTCCCCTCTGCTGCTGACAGAAAAGGGGAATCAGACAACACATTGTGATAAAGATGGCACCTTTTTCTAGAATTCTATCCTACAATGCAAATTAAAATTTCAAGCATTTCCTTATCTTCAAGTTGATTCTTTTAATGCCCTGCTTTGCCCAACAGTGTGCTGGAAAAGAACTGCAGGTTGTGGTTGATACAGGATGCCAATGCAATATTATATCATCTGCCTGCCTGGAAAGATTGGGGTAAGTGAAACCTTTATTAGGCTACTTTCTACTGAAATTAATTTTTTAAAAACAGCTGAAAAATTCCCACAAACTTCTGTCTGTTTGAAGCTAATCCCATACTCTTCATATGTCCTGATTTGGCAGGGACCTGTTAAATCCTCTGCTTTCCCACTTTTTCAGCTTACTGACTTACTTCAGTGGCTGCAACTTGAGCTCAAAATGCTAAAGTAGTTTGCATTAGTAATTCAGCATGGAGGAGAGGAGAGAGTGAAATCTTCTCCTTTCCAGCAGGCTCTGGCAAATGCAAACTGCTGCAGCATCTCCTACCTTCTTGTGTTCTTCCTCAGTAACAGCATTTGCCATCTTGGCCATTGGATCTTGGAAGACGCTGCTGGATTTGTTAACATTGCCACATAAGGAGAGCCTTCCTGGATGAGACCAAAGGCCCTTCTAGTCTAGCATTTTGTTCACAAGGTGGCCAACTAATTCCCTTGGGAAACCCATATTTTTCGCTGTCTTTGGCTTGCTTACATAAATACCAGAGACTGTAACAGAATTGACAATGGTTTTGAGGGAAACTTCATTTTCCATGATGTGCACGCATATTTTTCTCTTGTCTCATGGACACCTCTTGTCAGACAAGATTTTTTTTTTAGGATTTCTTACTATATACACAGGACAATATAGGATTAATACTGTTCTGCAAAAACTACCTGGCTCAGGAGGGTAATTAAATTTTATTTACTTTGTGCAATAAGTAGACCCCAGAAACCTCTAATATGCAACCACCTTGTGTCAACTCCAAGCTAACAACAAATAACCGAGTGTGGAAACTGGGTTATTTCATGGATTTGCCATGGTCAAATCTCTCCATGGCACTTTATCCCGGATTCCTGTTCACACTTGGGAACATGGTAAAATGCCATCGAGAGAGATTCAATCCTGGCTGTCATGCCAGCGGGGGCAGATGAAGGGGAGGAGAAGGAGGAGAAAGAGTGCAAGGGGAGGAAGGCAGATCCAAGGCATGGACGGGGGCACATCAAGAGGAGGAGGAAAAGCAGAACTCCGAATGGGATCGACTTGTAAGTTCTCATTGGGGGCTCCCGCAAAAGCCCCAGTTCTTTTGAAAAGAACTCCTGAAATCACTGTCTTTAAAAAAGGGGTTAAGGGGGATTTGCACCGCCCCCCCCCCCCGGGATTGGGTCAGGAAAACCCTGTGCAAATGTGAACAACCCCCAGGAAAGCCCAGCACAAGTGTGAAAAAACCATACTGCCATTGGAAGGCAGGTGACTCATCCTATATTTTTAAACTCTTTACTTCCAGACTTCACTACAAATATAAACATCACACTCTTTTCTCTTCTAAACTGTCTTAAACTCTCTGGAAACCCATTGTCTCTTTCTAGCCTTTTGTTTTTTTGTATTTTTTTTTTTAAAAAAAGTTATAGCCATTTTGATTTCAAATTTAAAAGAGTGGGATTTTGTGATAGTCATATCTCTAAGGACTTCCAGTCTGAATCCTTTCCTTCTGATTTTGGATTGGTTGGTTCTTAATGACAGTATATTCTTGAAATGATTTCACCACAGGTATACAATCAAGAACAATTTCCTCTCTGAATGCCCACCTCAACTGCTGAGTAAATAGATGCCAGCTTTTGGAAGTCAGTCATTGTTACCCTGTAATGACTATACTACCCTGTAACTATACAGTATAGTTGCACCCAGTATCTAGGGAAAGCAGCTCTACCTGCAAATGAGCATAGCACTGCAGAGCAATTCACATGTCATACACATAGCCATCATTATACATTCAGGGGGTTTATGCCACAAAATAGTTTCCTTCCCTGTGGTGGAGCTAGCAACATTCTCAACTGGCATCACTATGGCTGGAACTGGTTAGCATATTTCTGAGTCTAGATTAGCCTATCTTCCTTTAGCAACTTGAAGACAGGCAGAAATGTAACCATTCATTCTGCCCTCCGTGCCAGGAAATAATATGTTTGTTGAATTTCTGCCTGCAGCACAGCTTCTAAAGGAAAGGAATAGCAACAGACAAAATGGTGACAGCTCTATTCTGATATGAATTTTCATGCAATAGAGAACAGCTATAACTCAAATGCTTCAAATGCAAAGAGAGATGAAGGTCAGCCTCAGGCATGTACTGTTAGGACTCCTGTCTGAAAGCTTGCTGAATATCTGATAGTCAGCAAAGGCAACCTCGTATTTTCCAGATATTTTGGACTACAAGTACCCAGAGTCCCAACCAGCATAACAATGCTCAGGGATTATGGGATTTGTAATCCAGAGCATCTGAATGTTGCCTATTATGTAAAAACTGGATTTATATAAAACTGGTCTGAATTGAGATAATAAGGCAGCTTCCTGGGTTGCAATTACTTTTACCACATTCCCAAATGGCCACTATTGATGTGTCTTTAACATCAACAAGAGCAACAACAACAATATTTCTTACCTGCCTCTCCCCATAGATCGAGGCAAGGAACAACAATAATTAAAAGATAAGCAACATTAGTTAAAATACACACCAATTTAAAAAGACAAATAAGATAAACACATATTTTAAAAATCAAGATTTAAAATCCATCATTTAAAGTTCATAATTTAAAAATCATCTGGATAAGCCTGCTGGAAGAAGTTGGTCTTTGATGCTGTTTTGAATTCATACAGTGTGTTCAGCTTTCAAACCTCTTCTGGCAGGTCATTCCACAATCTAGGAGTGTCTGAAGAAAAAGCCCTCTGTCTGACAGTCACCAATTCAATCATGCCTGACTGGAGCAAATGTCTGCCAGAAGACTTGAGTGTATGTGGCAGATTATATGGGAAGAGGCAATCCTGTACAGATTGATAGGGAATTATTAATAGGTAAAGAATACAATCTCTGTGTTCTGAAAATCTTTACTTATTGATTTTTCCTCACTGGCTACTCTGAATGGCATAAGAGCATTTTGTGGTCAGATGGCTTTCCCATCCCAGCTGGAAAGACAATAGCAGTTGATTTTGATATCTGCTGAGTTCATTTAATTTTCCTGGGCTTTACAAAGTTACACCAGAATCCACTGAATTCCTTCTTCTTTACCACAAAATAGGTAGCAGTGTTACAAAACATTAATATTAACTGGAATTTTTAGCTGCTTGATAGAAGTTCAGGGTCATAGCTGATGCCCAAACAACTTACCAAACTAAATGCAAGGGAAATAAGAAGTATGTATCTTTATTTCATTTTATTTTATGTGCTCCAGCTGAGGCGGGCTCTACTCGCCAGTTGGAAACCTGCTCAGATTAATTGTTCAATATGTTAGTAGCTAAAATTAGATGCCAGTTTGGTGGTATGCATGTCATTGATTGTAAAAGTGATGACAGATGTCTTCACAAATTATTTACACCTGCTAGATTGTATTTCACCTTTCTTTCCTTTACAATCTTTTCTAATTTCCCTAGTGTTGTGGCTGTTGGCTTAACAATAAATATTGATTGATTTGATGAGTCATTTTATTTTATGTTTCATCAACAGATTCTAAGTACTTTCTTAGTACATCTATCTGGAAACACACTGCAGTTTTAAAAAAATATTGCCGGATTCCTCTTCCCTTTAAATAATTGTACACTGTTTTTATATACTATATTTAGCTTTTAAAATCAACAGCAGGACCTGAAATAAAATGTTACAGCATGGAGGGCTCCCAGTCAGGATTACAACCTGTCCTGGCTCTCCAGATCCTTTGGCTATCAACTCCCTGGAACACTAGCCAGCATGGTAAAATATCAGGGATTCTGGGAGATGAAATTCAAAAATATTTGGGAGACCAAAGGTTATGAATCAATGCTCCATTACATCACCATTTCCATCCCCCTCCCCCCCCAACATGGCTGTTCAGTGTGCTCAGTATTCTTTGGGCAGTTTTGGCTCCTATCCCCTTAGAAAATTTTGTTCATAAAAAATTCTTTGTATGTCTGCAAACCATCCTCTTGTGTGTGAATGGTGTGATGTTCATGACACAGACCCATGTTTGGAATATCAGTTGATTTCACTATTAATGTTACAGAAATAGTTCTCTGAAGATCATAATGTCCCTCTGCCCCCCAGTCTGTCCTGCCCCCTAGGTCTTTATCTGGATAGGAGCTAACCCTTGCTTGGGTTAATTTTGTTCAGCTCAGTGCAACTTTCTTGCAACTCAGGCAGGCTCATAGAGCCTGTAGTTCAGTTATGTGAACTACACTTCTAGAGCTGTCTATAAGAGAATTCTGAGTAACTTCCAGGATACAAAAGGAGGGGGCCGTGACAGTTAAAGGGACAAGACTTATGCTATGACTACATAGATACACTGGGAGACAGAAATGTTTCTGAGTACATGAGGATTGTATAAAATTTGCCACTATGTCATCACAGCCCAGATCACTAATCTTGCTCTTGAATCATAAATGGGACCTCAAGGGCCATTAGTCCAACCCAAGCACCCTTGAGAGATGACTAAACGTCTGCTTAAAATCATCCAACAAAGGAGAGTCCACTACTTTCCAAGGCAGCCCATTGCACTGTGAAACATCTCTTACTATCAGAATGTTCTTCCTCATATTTAGTAGGAATATTCTTTCTTATAATTTGAACCCACTGATTTCCACTCTGCCCTTTGGAACAGCAGAACACAGATTGAAGTAGTTTTTACATTCAAGAGGTGTGTCTTGTAGCCAGGCAGGCTTGAACCCAAGAACATCTGATTCTAAAAATAAAAAGCTTGAAGGCTTTTGCTAGTGATCTTCTAATTTGTGTCAGGATGGAAGATGAAAGCCTATACTTTTTCAGGGAGCAGGGGCGGAAGGAGAAGGAACACTGAGTCTGGGACTTACCATATGGTGATTAAGCCCTTGGCCATGTATTTCAGCAAAAAGTACTTTCCTATCCACTAGGACAAACAGAACAACCTTCTGTTCCAGCATAGTGAGAAATATGTAGATTTGCTCAGCTAGCTCTTCTTTGACAAAATGATAGTGCAAGAGCCAATGTTAGTTTTTGCCTTTTTAATTTAAAAGACAAGCATTTAAGTCTTTATGTTGTGATGGCTTCCTTGAAGCAGAAGCACTCCCCTCCTCCTCTCTTAAAAGAGGTTAATAGAAGGTCAAAGATTCAGCTAAAAGTCTACATTTCAGCAAAAGACTTAAGCCACTTGGTAAACTGGAAAATTTCAAAACTGAAAATGTGATTATTGCCCTTGTTGGTTTTACCATTTGCTTTGATAATGGGTGCTTCCATATAATCTTTCTACCCTATAATTTATATAAATGTTTGTGTGTGCCTCTTCTCCAGCACCATATCTCAAATGCATTGATTTTCTTCTTATCTTCTTTCTTAGCTATCCAGCTCTCATATCCATACATGGTAATAGGGGATACAATGACTTATATGATTCTAACTTTTGTGCTAAGTTGTATATCTTTGCAGTTTAGAATCTTTTCTGGTTCTTTCATAGCCACTCTCCTCATTCTTAATCTTCTTCTGATTTCCTAGCTGAAGTCTCATTTCTGTCAAATATAGAAAACAAAAAGCAAACCTTGATTTTTTTCCCTATTTTATATAAGGGATACCATTTTACTATGACATTCTACTTAATGGGACTTGTGGTACCCATGGGGTGGGGTGGGGGTTCCTGGAACCAACTCCCAGGGGATAACAAGGGTCCACTGTATATAGATTTCTTCCCCTATGTAACTTAATCATTATTTCAACTTTTCACAAAATAACTGGGAAAAGAAGGTACATTAGTCTTCAAAGCCTATAACCAAATTTTCCTTCTTTTTTCTTTATTGAGACCAGAAGCTTTTGGCCAGAACCCAGTTGCTGACATACACTGGTGCAACCTCTCATTATGACATGTGTCCTTTTTGGTCATTGCAAAAAGAGGTACCCTGTATCTCCTTGTGCGACTGGCCTCCCTCATTTGAAGGTGGCTGGGCGTACTCTCAAGAACAATTGGAAGGGGAACCGTTTGGCTGCAGTCATGCATTCTAGAAAAAGAACAGCTGGAAGTGTGACAGCTGTTCTTTTTTTTCCAATCTGGGGCTTTATGTTCTCCCTCCAGCTATAAGAAGGTATCCCAGAGCCTTGGGTTGTATAGCAAGCAGCAGTGCAAGCCCAAAGGTGGTAAGCTGGCATAGATTTTTGTCCCTTTCTACAAAATCTTGGCCTTTCTTTTTGTGTCTTTTGCTTTAGTGTGTAATACATCCAGTGGTTAAGAAAACAGATCCTTTAGAGAAACAGCATCACATTGCCTTTACCATTGGCTCATCCCTGCATAGGCCATGAATCAGTCATAGATGACTCAGCTTGCAAAGGGGGGCAGAGAAAAGATACCTAAAGGAGACACAAAAGAATGAGGGTTTCACGGAACAGCAAAGGAATATTACTTTTCAGAGAGATTGCTTTTAAAATATATATATAATTTCTGTGCCAGAACACAATGAGGACAGTGCTAAAGGGAATGAGCAGAAAATAGATAAAGCCTCAGGGAACTGTAGCTGCCTTCAGAAGTGTTTTGTTTTAATCAGTGGACTGTAAGAAATACATAGCAAATGGTTAAGCATGATAGAAATAAAATGAAAATAAAAGAAGTTGTATAACAGCCCAACCTGCCATGTATTGTGGCACGAGAAGCATTTTTAAAAAAAACAAAACTATTCTAAATAAAAATAAAAAGACAACAGAATTTATGTGAATGATCAATGCACTACAAATTTGTGTTGAAATAATTAGCTATGTAAATTTTCTGCCTGTTCTGTCCTCTAAAGATATGACTTTGTTATTGTTATTATAGTCCCACCCTCAAACCACTGCCCCACATTGATTCTTAAAGGTATTGCTGGATCCAGGAATCCAGGGTGACCAAATGAAAAGCAGAATGGGCACCTCCTTTTTTAGACAAGGGTGGAATATGTGTGGTTTTCCAGATGTTATTCGATGATGTGTTCCCCCAGTCCTACCTATCATAGCCCGTGGTAGGAGAAAACAGAGCTGCACTCCAGCAACATCTGGAGGTTAATGTGTTCCCAATCTCTGTGATAAATTATGCTAAAGGAAATCGAGCAGGTATACTTTCCCCCACATCTGCAGGTCAATCTGTACCAGTTGAAACTTCCTATTCTACATAACCATTAACAGCTATAGGAGCTTCATTCTCTTTTGCCTTGTTCTCCTTTCAGTGCTGCTAGGGAAAGACCCAGAGGAATAGAAAGTGCCCCTAGAGAACAAGCCTGTCCCTCAAGAATATGGCATTTCTAAATCATCAACATAAAGCTTGCTATCCAAAATGGAAAACCCCCTTTGTGAGTTATGTTAGGAAGGAATGGAATTCCAGAGCCTAGAACAGTTACTTCTTTAGACTACAATTCCTAGAATCCCTGGTAGCTCTAAAATGATCAGAAACTGAAACCCTTACTATCTGCAGAAACTGGATACTCAAAGAAGCCTGTCTGATCTCTTTAAAAAGCACCATGGTGTAGATACCCTAAGAAAAAGTAAATTTAAAAGGTGAGGGGGGAATCTCATTTGTAGAGGGCATTGGGGTAATAATAGTAACAGCGAAAGAAACTCATAAGCTCTTCTTCACATCATCCCAGGTATGTTATTCAGTATTCAGTACAGTATTCAGCTTATGCTCTCATCTACAGCTCCAACACATGTGGAAAGCACTAGGTTGAGGAAGGCTAGTGTGAAGCATGTAGAGGCAGAGGTCGGGAACTAACAGGGTCCACTCTGTAACTTGACAAACTAACAGAACACTGTGTATTAGCAAAAGATGCAAAGCTTGCCAGTTTTTAATATCTCACTAATTTGTTCTTATTTCCCATGAGGGCCAGCTGGCACAATCTGTCACAAGGCAAAAACATCCGTTCCTTCCTTCTTTCTTTCTTTTTACAAAAGCATCTCAGAAGTCACAGACAAAACAAACACAAGATCCAGAACATATTCTCTCAGTTTATTATTCCAAATTAGTTAGCTTTTCCCAGGGCAGCATGTGTTGGAAGTCCCAAAGCCCAATGCAGGCTAGGCTGTCTGAAAATGCATTTATATGAGCAGATTGTGGCTCTTTTATAAATATTCCCTGTTCTCTCCGCATAGCTTGCATTGTTTCAACATTAAAAAGAAACAATTTTTGCCCACTCTGGCTTCATATAAACTAATCTCATTAGTACTAATTCCTCTGGGTTCTTCTCCCTTCCACTGGCATTAATTAGAATCTATTTTCTCAGCCTTTGGAACACTCTTGGGAAGTCGGAGGTGAGGGGAGGATCTGTCTTCTTACTGTGATGTAACAGTAGCTTAAAACATCGCTTTGATCACTTGTATAAGTGCAGGCAGTTATAGGACTGTTCTTACAACCTATTATTTAACTTGGGCTGCATGCTAGCAATCATTCAAATAGCCTCAGAATCTTTCAGTTCCTGTTTACTGAGTGAATGGATTCAGAACAAAGAATTAACACCATTCATAAGCAGCATGATGTAGGTTTGTAAAGAGCTATACTAATAAGAAGATGAACGAGCCCACCTGGCTTGCTTTACCGAGACTTGGCTGGGAGATGCCAGCTCTGCCACGTGGGCACAGACTCTCCCAGCCGAATATACGGTTAGCGAGCAGATAAGGGAAAGTGGACGAGGGGGCGGTGTGGCTATAGTTCATAGAACCAATCTGACCTTGATCAGGAAACCTGTCCAGAAAACAGCCCACATCGATTGTATATACCTGAGCCTGAAGACCAAGGATAGTCTGGGGATTCTGTTAGTATACAGGCCACTCCGTTGTCTAACAGACTCCCTAGCCAAGCTGACTCAGCTGGTCTCTGAGCTATTGTTGGAGTCTCCCAGACTTCTTGTCCTGGGTGACTTCAACATTCCTCTCGAGACCATCTTTTCCAACCTATCTAGAGCAGCTCGGGAGTTCATGGAATCCATGACAGCCATGAACCTATCCCAATTAGTCAATGGGCCTACTCATTGCGCGGGTCATACACTCGATGGGGTTTTTAGGACGGAACATGAGTATCCGTGGGTGGAGGTAATAAAGACCTCCGCACTGTCATGGACGGACCATTTCCTGATCAAGATGGAACTAAAAGCCACTTTCCGTCCCCACGGGGGTGGTGGACCCATTCGAATGGTCCGCCCTCGAAGGCTAATGGAACCTATTGGTTTCCAGAAGGCCCTAGAGGGTTTGTTGGTTGGGAATGGCGGTGATTCTGCTGAGGCCCTCGTCGACACTTGGAACACCGATGTTGCCAGGGCCATCAACACAATCGCTCCCGAGCGTCCTTTCCAGCCCGCTCCTAACCGGAAACCCTGGTATACGGAAGAGCTCAGGGAGATGAAGCGGGCTGGACAACGACTAGAGTGCGAAAGGCGAAGGACTTGCCTCTTATCCGACAGAACTCTTTATAGACTGCATCTTCGCAACTATGGAGAGGCTTTGTGTGCAGCGCGGAGATCTCGCTGCTCTGCATGCATTGCGTCTGCAGAGTCCCGCCCGGCAGAGCTGTTTAGGGTGGTGGGGGAGCTGACGCAGGTTCTCCCTGTGCCAAATCCCTTGCTAGAGCCTACAGCAGCCTGCTGTAAGGCATTTAACATCCACTTTGCAGATAAAATCTCTCGGATAAGAGCCGACTTGGACGCCAACCTTTGTCCAGTGTCCATGAGTGAGGCATCCAGCAACTCCATTGCTGTCAGTTTACTGGATGAGTTTCAATCAGTGAGTACCGATGACGTGGACAAGCTCCTTGAATGTGTGAGGAAGACGACTTGCTCTCTTGATCCGGGACCATCTTGGCTGGTTGTCCAGGGAGGGGACACATCAAGAACATTCCTTAGGGATGTGATCAATGCGTCCCTCAGGGAAGGCAATGTTCCATCTTATCTGAAGGAGGCGGCCGTTAAGCCCCTCCTGAAGAAGCCTTCCCTTGATCCCCTAGACAGAAACAACTATAGACCAGTTTCCTTGCTGCCTTTTCTCAGCAAGGTGATCGAGAGAGCTGTCGCCTCCCAACTCCAAGCTGTCTTGGTGGACCGGCTTCAGGGCAGGATATGGAGTCGAGACTGCCATGGTTGCTTTGACTGACGACCTCCGCCTGAGCATCAACAGGGGTAGTGTGACCCTGTTGGTGCTCTTGGATCTTGGCTTTTGACACTATCGACCACTCCATCCTTTTGGATCGGCTGAGAGAACTGGGGATTGGAGGCACCGCACTCCGGTGGTTCCGATTCTTCCTCTCCGGCAGATCTCAAAGGGTGAGACTCGGGAACAGCTGCTCTTCTAAAATCGAGCTTAGCTGTGGCATCCCTCAGGGCGCCATTCTGTCCCCGATGTTATTCAACATTTATATGAAGCCGCTGGGTGAGATCATTCGGAGGCACGGAACTCAGTGTCATCAGTACGCTGATGACACTCAGATCTACTTCTCCATGACCAGATCGTCTGCTCAGACCTCTGATGGCATCTCCCCTCTCAATGACTGCCTTGCGGCGATAATGGATTGGATGAGGAAAAACCGATTGAAGCTTAATCCAAACAAAACGGAGGTGCTCACAGTCACAGGCCCGAAACCAGGTTTGGGAATACAACTTCTAGTCCTAGACGGAGTCACACTCTCCTCAAAGGACTCTGTTCGCAGTCTGGGGGGTACTCCTTGACTCGTCGCTTCACATGACAAGTCAGGTGAATGCGACGGTCAGGAGTGCCTGTTATCAGCTCCGGCTGATACACCAGCTGCGCCCTTTCCTGGAGATGAGGGATCTGGAAACTGTGATACACGCGCTGATAACCTCACGTTTGGATTACTGTAACACACTCTACATGGGGCTACCCTTGTGCTTAACCCGGAAACTTCAACTGGTCCAAAATATGGCAGCCAGGCTTCTTGTTGGTACATGTAAGAGAGAGCACATTACTCCAGTGCTAAAAGCCCTCCACTGGCTGCCGACCAGTTTCCGGGCACAGTACAAGGTGTTGGTTTTAACCTTTAAAGCCCTACATGGCTTGGGTCCATCTTATCTAAGGGACCGTCTCCTTCCATATGAACCTCCCCGCACACTTCGGTCCTCTGGGAGGAACCTGCTACAGCCCATGAAGACAAGGTTGGTGCAGACCTCCCAGAGGGCTTTTTCAGCTGTCGCCCCCAAGTTGTGGAACAACCTGCTGGATGAGATGCGTCTCATTTCATCCCTAGAAGGCCTCAAAAAAGCCCTGAAGACGCACCTCTTCCGGCAGGCCTTCCCAGAGAATGTGAATATCTCCTAGCTCCAATCCTAGGCCTAAATCCTAAACCCTAGAGTCATTTTTCCTTCCAGCTTTCCTTCCCTTGTACTTTACTCCTAGAGGACCTAGGCCTTAGGTCCGTTTTCCCTGCTGCTATTTTTTACTGCCTATTTTAGCCATTCTATGTTTTAACTGTATAGTGATTTAATTTTCTTTTAAGGGGGGTGGTAAGGGAAAGGATGGGATATTTTAACTGTAACTGTTTTTAACTCTTGTTGTAATCCACCCCGATTGTTTGTTCAGAGGGGCGGACTAGAAATAATAATAATAATAATAATAATAATAATTATTATTATTATTATTATTATTAGGAAGAGAGCTGGCGTCATCTAGTACTTGAATGTTGGATTAGAACTCTGGGTTATCAGGGTTAAAAATCCCAGTTTAGCCATAGAAACACATGGAGTGATCTTGGGCAAGTCGCACTCTCTCAGCCCCAAAGGAAGGCAAAGGCAAGCCCCTCTAAATAAATCCTGCCAAGAAAACCCCAGAAATCAGAAATGACTTGACTGTTCTTTGGGTCCCAGTTCTGGGGAAAAAGCAGGATGCACATTAATGACGATGATGATGATTGAAGGCACAGAATAAATGCTAGTCAGATTTTCAGTTGTGAAGAGGCTGAGATCTCACTTGCAGGGTAAAGAACATATTGGAATAATTAATAGCTGCCTTAAATTAAGTCAGATCACTGGTCCTGCTAGCTCAGTACTGTCTTCACAAAGGTGAGGAGCACAGCCTATGGGACAAGCAAATCCCTGGAGATCCAACTCCCAATTTTTGGGGCTTCAACCCCCATTTTTAAAAAATTCAAAATACCTGTGTCCTGAATCTAGATAATTTGCCATGTTTTAGCTCCCCAAGGCTTAGAGTTGCCATATTCCCTCACATGTGGGTATCTAATTTGCATGTTATGCAAATTTTTATTTTACATATTATTAATTTGCATTCTAATTATGCAGATTCAACATATTAATTATTGCACTTTTTCTACCATTATGTTTCAGTCTCAGTACCAGGCTAAGAACTCTTTTTTCCCTCCTAGCTGGTGTGAAGAGAAGGAGGCTTCCAAGCAGCCCCCAAGAGACTCTTTCAAGGCTGTTTGGGATCTGTGGTTGTCTGGAAAAAAGGCAAATAAATCCCCCCTTGTCCAGTGAAATGATCTAATGACCAGATGCGACCAAAGTACAACAGCAGCTTTATTATCTTGGCTTCCAAGGAGATTTCAGACTTGATCTGTTCTAGAACCCATTTTTTTGTCTTTTTGGCTATCCATGATATCTTCAGCACTTTTCTCCAGCACCATATTTCAAATGAATTGATTTTCCTCCTATCTGCTTTCCTCACTGTCGAGATCTCACAACCATACATGTAATAGGGATAACAATGCTTTGTATGATTCTAATTTCCATGATCAGTTGTATCTCTTTACATTTTAGGATCTTTTCAAATTCTTTCCTAGCTGCATTTCCCATTTCTTGTCTTTTTCTTATTTCTTGAATTCGTATATATTGAAAGATGTAAGTCCATATATTTCCCTCATTTTTTTAGACTTGATGTTTTCCACTGAAATGGCTTACCCTGTGCAACTGTGGTTGGCACTTAATATATCATGCTGAATGACATCACCAGCCCCCCCTTGCAAAATCACTCTTGTGACATCACCAGCTCCCTTTGTGACATAACAAGTGAAAGATCATCCTTGAGTCTTAGGGTTTTGCTCTGAAATCTCATGGCCCAGGATACTCCTCACTATCTGAGAACCCTAAGTGCAGCCTCTAAACCCCAGGTAGCTGCCCACTTTTGTTCTATATTGTCTGGCAGTAGCTGCAAGTAGGAATATTTTCCAGCTGTACCTGGAAATGATAGGAACTGAACTTTGGACCCTTCGTATGCAAAGAATGTGTTCTACCACTGGATCTCTTCCCACATGATTGTGAACAAAGCGTTAAAGACCTGCTGTTGGAAATAGTCAGGTCTAAATCACAGAACTAGGGGAAAAGAGAGCATTTTAATGTATGATTTTATTGTTATTGTTTTGTTGCGGCCATGTTTCCATACCAAAACATACTACACTATTTAATTGTTGCTTACAATGGGGATTTTCTGCCCTGTAATACATTGTTAGCACTTGGGCCAGAGCTGAGGAACATATACCCCTCTAATGGTTTTTGGACTTCCCTCCCCATCTGTTTACTGTTTGATACTTTTTATTAAATTTTCCATAACATAAAATGTGAATACATAACAAATGTGCATAACAAATGCAATAAAACCCAACCATTCCAACAAATAGTATATTAATTCAATATATAGGTCACCATCTGTTTAAGACTGCCTATTCAGTGCATGAGGAATGATGAGAACTTCAGTGAAGCAGTGACTTCAGATCACAAATGTTCCATTACTGACTAAACTAAATAGAGCAAAACAATAGAACCAATAGGTGTTTGCAGGTGGAAAATATTTTTATGTACAGATGACTACCTTCATCATACCAGATGCTAGTAGAATAACCTCTCCACTGCTGTTGTCATGGTAAAATAAGAAAACTCCTGATGTTAACACAGTGACTGTTTTTCTCTCATGTGCAGGCTAAAGAAGCATATGAAATCCTACAAGCCTGAGTGTGAGAAGATTTCATTGCCACCTTATATGAAAGTGATTGGCCACATAGAGCATCTCTCTCTTACCCTGGGCACTATCCTTGTGGACTGTAGTGCTATTGTGGCAGGTAAGCACTTAGGCAAGCCACATGCAGTGACAGTATCAATGCCAGACCATCTGGTACAGTTGCAGAAGGTTCCCCCCCCCCCAGCATCCCCCATGTTGATGAAGACATAGCATAGCCTTGTAAAACAGGGGCACATAATTCCAGAGGTGGTGTAGACCAAGTTTCAGCCCCACACCTGCTCCCAGTAGACCACACTGATATGCCAGATCCCCAAACCACATTAAACCTTTTTACACCAAGCAATAGCAAGTACATTTCTATATTGTTTAAGATGTACTAAGAAGTTTACAAAGTGTAAGTTAATTGCCCCCAACAAGCTGGGTACTCATTTTAGCAACCTGGGGAAGGATGCCACGCTGAGTTGACCTGGAGCCCCTGGCTGGGATTGAACTCACAACCTGTGGTTTGTGAGTGAGTGGCTGCAGTACAGGCATTTAACCATTTTACTACCAGGACTCCATGCCCCTCATATTCCCTCAAAATCTACCCAAAATACAGCACTTTTGTTCCATACCATAGAAACATGCCAGAACTCTGCAAAATTGGCAGAAAATGACTGGAATTGAAATAGAAAGTGAGCAACATCATTTTCATTTTAATTTTCAGCTGATGGGAGGTGGGTGCGTTCTGACACTTTTTCTAAGGTATCTGTAAATGGAAGAAGTGAAACCGCTGTGGTTTGCTATGATTTTGAGCATATTTTTAAGGGAGTCTGGGGGCTCCAGGGGCCACACTTTGGGTTCCCAAGGGGTGCATGCAGCCCACAGGCCACCTTTTGCCCACCCCTGTCATTAAGGAAAGCGCTGTGACAGCTGCCCAGTGATGACTGCAATGCTGTCAGAAGCAGGTGCATGGTTTTATCATGCTAATATGAGGATATGATGATATGATGCTATAGTGCTGGGATAACATGCGGGTGTATCAAGAGGGAAATATTAACTATCTAAAATTTAAGCCTGAGAAAATAACAGGAGGGGCAGATGGCCAGCGGACATTGACAGAGACTTGGAAGTTTATAGCCCCTTTTTCCTTCAGACAGATTGGGGGGGGGGGGCTGTAAACCAGGGACACTCTTCTTCTTTTAGCTGTTCCTGGTATTAAACGATAATACCAGAAGGGAAGGGGGAACATGAAAGGTCATTTTGATCTGAATCAGAGGGGCAGTTGCTGCTGGGGAAGGGGCGGTTGAATGAGAGGCTTCTTAGGTCAGGGTTTGAGAGGAAAATTTCCACGGCTAACACAAACCTCAGATGGCAAACTTCTGTATGAATTCCTGGAATAAAGTCTTTTGTTTAACCACACTTACTGCTTTATCAGACTAGGGGGAAAACAGGATTTAAACGAGAGTTAAACGAGGGTTAAACTGGAAATGTCCTGTGATAAACATGGGGCATCTCCTGTTTAACTCTCATTTAACTCTTGTTTAAATCCTGTTTCTCTCTAGTGTGATAAAGCAGCAAGATGTTCACCTGGTTATGGGGAGCTGAGGCCCATGATCCTCATGAACACCACAATGTACCATTTAAATTAAAAGATTTTCTAGCATTAAACAGCAGTAGGAGTAGTACAGAGTTGCCCAAAAATTATTTTCATGTGGAGGGATATATACTAAATGGAATAAGAACCTTGTTCAGCTCTGTTTTGAATTTTTGCACAAATAATAAACTGGGAAAGGAGAGGGAGAGAAAAAAAAGAGGTGAACTGCCTCTCCCAGCATTCCTCACCATTAATTATGCTGAATAGGCAGGGAGTAAAATATATTTTTTCTCAGTATGCCACTGAATTTCACTACCGCACTGCTGAACGACAGCATTGGACTGGGGGGAGGGGGGTGCGCATGTGGCCTGTGGTCGGCTTATTGCCCACCCTGTCATAAATCAACACAATTGCCTTAGCTTCCTACTGCACTTATGAATGACCTCTGGTGGATTTCTCCCCTCTGCAAAAAAGAGGAACAAAAGGATATTGATTTTTCATAAAAACCTGAAAGCTCTGGTTCAGATGTGTAGCAGCAGATCTGAAATTGATTACTATGACATAAGTAGAAATATTCTGCATGTCTTACTATAGCAGAGGAAACCTGTGTGCCTCTTTACTCCTGATCGAGACTTGTACCAGATGTCTCACTTAGCAGATGCCTTCAAATAGAGGGCTGTCCCTTGGACATTGGAGCAGACAGACCTAAACCAATTGTTAGTCCTGATTCAAAACTTGGCTTTGTCCATTGATTCCTGCAGATCTACTCTATTTAGGACTAATAAATGAAATTAGGCCTGGCAGAATCCTCCAGATGTTGTTGGACTAGCAGTCCCAGAAGTTCTAGACAGCATGGTCAGTGGTGAAGAATGCTGGGAATCTAACAACATCTGGAGACCTTCATGATTGTTAGCCCTATTTATTCCATAGGGAAATTTCCCACTGGGTCTGGTGGCGTTTACTCCTGGGAAAGTGAGTATAGTATAAGATTACAGCCTCAAAAGAATAAAAAAAAATGGAGGAGGTTCTTCTCCAGGTAGTTTGGATGAATGAGGGTTGAGAGGGAATCCCTTACTGTAGAGTCTTGCTTTCTACTCAAGGTAGTTAGGATGAATGAGGGTTGAGAGGGAATCCCTTACTATAGAGTCTTGCTTTCCTCACAGCAAGCTGAGCTCTTCAATGTGGCTGGGGGATTCTGGGAACTGGAGTCTTAAAATACCATTTATTATCAATATCATATATTGAACTGTCTGAACATAGTTTTCTTTTCCCTCCCAGAAAATCATGAGAAAAACTTTTCCCTGGGGCTACAGACACTGAAATCATTGAAGGTAACTCTCTTTTTCCCCTACCTCCCACCTCCTCTTTGTTATTTTTCCATCTTCTCAATGTAATTTTAATCTGCTTTCTGATCATTTATCTTATATGCCCCTCTTTTAGTGTGTGATAAACATGGAGAAACATAATTTGGTCCTGGGGAAGACAGACAGAGAAGAAATCCCTTTTGTCACTAACACAACTGCACAAGAAGAAAAGTGAGTTTTGCACTGATATTTAAGACTAATTCATGCAATCAAATGATTGGCATGAGGAATATGGAAGACATACTAGTCCTCACTAGCATAGGCATATAATGGAGGGATTGCATGATGTGCCCTGTACAATGTGTTTAATGTACACTACTAAAAAGTTATCATGAGTAGACTGTACAGTACAATTCAGAACATTTGTTCCAAATCAACACATTTGATACAGATGAAAGAATAGTAGCATTCTATTGGTTAGTTTCAACTAAAGTAGACTCATTCAATCAGTGTGGAGTCAAAGGCTTTCATGGCTGGCATCCATAGTTGTTTGTGGGGCTTTCGGGCTATGTGACCATGTTCTAGAAGAGTTCCCTCCTCCTCCTCCTCCTCCTCCTCCTCCTCCTTCTTCTTCTTCTTCTTCTTCTTCTTCTTCTTCTTCGGACTTCTTCTTCTCTGAAGATGCCAGCCACAGATGCTGGAGAAACGTGAGAAAGGAACTCTTCTAGAACATGGCCACATAGCCCAAAAGCCCCACAAAAAAAACCATTCAATCAGTTGTTAAATTGTAAGTCAACATATAGGTAAATCCAGTTGATTCAATAGGTTTTACCATAGTCAAGGCTAATAACAGAATGTAGGTCAATGAGTACATCTGCACTATTCACTTATAGCAGTTTGATACCACTTTAATTTCATGCTTGCATACAATAATATCCTGGGATCTGAAATTTGATGAGGCACTTAGAATTTGTTTCTAGACAGTTGTAGTGTTATAATTCAGGAAGAGTACATTATTTCTCTCCAGCAGAGATTTGCAAGTACCTCACCAAACCACAAATTCCAGGATTCCACAGAATGAAGTCATGGCAAAAAGTGGTGCCAAATTTCTATTGCTTATTAGTGCAGAGTAGATGAATTCGGTGGCAGACTATTCAGCATATTTAATATTGATAGTGACAATATTGCTACTTAATTCCCAGGATGATATTATTATTATTATTAACCTTTATTTATATAGCGCTGTAAATTATGTTTTATTTATGTTATTTATGAAAACATTTCTATCAAATCCTATATCAAAAGATTTCAGGGCAGCACACAGGTAAAATCAGTACCAACAGGTTAAAGCAATTTAAAAATAATAAAAATATTTTAAATATACTAAACATATTAAATGTATTAACAAGGGTAAAAAGTTTTAAAACTGTCATTGGAGAAGTGAAATGGCTCCCTTTAACAAGTGATTTTGTATATCATGAAAAAGCAGAAAACTGGTAGTTGTTTAATTCAGTTGTATTGTACCCTTACTGCCAGGGAGGGAAAGAGGTGCTTGTGGGACTTTCTATTCCAGATAACCTGACCAGTCTCAAGTATGCATCTGGATTTGGGTAGATGGCAATGGGCACACTTTGCTGTTCTGATTCATGCAGCAAAATGTTTTGAGACAGCGTCTTACAAAGATATACAACACTGTAACACCATCTTACCCCAAATTAGTATTCTCCAGATGTCTTGGACTATAAACCCCATCCATCAGCACTAAATGGTATGGTCATGCTAAGTGAAAGAACAGGTTGGGTGAATGCTGTATTACTTGTTGTTATGCACCTTCAAGTCAGCTCTGATTTGCAGTAACCCAATCATAAGGTTTTCTTGGTAAGATTTATTCAGAAGTGGTTTGCTGTTGTCTTCCTCTAAATACAGCATAGTGTACAGCATCTGGTATTCGCTGACAATCCCCCACCCAAGTACCCTTGTTTTCAGTATTTTTCTCTCTCACTTTCCTCCCTCCATTTCATTAGAAGAGATAGATGTGTTAAATCATAGCCTTTTAGCTGCTTTCTAGGTTCTATCTTATAGCAGTCCTCTGAGCTGGAAGCCTAGAAAGTGTCTCTTAGAAAAGGCAGGTACAGCCTCCCCCTGGCTGCTTAGGTGGCACAGCCCAGAGCCCAGACTGGTCTAGTACAATCATCCCTGTCTACAGTAGAGCAGGCAGGCTGGGGAGGTGTATGGGTTGTTGTCACTGGTATTTACAGAGGACTCTTTCATACAAGGCTAAATTGGAAGTATAATTTAAGGTCAATTCGAATGCAATCATGGGTTTTATGTTATTGCAAATTAACTCTTCGCACACAAATTCGGGCAAGAGGGAAGCCAATTCGAATGCAATCATGGGTTTTACCTTATTGCGAATTAAAGCTTCGCATGCAAATTCGGGCAGGAGGGGGTTATTTTCGGGTAATGGGAAGTAATTCCGAACAGAGCAGGGGTTCATGTAAATTCGCTAAGCAAGCGAATTTACATAAATCCGCATTGGCTCCATTCGGAGTTGGGAGAAATTCCTCCCCGTTTGAAAGAGTCCAGAGTGTGTGTGGGCTGGATACATTGTGTGCATATAATCATATGGACATGTCAAGAGATCAAAGTTAGGTATACACACATAGTACAATTTCCTTTTTGAGATACTTTTTTTATTCCTCTTGTTGCAGCACCTCTGAGGCTTGAAGAGGAGACATCGCTGGAGAGAGGGGGGAAAATGACGTGGTTGAAACAGGAATTGGCTATACTGTTTATCCTACCCTGCTAGACTGCGGCTAGATTGTAGCAAAAATGAAAGAATGGGCATTTGTAAGGCGCTTAGGAGAGCTTCAGATATTCACTTGCCATGCCAAGGGTCTGGACTTGTATGTACATGTCCAAGCCCAGTCTTCGAAAGGATCTCCTTTTTGTGGCCATTTAAATATGATAATGCTTCTTTTCCATAACCCACAGCTATCATCTCTCTTATTATGAATGGGTTATTGAAATCTATCTCATCTCTTGTAAAGCTGAGATGAAAGGACAATTTTGTAATTTGCACTTCGAAGTCAACTGTATTTAGCTGCAGAATGAGACTTCAGGGATCAGATTTTTAGAATGTATTTTTTCACTGGGAAGCAAGGAATAACTTGACATGACAGGCCACATACAAGGGCCTATATGTGCTGAAAAGACATTCATCCAAACACATGCACGGGGGAGGGGGGAGAATAGGGTTCCCTATGCCCACCTCATGATTGCAGGTGACATGATAAAGTATTTTTTTGCTTGTAATAGCATAGCTTTGACCCAAAAGTTCCTTTTCAGTGAAATTCCATTCATAGGAGGAGGAGAGAGGAAGGAAGAGAAACAGTCTGTTTTCACTGATTTGTCCTCCTGCCCTCTGAAAAGCTGCTCTAAGAAATTAGGGTGTGGGAGGCGGAGCTGCTGAGAGATACAAGGAGAAGGGAGAATCAGCAAAGATCATTTCCCCATCTCTTTGTGCATCAGGAATTTCTGCTGAAAGTCTGCTCCACAAATGGAAGGAGATCTTCTGAATTCAACCTTATGTGTGTAGGTCTTTCTTCGTCTTTACAAATACTGGTGTTAACAATGAGCAGTTAAACTCAGTTTTGAATTGTAAAATATCCAGCTTACCCATATAATCAGAGATAATTAGAATTTTTTTTAATGTACTAATTCTCTTAAAGCAAAATACAGCATATTAGATAGTTTTAGGGTCTTCTTGTTCCACTGCTAACATTTTAAAGCCACAAAGTTTCAAGATGATTGAAAACAATCATCTATCATGGACTAACTTTTGCTGCATCATCATATGGCATGATTATCATCATATTAAATGTAGGGAAAGTTCCCTTGTTTCTCTTTGTTCCAATATTTAGATAGTATCTATGCTCCTGCTGTTATTATTACTATTACTATTCCCATTAGAATCCATTGATATATTTTTACCAAGAGCTTACATCACTAAGAATAGGTAATGTTCTAAACAGTTAAAAACATTCTGGCAAAATCATACTTCATTTCTTTCCACGTTCATATTATTATTATATTGTTACTTACATTGTTTGTAAAATAAATTTAATGAAATTTGAAATTCCAGATTTCAATATACCAAATATGCAGCAGGATTACTGATTCCTTTGCATTTTCCATATTATTTCACTTATTGGTGACTATATGCATTTTAATAGCTATATTCATATACAGTATAGACCTGGGATTTCAGATGTATCTCATCTTATGCATCTTATAAGCAGCCAATTCACCAATTAATCTAAAAATGTAAAGTTCTAGGACTAATTCTTTACCTTAGTTATGGTTTCTCAGGACTTTGTGTACAAAAGCAGTTTGAATAGAGAAGAGAGATAAAAAGGGGTATATAAAAACAGGGGTACACAGTGAGGAACAATGACTCTGTGACACCACCTTCAGTTCTTCTAAACAGTTGCCTTTCTAGGCATATTTCTTTTGATATTTATCCTTACTAGTGATGTAGATTCCCAATAAAAGTAAGAATAACCCACCATTCCGCTTCCTGCTCCTGATGGAGATTTAAAATTCACCACCACACTGTCCTCATATCTCCAGCTCCACAGGCAGATTCTCCACCCTTCAGGACATTGGATGTCAAGCCAAGAGAGCTGCTATTTCCTCCCTGTTCCTGGGGCATCAGTATTGCTGATTTGATTTTCTTTGCCAACTGCAGTTTTTATGAGTCATGGGTTGGTGCAGCTCTATCCTGCATCATGCTCTGGCTTTGTCTGTTAGGCTGATAACCCTTGGGTTATTTCCTTGCCCAGTAACTCTGAGCAGTGCTTTCTGCCTTTCTATTTCTTTATTGAGCTTTTATCCTGCCTGAAATAGGCTTTCTTCTGGACAGTATTTCTCTGGGTGGTACTTTTTGAAGTACCAAATTCATCCCAGTTTATGCTTCATGTGAGTGTGCAACAGATTCACAAATGTGTATCACATCATTGTCAGATTACTTCAGCATGCTTTTAACTTACAGTTCCGTTCAGGTAGGCTGCTCTGCTACAGATACACTAAGCTGGAAGTTGAAATAGGCTGAAGTAATAATGAAATGGCAACCAAGTACGCTCAAATATGCAAGCTTCCTGCTTAACCCATGTCCAAAACATGGCAAGATGGCCACACAATTTTCCCCTTGCTTGCACAGTCATCCATTTGTCCAGAGGCAGCAAGTATTATACACTGAACAATTATCTTGGGCATGCAAGCACTTTCATTTCCCCCCTGAAAACATGGGGAGCCATTTTGTAGATAGCCTGCCCTCCCCATTTGCTCCCTGTTCTAAATAGCTTCTGTCCATAGCAGAGCATGGGCTTTTTTTACCAAGCTGCTGCAGCTATGATTATTGGCCTTGTACTCCATGGTTTTATAGTTAGCATCACAGATGTGTTTCAAATTACAATATTTAAGTGCTTTTCTGAAAAGGAACTTTAGCAGATCTGAGTGTGTGTGTGTGTGTTCATGCACACCTACAAGCACATGTGCACTCTGTGTCATACTAATATGAAACAATACAGATTTTAGACACAATGCATCTCTTATAAACCTATCTAATTGAATGTGTACTGAATATTGGTTTACAGATGGAAGAGTCCTCATTTAAGCCAAGGGAAGGAAATACTATTTTCCGAAGTATGCTAGGCCAATACCTTTGGAGTGTGTGTAATTTGATCTGACTGTTCTTTCAGACCGTGAGCATAAATAACATGCTATAGATATAACATAACTAGTATTTGCAAACTGATCTCTCTTTATTTTCATACTTGATGGTTTGGCTTTTTGCATTGGCTAGTATATTGTTCACATACCTGACTTATATGTGTTTGGAGTTATTTTCCTGTGTATTATTACCTGCCTTGCTGTTTCTAGTATTTATATAGCTATATTTTTAAAATATGCAAAACAAAACCTTTATGTGTTTACGAGATTAATTGCACTGTGTGTATACCTGCCAACATGTTGTAGAAATATAGAATATATTTGTTTAAGCAAATATGCCACGAATGTGGTATTTGGCAAATTTATTACTAGAGTGTTTATTACTGTGATGACTATGAAAATAAAATATTAAGCTAAACCTATATTGGAGCGTATTGATTTCTGCTTCATGTGTTTTTTTGATTAATGTTTCTGAGCAGCCAGAACCCAAATGAAGTGTTATTTGATGCATCAAGAGAAGGAAATCCCTCCAGAGCCATAGAAAGTCAGTTCAACTGTGCACTTTGTGCCAGTGTGGTTGGCCAGTTGCCTCTGAGAAGTTTACAAGCAAGTATGAATCCAACAGCTGAATGCTGTTGTGTGTCACTAGCATCTGGTGCTCACTATTTTACTGCACATAAGAAAAAAAATACATTATAATAAACTGTGAAAAAGTAACTCTCGGACTTGAGCTCCAAGAATTACAGGTGCCGAAACTTACCTGGGAGACCCCATTTGCACCTGAGAGGCAAGGGGGAAGTGCAGATGTGTCCACAATGGCAACAGGATGCTTCTAGTGTCTTCATTCCAGGGCTTGCATGCTTTTGCAGGCTCTTGGGGCGTGACACATAGAAGCAGGCCAATCATATTCAAGACTGGCTTGGCAGCTAGGGTTCAAGCTGAGCAGGAGTACCTGGTTTAGGAAGTTTCCACTAAGGTTTTCCTACTCAGCATAAAAGCAGCAAAGCTAATCTCATCATTCAGTTTCAGAGTGGCTTCTTCCCTCTCCCTCCCTCTGTGTGATTACTGAGAATTGCATGGGAAGGGGGAGAGTTCCTTGTCTAGTAAATATGATTCTTACTTGTCACAACTTTGGAGAGTTGGGCATGGGACCAGATAATTTGGGAGCAAATGGGCTGGAGGACCCATGACCATGGTTAATGGGGTGCATGTATCTGTTACCAAAAATGCCGGGGTCCGGGGAAGACGCTCACAACCAATTATTTTAGGAGACTTTAATACTTCGTTCAATGGAGAGATATAGTATGACTGGGGTAACTTCGACTTAGGGATCGGTCCCGCTGTACCAAGTCAGGATCACACAGGAGTTCCAGAGGCAGGATTCAGATAAGAATTATAGTTTATTAAAAGTGAATAAGCAACACACACATACAATCTATGTACACATACAAGACCTAATGAAATCAAAAGCGAGAGGGTGAACAGACGTAAGGCTTTGTTAATGGTAATATTTGTCTGGTGTAGATCTTGAGTCCAATCAATTGAAGTCAGCTATGAAGAGGCTCAATCGCTGAAATGGAACAGGGGTTAGCCAGCGTGTTGAGGGGCTTAGTTTAGCAAACTGACAGAGTGCCTGCCTGCTACTAGACTGAGACCAGAAGAATGGCTGGTCTGCTACCTGTACCTTGAAAATAGCTTGGAGGCAGAAACCCAAAGTAGAATGGCTAAATCACTTTTAGATAGTTTCCCAGGACAAGGAAGAAAGGTCTGAAACTGGATTGAATGCAATGGGCGATTGGAACAAATACCTCAGACAAAACGGATTAAGCCCACTTGCTCTCCAGCCTTTTGTCAGACTATGTGCTTCCAGTCCTATACCTTAGCCATAATCCATTCACCCTCTCCAGGCATAATAGGATATGCTGGAAATTCCAATGATTTCATCAAGGTGGGTGCCCTCCTCCCCACTGCTAGCTCTGCAAGTCTACAAAGGAGCTTATTGCATTAAAAAAAACAAACCCCGACTTACCCCTTCCGTTTTACAGTCAATTACAGGATGCAGCTGGGAATTATCACATGGAAAATGCTGCTGATGCTGTGCCCGACTGCATCCCGCCTAAAACTCGACTCCCAGTCACTCTTAGCCCACCGCTTTAAAAAAATGGGAAACTCCTAACTTTGCAAATTGGCCAGCTGAGCACAGCTGAGATCCAGGTTTTAGGTGAGTGGTGGCATCAATGACATTTTCCATGCGATAATTCCCTGCTGCATCCTGTAATCGACAGTAAAACGGAAGGGGTAAGTCGGGGGGGGAGGTTAATGCGATAAACTCCTAACAGTTTTGACTTCCACAGTGGGATTAAACCCAGATCATTCACACCAACTTTGTCAATTTTATATCAGATAAGGAGGGGAGAACAGGGATTAAATCTCCGGGTAACAGGTCCCTTTAAGGGACCTTGTGGCTGAGGCTATTTGGTCATTCCCAGCTTTTGGTCATTCCCAGGTAGAAGTGGCCTCAGCCTTTGGTGACAGAGGAGTCACACAATGGCTTGTGACCATGTGGTATCACAGCTCTGGAGTTTATCACACAGGAGGAATTTCTCTCAATTTCGAAAGAAATGAAAGTGGGGCCAGTTCAGAAACGAGTGAATTCGCTAGTTCAGTGAATTAATGTGATTGTGTATTGATGCTGCATCGTGTTCGGAATGACTTCCCAGTGCCCAAAATTGCCCAAAATTTCATGTGATAGTTTCTCATGCAATAATGTGAACCCCCATGATTACGTTTGGAAGGACTTCCCATTGCCCAAAAATGCATGTGGCAGTTTCTCACGCAATAACATGAAACCCCACGATTGCATTTGGACTGCCATTCGATTATGCTTCCAATTTCTGCCATCTGATGAACTCCTCTGTCACTTTTGGGGGTCCCTTCCAGCAAATGGGCTGGCAAGACAGTCTTATCTGGCATGCAGGTTACCTGATTTCTGTATCTGTGCCCCATGCCAGATGTAATCAATAAAATACTGTGGCTTATGTTCTATCCAAATTGCTGTGTGTGAACGTTTTCTTTGCTTTGCTAGACTCTCCATTGCTTCCGAGGGCTGCAACACCACCTCACTTTTCAGCTAGCATGAGCAGCTTATCCAAGTTCTGATTTTCCATGAATCTGTTCCACCCTTTTAAAAAATAGCATTTAAACTAAGAACAATCTCCCCCTCCTGTGGCATCAGATTCCATATGGTCCATTGTCTGAAAGAACCCTTCTGTTTATCTCTTTTTCAAATGACTTCCAAGCAAGTTTATTTGGCAACCCTGACAGGGGACTCGTGTTCAGAATTGAATGTTTGGACCAGTCCTGCATTCACTGAATAGTAACACTAGACTATTGAAAATTATATGAGAATAATTTCAGCTTGGCTGTATCAATACATCTCTTGGCTTTATGGGAATTTTTGACACTCACTTCCACTTTGTACGCAGGGTCTTGGAACACAGTGAAAAACTATTAATATTTTCATCATGAATACTTCAGAAAAGAGGCTATAGCTGAAATTCTATAAACACTAAATTAGGAGTAAATTGCTAAAGTTGGTGGCATCAGAACTGCTGAGTAAACATGCAAACGCTCTAGTCTAGATGTGAGATTGCAGAAAGCTGGTAGGATTGTTTAAAGCAGGAATCCACCCATACTTCCTGTCCTGGCTAGCACAAGCATAGGAAGTGGCAGTGTCTCTGAATGTGTCCTTTTCATACTGTTGCAAAATGTCTTGTGGATTATGGGATGCTAGTGGCACCATTTGCAGACTATTCAAAGCCTATGCATTAACAGAAATTTTAAAAATGCAAACGTGTCAGTATGGTAGGCTGTTTCTTTAATGTACTCAGGACTGCAATATTGTTGGTTAATTTCAGCCAGAAAAGCCCCATTGAATCAATGGTTAAATGGTAAGTCAACATATAGGTTCATCCAAACGATTCAGTCGCTATCCTCTAAGCAGGACTGATAACAAAATTTGGGACTTACTGCTGTTGAGACCCATCTGCTCAAAACAATACCAAGGAGATAAATCAAGTTCCTGATTTCTATATGTATCATTTCATCTGAAGATTCTAGGTAGTATCTCTATGGGATCCTTTGCAGATCAGGGGCTCTTTTTGTTGGAAGCAAAGAGGAATCAATGCTTGTATAAAGTCTTTAGTGAGGGAGGGCAGTCTAGATAATGTCTGCCCTTTATTTCACTTCTCTATATTTTTCTTTGGTCTTTGGACTCAAACCTTTTGCTTCCTTCTTATCTAAAGACATCACTCTTCACTTCTCTTAAAAAGTTTGTCTCTTTGTTCCATTTGTCTGGGAACAGTGAATCCATGGGGCTCCCTCTGGCCCCAACAATGGATGTTAGCTTATGCCCACACATGCAAGCCAGCTTTCAGGGCTTCTTTTTACCAGGTTTTGCCTATCCTATCCTAAGATGGACTTTCCGAGACATTAAATGTGAGTTCTCTGTTTTATAAGTGCATACTGAGTAATTACTACTGGTTCTACCACAAGCTAATATTGCACTAGCCCTGCTGCACTCTGTTTACTATAGATAACAAATATTCCTACATCTTTCATGTTATCCAATTCACTGGTATATGTTCCATGGCATCATTGTGTGGAATCCTGGGATTTGAAGTTTTCGGAAGTATATTTAGAATTCTTAGCCAAAGAGCTTTTGGGCTTCACTATGGACTCTTTCATATGAGGCTAAATTGGAAGTATAATTTAAGGTCAATTCGAATGCAATCATGGGTTTTACGTTATTGCGAATTAACTCTTCGCACGCAAATTCGGGCAAGAGGGAAGCCAATTCGAATGCAATCATGGGTTTTATGTTATTGCGAATTAAAGCTTCGCATGCAAATTCGGGCAGGAGGGGATTATTTTCGGGTAATGGGAAGTAATTCCAAATGGAGCAGGGGTTCTTCCGAACGGAGCAGGGGTTCATGTAAATTTGCTAAACAAGCGAATTTACATGAATCCGCATTGGCTCCATTCGGAGTTGGGAGAAATTCCTCCCTTTTGAAAGAGTCCTATGTGAAAAGCCCCTGGCAGTTAAGTGTTGTAATTGTATAGTGTAAAAGCATACCTGGTCTTTTTCTGCATAACATGCTATAATTCCACTTTAATGGCCATCACCACATCTTATGAAATGCTGGGCTTAGTATTCTGATGGCACACTATAGTTCTATGGCAGAGAATTCCAAATGCTTTTTCCTAAACTGCAAATCCCTGGACTCCATAGGATGTTGCCATGACAGATAAAAGTGGAAACATAGTGCTACAACTATATTCAATGTGAAAGAAATTTCTGCCCTTCTTTACCATCGCTCTCCTTAGCTTCCTGATGTCACTAATAGATGTTTGAATGTAGCAAGGGCAATTTGTGTGAAGCCATAATTGGCACCTTATTTATTTAAAAGGTATCTTGATGGAAGCCAGATATGTTATGTTGCCTTTGTTTGTCTCTTTTGTTCTTCTTTGTAATGAGAGGTTTTTTGGTTGTACTGGTCTTTCAACAGCACAGATGCCTATCTGTTCTGGCCATTTTAAAACTTCTGTCTGCCATTCCTGGGAGATAGGACTATCACATGGGGGGAAACTGAGGATTTAAAAAGGCATTTTCCAAGGACATTTGCGTGATTATGACAAAGATTTTCCCACACATCTCGCTTAAAGAGGACTTATCCCGGGAAGAACTAGGAATGCTCCAACAACAAATCATTCACAGGATTTTTGTTGTTGTGCTTTTTTCAACTTCTTCAAGAACTGCCACCCTTGTGGGGTGTCTTTTTCCTTTAGCATGTCTGGTCATGGGATTCCACCCAGTAATTCCTTGTATTTGTTAAAATCAGATTCCCTGAAATCCAAGGTCCATATTTTATTATATTCTTCTTTGCCTTGTCCCACAATTCAACATTCTAACATTTACCCATAAAGTACAGACTACTTTGATTCCAGTGACCAACTCTGCATGATTAGTTAGTGAAGTGAAATGAAGGTAAAGGCACTCTACATTTGCTCAATCACAATTTTTTTTCTTACAACACACCCTGTGCACTGCAAAATTCATCCTTGTTATTGAAAACACATTCTGAAATAGAGTCCTGCGCCTTGGCACAAATTAGCTCTTATCTTTTAAAATATTACATATATGAATTTGAGTCATCTAATCAGCAAATAACTGGAATTAAATCTCAATTCAAACCCTTCAAGAGCCATGGGATTACCAAGTGCCTTCTGCTTCAGCCTCCACTTGGTAAATGAAGCATCAACAATCATCTCAAGGACTTTTGCTAATGTAAAAAAGAGGTAAGGACCATAAAGCACTTTGAATAGCAAAGTGCTGTTGAAATGATTAGTGATATGAAAGTTTTTGTTTTTTTAAAAAAATCTGCTGTACAAGAAGTCTGGATGAAGGGGATTGGACTCCGTGGAGGAGTGAGTGGGGTAGGAATCATGCCCTCTCCAGAAGCCAATGAACTGCCTCTCCTGTCAGTCCTTGCTAACATAGTCAATGGTACAGAATAATGAGAATTGTGATTCAATAACATCTGGATCACCTCACCATTGTACTAAGTGAAGATGAGTAGCATAAGTCCAGCAAGGGACTCAAAAGGGTTTAAATAGGCAGGATGTATTCTTTATTTGATTTTATTTTATTTTGGGGAATAATTTTCTGCCTTTCTCCCAAAACGGGACTCAAGACGGCTGGATGTAGTTAACCTATTGGGATTCAAGGATGTAGTGAACCTATTAGGAGTCAGCACGGTGTAGTAGTCTGAGTATTGGACTGGGACTTTGGGAGACCAGGGTTCAAATCCATGGACACCTACTATGGACCTTATCAGACGGGAGGAATTTCTCTTTATTGCAAATGGAGCCAATTGGAGCCAATTCGAATTCATGTGAATTCTCTAGTTTAGCGAATTTACGTGAATTCCAATTGCATTCGGAATGCGTTCAGAATGACTTCCCATTACCCAAAAATGACCCTCCCATTGCCCAAAATTACGTGAGATGCTTTAATTCGCAATAACTTAAAACCCATGATTGCGTTCAGAATGATTTCCCTTTTGCCTGAAATTGCATGAGATACTTTAATTCGCAATAACGTGAAACCCCATGATTGCGTTCGGATTGCCATTAGATTATACTTCCAATTTCCAAAGTCTGATAAGGTCCTATGTGATATTGGGCAAATCACATTCAGCCTCAGAGGAGAGCAATGGCTAACCCATTCTGAAAAATCTTTGTAAGAAACTCCAGTACAGATTCATTGTAAGGGTGTCATAAATATGGAATGACACACAACAAAAGTTTCTTACAGGAGTTGCCAGGTGGAGATAGGACAGAATTCAGGAGCAGGGAGGGAAATTATGCCATTTAGCTAGAAAGAGCACCAGCAGGAAAGCAGGGGATGGGAGGGACTGTGGGAGGCTTTTGGAGAGACAAACATGCAGAATCCATGCTACTCCTAATGCATGCAAAGTTTTTAAAAAATGTTATTGTGCATATACTGCATGTGTATATGAATTTTTATTTCCTCCAGATATTTTGATCCTGGTCTTTACAAAGAAAAAAACCCTCTACATTTGAAAAAAACCCAGATGTGCACTGTTTTACAGAGTTTTTTTTTTTAAAAAAAAAACTTTTTAAAAAAGTGTGAAATATATTAATATTATCAGGAATTTAAGTTGATTTAAGTAACTAGTATTAAATAACCAACATTTCTCTTCCATTCACATCAGCTGCAATCCTAAACATACTTACTGCGGTGGAAACCTTAGTGAAAAAAGATGACATCCATCTGAGGAAACATGCATAGGACTGAACTGAGAGTTTTTCCAGCTCACACAAATAGCCTGGAATTCCAAACCATTCTGACAGAACATTTATTTCTAAGAGCTACTCAAGAACAACCTTAGTCTTCCAGTTCTCTGAAGCAATCTCTTCCCCACCCCATGTCTGCAAATTTTCCCCATGCAATTTCCAGAATTCATATTTTGCTAGTCTAGTTGCTGCATTTCCCCCATTTATTTCAATAAATAAATTTTATTGAAACCTTGGTTTGAGGCTTTGATTTTCATCCCATGCCAAATTGTGTTGTGAGTAGATAGATCAGTTGGAAAACTATAGCAGAAAACTGCTGAGATCCAGCATTGCTGTACCATTACCATAGCATATAAAAACATCACTGTTACATAAATAACAGCCAGAGTTATGTACTCCACTTATATCACACAACCTCTGTACAGGATATCACTGTAATGCAATGCATGTGAACCACTGCTAAACGCACATGGCTTACACCCTGCTTCAATTGCTATAGACAATACAATGTGCATTGGTAAGTGTTTTTCACTGGGCCTCTCTGCACCTTTCAGGGAACCTCAGATCCCAGAGGCCCTTTGTATGCCAGAGGTGGGCAACAGAAACACTGTGGACACATATGGCCCCCAGACACCCTGTTTGTGGCCCCTGACTCCCTGAACTGTCTTTTTCCTGCCTTTCCCCACCCCTGGGTGAATGTCCTATCCTGGAGGCCTCTGAGAGGTTGCAGAACTTCTTGGTACTGTTTAAACATTAAATAATATCCATTAAAAACCCATCAGGTTTTGGACTTCTGGCCATTTGTTTCAGGTTCTTGGTGATTCCCCCCCCCCCTTGCATGTTTGAAAGAAAATGTGGCCACAGAGTATCCCAGAGGCAGAAAACTTTCCTCTGGACTCATAGCAGTTGCCCATCTCTGATGCATGCCCTGCTTGATACACATTGGTGTGTGTTTTGTATGTAGACCTTTGTTTCCATTCCTGTAAATGGAATATTTGCCCATGTATACTGCATGGGCAATATAGCTTATGCCTTCATGTGTCAAAAACAGGATGCCAGCCATGGTAGTTAAGGGTTTCTACTAGATGGGGAAAATAAAGGTGTTCACTTGGTGGCAACACTGAAGTTCACAAGAGGAGAAGGGCAAATAGGCGACCCTTTTAGCTGTTTGATTTCCTTTCCCTTACAATGTGCAGCCTCCAGCTCTCACTGTGTCAAATGAATTTAAAGAACATTTCAAAATTGTCTATGATCCATGAGCACCTCTGTCACCTAGCAACCAATGTTTCTACAAAGCCCTTGTAGCACTTTTGAGAGGTGTGTGTGTGTGTCCACATAAAGAGAGAACAAGCGAGATTTTTTGTTTATGTCCAAGTGATATTGATGTGCAGACACTCTCACAGATTTTTTTTAAAAGCAATTTTCCTTGCCACAACAAAAAAAGTCATCCAAAGGCCTTATGCTGAAAAGTAAGTTTTGCAGGAGATGAAGCCTAAAACATTATTTCAGGCTGGCCCATCAAGAAAATACAGTACTGCTTTTATTTAGGGATCCAATTACAGACAATACTGCAAGATGACTGCTGTGCATTAGTGCATCTTTGCAAGAGGGTCCATCCTTCCACCACAGGAGTGCTTGATGACAATCCCTTTAGAAACCTTTCTGCTTGGAAACCCTCCCTCCCTCCCTGAACATTGTCAGTGGAAATGAAGGTTTTAATGTGGACAAAAAGAAAGTGGGGTTCCATTTTTCAACATCAAATGACCTCTCTTGCTATAAGAGCTAATTAATTTGGCATTTACAATGTCAGCTTCATTATTTTTTCATAGTGATTTTGCACATACTGAGCTCCAGACGGTTGTGGAGGGAGACTGGGAACTCTGCTGCTGCCTGCCTGCCTGCTGCTTTCTGCTTGGCAAAATAAGGTCATGAGCCATTTGCAAGCATCCTCTTCCGGGTGTTCTAGTTAGAGTGAATTACCAACTGATGGGCCATCTGGTGTTTCCAAAATGAAGACTGATGAAAACCTTGCAACCTCCTCCTCAAAACTTGGTAGTGTTCTTGCAGTCCAGCCCTATGCATGTTTATAGACTCATTCTTATTAGTGAGATATTGTCATCGTTGATTTCCAATTTATACATGGGAAAGTGTTCTGTGTGCTTACTTCAGATAACCCAAAGTATAGGTACTGAGCCAGCTTTGAGAAGATTGTCAGTTCAGGGAAACATGGCAAGAAGTACACTTCTCTCTCTGGATTTCATAATAAAAAACCATGGTCCTGTAGGAAGGAGTAATGTCTGTGTAGATTTGCTGTACAGCCAGAGATTCACTTTGTAGAGTCCATAGAACTCAACAAAAAATCCACTGTCCAGGTGTAAGTGGGAGATCTACATAAATCTGCTGAGAAGAAAAAAAGTTCAAAATCACTGAGGCACTTCTTAGGAACTGTGCCAGTCGCACTTTGCTGCTGAGAGCTGAGATTAACATGGGTTGAAATATCAATATGACCAATATTCATTTCTTGTATTGCAGGCGCTAGAAGAAAAGCTAGGGTAGAAATAGAATTTACTGTGAACCAGATGGCATTCTATGTTACAAGTGAAAATTGCACCTACATATTGAACTTTTTCGTTGTTATGGAATAAGGAATTCATTACCTCTCTCAAACAATGAACAAAATCGACATAGGATTCACCTTCCTCCTGTGCCCTCCCAAGGGCATGCAGTGGCTGATGGAGGCCAGGGGGCAGCACTGCCTACTGATTTGCTGCAGAGGCACAAGCTGGTACCATCAACTTGGTTGCAGGCAGGGGATGAAAGAGTAATACTTGCATCCCAGAAATATAATTCACATTCATGTTTATTTGTTATAATAGCACAGTGCTCTTCCTGTGAAGTGCTTATCTGTCTGGCATGCAGATGGATCCCAGGTCGTTTTCCATTAAAATAGTTGGCCCTGCTAATTTAGTAAGTTCAGCACTGAAATTCTGCTGTCTGCCTCCAGACTTTTCTCTGCCATAAAATATATTTTTTTAAAAAAATCATATTTGGGAGGCAGACTCCCTTCCCCACAAGTGAATTTGTATTGTTTGCCTTGTACCCACAGATCTTTTAAGCAAATCTAGTAATCAATGCCAGTTTTTAACACCAACACATTGTGACCTTTTTAGACAGGTATACTAGCATACCTCACTTAACAAGCTTCTGACAAAAAAAAGCTTCTTTTTACAATGCTACCTCTTGTTTCCTCCTTGTCGAATGTGAATCTGGAAGATTTTTAGCAGCACTGGCACTGGGGGAGGGTAAAAGAGGGCTTGATAAATACAAGACCTTTGGTATTTGGTAGCAGCAACATATCTGCAGTAAACAATGCAATAAAGCCTGAGCTGATAAAGAATGGGATTCTGTTCTAGCTGATCCAACTGTAGCTGTGTGTGGATGCCTATGACAGGCAAGGTAAGCAGCAGCTGCCTCCAGTATCCCTTATTGGGCATGTGTGAACAGCAAAACAGAGAGAAAAAGAGAAAGCAGATAATCCTGCCACATTAGCTCTCTCCTGCATATTAAAAAAAGAATTGATCTATACTTCTGCCCACCAAAATGAAAATCATAAGAAAATGAAGACTGGAAAAGAAAAGAAAAATATTCCTGGATGAATTTTGGAAAAATTTTAAAGTGGTATCTAGAATGTTCATACTATTTTGCTTTACTTGCAAAGTTTATCTGCCCTGTTTGTTTCACATTTCACATGACAGCAGTTCTTGAACAACGATAAGGGAAGATTGGAAAGAGAAACAGCTAAATTGGAATATATCCACAAACTCCAATCAACAGCAGGTTGAACAGCTACAATGGCTTCTAAGCACAACAGCACATATTATAACATTGGTTAACACCCCACCTCATGAGGACACTGTTCACTAGTTTAAGTGGTTTCATCCACCCACCCTGGCCTTAGGCAACATCTTTCTTCTTGCCTTTGTACTTACTTCAAGAGACCATTGTTAAAACTGAACTTGTCACCTCATTTCTATACCCACAAGTTTTGCATTTCTATAACTATTCATACAGTCTTATTATAAAGGTCCTTCCTGGGCACCAGTTCACTCCAGGAATCTGAGGAAGTAGACCAAGTCTATGAAAGCTTAAGCTAAAATTTTTCAAAAGTCCTATGTGGTCTCTTTACATGGGCACATTATTAGGTATCAACAAAAGGTTAACTGAAATACATTGCAATATTCTTTGTTGTGGAATTGGAACAAATTCCTACTCTTTCTGTGTTTCTTCTGTCTCTGGTACCAAATTTTATTTGAAAGTAATTCCCTGGAACACAGCTACTTTGTAAACTGAGGTATATCTCTATTTGCTGTTTTTTCATTCTCTGTGTTTCTTGAGCCATAAACATTATCATTTTACTTTATGTCAACACAAACACTGGGGATTATTGGAAGGAAGGACATCTTAAGGAAATTAAAGTCTCACTCTGAGTATAGCTATGAAATGTAATGCAGAAATTGGACGTGCCGATGTGAACTGTTTTTCTAACCATTGGGAACACAGAGCAACTAGGGCAACTGCTGTGTTGAAATCATGCTCTGCAAAAACTTTGAGAGGTTGATTAGATAAAATCAATACTGTATAGGAAGTTTCATAAGAGTCTGTTCTTGGCCCACCTTTCTATGAACATGAAGATCAAATGGAACAACAGTGGGCACAAGCAAAGATGGTTAAGATGGCTGCTTGTAAAATTCTGGGAACAGACAACAGGATGCTTCACTTGTAGACTTCCAAAGGCTGCCTGATTACAGCAGGAGGGGAACACTTGGCCATCCAAATATTTTGACCAACACCAAAAAGGCAAGGCTAAGAGATTGTTGGAGCTGTGGTCCAAAACATGGGGGCCCCTCAGAAGTTCCCCGCTCCTGGAACATAGCCATTGGTTAAAATAGACTTCTCATCCAGACCTAATCCAATAGTAGTTACAACAGACTCTCAATGGCCTGATCTAGACGCGCACTAAAGAGCGCCTTTAGGGCTCTTTAGTGCGCGTTTAGGGTTAGGGAGGGTGCAGCGTCCGCACCCTCCCTAACCATAAAGCATATGGACACTGTCATTTAAAAATGGCAGTGTCCATACAGGCGTGCCATTATGTTGTCATGGTGCATGGGGAGGTTAGAAACGCTGCGCGCACCATGACAACTTCACACCACAGGAGGGCGTCAAGTGCACCTTTCCCACAGCACAAAAAAGGAGCTCAAAAAAGGAGCTCCTTTTTGCTTCCAGGTGTAACTTTGGCGCAGCCTTCAAATGGCTGCACCAAAGACCCAGGGAGAAAGGGGCCATGGCAGTAGCCCCTTTCTCCCCTCAGCACCTCTGAGGGAAGCAGGGTGCAGCGGGCGCCCAGGGCACCCGCTGCCCCTCGCTTTGAGACTGCGGGGAAACAGCAGTTTGCCGTTTCCCAGTGGCCTCCAGAAGCGGTGGGATGGGGCCTCTGGGGCTGCTGGTGCGGCAGCCTTGGCCCCATCTCGCTTGCTTCTTAGTTCAGTATTTACCCATTTCTTAGACATACATCTGGTGAATTTATCAGGTCAAGAAAGTCACCCTTTTCATCCTTTCAAAATTAACAAGAACAGAACAAAATCTTGATACATGCAGTGCTGACTTTCCTACTTGCCCTCAGAGAAAAAAAAAAGCAGGTTAAAAAGGAGACAAAGTAGCAAAATTGCTTTAGCAATATAGCATTATATTAAGTATGCCAACTATTTTCTGGTTCTATCAACTTCTCAAAACTAAACATGTTTACTCAGAAGAAAGTCTCAGTGATTTCAGTTGGATTCACTCTCAGATTCTTTTAGGATTACATCTATATTTTAATAACAGCTGTACAAGGTAGGCAAGTCACTACACTTTCCATTCTATAGATTGCGAAGCAAGGCTAAGAAGGAACAAACACATTCCTCTCCTGCAACCATTCAACTCAACAGTGAACAGTCCTTTTTATGCTCTGTAGCCAAATCACATGGTGCATTGCTAGCATTTGGACTACTTAAGAATGCTCTTTTGAGATGGATACAAGGACATCAAAAAGGAAAGCTTCAGCCAGTAGCCTTCGGGGTAAATGTGAAATAACACATGAGGAGGAAGCAAGTAGCAGTAGAGAGAAACAGTACATTGTGCAGTCAAGAGTGAAATTAGTGTTCTACCGTCTGCTGGAGACATCTCTTCGCTGCTTCTCAGAATTTTAGCTTGTTTTGTTTGCCGAAGGCAAGCAAGTGCTATTATTATAATATGTACATATATCAAATGCACAAGATGATAATGACAATGAGATAATTGAAAATTGTACATTCCAGTGCTAACTGGAACATTAAACACAGCTCTTAGCTTATCAGCAGTTATTTCGAATGAAAGAGACATTTAAAGCCACTGTACTCGGGAACTGATCATTGCTTTATTGTAGACATATTCCTAACTAATTAAGCTAATAACATAAGACTTATAGAAAGAACCCTGCTGGATCAGAGTTAAGGCCCATCAAGTCCCTCATTCTGACCACACAGTTAAGCCAACCAGGCAGCAGGGAAGTCCACAAGGGGTATACTACACAACATGCCCTACATCTTTCTATCTTTTATGGATGATAGATCTGTATTTGAAGAGCTCATGGAGGGAATCCTCTATTTGAAAAGCTGTATTTGGTTCAAATACAGTTTAATAATAAAGAACTCAAAAGGGAGACCAAGAACTTTGATGTTACCCATCAAGAGTTGACTATGAACTAGGCAGGCATACAAGTCACCTAGTCATAATCTTTCCTGCTATAATGAGATGTACTGTATTTTTTAAAAATCATAGCAATTATATAAACAAATATTTACACATACATTTTGCATTATAAAACAACATACAAGGAAAAATTATAAACATCAGATAAAAAAACCCAACCCAAAACACCCATAAGAATTATTTATAACATATACGGTATGTTAGATACATAAGAAAGATCTATGCACATTGGTGCTCATGGTTATCCATTTATTCTAGGTAAACTTGCAAAAAGCACTATTAAAAATGAAATAATCAAGTACAGAGGTCATGTTTTGCTGCAGGACAATCCATGTGAATCTTGCAGATACAACTCCCTAAAATGCAGAACCCTTTGAAAATGTCAGTATACAGTATACAAGTGGATAACTGACACTGTTAACTTTGACTTTCAAGGGCTTTTAACAAAGTCCTCACCAAAAATTTCTGAACCAACCTAGAAGTCATGGGATAAGAGAACTAGATAGACCTTTGGTCTGCTAAAAGCACAGTTGTTCTTATGTTCTCTCTCTGGTGTTATGTTCTTACTCTGGTGAAAAAAAGGCATAAAATAATCCATTAGCACTTTTGAGACTAACTTGTGGGAAAAAGAAATTTCTAGCAGTGCGGCTGGTGAGGACTCTGGAGATAAACACAGGGCATTTCCTGTTTAACTCTTGTTTAACTCTCGTTTAAATCCTGTTTGCCCCCTAGTGTGAAAAGGTTTCTCTGTGTGAATTTTACTTATGTAGTGTGTGTGTGTGTGTGTGTGATTGGTGTGCTGTTCTTAATGTTTTAAATTTTTTTTAATGGTTTTAACCATGCTATTTTTTAAACATGTTTTAATATTAGTATTATTTAATTATTTCTTGGCTTTTGTAATTAATGCTCTAGTTGTATCCTTTTTAAATTATTGTAAGCCACCCTGAAACCCATTTTGGGAGAAAGGCAGGATATTAATCCAACAGAAAAAAATAAATAGTGAATGACAATTAATTAATAATATGAAGCCCTGTACAAAAGCACCTATTTCCCCTAAGATGATGCAGACATTTTTAAAAATAAAACTTGCCTACAGTACTACCAAATAAAATGTGTTCAAGTGACCTAATTGTGACCAATCCACACATAAAGCAGCATTATTTTTAATTAGTTCAAGTGTAAATGTCACTTGCTTTTGAGGTGGGAACTACAAAAGAAAAATGTTCCCTGTTCATTTTCGGTTTCTTGGCATGAATAATTTATACATATGTTCTCAATGCAGATGAAAAGTTGGCAAGTGGCTGGCAGATCAGGGAGTGAGTTGGTGAGAAGAGCTTAACAGTTGTAATTTCAATGTAGAAAATGGCCATAAAAATATGTTTGACTAAGTCCGGGGGCATTGACCTCCTCTCTGTAGACGTTGTCAGACAACGGAAATTGGAAGTATAATCCAATGGCAATCTGAACGCAATCATGGGGTTTCACGTTATTGCATATGAGTGTATCTCAAGAAATTTCGGGCAACAGGAAGTCATTCTGAACGCAATCATGGGTTTTACATTATTGCGTATTAGTGTATCTCATGCAATTTTGGGCAATCGGAAGTCATTCTGAATGCATTCTGAACACAATTAGAATTCACATAAATTCGCTAAACTATCGGATTCACGTAATTGCGAATTGGCTTCATCCAAAATTGAGAGAAATTCCTCCTGTCTGATAACATCCTGTGTCTCATCTGAAAATTGGTCACATACTTAGCAGCAGTAATGATGAATCATATCTGTTGAAACTTGCAGGCTCTCCTATACAGCAGATATGATTCATCATTACTGCTGCTAAGTATGTGACCAATTTTCAGATGAGACACAGGACGTTATCAGACAGGAGGAATTTCTCTCACTTTTGAATGGAGCCAATTCGCAATTACGTGAATTCGCTAGTTTAGGGTTTATTTTATAATAAGGTTTATTTTACAAATACGAAGAACTAAAACACAAATGAGAAATATGCGGCTCTTCAGATTCTGGTGGTTTGCACAAGTCTTGATGCCACCAAGAGGCTTTATGTGGGGCTGGGCCTATGGTTGTCCACTCAGGACTGCTGCAGGCCCTGATCTTGGGATGACTCCTTGTAATGTCCTGGGGCCTTACGATGTTAGAAGAGGGGTTATGAGGTCTGCCCTGTTGATGTCAGTGATCATGATACATTCAGTATGCAAAAACAGAGACTAACTGAGCGAAAGATGTTGCAGCATAAGCTTTCGTAGAGTTGGTCTACTTCCACAGATGCATGGAGGGAACTGTTGCCTAGTTCACTCCATGCATTTGAGGATGGAGACCAAGTCTAGGAAACCTTATGGAGGAGTGATTCCCATGTTAATCTATGTATTGTTCTGATGAGAGACACTATTATGGATACTGAGACTGCATCCACACTGGAGAAATAAGCCAGTTTGGCACTGCTTTCTTTGACTCAATTGCTATGTAATTCTGGGAGTTGGAGTTTGTTGTGGGCCCAGAGCGGAGCGGAGCTCCGCTCTGGGCCCCACAACAAACTCCAACTCCCAGAATTCCATAGCAATTGAGTCAAAGAGTTAAAGCAGTACCAAACCAGCTTATTTCTCCAGTGTGGATGCAGCCCAGGTGTGTCCTCACCACAAAGAGGACAACAAGGCACTGCAAAAATGTAGGCCAGTGTGTGGAAAATCCCAAAAATAACAACTCAGAAGCCTCCTTAGGAGTATAATTTCAAAATGGAGGGCATTTATTGGGACTCCTATTCTTATGAAATGTGGCCACCATGAGCCATAATAATAATAAAGAGGGCAGTAATATTCCTGCAGGCCGGATGTGACGTCACAATAGAGGACTATGTGTGCAACCACTCCTCCTCCCCGGAACTTAAGGCGAGGGGCCTTTGTTGCTGGAGGAGGCGGAAGTCCCTCTGCTGCGTCACGTGACGAAAGCGGAAGTGGGGGTGGTTGTGGGGCTTGGAGTCCTCCTCCGGGCTCGGCAGCATCTTCTTGGCTCCAGGCATGGCGCTTCGTCCTCCTCCTCCTCCTCCAGGATGGGGGCTGCTGGGGCCGCTGCTGGCCCTGGCTTTGCTGGTGGGGGCGGCGGAGGGAGAAAAGGTGAGCCCCGGCCCCTGGGTGCCTCTCTTGCCTCGTTCTCAGGGTGGGCTTTACAATTACAATGGGCATCTCGGCCCTCCAGGTGTTTTTTTGGACTACATCTCCCAGAATCCTCCGCCATTGGCCTAGGTGGGTGGGGCTTCTGGGAGTTGAAGTCCAAAGGACCAGAGATTGAGGCCCACTAAGAGAGTGGTGGGAGTTTGTTTTTTTCCAGTGTTCTGGACTTCATTTCCCAGAATCCTTGGTATATAGTCAAGCTGTAAAGGGCTTCTGGGAGTTGGAGTCCAAAGGATCAGAGTTTAAGAGGGGGAGGTTGGTGGTTTTCCATCTTTGGTTGTTAAAGTGGTTCTGGACCTCGTTTCCCAGAATCCCTGACAATTAGTCAAGCTGGCTGTTGCTTCTGGAGTTGAAGAAGGCCAAAGGATCAGAATTATTATTCTTCATTATTGTGTTTATTTATATCCTGCCTTCCTCCCAGTACAGGGACTCAAGGTGGCTGACAAATCTAAAACATAGTTTTCTTTTTGTGGGCTTTTTTCAGGCTATGTGGCCATATCCTAGAAGAGTTAGTTCCTGACGTTTTGCCAGCATCTGTGGATGGCATCTTCGGAGAAGGCCGCCTTTGAAGATGCCAGCCGTAGTTGATGGCAAAAATTCGGGAATAAACTCTTCTTGAACATGGCCAGAAAGCCTGAAAAGCCCACAAAAAACTATGGATGCCGGCCATGAAAGCCTCCGACTTCTCAACTCTAAAACAGTCCAAGTTAAAACACTATAAAACATGTAAAATACAGTTTTTTAAAAAAATTAAACATTACATTAATAAAATTTAAAGTTTAAAATTCGTCAAAACAAAACCAAAACAGCATCCGTGTCATACGGAAGCCTGACTCCTTAAAAACGTCCCTACGTGCCGCCAGAAGGACAGCAGGGACGGAGCCATCCTGGCCTCCCTAGGAAGGGGCTTCCAGAGCTTGGGAGGATGAGAGAAACCCTTGTCTAAGAGAGTGGTGGCAATTCCCCATCTTTGGTTGTTAAAGTGTTCTGGATCTCATTTCCCAGAAAACTTGACAATTGGTCAAGCTGGCTGGGGCCTCTGGGAGTTGAAGTCTGAAGGATCAGAGTCTGAGAACTGCCAGTCATAAGAGAGGAGTGGAGGTGGTTGCCCATCTGCAGACCTGCATATATTCTGGATTTCATCTCCCAGTATCCTTGACAATCGGCCAAGGAGAAGAAGTCCAAAGGGTCAAAGTTTGAGAACTTTAGTCTAAGAGACAAATGGGTCCCAAATGGATCATGTGTGGAAATTTCCTTTGTTTGATCCTAGAGCAGATCAAGCTTGAACTATCCCTGGAAGCAAAGATGACAAAACTTAGGCTGTCATACTTTGGACACACCATGAGAAGCCATGATTGGAAAAGACAAGAATGCTGGGAAAGCTGGAGGGATGTAGAAAGAGAGGAAGATCTAATGCTAGATGCATGGACTCTATTAAGGAGATCACACATATGAATTTACAAGACCTAAACAGAGCAGTGGAGGATAGGGAGCCTTGGAGGTGTCTCATCCACAGGGTTGCCGTGAATCAGGATCAACATGAAAGCTGTTAACAACAATCTAAGAAAGTGGTGATTTCCAATCTTTGGTCCTCAAAATGTTCTGGATTTCATCCCCCCATATCCTTGACAATTGGCTAAGCTGGCTAGAACCTCTGAGAGTTGAAGTCTAAAGGGTGAGAGTTTGAGAAGCCCTATTCTAAGAGAGCAGTGGTGTCCAATCTTAAGTCCCCCAAGTGTTCTGGACTTCATCTCCCAGAATCCTTGACCACTGATCAATCTAATAATAATAATAATAATAATAATAATAATAATTATTTATAGCCCGCCCTTCTGAACAGGCAATCGGGGCGGAGTACAACAAAATTAAAACAACAACAGTTAAAATAGAACAATCCCATCCCAGCCTCCCACCCCTTAAAATAAAATTAAATTAGCAATGAGTTAAAACATAATACACAATAAAAGGCAATATCAAAACCTTAAAAAATCCTAAAAATTCTTGGGCTATATGGGTGGGCTGAAATCATGGGGGAAAGAAGTGGAAGAATTCTAAGTCTTGGATTTGGAGCCGGGAGATGTTAAATCTAGCTAGGACTACTGGGAGTTTAAGTCCAAAGGGCCAGTTTGAGAACCATTATTCTAGGAGAATGATGGTTCCCAATGTTTTGTCTTCCTAAAGTCCCTGACAATTACCCAACTAGGAGTCAAAAGCTGAAAACATCTGGAGTCAACAAAAGTTGAGGGATACTGGTTTTCTAAAAGGCCCTGTTCAAAGGCTTTAAAGTCCAGCTGCTTCTTATTTAGGCATTTCTTAGATCAATGGTCCAGCTCACAGTGCTGTTTAAGGGCTTTTGGACTTTAGCTCCCAGAATCCCAGACTATAGGCTAATATGGCTGAGGCTTCTGGGAGCTGAAGTACAAAATCTCTTAAAGGGCACAGTTTGGGGACCACTGCCCTAGATGCTGTCAATCTCATCTTCATTGCTGCTTCCTCCAGATGTTTTGTCTTTTTCTCATTGTCTGACAACATTTTTTTTACTCCTTTAAAAATTGCAGGTAGTGGAAAACAGGCAAAGGGGTTGTAGGAATAACAGAACAACTATGGATATCAAAATATAATGGGAATTACTGCAGGGATAAATATCTTGATAAGGTACTTGGAATTAATTCTGTTGAAGAGGCTCTAGCCTATTCACTATGACTTCAGCTTTGTGGCTTCCCAGCAGAGAATTCTAAATACCTAACTGCAAAATACAAGATTTCATAGGATGGAGCCAAGGCAGTTAAAGTGGTATCAAAGTGCAACAGTTGTGTGGGTTGGATGCACTCTGGGTGTCTTCTTGTAATTCAGTTGTTTCTCTGTTGCCACCCCCAGAGGAATTTGTCACTTCCTTATGTTTGCATGGTGAGCTGTGACAGAAGACATCTTTTGTTTAAACCTGTAATCATAAAGATGATTAAGTTAAACAATTTGGAAGCACAACCTTTTGATTAGTATTGTTTTATCTTTCTGTGTGTTTGTTGGTGAAACGCCTCTCTTTAGTTTTGTATATATTTGGCTAGAACACTTCTTGAGATCTTATCCATTAAACTGAAAATTGAAATTTGAGCCATTGTTAATACCAAAGCATATTCAGATCCTGGATGTTTTTCTTATTTGTAATCTTTGTTCAGTGCTTTATTCTAGGTGTAAACATTTGTCCATGTGGGAACTGGGAATTCCTTTTTTTAAACTAAGATCAAGCGTAATTGATTGCATGTGGGTGTTACTTGATGAATTGTTGTAGATTTCTATCACAGTTGTATAATGTAGGAAAGTTGATTTGATGTTGCCTTCCTAGAACTGACTACAGATTTGGAGGATTTAAAAAAAAATACAAGAAAAAGTAGTGTCTTCTAAGATTATAGTTTATATTCTTTTTTGAGAGTAAAACATTTGAAATGGTTTATGGCTGAATGAGTGCTGTATGCCTGATTTCTTGGTGTTCTGATTATTAATAGGGAAAATGCTGGAAAAGCATTTAAAACTGGTGAAAGTGTAATAAATAAATAAATAAATAAAACTTTATACCCCTCCCCTGGACGTTTTACAGATTAAAACTTCGTACAAAACCCCAATATCCTTGTTACCCTCCCCTAAAAAGGTTTTCTCACACTACATAACCTGAGATTTATTGACTTTGTGTTAGTATGCTGTTGAAGGAGCATCCATGGAGCTTGACTGGCTGCTCAGTTGCTGCTCCCAAGGTGACCAGGTGCAAAGAGAGAAGGTTCTCCCTGTCAAGGAAGGACTCTCAGTCCTTCCTCACTGGAGCAGACAGATCGTTTTCAAACTTTTCTCCCGAGCAAGGAAGAACTTTCAGTTCAAAAGGGGTGAAATATCAACCTTGGCTATCTTCCCCCTTCTTTCTCAGAGCTGTGCCCCCCCCCCCAACTTCATATTATCCTGTGCGCACACACACCCCCAACATTGTTTCTTCTGCTACCTCTTCTTTCTGCCTGGTCAAGGAAAGAAAGCAGGAGTAACAGTGCAGCTTCAACCTGCCTGGCAAAGCTTGTAAAGTTTAAGCAGGGTCTCAAATATGAAAGGTAATTTGTATAGTTTGTTGTGGGTTTTTTTGGGCTATGTAGCCATGTTCTAGAAGAGTTTCCTCCTGACGTTTTGCCAGCAGAATTTATCTGAAGATGCCAACCACAGATGTTGGTAAAACATCAGGAATAAACTCTTCTAGAATATGGCCACATAGCCCAAAAAACTCACAAAAATTATGGATGCCAGCCATGAAAGCCTTCGACTTCACAAAGGTAATTTTTGTTGCCACTTCTCTCCTGCCACCATGTACTTTAACTCCTTGTCTCCACTATGGTCCTAAAGGCCACTGGTTATCCTTGTCATTTTTGCACACGAATGCTTTGGTGCCCCCCCCCCCTGCCCCTTATTTTGTCACCACCCCTCTGGATCTTCCAACCGCCCTCACAGGGGAGGGAAATGAAGTTTGGAAATCACTTTTCTGCGTATTCTGGGAGCTGAAGTCCAATAACATCTGAGAACCCATATTTGGGTACAATTATCCTAGTCAATTTGTAAACCTTATGCCAAAATTCAGGCCTTATATACCAGGTGATCTAGACCTGTAAGCAATTCCTTTCAGAAACAAAAACAAAACCCTGTTGTGTTGTCATATACACATTTACTTTGAAATGCTTCTTTATTCCTTTAATTGAATAACTGTTTTGTTTGTAGTTTTTTCAGTGCTAATTTTTTAATTGATGCTAATAAGACAAATATAGTTTCATAGCATGATAGCTAGAAGTGAAAAGGGTAGTTTTATATGGTTGAAGGGTTAAAATCCTTCTCCCTGGCACATAGAAGTCCTTGAAATACAAACAAAACCAAAAAACCCTAACTACCTCATTGAGGAGTTGTGTACACTATTTATTATGTACCCGTTATACTGGTACAGTATATGGCAAACCTATTAGTTCACATTCATTTTTCAGAATTCTGAGGATGTCCGATGTAAATGCATCTGCCCTCCTTACAAAGAACATGCTGGTGACATTTTCAGCAAAAATGTTTCACAGAAAGACTGGTGAGTATGTGACAATTAATTTTATACCTGTACTCCTAGAATATAATGTTCATGTATAGCACTTAAACTGTTTAAGAAATATTTTTGTAGCTATAGAAATCTGAAATTTAGACATTAACAACCAAATCCAATTTTTATTTCCAACTAGGATATAACAGAGTCAGTGTGGTATTGTGGTTTGAGCCTTGGACTATGACTCTGGAGACCAGGGTTCAAGTGCCAGCTCAGCCATATAAACCCTGGGCAAGTCACGCTCTCTCAGCTTCAGGGGATGGCAATGTCTCAGCTTCAGGGGATGGCAATGGCAAGCCTTTTCTGAAGAAACCCCTGTAACAAGTTTTTTTTTAGGGTTGCTGTTAACTTGAAGGCACACAACAACAACAAAGGGTAAAACTTGCCATCCATGGATTTAATCATCTGCAGACGGCAAACCCCGTTGTCCCCAGTGGCTGCATGTGCACATGGTTGTGCTAGCAGGGATAACAGGACTTTAGGTCCCATGTTTTTTGATATCTGTGAGGGGTTCAGAACAGATCTCTTGTGGATACCAAGGTCCTACTGTATTTATGTAACCCAGAGATAGTTTATTTTTGTTTATTTAACTTTTGTGACACCACAGATATATTTTATATCTACTATCTTCTGTACATCAAGTGGCTACAATTCCAACTAAATCGGTTTCAGTTCTGGGTTTTAACACAGCAAAATATGGAAAAATCAAAGAGGAAAGTGACTACAGAGAGGGAAGCAAAACACTGTATTTACAAGAAGTTTTTCTGTGTGGATGATTAACACAGTGGATAACTTGTTCTGCAAATATACTGTCAAGGAGATCATATGATTGTTTTTAAATGAAATCAGCTGTATTAAGTATGGCTTTATTTACAAATGCTCTATCTGTGGCTCATCTGGTAGATGTGACCTACTAGTTTGTAAGATGTTGTGAGGCTAGTAGAATACTTATTAAATTTTCTTGTGCAAATGTTATCACACGATGTAATAACATGCCATCCTCTGAATTGCGTAGTGTCATAACTTGGCATCATCTGATAAAAATTTAGGGGAAAACTAAATAAGCTTCTGAAGAAAGTCAGTCCAAGAAAACCTGCAAGTACAGTCAAATGCAAAGGAATGGCAACTATTGCTTTTAATGAACATGTTCTTTTTCTTGATACAATTCATTCTGTCCAGAAATAGTCACTAAAACTTCTGCTCTGTTTTCCCTGTGTAAGGCTTAATCGGTGTTTGAAACCACAAATCAGAGGTTTCCTTAATAATTGTCTTGTTCATATAAGATTAAAAGATGATGTGATAAAATGTAATTGAGGGGAAAAGCATAATTGTTCTATAAAAAGAATGTGTGGTATTTCATATGGTGAGAGAGAAGTCTTGACAGCATGAATCAGGATTAAAAACAAAAGACAGCTGAAACACTTCTACCTTTCCATAATCATTTACATGTTGAGAATAGTTGTCTTTTACCACCATCTTCATCTGAACAGTTATTGTTGATATCAAAAAGACTGGGATCCTCACCACTCAGACATAGACTGAAATGCACTGCTTCATGGTGTTAAATTATTGTAACATTAAAATTAAAGTAGCTGGATTCTAATCAGCTGATGGGCTGGATTGTTTTTCGGGCCGAGATGCTTGTGTGGTGTGTGAGGTCTTTTGCATGAGCATTTAACGCTAGCTCCTGGACATTTAACTTCTGCTTATGCTGCCACGTCCAGGACCCCATAACTGTAATCTTTCAACTGAGGAACAGTGATGGGGAAGTGAGCATGTGAGCATAAGACCTGGTATTGTTTAAGTTTGTGTTTCAGAAATCTCTTGTCTAGAAAATTGCCATACACATATTTGAATTCAAAAATCTTAATTCAAAAATGTATTTTTTTTCATTTTTGGCAGCTGGTAATTCATAAAGTGACTAGTTCTTATGCAGCAAATTAAATATTTAAATAGATCATTACATGAGTTGAATGTCAAATATACTTATCTTCAGAAAATATGAATAATTTATTATTTTGCTCTTACTGCATTCAGCATGATTTCTCATAGGGGAATACTTCTCTGCAGGCGTGTAGACCTACCTAAACTTATTTTAAGCCTCCTTTTCTTTCTGCCTAGTGATTGTCTTCATGTTGTGGAGCCTATGCCAGTTCCTGGTCCAGATGTTGAAGCCTACTGCTTACGTTGTGAATGCAAATATGAAGAAAGAAGCTCTGAAACAATTAAAGTAAAGATCTCCCTTCATTGTTTTCTTAAACTATCAACTTGCACTTATTTGTCCTTCTCCCAAACATACATGCATTAGAAAGTATGCAAAAATGTTAATACAGTGGTCCCCCGGGTTACGAAATTAATTCGTTCCGGCACCTTTTTCGTAAGCCGAAAATTTCGTAACCCGGGGCCTATTTCCCATAGGAAATAGGTAATCCGTTCCGAGGCTTGGCCGAAGCCTGGCCTGGCGGGGGCCTTCTGGCTGACGAAAGGAAGGTCCGATCCGGTGGATCGGGCCTTCTTTTCGTCAGCCGCGGGGGCCTCCTGGCTGGGGAAGGGAAGGTCCGATCCGCCGGATCGGGCCTTCCTTTCGTTAGGCGCGGAGGCCCAGCCTGGCTTCCCCAGCCAGGCTGGGCCTCCGTGGCTGAGGAGAAAGGAAGGCCCGATCCGCCGGATCGGGCCTTCCTTTCGTTAGGCGCGGAGGCCCAGCCTGGCTTCCCCAGCCAGGCTGGGCCTCCGTGGCTGAGGCGAAAGGAAGGCCCGATCCGCCGGATCGGGCCTTCCTTTCCTTAGGCGCGGAGGCCCAGCCTGGCCATAGGAAATAGGTAATCCGTTCCGAGGCTTGGCCGAAGCCTGGCCTGGCGGGGGCCTTCTGGCTGACGAAAGGAAGGTCTGATCCAGTGGATCGGGCCTTCTTTTCGTCAGCCGCGGGGGCCTCCTGGCTGGGGAAGGGAAGGTCCGATCCGGCGGATCGGGCCTTCCTTTCGTTAGGCGCAGAAGCCCAGCCTGGCTTCCCCAGCCAGGCTGGGCCTCCGCAGCTGAGGAGAAAGGAAGGCCCGATCCGGCGGATCGGGCCTTCCTTTCGTTAGGCGCGGAGGCCCAGCCTGGCTCGGGAAGGGAACCTTCCCTTCCCCAGCCAGGCTGGGCCTCCGCACCTAACGAAAGGAAGGCCCGATCCGCCGGATCGGGCCTTCCTTTCTCCTCAGCCGCGGAGGCCTCCTGGCCGTCCCTTCTCCTCCGAAGCCTGGCTTCGGAGGAGAAGGGACGAAGGGCTGTCCCTTTTTCTCCGAAGCCTGGCTTCGGAGGAGAAGGGACGAAGGGCTGTCCCTTTTTCTCCGAAACCTGGCTTCGGAGGAAAAGGAACAAAAGTCCGTCCCTTCTCCCCCGAAGCCTGGCTTCGGAGGAAAAGGGCCATTTCGTAACCCGGGGATACTTTCGCAAGCCGGGGCCATTATTTTGGCCCTGGCTCTTTCGTATCCCGGGGTTTTCGTAAGCCGGGGGATTCGTATCCCGGGGGACCACTGTATACAGGTTATGTAGTAGAATCTATAAAATTCCATCCAGTCTAGTCCAGATAAGACCACAATACAGTTACAATTCTCAGGTATTGTTATGGGTTCCTCATGGTACAAGCTGTGCAGCAGCTACTGTAACAGGCTGAAGTTCACAAGGTGTTGTTGGTGTTTTTAAATATCTGCTATATTGTATAGATTCTGTATGGTATGAGATCACTAAATAATGGATGTGTCCATAAATACTGGTCCTTTGTTGCCATCAGTCTTCATGGGCATTATTCAAAAATGAGTGCTTACTCATCTTCCCTTCCTTGTAGCTATTTTTATTCAACTAAAGGGAGATCTTTACTTGAGGATGGTTGTAAATTATAAATCCTAAATGTTGAAATCTTCTAGTCTGAAATAATGTTTTCCTTGTTTGGAAAATGAAGGCTGCCAGGAGTATAAAGTGGTTTCAATAATCCTTTGATTTCTTGTATAACTTGCTGGTGTGGAATCAAGATACAATTTATCACACCTTTTAGTGCCTGTCAGTAGTTTTTTAAGCAAGGGAAATGAACACAGATCTTCTTCCTTTAGATATGTTTTGCCTGCCATTATGCATATAAGGGAAATACTTGCAGTCCTATGATGTCAAGACCTTCAATTACTTAAGAACCTGCTCTAACAAATAAGTGAAAAGATATGTCATGCTGAAAAGATCACATGACTCCTATAATATTCCAAACACTCTACAAAATTCTTCCCTTTCATTCTTTGTATGCTGGTCATGCATTGCTTCACATTTTGTTAATGCTTCTGGAAACATCAGTGAATACCTTATTGAATAGCCGGTTTAATTAATCTTTCTCTGTGATATTGACTTTTATCTTGTCCGCTGTACAGTCTGCTTTATTAAATACCATTCAAAACAAGTTTTAAGTTGGGATACATCTCTCTTCAAATACAGTAAGTCTAGCACTGGGACATACCAGTCCTCTAACTTGCTTACCTGTCTTAGTTTTTATTGATTCCACTTTATTCCATTTTAGGAATAAGTTTATAAAACTTTGTAATCTGGGTGGAAGCATGCCACTGTATGTGGTAACTGAATAGAATCCCAGCACATGCACACACCAGTTCAAGGTATACTCTTAATATTAACCATCAAAGAGCTGAAGTTTGAAGCAAAATAAACAAGTTTGCAAATATGTGTGTTGTTCAGGAATATGATATGGATTCCTGTTCCCTATAAATGTGCCTGGTTTGTGCTGCAGTCTGTGGAACCACTTATAAAGTATATATGAGAAGAGTGGTTCTCAACATTTGGCCCTGAAGATGTTTTAAAATTCACTCTCTGAATCCTGAGCCAACATAGCTGATAGGAAGAGGATCTGAGAGGACAGATCCAAAAAGGCTGAGAAACACTGATCTAGCATAACTATCTTAAAATCTGTACCAGAAGGTGTTTATATTCTTACTTTGCTAATAATGTCTACCTTTTTGCAATTGCAGCCAATATTTAATTTAAAGTCGATGGGTTGGCTTCAGAAGTTCTGTTCCTACAAGGAACCCCTTGCACCTAGCATATTGCTCACTAGTATTAACTGCTGTTTCATGTTTCTGAAGTCATAGGGTTTGCATAGGCCACAAACAGAGCTATGGATATGTTCATATTACTTGAAAGAAAAATATTTTCACTTCCTTCTCTGGCATCCTTTTTCGTAGAAAATACTATTTTGTAAAATATTTTTACATATTATTTTGTAAAAATAATAATTGTAAGCCGCTCTGATAGCCTTTAAGGCTGAAGGGCAGGATATAAATACTCTAATAAAATAAATATTTTATTAGAGTATTTATACCCCGCCCTTCAGCCTTAAAGGCTATCAGAGCGGCTTACAATTATTATTTTTAATTAGACGGTTCCCTACCCCCAGGCTTACTTTCTCTTCATTTCTTTATGATAAATGTTGAGGTAGTTGGAAAAAATAATTTGTTTATGTGGTTTAGTTCTTTGCAAAAGCTCCAGTTAATTTTGATAAACTGCTGAGAATGGAAGGCCTGAATGTTTGTATTGCTGTAAACATTTTGTTTTATTTTGCCAGTTGCATTCTCTAAATCGTTCTCTAGTGCTGAACTGCTGTGTTATGTTGTGTAGATTACTATCATCATATATTTATCCATCTTGGGTCTCCTACTCCTGTACATGGTGTATCTCACGATGGTAGAACCTATTCTGAAGAGACGTCTCTTTGGACATTCACAACTAATACAAAGTGATGAAGACATTGGAGTAAGTGTTTTCTAAATAGTCCATGAGCTGGAACATCCCTCGCAGGCAAACTGTTGATTGAGTTTTGATAGCTGAAAGTGTAAGGAAGATATTTTCTAGAAACAACTTTAAAAGGAGTTCAACATATTATTTTTTCATTTCAAAGAAAGACCTTACATGGAATGACTGAGATGCAATCAACACTAGGTTTATGCCCTGTCAGTGGTTTAATCTCAGTTTCCAAAGCCTAGCTCATACACAGAGAACAAATGTATTGGTTAATCCAGGAAAGATGATTTCAATACACTTTGTGGCCCTACTAGAATGTGACTTGCAGATAGATTGCATTCAGACATAATGATAAATTGTAATTAACCATTACTGGAACAAGCCTAGACAGATTCCTTAGCATTTTTAATGAAACTTGAATTGTGTAGAGTTTTTTGGTGTCATTCACAAATGAACTTTGAAAGCACTTCAGTTTCTTGAGACTAGCACAGATCTCATGACAGAACATTTTTTTAATTAATTACATAAAACATATAAAACATACACAACATACCATTAACACAGTTTACATACATGTTTTGTATACATATATTTCATCAAATCAGACACCTATCCTACTTGATTTTGAGCTTAATCGATTGGCAGTGATGGCCTTCCATATCATATTCCTACATTCCTTAACTCCTAACTTGCTCCTAATACACATTCTCATACAACCTTCCCCTATCTATTTTCCTGTCTTTCCTCCTCCTCATCTTCCTTCCTTCCTTCCTTCCTTCCTTCCTTCCTTCCTCTCTCTTCTTTGTCTCTATCTCCCTTCTGATCCTTTTAACTATCACCTCTATCACCAATCACTTGCTCTAACCCTCAATCACATGCTCTAATGACGGAACATTCTAAGCCAGTGTCATTTTAAACTTTTTTGGGATGTCTCTCATCTTGGGGTTGCAAGCAGAACATTTTTTAATTTAGAGGAAGATGCACTTCCAGATGAACTTCTTTAGAAGTGTTAAAACCACTAACAGTTCTGTGAAAAGTGAAAGTTCTGTGCCATGATAATCTGAGTTGCATGAAAGAAACTTGCAGGCATTTGCTTATTTTTCATACATACTGTTTCTGCTAGCAATGGCAAAGGACAACAAGTGTTTTATTGTGAATTTCCATGGAAACCTGAAATTTCTCACAGTGACAATATGTGACAGTTGGTACTATTTCTGGTAGATTGCACCCCCCTTTTTTTGGTTAATTACTGTATCATGACTTCTTAAACATGGTTTATGATACCCAAGCCCAACCCCCCACTCTTTTTGCTAACTACTGTATCTTAAACTTCTTAAATATGGCTCATGGTTCCCAGTTTGGTATCTGTATATGTCAAACTGCTAATCATCTTGATCTATTATACTTGAAATTAGTTTTGATATGTTAACATGGTAAAGAATCTGTAATGTGAATATTTAATGTGCAATGTATATCACATACATGAAGTTCTTCAAATCAGACCACTAAGACAAAGCCTGGTGTTCAAAACATCCTTGAATCAAAGTATGTTTGGAACTGAATGTCCTTCATTTATGGATTACATGTATTCATAGGTTTGCTTAATAGGATGACTGAAATGTTTAATATAAACACACAATTGTCATTCAGCTCTGTCAGTTAAACAGCTGTGTTTTTGCTTTTTATTTTAAAATATTGAATGTAAACATGTGTATTGGTATTATTTGACATCTTGAAGTGAGTATCCCAAACAGTTTCATAATAAGTGTTGCTGATTAGCAACAGAGAAGGTTAAACATAGAGCCACAGTGTGTCAATAGTTTCAAATTTAGTACTATCTAGTACAGAGTGAAAAATATAATACATTGTAAAATCTAATAATTTATTGCATATTATACTAAGAGGCAGTGTGTTGTGAAATTATTGTTGTTATTAAGCTTTATTTATAAAGCACTTATTTATTTATACATTTATTTATAAAAGAGCTTATAAAGAATTTATAAAAAACTTGGACTTTTAGATTTTTATTGTAAATTAAAATCAAACATGGTTTTATCTGTGAACTGCCTTGGATCCCTTTCTGGGAGAAAGGTGGCATAGAAATGAAATGAAATAGGACTCTGGGAGACCTGGGTTCAAATTTCTATGCAGCCATAAAAACTACTGAATGGCCTTGGTCAACTCATATTCTTTTCATCTAAGAGGAAAGCAGTGTCAAACTCCTGCTGAATAAATGGTATGAAGAAAATTCTATGATAGGGTTGCTAGAAGTTAACTTGAAGGCACATAACTGTAACAACATTAATAATTAGTTACTATTGAACATCTTAAAAGCATCTGATCTACTGTACATAAGTGGAAGAAAAGACAATTTGTGCCCAAGGACTCAAAGTCTGTAGACACACTGCAGGAAAGTAGAGGGAAGCAAACATTAGAGCAACAGTCCTTCTCTGGCAGTTGAATGGGGTTAAGCTGGGCTTAGCCCTAAAGTGCAGTCAGGGAATGACAGAGTAAGGTTTCTCTGTTTGGACCTGATTTCAAGCCCCCTCCCTTTTATTTGTGCAAGGCATGGGGTACAGCTTGCTAGTGACCTTCGGCTTGGTTGATGGGATTGGCCTGAGTGCTTGCCTTCCAGCTCTGCAGCTACAAAGTAACTCATCTTCAAGTTCTCATTGGTGTCAATACACAATATCCTTTTACTAGTCTTGTTCTTGCATTGAGAAGCTGTATTACATTGTTGTAACTCTTGTTTAATGGCATAGAGGAGAGATGCAGCAACAGATCTGCAGGGTTCTTGCTGGAAGCCCCTCCCCCTGTTTGTTTGTTTTTTAATTTGGTCAGACCCTTCCTGTAGCTTAAAAATGTTGGGAAAAGAAGCAGCTTATCTGCTAAGCCCTCCACATACCTGGAAAAGAAAAATTGGCTAAAAATCAGCCAAAAATGAAGCCTAATGTCACTTCCAGCATGTTGGGTAAACCAATGTAGTCCCTGGGCGATGTGCAGAGTGAAAAATAACTCCCCTTCCATAGTTGCCCAGCTCTGGGTTAGAGCCCAAGGTCTGGTTGACATAATACAAAATCCACAAGGGAAGTCAGCACTTTCGACCTGTTTCTTTCCTTTCTGGCTGCAGTTCCTTTTTGTGACATTGTATGCTATTATAGAGGTTCTCTGATCTTCAGAAGCTTTTAGGGAAATGACATAATAAGAGATAATCCTCAGAAAGGGATAAATGAGAAGACCCTATTATGTTCATGGAACACTGTTCACTGTTGTTGTTGTTGTTTTTTAATTCTGGAATCAGAAAAGTACAAATACTTTCTCTTCCATGATAAAACTATCAGAACTCAAAATACTTCTGTGCAGCCTGAGGACACAAAACATTATACTTCTCTACAGCCCACAAGAATCTTTGCTAATTCTTCCTGCCTGTCCCCCTGTTATCCTACACACTCATCCCACATTTGCAGCTTTGATTTTTGCTGATTTGATTGTTTGCAGATTTAATTAATATGTTTTCTTCCTAGGAATTTCTAGGTCCTCCAGTGAAATTCTGTTGGAAGTTACACTGGGGGACCTAAAGATTCCTAGAGAAAACACTTCTCTAGGCATTTGTAGGGCCTATAGCATGATTCTGGGGTCAATTTGTGGCTGAGATTAGCCGCAGAGATCTGCTGGAGGACCTAGAAATTCCTAGAGAGGTATTCTCTCAGGTTAAAAATGTACTGTTTATTTATTTGGGTTTTTTTTCACTTTCACAGGGATTCTGTGTAGTGAATGTGGAGGGAGAGGTGTATAGCCTTTTCATATGTACAACAGAAGAAATCTATACAGCTTACTTTGACTTTTCTGCCTTCCCCTGATCCTCTTCTTTTGTGTGCTTGAGGGAGCATTACTAGTGTGAAGTCTGAGCAAGAGAAAAACTACTTGGAAGATAGACACAGGAATGCTTGACACTTTTTTTTGTCCCTCCTCTTCCTTGTGAATATGTATATACCTTTTTTTGGTCAAAGTGATGATACTGAGAATTTGAGTCATTGCTGATATTGAATGGAGAAGATTTTATGTAGAAATGAATATACTAGCCTTTTCTAGAAAGGATGCAACCTATAGATATGGCTTCAATAGAATAAAGATAACTTAAGAAATACCCTTCCCCAGAAACTTATCAGGTTCTCATGTGTAAGGTAAACCAGAATGCTTCAAACAGTGTCTTTTTAGGTTCAAGTGATGTGCTGAGCAATAAATGATGCAATAATAAAAATTTATGTAATTTCAGGACCACCAGCCTTTTGCAAATGCACATGATGTGCTGGCTCGTTCCCGAAGCCGTGCGAACATGTTGAACAAAGTGGAGTATGCCCAGCAACGTTGGAAACTCCAAGTTCAAGAACAGCGCAAATCAGTGTTTGACCGCCATGTTGTCCTAAGTTAAAAATACAATTACTGATTTCAAATGATGTTGGAAGGAAAAAAATGGACTCAAATAAAGCACTGACTTCTATCTTTCTGGTATGCCACCACGTAAGAAGACTTACTTTTGTTCATCGGGAGCAATGAGAGTACAAACACAAGAATTATATTAAAATATTTTAACAAGCCAAAATCTCTGTTCACTATTATATTACTTGTATTAATAAAACATAAACAATTATCTTGTGATAACTTTGCCATTGAGGGATAACTGAGTATAGTTCTTAAATCCAGTTTTCACTAATATCTATGTGAAGAAATGAAAATATGTGTAGCATTTCTGTTACAAAAGATTTTACATAATGAACTTTTGTAAATATATTTGTTTTCCTACTGTTTGCTGTGTATGTTGTACAGTATAGTTGCCACATCTAAAACTGCCTTGTTGTATAAATTTTATTTCATGTACTGTCAGTTCATTAGCTGATCTCTGTGACTGTAAGGTGAAGCCTAAGTGGGCAGAGATAGTTGGTGATCAGATACAGTGTAAAGAAAACAGCCTTGCGCAGTGCATGATAGGAAAGGTTGCCCTTCTAGGCTGCTTGTTGAAAGTTCTCTGTGGATACTTACAAATGATTTATTAATGTAAATTCTGGTAAGCTGATGGAAAATAACTATTTTTAAAGATTAGCTTGATAATGGAATGCAAATAAATTCTTCAGAATCTCTTGTGTTGGGAGTCAACAACATTTTTAAAAGTTATTTTGATCCTGTCCCTAATCCTAAATAAGTTAGCACCTTAAATACTTGATTACTACAAAATGAAAGATTTTATATTGAATCTTAGATGGAGCCTGGTGGGATCTCTTTGAGCCATAAGATTAATTCTCAAGGCTGCGGTAGTCCAAAAGCATCTGTAAAGCTTAATTTATTCCCACACCTGCTTTAGAGACAACGTTCCCTTACTATACTATTGTAGCATGAGTTCTCACCTTGCTATTAAATGAGAATGAAGCATTTATAATTATAAATTGAAATCTCTTAAATTTTCTCCCATCTTGGGGAAAGGGTGGTGTATGAATAAATTTAATAAGCAAACTGAAAACCTTTCAGTGCTACTGCCCTCAAAGCTGTTCTCCACTATTTTGTAACAGTGTATGCTGTTCCCTCCCCTGCATGGCTGTGCACTCTTCCCTGGGGCCCCTGTTTCCAGAGCTCAGTAAATTTCATTAGAGAATACTCTTGTCTCCATGCAGCAATACTTTCAAAATTAGGTTGCAGATGAAGTGACATTCCAATTGGAACACTTACACTACAGCCTTGGCAGGTGATGTTATTACTTTGACATAAGGTTGCTTGATTCAATCTGGTTCTGTTAGTTTGATTGCTTGAAGGTTTCCCTGTGTAAGGGAAGGTGTGTACTGAACAAACCAATAAATACAAAAGTTGATGCAGAAGTAAGACTTGAGCTCAGTGTGGTTTACTCAGGTAAATGGGTATAGTATTTCAGCCTTTGAGCTTAGACCTATTTATCTAGAGTGCCCTCCCTGTATTTGTTAGCAAGGTCTCTTAAGACATTAAACCTTTCTTGTTTCCTTGCAGGCTAGTTTTCTGGCTAAAACCCCTCCAAACAGCTTCGAACAATTAAAAAATAAGCATCAAAATTACCAGATAAATGTTGAAAAAGATATCCAGGGCAATAAGAACTGTTCCATAGAAATGAAAAAGACATTCTAATATCTGGTTGCTCCCAGCAGAGGGGAAAAAAAACCCTTATTGACTGAATGATTGAATTCATACCCCACCTTTCTCCTGGGATGGGATTCAAGACAGTTCTAGTGAGATGCTGCCAGGCACAACTCCCCTGTTAATGGGAGGCAAGTGTCAGACTTGTAATGAGATATGGTAGTTCTTTTAATCTGGAGCAAAGTAACATATAATGGGCACCTTAAGACCATCTGGCATCAATGTTATGAATCTATTGTAGTTTCCAAACACTTTCAAGAGGCTGCCCTGCATACAACATATTATCATAGTCCAACCTAGCTGTGTCCAAAACATAGATGGCCATGGCCAGGGCCAGTTCTGCCATTTATAGAAAGGTTACAGTTGATTCACCAGCTGGAATTCTGCAAAATCACTTCTAATCACAGTTGGTACTTGACTCTTCAAGAGCAGGTCTGGGTCTAGAAACATCCTAAAACTAAATTTTATTCTGGTGGGCTGCAACTGTATTGACAACAGGCTGCATACTTAATTTGGGATCAGTAGGATCAGCTTTCATGTCTGGATTAAATTTCATTTGGATCGTATCCAGGTCACTATTGATTTCATACAGTTATTCATAACATCATCTGTCTTCCTGGGCTTGGATAGAGAAGAGGAGCACAAATGTCTGTATATTGATAGCAATGTTGATATTCCTGATGACCTCTCCCAACAATTTCTTTGGGCTGTTGAAAAACCAGCAGTGTAAAGTGGAACCCTAGGGTCCTCAAGGAGTATAAGTTCCAGTAGCGACTTCCCAGAATCACTTGAGACCTGCCACTCTCCTAAGACTGATAAATGCAAGGGCATAAAATACACTCAGCTATACAACCCATGAGGATATCAAACTAGATCACTCCCCGCCCCCCTCCACAATATTTTCCCTCTTGATTTGGCAATCGTACCCATGACTTTCTTTCAGAAGTACTGTGTTCTAACTTGTTTCTGGTTCTCAAAACAAGCTCAGAGAAGCATGTAAGTTTCCAGAAGAATCATCTTTTGCCTTTAATTTATGCTTAGTTAAAACAAGAACCTCAAAGTGCATACAGGTTTTCCCAACTGGGTGACCTTGGGCGAGTCACATGCTCTCAACCTCTGGGAAAGACAAACAGCTCTGAACAAATCTTGCCAAGAAAGTCCCATGATAGATTTACCTCAGTGTGAGTGTAAGTTGGAAATGACTTGAAGGCACACAGCACCACCAACAACAAACAACTTTGCATTCAGTGTGTGTGCATGTGAATGTGCCTTCAAAATTCCTGTCTACTCAGATTAATACTGTGCTAAATTATTATAACATTTATTTATACCCTGCTTTCTCCCCAAAATTGGGTCTCAAAGTGGCTTACAATTTAAAAGCAAAAATTATCAGCCCTCCTGCTTCATTGCTCACAATTCACTGGGAAAAACCTGGGAGCCAACTGGTCAATAGCAAATGAGAGAGAAGAAATTAAAACACACAATTGGCAAGACTGTTGTCACATCATTATCTGCTGTTATCTGCCAGACGGCTTGCCCAAGAGAATTCTCCCCTCTCCCCAGGAAGTCCCACTTGTATTTTTGCAAACATGACTGTAGGGCCTAGTTACCTAAATAAATTATACTCAATTTTTTTTATCCCTTGACTCTTCCTTACATGTAGACAACATGTGGATGTTACATCCCTCCACTTGATGTTGATGTAGTATACAAATAAAAATATTTTGTTTACTTTGTGTGTGTATTCTTATTTGCACATTCATGTATATTTATATTTTAACATTTTATAAGGAAATAACATTGAAATTAGAACAGTTTTTAAAAACTAAATTTAATATTTAATGCAGGTATAAGTTTTACACATGAAAAGATTTAAGATTTAAGAGGAGGAGGAGGAGGGAGGGAGGGACCAGGGTCTCTAAAGGTATCAGATCCCATCTGGGAAGCTAACCAGGGTCAGTCCTGGTTAGTACCTTGGATGGGAAAGTACCAATGAATACCAGGTGCTGTAGGCTATACTTCAGAGGAAAGAATTGGCAAAACCACATCTGAATACACCTTGCCTAAGAAAACCCTATGAAATTCATAAGTAGATGGGCAACTTGAGGTCACATATACAAACATAACTGGAAAGTAATTGGAAGGGAAGGTTGGAATGGCACCTTGTTGTTAACTGCCCTTGAGTTGACTTTGACTCATGTAGACCCTGTGAATGAGACATCTCCAAGACTCCCTGTCTTCCGCTGTTCTGCTTAAGTTTTGCAGACTCATGTTCACGATTTCCCTAATTGAGTCTCACCATCTGACATGTGGTCTTCCTCTTTTTCTGCTACCCTCTACCTTTCCCAGCATTATTGTGCCTTCTCATGATGTGACCAATTTGATCATCTTGGCTTCTACAGGTAGTTCAGGTTTAATCTATTCAAGGGCCCATTTGTTTTTCTTGTCCATGGTATCCTCAGCACGCTTCTCCAGCATCATATCTCAAATGAGTTGATTTTCTTTCTATCCACTTTCTTTACTGTCCAGCTCTCAATCCATACATATCAATGGGGAATACTATGGCTCGGGCAATTCTAACTTTAGTGCTCAGTTCAGTATCTTTGGGCTGAAGGGGTTAAGACTAATCTTTACTCTTTATGATTTTTTCCAGCTCTTTCATGGCTGCCTTTCTCATTCCTCGTTTTCTGATTTCTTGACTACCAACTTCCTTCTGAACATTGCTTGATAAGATACACAAAATCTTTAAATATTTTGATTTTCTCATTGTCTAGTTTGAATTTATGTAGGTCTTCCATTGTCATTATTTTTATATTCAGCAGCAAACCTGACTTTGCATGTTCTTCCTTGACTTTCCTCAGTAACTGTTCCAAGTCCATGTTTTCCACTAGTAATATGGTGTCCACATAATATCCACATAACTTAGCTTGTTGATGTTCCTTTCTCCTATCTTTAGACTCCTTCTAAGTCTAATTCTACTCTTTGTAAATGATGTTTCTGCATACAAGTTGAACAAGTAGGGTGACAGAACACAACCTTGCCTGACCCCTTTGCCTATTGGGAACCATTCTGTTTCTCCATATACTGTTCTAACAGTGGCCTCTTGTCTTGAATATAGCTTTCTCATCAGAGTTATCAAATGTAGTGGCACCCCCATGACTTTAAGAGCATTCCATAGCTTTTCATGATCGACTCAGTCAAAGGCTTTGCTATAGTCTATAAAAGACATGCTTATTCTCTTTTGGAATCCCTTGGAGTGCTCCATTAGCCAAAGGATGGCACCTTATTTCTGATAAGTAATTAAACCCTTATCACTTCCACCACTTTTCCCTACAGTTCACCATTTCTTGTTTTTAGATAGTGTTGAAGAATTGCTGAGATATATTCACATATATTTGTTTAGTCAATCCTTTAATAAAGAACAGTGAAAATGAGTGCTTGGCTCTACCAAATCTTTGACAGCAGGATTCTCTAGCTGACCTTGAGTTTTAAGGATAAACACCACCATTTTGTGACACATTCCACTGGCTTCCTTAAATTGTAGAGATTAATCAATTAACATTAATGTTCACAGAATTAAGACGTTTACTGTGGCTGTACACATAGTTCCTTTTAAATTTGCTGAGATTTTATTATTTAACATATCTATAGAAAAAGGGATCTAGAAAATGCTTCTGTAAATATGAAGAGTAATTTGATTTTTAAAATTAGCAAATGTCACAATATATGTAAAGGAAGGATATAAATATGCTGCTGACTAGACTTTAGCTGTAAAAACCCTCTAATATGTTATGCTTTCTATCCCATAATTCTAATATTTATTGACTTTTTAGCTGAAGTGAGAGGAAGAAGATAAACCAGAAAAGAGCAGATCTTATTGTAAGCTACTTTGCATATTGCCAGTTGACTATAAATTTAGATCTGTCTTTGACTCAGTCCAACAGACACTGGAATTGGAGAACTCAGGTAAGAAATACAAGATAGATGGAGACTAATAATAAAGGATTGCATATCTCTTCTTAATATAAATCTCAGATTGTCAAATTAATAAGGGCATATACTTTGTGGACTCTATTTTGTAGCAGAATTTCTAGAAAAAAGTATTGTTAACATTTTAACACATGGGATTTTAGTGTGATACTTTGGACCTCATTCCCTTATATAATATTTTAGATTTTCTGTTGATTTAAGGATTTTTTTCTCCACTAGTGATCTTTTGTTTTGTTTTTGTGATTTTTTTTTTCAGTAAGACGGTAGATTATTAGCTGGATCTTAAACAATTTCAGCTTTGCAACTTTTTTTTTTTTTAGAAAGAAAAGAACCAGTTTTCATGCTTGATTTCATAGTAAATAATTTAGTTGAAGGTTTCTCATCAGCTCAGGTATGTGTGATTGGTAACCGATGCTCTAAATTCCTGGGAACAATTCCTGAAAGTGTTGCCTTTTGATCTCAAATTGTACTTTAAGTTATTGGCTATTTTTTCACATTAAAATACAGCACACTGATAAGCATGTCTTTATTTTAGGCAATCTAATATAGTTTTCCCCATGCATGACAATTTGACATGGTTCTTTGAAAATAGTGTTGTTCTTTATATCAGTTTGAAATCTTCTTACATGCTGCTTCAAATTTCAGGCCCATTTTTAACGTGTGTGTGTGTAATATCAATGTTGAACCCGGTTGGTAGGAACTGACCCATGTGAGGAGAATGAATTCAGTTTGCGCCCATCTGCTCTGCAACGAATGTTGCTGGGTTCCTGGCTCATTTGTGACAATTCTTCCCTCAGCATTTCTCCTCTGAAATCCTAATACCGTAGTTGGGTTATGGGGATGTGATCTGATTGCTGTGGTTACAGATTAACTTTCAGGTCTAGCCCAAGCCATTTTGCTGCTTCAAGCAATGGAAATGTTGGCATCTCTTCCTTATTCCACATTCAGAATTGAACTGGATTGTCAAATGAATACTGTCAATGAAACAGCACTACAGCAGAGAGTAGCAGACCAAAATTTAGGGGATGAGGACAGGTTGTGTGTCATGCACAGCTCTGACCTCCAGCAGAGGAGAATGGCTAGGAACCTGAGATGGAAGCTTAAGTGGCTGCTCCTGCTGCCCTTCAGCATCTTCCTCTTGAAGCTGTTACCTCATTGCCTTAAGACAGAGTTGGCTCTAGTAAAATGAATTTTAGAAAATTTATTATCAAATGATCCACTTAATATAGATGAAAACAACTGCTTCCACAATTTTTTATATGTAGCAACTAATAGTGTGTTTAAGGATAGGACAGAAAAAGTCCATTATATGGCACTGGTCTTTGAAACCTGTACACATTTCTTCACTGTCCAAAAATTACAATATACGATCTCACAGCCCAAAAGATACAGAATAGATGTCTTGTTACTGCTATGACATCCTTTGCTTGGAAGAGTCTGCAGCCTTGGGATTATAACAGAATGTTTAATTAGGCATGAAATATGTCCAAAAAATATGTCCATTAAACATTACAGAACATATCCAGTCAAAGTGAAGCTTATTTACATTCATTGTAAGTTGTGTGCAGACATCACCTGCCCTCTCCAGGACTATGAATCATTAAAAGAGATGGAAAGGGAGAGCCACAGACTGTAGTGATGTGAAGTGGATGCATGGGAAAGAGGAGTAATGGAGAATTTTATACCTGTCCTGATAACTGTCTGCATTTCTCTGATAAGGTGTATCTTATGAGAATGAAAATGGCAGACATGGGGCAAAATAAAGGTTTAACGTATGGCAAACACTTAATAAACATTTCAAGGATTTCAGGGATTCAGGGACCGTTCCTGTGGATGTGCAACATTGTATTTAAATAGGCTGGCACTACACTGTCACCATCCTGCACATAGGTCCATAATATTGGATGTGCTCTAAAACTATATACAATCACATCAAGACTATTTGAATGCATGAATCATTAAATTGATAACAGTTCTGCTTTTCCAGGTTTCCACACAAGACATCAAAGCTAAGAAAAGCTGTAATGCCATGGACAAATTCCCAGTCTTCAGCGACTCCTATATTGGACCAATGTCCCAGTTTTGCTACAGGGACTTTTTTGATAACTTTCATTTGTACCCGGCGTCCCCACACCAGTTTCCTGGTCCTGAAGATTTGTCTCTGCTTCAATTAACCCCAGAGCAGCTGAGTGCTGAAAATTCCTATACCAGTCCTTGCAGTTTCCCATTTCAAGCCTTCTGTGAGAATTTTAGAAGATGTGACTACTCCTGCAGCCCTGCTTTTATCAGAAAAAGAAATGAAAGGGAAAGGCAGAGGGTTAAATGTGTCAATGAAGGATATGCCAAACTCAGACATCACCTACCTGCTGAGTACTTGGAGAAACGGCTCAGCAAAGTTGAAACACTTCGAGCTGCAATTAAATACATCCGGTATCTCCAGTCTGTGCTACACAATGATTCAGAGGGGAATAGTAGGGAAGCTCATCTGTCCTCCCAAGACAGCTCCAGAAATGATTCAATTCCAAGGATGTCATAATCTGTTCCAGAGCAAACATAGTACCTCTATAGGTATCTGATATGTAAGGATCAGATTCACTTGCAGGACTAACTGTACTAGATAGTAACTTAATTTCCACAGCTTAATTACACTATCTTAATTGCAAGTATGAAATGTCAAAACACTGAAATGGTTGTTGAATGTAAATGCTGTAATTGTTGAAAAGGTTCCAAAATATGCTCAATAATATGTAGGACTGAAAGTTTGAACAGACACAATCCAATGTATCACCTCAAGCTCTATACTTTAAATAAAGAAATACAGTATATCAATAAAGGGATTTGAATATTCAGCTTCTTTCAGAGAATTGTATCATATACTTTTAATTAAAATTTCTTGCTAAAGGTTCAGACAAATTCAACAAGGTTGCTATATGCTTGCTTATAAGAAATTATTGAGAATACTCAAAGAGAACTACTTACCTTTAATAAACATAAAGTTTTTTTAAAGCATACAGACTTTGAAAATGCTGATAGCTAGCTGAATATTTATTTATGGAACTTTATTTAGGAACTAAAAAAAAAGTATTCGAGGTCAAAGATCTCCTTTTAAACATGATGGTATTTAAATGTAGTCACAGAGAGTAACAGTGCTTTATAGCACAAAAGAAATCTATATTTTCAAGAAAAATATCTATATTTTCAAGAAATGTTTATTTCAAGAAAAAAAGAATTCTTGAAAGAGTAAATTTCAACATAGACCTCAGAATGACATCCTAATGTCCTCCCAGCTACTTCCATCTTTCCCAAGCTTTCAGCTACTGAAGAAACACCAAGTGGGAGGGAAACCGGATTCTGGTGGCAAATTTAGCTCACACTAAGGCTGCATCCACACTGCAGAAATAATCCAGTTTGATACCACTTTAACTACTAGGGCTCCATGCTATGGAATTCTGCAAGATGTAGTTTTGTGAGACATTTAGCCTTCTCTGTCAGAGAGTTCTGGTGCCACAACAAACTATAGGTCCCAGGATTTCACTACATTGAGCCATGGCAGTTAAAGTGGTGTCATGATGGATTATTTCTGCAGTGCAAATGGAGCCTTGGTGAAGCATTAATATCTCTCAGACTAAGAAATCTAAATGCAGCTCTCTAAACAGCAAACTCCAGAATTTCATAGGATGTTGCCATGGTAAAGAAAGTGGAATCATAGAACTATAACTGAGTAGTGTGAAAGTGTCCCTAGAAAGATTATGCATAACCTCTGTGTTTTTTTTGGGGGGGGGGGATGAAAAATATTGCTCATTAATTCCCATCCTCTACTTTGTCAATGGACCTTCTTTGGTCTCCTTGTTTTAGTACTTGGTTGGCGCCAGTAGCTTTAGAAGTAAGGTGTGCCTAAGAGAACATGATTTCTTATCCCTTATCCAGAATTCTGGAATTTGAAATACTCCAAAATCCAAAATTGTCCACATGGGTGGCTGAGATAGTGACTCCTTTGCTTTCTGATGGTTCAGCGTACACATTTTTTAATGCACAAAAGTATTTAAAATACGATGTATAAAATTACCTACAGTCTAAGTTTATAAAGTGTATACAAAACGTAAATGAATTTCATGTTTAGACTTGGATCCAAGCTCCAAGATATCTCATTGTGTATATGCAAATATTCAAAAATCTGGGGGGTGGGGGGGGGAGATAAATCCAAAACACTTCAGATCCCTAGCATTTTGGATAAGGAAGATTTTCCTGTATTACACCCCCACCATGTATGTGCCTGTGTGCACACTGCACACACACATTTGCCCTGCTGTCAGACACAAGTTCCTGTTAGCAATGGCTCTATGGCAACCTACTTAGTAATAGAAAACATCAGCTGGTATGACTCTCCTCAGCAGCAGAGAAGGACAATCTTGAAGCCAGTCCTATTCAGAGATCCAAATATTTAGGGCTACAAACTCTGGTGAGTTTTCAAAAAAAAACCTTATGTCTTCAGCTTTCTGAAAAATTACACAAAAGTCTAACTGAAAAGCTTTATGAGTCACATTTGATTACTTTCATGTTTGAGCCTGTCCTTTTGGTAAATAAAGGATTTCAAACCCAGCAGGCGTGTTTGTGACAATTTTTCTTAGGTTCTGTAGCTTTCCCACAATATCTCACTTCCTGGAGGTGGTAGAATAATTGAAGTGCATACTCAGGTGGCTGTGCTGTTATGTCTTCATATTTTAAAGTCTGTCAACTGATTAAAATATGATAGCCTGCTTTTTAACAGATTCCTTTAAATAATTGTGTATCGCACCAATACCCCTCTGTGGACATTTTTGGCATTCTGAAAATGTGTAAAAGAAATGTTAGGCCACAATCCTATGCTCATAGTTATTTAGAGATGCAAAAGTTAGGCTACAATCCTATTATCACATTGAAAACAGGCATTCCCCATCCTGGTGCTCTCTAGATAGGTTGACCTGGAAACTCCATCATTCCCAGGCAACACAGCCATCAGTGGGCTGGCTGGGAATGAAGAGAGTTGTAGTCCAATGCAGCCAGAGGATCCCAGGTTCAGGAAGCCTTGTTTAAGCAGCAGATTGAATCAAATGAAGTTTTTAGTGATGAATCTTAAGGGCCCATTTATTTGACCTGGCTTCAGTTTCTAAACACATTTGTATACATTGTTGAGGAAGTTTTATTACTGGGGTGTTGCTATAGCAGAAGAAAACAGTGAATCATAATTTACATTTAAATAAACAAAAGCTACCTCACATAGCATTCAGTACTTCCATAAACAGGGTGGCATGGAGGCTCAGCTGCCTCCAAATATCCAAGGAGGGAATATTGTGTGTGTGCACATGTACACATTCATGCATGTGTGTTTCAGCGGCATAGGTCTATTTCACTTGAAAGAGCAAGTTAGTACTACTTAGAATCCTGCGGGTGACGTATGCTGGTGTAACAACGTATTAGTCCAGTAGTGTCTGTATGTTTTCTAGCAGTGGTACCCAGTATCACCTTATACAACAGCTCCCCTGTGCAACTACAGCTAGACAGTGCTGGCCAGGGCTCATGGCCAGTCACTTGACTGTACTTGGGCAGGCAGGAAGAAAGAACAGCCATTATAGTTACCCTCCCAGATTTCCCAGCATACTCCCAGGATGCTCAGTGGGGGTCCAGGAAAGCAATAACTGTTTCTTTCCCCCAGCTGTGCAACAGTAGCCAGACTGTGGCCAAAGGCAGCACTGGCCAATGATCGCTGCATGGCCAAGAACCCTGCAGTGCATTGGAAGCCTAGCAGAAAACGCTGGTGGAGATTTACTCTTTCTCGGCAAACAAGCAGAAACTATAGTGGCTAAGGATTTTGTACACTAATGAGTGCATAGTTGGTAAATGGGCCGCCAGTTTTTTCTCAAGGAAGGATTTTTTTGTTCATTTTTCATTCCTAGGAAATGCTTTAAAATTTCTTGCAGGACGTCATTACAAAAAGAAGCCCAAGCTTATCAGGAGAGTGCTCACTCAGCTGCCATCTCCTTTTTAATCCTGACACACCAAATCAAGTCAAATTATATAAATCTTTGAAGCGATACAAAATTCTTTTTGCTGGCGTGACTGCTAAATCTTCAAACGTCTGGAATGTGCTGTCACACTGCATGTCTTCTCTTTGACAGTTACAGAAAAATTCTCTTTTCACTTGTCAGTTCTGAGCCCAATGATTTCCTTGTTTTGAAAAGCTGTTTATGAAAAAGCATGAGAAGGTGTTGAACAGATCAAAATATTTCTTCGGTAGAAATTACTGTATTGTTTGAAAGGAGAACCTCTTACCAAGCCTGATTGGACAATTCAGACTTATGTACCTGCTGTATCATGAAGTATTGTGTAAAAACAATTTATTGAGGAGCTACCAATCTTTCTGGTAGGGCTGGCTCTACCTCTACAAAGTGAGGCCACTCTCTCTGGCACTGAATGATGGGGACAGGGGTTAGGAATGATATATTACAGCTGGGGTGAGAATTCTGCTGATTTACCATGTGAACCTTTTGTTTTACAATGTGCTATGCACCTTCCCTTTAAACATAAATTTAATGCATGACTACATTTATGCAGCTGCCTCACACCACACATTATTTCAGTGACTCACTGACACAACATTAAAATAATATTTAAGAATCATAAACATTTAAAAATAAAACATGAGCTGAAGCAAAGTAGTAGTAGTAGTGGTAGCGGTAACTGAAATGGCCTGGGGAAATGAAACTGCCTTCAATTGAGAATGGAAAGGCCTTTCCTATAGTAGTCATTAATCTCACCTTTTTTGGCAGGGATATTCAGAAGGGGGTTTCTGAAATTTATCAGTAGCTACAGAGTATACCAATAGCAGTATGATATCTCTTTTAACTGAGGAGCTTATTACACGACCAATTTTTTCCTGAAAAACCGAACGCAATCATGGGGTTTCGCGCGATTGCGTGATTTCTCACCACATGCAATTGCTGATTTTGCGAACGCAATCATTAGGTTTCGCGCGATTGCGTGATTTCTCATTACATGCAATTGCTTGTTTTTGCGAACGAAATGGGAGTTTTCACGTAATTGCGTGAAAGGTTATTATATGCTTTTGCCTAATATGCGAATGTGGTCCAAACGCAATCAGAAAATAGGCAAATTCGGTGAACTAGCGGACTTACAATTCCTATTCCCTGGCAATTTCGTATTCATTTCGCTTTTGGGGTGTGTGATAGGCATTTCTATTCATCCCCAATTTCGCCATCATTACTACAATTCCCATGATCCTTCATGGCACTGGCTTCTCCTTTTTACTTCCTGTAGTGCCCAAAATGTTTTGCCATGCATGAACAGGTGGCCAGAGAGAGGAGGGAGCACTTTTATGCTCATCTAGTGCCAGCTTTACCCTCATCTTTTTGCGTGATTCCTGCCTTCCAACAGTTGCCATAGCAATTCCTCCTTCACTTGCCCAGTTAAGATGAGGTCCCCAAGGGCTATCCAAACAGACCCCCCATCTGCCCTGGTTCCCATTCATTCCATAGAATTCATGCATGGCACCACTTGTCCGGGTAGATAAGAATTGGCACTGTTACAGTGATTTCAAGATGACACTCACGTCATGGGGCATGGGGTCCTGAGAGTCTTCTATTCTGACCAATAACATGCAGCATGATTTGATGGGGAATTCCTGCATGGCACACCAACATCTCAGCGCACATGGGGCTTTGGGCACTGGTCCAACATGGAGGATGCTTTGATGGGGAATTCCTGCATGGCATGGCACACCAACATCTCAGCACGCATGCGACTTAGGATGCGGGGCCAACATGGAGGATGCTTTGATGGGGAATTCCTCCATGGCACACCAACATCTCAGCGCGCATGCAGCTTTGGGCATGGTCCAAAATCATAGATTCATAGAATCACAGAGTTGGAAGAGACCACAAGGGCCATTCAGTCCAACCCCCTGCCATGCAGGAACTCTCCATCAAAACATTCCCGAAAGATGGCCATCCAGCCTCTGATTTAAGACCTCCAAAGAAAGAGACTCCACTCCAAGGGAGAGTGTTCCACTGTCGAACAGCCCTTACTGTCAGGAAGTTCCTCCTAGAGAGAATCTCTTTTTATTAATATGGTAGAATCTCTTTTATTAATGTGGTAGAATCTCTTTTTATTGAGTTTCCATCCATTATTCTGGGTCCTGTTCTCTGGAGCAGCAGAAAACAAGCTTGCTCCTTCCTCAATGTGACATCCCTTCAAATATCACCTCTTAACCATCTCTTCTCCAGGCTAAACATCCCCAGTTCCCTGAGGCGTTCCTCATAGGGCATGGTTTCCAGACCCTTCACCATCTTAGTTGTCCTCCTTTGGACTCGCTCCAGTTTCTCCACATCCTTTTTGAATTGTGGTGCCCAGAACTGGACACAGTATTCCAGGTGGGGCCTGACCAAAGCAGAATAGAGTGGCACTATTACTTCCCTTGATCTAGACACTATACTCCTATTGATGCAACCTAACCTCTAAACAGAGGCTGGATAGCCATATGTTGGGTGTGCTTTGATTGAGAGTTCCTGCATGGCAGGGGGTTGGACTAGATGGCCCTTAGAGTCCCTTCCAACTCTAGGATTCTATGAATAGCATTGGCCTTTTTAGCTGCCACATCGCACTGTAGACTCATGTTCAGCTTATGGTCTACTTGGACTCCTGAATCCCTTTCACACATAGTTTCATTCATCCAGGTGTCCCCCATCCTATATCTGGGGAAAAAGCACAGCAAGTAAAACCCTTAGCTGCTTGCAGGCTTTCACGTGAAAATGAGGAAAAAGTACAAGTAAAACCCTTAGCTGCTTGCAGGCTTTCACGTGAAAATGAGGAAAAAGTACAAGTAAAACCCTTAGCTGCTTGCAGGCTTTCACGTGAAAATGAGGAAAAAGTACAAGTAAAACCCTTAGCTGCTTGCAGGCTTTCACGTGAAAATGAGGAAAAAGTACAAGTAAAACCCTTAGCTGCTTGCAGGCTTTCACGTGAAAATGAGGAAAAAGTACAAGTAAAACCCTTAGCTGCTTGCAGGCTTTCACGTGAAAATGGGGAAAAAGCACAGCAAGTAAAACCCTTAGCTGCTTGCAGGCTTTCACGTGAAAATGAGGAAGAAGTACTTTTACATTTCAGGGAGGAACTGGAAATTGCAGAGGGAGTACCCAAACTCAATGACCTGGAAGTACATGAGGTCACCATGGCATCGGTTGAGAACTGGGCATGTGCAGGAGAGCAATTTCGCATTTAGAAATCCACTGGTGTAATAAGATATTCCTGAATGTGTTTGTATAAATGTACAATAATGTATAATAAGCTTTCGCGCAATCGCGTGATTTGCGAATCCATAGCGCAATTTATTTTGCGAAATAACCTAGCTATATCATTGTGTGATGCACTTTCACGCAATCACGCGAAATTTCGAATTGAATACGAAAATTACTATTGCGAAATTGAGAGAAATTCCTCACATGTGATAAGGTCCTGAGTCTCATGCTATGAACGCCCTGGTGGCGCAGTGGTTAAATGCCTGTACTGCAGCCACTCACTCAAAACCATAAGGTTGCGATTTCAAGACCAGCAAAGGGCTGAAGCTCGACTCAGGCTTGCATCCTTCCGAGGTTGCTAAAATGAGTACCCAGATTGTTGGGGGGCAAATAGCTTGCAATTGTAAACCGCTTAGACACTCCTTAAGGGTATGAAGCGGTATATAAATGAAGCTGTTTGTTTTGTTTGTTTGTTTATGAAACCTTGGGATTTGTAGTTTTGTAAAGTACAAAAACCTATTTAGTGTTCTTTCCTAAACTCCAGCATTATAACTCCGACAGAATGTTATGGGTACGTCAGGAAGCTACAGATCCCACATTTCATAGGATGCAGGCACAGCTTTTAAGATGATACTAAGCTGCTGAACTTGGGGAGGGGGGCACATCTTGCTAGGTACATACATGTGGGATACAAATATTTTGGATATTCTGGTTCGGAGCTTTTTCTACAATAGAGAACAGGGGGACACCTCACTTGACAAAAGAACATTTCAAACTGGCTTTAGGACAGGATATGGAGTTGAGACTGTCATGGCTGCCTTAGGTGATGACCTTCATCTGGGCATCGGCAGGGGTAGTGTGATCCTCTTGGTGCTACTGGACCTCTCAGCAGTTCTTGATACAATTGACCATGACATCCTCCTGGAACGCCTGAGAGAGGTAGGAGCTGGAGACATCACACTGCAGTGGTTCCGTACCTTCCTTTTGGGCAGATTCCAGAGAGTGATACTCAGGAACAGTTGCTCAGCAAAAAAAGAGCTTAATTGTGTTGTACCTCAAGGAGACATCCTGTCCCCGATGCTATTTAATATGAAGCCGCTGGGACAAATCATTTGGAGGCATGGGGTGGAGTGTTATCAGTACACTGATGATACCCAGATATATTTCTCCATGTCTTGGTCTACAGCTCTGACTTCAGATGGTTTCTCTCCTCCCAATTATTGTCTTAAAGCAGTAATGGACTGGATGAGGAAAAACAGATTAAAACTGAATCCAGACAAAACGGAGGTACTTACAGTAGCAGCCCTGAACCCAGGTACTGAGATACAACCTCCAGTCTTAGATGGGGTTACACTCTCCTCAAAGGACTGTGTTTGCAGTCTAGGGGTGCTCCTTGATTTGTTGCTCCAGATGACAAATCAGGTAAATGCAACGGACAAGAGTGCCTGCTATCAGCATCGGCTGATACGCCAGCTGTGCCCTTTTGTGGAAGTCAGGGACCTTGAAACTGTGGTGCATGCGCTGGTAACCTCTTGCTTTGATTTCTGTAATGCACTCTACATGAGGCTACTCTGGTGCTTTGTTCAGAAACTTCAATTAGTACATAACATGGCAGCCAGGCTGGTCTAAGGTAAAACTAGAAGAAACCTTATTACACCGATCTTAATATCGCTCCACCGCCCATTAGTTTCTGGGCGTAGTACAAGGTGTTGGTTATCACCTTTAAAGTCCTAAATGGCTTGGGTCCAACCTATCTTCGGGACCATTTCCTTCCCTATAATCCACTTGTTTCACTCAGGTACTCTGGGAGCAATCTGTTGCAACCTATAAAAACTAGATTGTCTACAACTGCCCAGAGGACCTTTTTGGCAACTGCACCCAGATTATGGAATGGCCTGCCATATGAGATCCATCTCATTATCACCTTAAACAGCTTCTCTTCCGGCAGGCCTTTCCCAAATAGATAACCGACCACTAAATAAGTTGAACCTGCTGTTCCCTGATTTCTGCTACAACCATTGTTGATTTGTTTATTATTTTAAGATATGTTTTAATCTGTAAAGTGTTTAATTGTATTTTTTTGGGGGGGGGAGGTTATTGGGATATGTGATTGTATATTTTAATTTGTAAGCCACCCTGTTGTGTTGCACAGAGAGGCAGGATATAAATGAATTTATTATTATTATTATTATTATTATTATTAACATGAGAAAGGGTTCTAGGAAGTTCTAGTAGACCACATGTTGAATGTGAGTTAACAGTGTGATGCAGGAGCTAAAAAAAATCAATGCAGCTCTAAGCTGCATCAATAGTATAATCTAGACTGAGGGAAGTAATAGTGCCACTGTATTCTGGTTTCGTAAGGCCTCACCTGGAATACTGCATCCAATTCTGGGCACCACAATTCAAAAAGGGTGTTGACAACTGGAGTGTATCCAGAGGAGGGTGACCAAAATGGTGAAGGGTCTGAAAACCTTGCCCTATGTTGAGAGACTTAGGGAGCTGGATATGTTTAGCCTGGAGAAGAGAAAGTTAAGACATGGTATAGCACTGTTAAAAAATATGAAGGGATGTCATACTGAAAATGGAGCAAATTTGTTTTCCGTTCCTCAAGAGACTATGACGCAGAGCATTGGATGCAAACTAGAGGAAAAGAGATTCTACCTAAACATTAGGAGGAACTTCTTGACAGTAAGAGCTGTTCAATAGTGGGATACACTCCCTTGGAGTGTGGTGAAATCTCCTTCTTTGGAGGTTTTTATACAGAGGCTGGATGTCACAAGCTTTGATTATGAGTTCCTGCATGGCAGGGGGTTGGACTGGATGGCCCTTGAGGTCTCTTCCAACTCTATGATTCTAAGAGAGAGAGAGAGAGAGAGAGAGAGAGAGAGAGAGGAGTTCTGCAGCTCTGATGATGATGATGGGCAACTCTAAGTAGTGCTCTGATGGCAGCAGTTTATTGAAGATAAAAAGTGTCAGTATGGAAAACTGCAGGCACTTCCAAGTGAGAGATTCTCTTGTTTGTAAAAGGCTGCCAGTGTGATAAAAATGGTTAGCAAAGCATCTGTCCTCAGGGGTTTGGAACAAAAGCTATCAGGGTGAGCACTAGGCCAATCCCAATCTCATGGTTATTATTATAATAATGTGCAATTGTAGATGGAAAGTTGGAAAAGGTTTCATGTAATAACTATAAAGATTTCTGAGAATTTATGAGTGGTTTACACATACACATAGATGAAAAAGCACATCCACTGTTTTTTTATTTCCCAATCCAGCTTCAGACTTTACATTTTCAATCCAAATTGTAATTTACATGGTAGATAGTTAAACATGATATGTCTTGCATGTAAATTATTGTTTTTCTACATTATATTAAATGCTAAATTTCAGAGCCTGATGGCAGAATACTATTAATAACTGAGAAAGCTCATTTTAATGTGATTTATTCTCAGGTAAATGTGTATATAATTAGAAGAGCTTTTTTAAAAAAATTACCAACACTTTGAACTTGGGCTGGAGGTATATCAGTAACTAGGGAATTTCCTTCAAAATCAGTGTAATGTGCCAGAAAATGTATTTTCATGTGGTCCTCTTATATCAATGTGTATAACTAGTCCTCATTTATATCTTATGCATTCCCCTCCCCCCTTTTCTCCATCCCTCCTCTTTCTTTTGTCTCTTTCTCTGGTAATCATGCTTTAAAATCCAATGAAAATCAGTGTAATATGATTTATACATGATGATCCAGACAACAATCCAGCTTTCACATTTTGCAGCAGCTGCAGTATCTATGACATTCTTAAGGGCAACACTCTGTAGAGTGCATTGTAGTAGTCTAGATGGGAAGTGACCAGTACATAAGCTACATGAAATATCTAATGTGCCTCATACCTTGTTTTTGGTAGGGAGGTGCTTCTGAAGAAATGGATGACTACACATGGTCCTCTTTGCCATGCCACCATCATCCTTGCTGTGTGACGTCAGTGGCAGCCAAACCTGCGCATGGATGCTTCGTAGGTCATCCCACTTCCACCTGCAGTCGTTCCTTCTTAGCACATCCTGCCTGTCTTGTTAGACCACATGTCTCAACAAGGTAATAAAAGATGTATTTCAGGTTTCAAAACTCAAAGGATGAGCAAATGATAATGCAAGAAATGATAAGAAAAGGCTCCACACTGAAGCATCAGCTCCTGTGTGTAAATTTTAATTCAGCATTCGGTGATGGAGGTTATCTCAGGGATATTATCTCTCTGGATTTTTGAGGTGGACAGGGTACTGCTCATGCAAAAACACTGGGACATAAAGGAGATACTTCTGCTGTATGCAGCTTTTTACATCTGAATCAGGGATCTAGTTCTTGAAGAATGATGGTTTTCTTGTCATAGCTAATTCTTATTTTAACCCCTTTCATTTCATTCAAAGATGTTTTTGTCTCAGCTGCCGCCCCCATTTCCCTGAAACAACATGTGGGACAATGAAGAATCTGAAGGAGTCATTGAATATTACTGATACTCCTGTGCTGGCAAGAAGAGAAACTGATGGTTATTATTACCAAGGCACAATAATAAAAGGCATAGAGGCAAGTCATTTTATGATTTTATTGTTGTGTAGCTCATGTAGGAGTCACATATGTACATTGCATGGGGTCTTACCATGCCATTTGCACCCATGTTGCTGACTCTGGTATTCTAAACTTCTCTGCTTTACTGTTACCACTGCAATGGTACAACAGAAGAGTGAATTCAAGAGAATGATTCTGCTCAAATGCCCTTTTTTCCCAACACAGTTGTAATCCCAGTAGTCTAACAGGCAACTACACTATTTGACAGACATTACTAAGTTTACACAGGATGCTTCCAGGTGAGGTCTTAACTGTGTAATCGCTCCAGCTTACCCATATAATTTATAGGGTGGCTGGACACTGGTGACATTCATTTATACTCACCCCATGTTTTTAGATTATTTATAGCATCTTTTTTCTCACCAGAAGCAAAAACTGTAAAGGAAGAAAAGACAGCGTAGGGTGTGTTAGAAGTTATTGCTCCTCCTCCCCCATGCTTTCTGGCACTTGGCCATTTGGAAAGCATAGTAATTCAAGTGAATCTGTTTATTCCAGTTGTCCTTTCACAATACAAAATTATAGCATGATGATTCTACTTTAATTGCCAGGGCTGCATTCGGGCCCCATAAGTCACTTCGGCAACCATTTTTTTCCAAATCAGAAGCTTCTGAATTGGAAAAAATAGTTGCCAAATTCAGCCCTGGAGGCAACAGGAAGCCGTTTTGACAGAAAAGGCCATGCGATAAAATCAGCCTAGCTTTGGAATTTGAACCAAATTTGGAAGGGTGCAATAATCTCCATTGTCTGGACTAGAGGGATGGATTTGGGTTTAGGCTCTTGTGATTTTGTTTGATGAGGAACACTTTCTAGCCATTTATAACAAAGGAACTTGGATGAGCTTGTGATGTAATGGACTTTTGAGGGGAGATCTAGTTGCATTTTTTTAGATTGTGGAAAGTCTGAGAGGATTTTGAATAAGGTTGGTATATGATAATTGGTCAGGAGTGAGAGTTGAGTCTGTCAGAGTAACATTTAAGGATTAGTTTGTTGGGTTTAGGAGTCTGAGATGTTAAGAGAGTTAGAGTCAGAAATAAAAATTAGTGAGAGTTCGGGTTAGACCCCATAGAATTGATTAGAATACTGGTTTGAAAATGAAAGCAGCTATCATACTGCCATTAGTCTTTCAAATGTATTGGCTGTCCAATTTTCCATCTGCATTTTCCTTGTTTGGACTCTATATTATACCAATACATCTTATACATTTTATACAGTACATTAAGACTGCAGTCTTATGCAAACTTGCCAGGAGGTAATCCTTACTCAATCCAGTAGGGGTTATTTCTTAGTAAAGAAGACTGACCTGATAGGCTCTCTCCTCCTTACTGGATCAAATCCTTGTTTTTAAATACCAGTGCCAGATGCCTTTGGGGATTTGCACTATTTGGGGAGTGTCCCATCATCAGATATTATGAGTAAACTAATGAACAGTATTATTGCAAGAAATGTGTCAACGTGTTTATATATATATTTTACAATGCTAGGCCTCTGTGAACAGGAACATCCGTCTTCAATTCATTAGTTGTTAGCATTTGAAACTTTGAAAACAAATATTTTGTATTTTTCTTTTAAACTCAAGTGAGCAAGCTACAAAGTGGCCTGCTTACCAACATCTCTGAAAGACTGGTATTCAGTATGTAATTGAAGTGACTCTGGAATGAATCCAGAACAGGCCTTTGGTAGTGCTTGATTCTTGTCACTACATACAGCACAGTGTGTGGTATAAACATTCCCATTTTGAAATATAAGTGAAGCAGGCTGAAGTCCACATGTGTACGTGCATGCCTGGGATAAAAAGGCTGGATAGTGAGCAGAAACTGTAAATATGATGGATAAGGCCACAAATATCACGAATAAATAAATAAAACGAACACCACTCATTTCTATGTAGGCTTCCTCAACCATCAAGGTTGTATGTATAGATAATCTGTATCCCCATGCACCCCATTCAACTGGACAGGGACAAGACATGTAGAAGAGTAGGGATATAGATGCAGCATACAAAATTCCATCTCTAAGCAACCAATGATACTGTTGAGATAGGAATCATAGGTTCAAAGCACAGAGCTTGTTTGATTAAGAGGGATAGTGAACTTATTCCCCTTTACAGAAGCTGTGATGGTAAAAAGATTTTCTCAGCAGCAATACTGATTGATTGATTGATTGATTGGATTTATATCTTGTCTTTCTCCCAACATGGGATTCATTTTGTTGTTTATATATTGTTGTTAGCTATTCTTATTGTAATACAGCATATTTTGTGATGGGTTTGTCCTGAATGAGTAGCTAGGTCCCACTGGCTTTAGAAGAAATACCAGCATCTGATGAAGTTCTAAACTCTTAGGACTGATTTGTTGATATAGATCAAGAGAGTTGTCTGCATTTGTGAACTCTCCTTGGGTGGGTGGGTGTCATGATGAGCACTTACTCTTCAAGTTTTTCTGCTATAGGACTGATATCAACAATCCCTTCAGCTTTTTCCCAACCACAACTGCTAGAAACCAGGGATTGAATGTGGAAATTTCTCCCCATAAAACATGTGCTCTGCCATTCAGGCTACAGTCAGGGGGGTAAAATGGAGACATTGGCCTCCAAATAAGAATCTGTTCCCCCATGAAATTTCTCTCCAGTCAATACAGTGTGGTGCAGTGGTTTGAGTTGGACTAGGACACTGGCAGGATTTGAATTCCCACTCAGATATGTAAATCCATTGGGTGACCTGGGGCAAGTGATACTCTTTCAGCCTCAGAGAAAGGCAAAGGCAAACCTCCTCTGAACAAATGTTGCATGATAGATTTGCCTTAGGGTCATCATAAGTTGGACACAATGCGATGGCCCATGACAACAATAAATTTCTAGCATTGCAGAGCACGAGACAATGAAAGTCTTTCACACGTAGAACACTTATACTTGCTGTGTTCACATTCCCTTGGTAACCTTTTCTCCCCCTTTTCTTTGAATGCCTAAACTGTGTTTCTAAATGCTCAAGTGAAGTTTTATTTTACTGCAAGGCTAAATATTTGGGGACTGAAGAAAAAATGTTGGGGAGGAGACAGAATTCCTGTTTGAGAAGGAGAATGTCCTAAACCCACCCCGATAGCTTTTCCCCTGGCTCCATCCTTCTAAGAGTGGAAGCCCTTATATAGCATTCTGCTAGTACACACTTTCCCTAGCTCTCCCATGTTACACTGTTCTCAGCTATAGAAGCTATAAAAATGTTAGGGTTTTTTTAAAAAAAATAACTTCAACTGAAATGGAAGGAGCCCCCCCCCCTAGTGTTCTTTGGTACCATCCCACCATCATTGGCATCCTGTAATTTCTTCCCTTCATCTGTTCTTAACATCTAGCCATTTCTTAAACTGTCACAGAAGAGATGGTTAAGCATTGCAGAAATTGGCTGATCATTTAGGCTTGTTGTATCTCTTATTTTTTCCCGACATCAGGGTGAGAAAAGAAAATTCCTGGTACAATTTGCCAGGCCATTTGCAGTGGGCAAAAACAAAAATGTGCAAGAAACAGCCAGCAGTGACATCCTTGAGTGTGTGACTGGAATGAGACACTCCATCCTGCCAGGTGACAAAGTACTGGCCCCTTGGGAACCAGAACAGAAGCGATACGGGCCTGGCACTGTCCTCCAAGGCATTGAGACCAGGGATCCTCTGAGAGGTAAAACTATAATTACTATGTAACTTACATCCAGGAAATATAGGCAGTTCCATCCTAAAGCAGCAATGAGTGTGGTTCTTCATTGAACTATTTAGTAATAAATCTTATTAATAATGGGAACCAGACTTTTAAAGAGCCGTACAAGAGGAACTTTTTTCCAGTGCTGGTGAACTCTTTTCTCCTGTCACTTTCTCCCTTCACATAATACATGTCCTTGGATCTGAGTGCACAGCAGGGACAGTCAAGTAGGGTGGAACTGAAGGGAATTGCAAGTCAAGCATCAGCAGCCCTTTCACAGTAGAGAGTTATAGAACTATGATCCCACGTTAACTGCCCTGGCTGCATCCTATGGAATTCTGACGTTTGTAGTATGGTATTAGAGAATCTCTTTGATTGAGAATTCTAACCCCCTCCCTAAAATACAAACCCCAGGATTTCCTTGGATATTGCCAAGTCAGTTAAAGTGGAACAGAGTGGCATAATTGTGTTGTGAGGAGGAGCACCAGTGAGCCAAAGAGCTGCTTAGATGTATTCTTTCTCTCTGCTCCACCACCCCAATAAGTCATGTAGGCTTTCATCTTATTCTTCAAAAAATATTCTGGTACCTAGCAGCAGTAGCTAGGGTTTCACCTGGGAAGGGCATGCATTCATCTCCCTTGCTGCTCCATCGCTGGGTTTCCTCACCTGGGAGAAAGCCCAGCAACAGTGCATGTTCACCAGTCCTTCACCTGAGGGGGAGGAGGGCCCAACCAGGTGTCATCGCTTCTCCGGGGTGTCACCCAGTATGGTCTGCCGCCCACAGCGATGCCACTCAATCTACTGTATCTATAACATCAAGACAATTTAAAAGTAAACCTGAAACACTGTGCTAGGTAGTAGCTTCATGACTGTCCCCAAGCCTAGCTCATCTGTATTTTACCAGTTATGCTGGAAACGGGGCAGAGTCCTCTTGGAAGCTTATGCTTGTACAATCAGAACTACACAAGTCTGTTTTACAGTGGTACACAAGGAGGTGCACAAGCATCTTCTTCTGGGCTGCCTGCACAACAGCAACAGCAGATGCTTGCCAGGCACAGCTCTGCTCTCTGAAACCCAAGCAGCCATTGATTGGCCATGGGGCATTGAGGGACAGTCTTTCCACTGTCCCAGCTGTCATTTATCTTACTGTGTAAAAATGGCGATGAAACTTTATGCTCTGCCATTGCTGACGAGGATCTCAGCCAGACACATATGTTTCTCTTAAACCTGATTATATAAGTAAAGTTGTAAGTTTAGTAGAAGAAGAGAAAGGAGAAAATGTTATAACCTTTATATAATTAACACAATTTTCTGATAAGCAAAATTGTGTCCTAGTTTCTGTGAAGCAATTTTTTTTTTAAAAAAAATATACAATTGCAATAGGTCTTTGTTCATTCTACAGACTATGCTTTACAGTAATTAGTGTTAACCAGTTTGGGAATCTACATTGATCAGTAATACCATCTTTTCTTGAGGAGAACAGCAATATTGAAATGTGGTTTATATTTTTTCTTCAACAGAGAGAGAAGATGAGGAAATTACAGTCAGCTTTTGGAATGGCAAGAAGGCCAAAGTCCCATTAGGTGTTGCCTTGTGGATTCCACCACACCAGTGGGAGAGGATTGTGGAGATGATCCATATGCCCCATACCAGCAGGAAACTGTTTCAAGGGCAAATCCACAGGGCTAACTGTTGTTTTTGTTCCCATTCTATACTACCCTGTACATATACATGCACTTCAGGTGACCTCCGAAGGCTTCAGTGGCCATATTGCTCTTTTATTTGTCCTTCTTCTAGGTGCTTTCACCATACATGCTCATCACTTGGGTATACACAGTGTGCTTCCTGCTGCTCCCCCAAATACAGGTGGCAGCCCCCTTTGGCTGAAGTACCCAAAGAAGAATTCAGTAGACCACCTACCACACAGTTATTGGCAGTGGAAGGTCCTCCTAAAGCAGAGTCTCTTGTTGCTCTGTCTGTCTCTTCCTCAAGCTCCTCAGATTCCCAAACTGATAGAAAATCATGTTTGAGCAAGAGCAGAATGGTAGATCAAGCAGTGAACACAGATTCTACCTTGTTTGATAAGCCCAAGGTGAAGGAAGTCAAAAGACCAGACTGGAAATATTGGAAGAGAAGCCATCCCACCTCCCCTTATAAGAGCAAAAGTATACAACATTTCTCTTGATTAATCTTTCGTGGAAGCTAGAATGTCGACATCTGATGGTGTATAATTAGCAATACTGAGATTCCTTCTTTTGCCAAAAGCATTACAGAAGATAATATTTGGGGTTTTTAACTGTGTCCTTTGCCAATCTGCAGGGAGAAGGAGAGGAGATAAAGCAAAGAGAAGCAAAGAGAAATTGTTTTAGAATATTACAGCACAACTGCTGAAGGAGGAGCCATAATGACAAATCAATTTCCAATCCAGCTATGTATTTGAGAGAGGATTTTACTATAATATAAAGCTAGTTTCCTAGCTTATGTTGATAAAACATACCAGTTTTATCAATTCAAACATGTGATGTGCCATTCAATTCTATTACTCTAATTAAAAAGAAGCAGTGCAAAGTATTAATTATGGGTAAAAGACAGCATCCTACGCCTGTCACATCTTATTCCTACTGCTATTATCTAGTCTATTTATGCTTGTTTATTTGAGATGTGTTTGACATAGCCCTTCATTTTATGGTACTGCATATGATCAGGTCATAAATGGCTTCCCCTGCACCAGAAAAAGCAGCTTCAAGTTAAATTATAGATTAGTTTTCCCTAGTATCACAGGTTCAAAATTGGCTACTGCCAACAACAGAAATAAAGTGGGCCTTCAATATCCACTAGGGTTTGGTTCCAGGACAGCCCCCTAGATACCAAAATCCATCAATGCTCAAATCCCATTATACACAATAGCATAGTAAAATGGTGTCCCTTCTATAAAATAGCAAACTCAAGGTTTGCTTTTTGGGATTGCTGCTTTAAAAGTTTGGTTTAAGATTTTTCAAAAATTGTGCACAAGTTTACTTTTCTATTTATTTCAGGATGAATACATAAGCAGATTTTGGTACCTATGGGGTGCTAGAACCAAACCCCAGTGGATGCCAAGGAGCTACTGTACTGCAAGATTCCTGCAGGAATCAGATGTAGGATCCATGAAGCACATTCTTTTTGTCTTGTGGATTCTACAGTCTCCACAACATATGAATGATCCATTAATGGCAAATCTAACAGGAGAATCAGTTAAATTTTATGTTAAATTCTTATTAGAAGATAAGATTGCCCATATGACTTTTGTTGCTGCTAAGTTTTTGTCTGAGGCAGTCAGGATCAGAGAACTCCTGTATGAGGGGAAAATGTCTGAAAACAGCTCTGTCTGTATGAATCAACCAACTGTTCCTCTTGCTCAATTTATTTTATATGTGGTCAATTTGATTTTGCTGGGTCTCTAGGCCATAATAAAGAACTGTTGTTACACTGCAGCACTGTATAATTCCTGGAGGACACAGAACATCTAGCCACCATGCAAAAGGTGTTCAAACAGTTTTTCAAGTACTCATTTCTGAACTTTTGAGACCAGACAGGAACCAAATGAATATGCTGAGAAATGAAGGACTGGGACATGAGACACCACCTAACAATGCATCTGGCCATTTTCATTTTCAGGAGAAAAGTGTATCTTGTACATATTACACTGCAGTGAAACTCTTCTGCTCCTTGCATTTTATCATCAGTCTATACTATTTTTTTAAGGAAATAAATTTAATAAGATAAATTTCACACAGCTTTAAGTCTTTAAAAATAAGAGCAGCACTTTGTTTATTGCATAGTATAAAAGTCAAAGTACACCACATGATTCAAGTTAAGGCAAATCTGAAACAAGTTTTAAACTATATTATACAGATAAACAACACAATAAAATGCTCAAGTCTGATAAGATATTTAAAATGCTCAAGACAGAGAAGATAATATATTAAAATGCATGTCATATGTTGGCATTAGTATCATTTGTTACCTTTATCAGAAACAGTTCATAAATCAAAAGTCAAATTTACACTTTCTCCTGGTTTAATCTTTACCAGATGTGTCTGTTTGATTGTGTCTTCCTGTAAACATGCGCTGACTCTGTAGGTGCCAGGAAAAACTTCAACATAGATATCCTGCATGTAAAACCCATAGGTCAAGATTTTTCAAAGAAAAGGTTAATACTCACTAGTAGAAGCTGTTTTAACTATTAGGAAAACAATTTCTTCAGTTTAAAAAAAATAACATAGATATGTTTGAACAAAAAAGGGCAGTTTTTAAAAATCATAAGAATCATAAGCATACACTTACAATAGGAGGGCATTACTGTCAATAAAGCATTGCATTTATATGCAAGTGTGTTAGTTGGGGAGTGAGGGTAGAACATTGTCAGAGTTCAGATGAATAATCTCCATAGTAAGGACTTTTGTGGATTCCTCCATTTAAAATACACTTTATTTTTTCCGGTTTCACTATATTATGTAAATGAGCAATTGTTTTAGACTCTTGTGTGTATTTCACCAGGCCTTATGGTCCCTATCCCATAGAGGATAGGACTTATCCTTCTTTTCCCTGCACCCCATAACTGCTCTAGAATGCCCTCCAGTTGTCTGAAGCAGATTCAGAAGAAAAGGAATCTGTCTGCCAGGGCTGTCTGTTCTGCCAGTGGACCAACCCACAGGGAAAAGAGCCACAGAAGCCTTCAAAGATCAAATCAATTTATACTTGCTTTTGTGTCAGAGGTCTCGGCTGGAACTAATGCAACTGATTCTGTATCAGGACACCCAGGTTCTTCCACTATTGGACCACGTTTACTTTCCTACAGAGAAAATATATGTTTTATGGAATTTCAAGGCTGGAGGCAAGCAGGTTCAGTCTGCCAGCCATCCCGGGGGGGGGGGGGGGAGTATTCAAATCAATGACAGACATTAAGAATTGCATCAAAATGTTGTCTGCAATGAAACACTGAGGACATATTATTAAATAAGCATAGCTGCTAAGCCAAATGGTTCAGAAGGACAGTGTCTCTAAGGACCTTATCAGACGTTGGAAATTGGAAATATAATCTAATGGCAATCCAAACGCAATCATGGGGTTTCACGTTATTCCGAATTAAAGTATCTCATGCAATTTTGGGCAAAAGGGAAGTCATTCCGAATGCAATCATCGGTTTTATGTTATTGCGAATTAAAGCATCTCACGCAATTTTGGGCAATGGGGGTCATTTTCGGGTAATGGGAAGTCATTCTGAACGCATTCCAAACGCAATTGGAATTCACGTCAATTCACTAAACTAGCGAATTCACATGAATTCAAATTGGCTCCAATTGGCTCCATTCGCAATAAAGAGAAATCCCTGCCATCTGATAAGGTCCTAACTAATGTGGCTATCCCATTTAAAAAAAATCAATCCGATCTTGATCATGAATGTACTGTATCAAGGTTTCAATGATAGATAGTGATCATGATACTTTGTGTTGTATCCTGAAAAATGCATAGATGTCAAGGTATGTTCTGAACCAATGTCCTGAACAACAAGTTTGATTGATTAGGAGAAGTAGCTAATACCCCAGAGGACAGGATCAAAATTCAAGATGACCTTAATAGATTAGAAAGCTGGGTAAGGTACTGCACTTAGTGTGGGAAAATGAAATGCACAGATATAGGATGGGGGACATCTGGCTTAATGAGACTATGTGTGAAAGGGATCTAGGAGTCCTAGTAGACCACAAGTTGAACATGAGTCAACACTGTGATGTGGCAGCAAAAAAGGCCAATGTGATTTTAGGCTACATCAATACAGTGACTAGATTGAGGGCAGTAATAGTGCCATTGTATTCTGCTTTGGTCAGGTCTCACCTGGAATACTGTGCCCAGTTCTGGGCACCATAAATAAATAAAAAAATATGTTGACAAGTTGAAGCAAGTCCAGAGGAGGGCCACCAAAATGGTGAAGGATCTGGAAAAATGCCTTATGAGGAAAGACTTAGGAAGCTGGGTATGTTTAGCCTGGTGAAGAGACGGTCAGGGGATGATTTGATAGCCTTTTAAAAGTATTTGAAGGGGTGTCGCATTGAGGATGGAGCAAGCTTGTTTTCTGCTGCTCCAGAGACTAGAACATGGATCCATGGATGCAAGCTACAGGAAAAGAGATTCCACCACAACATTAGGAAGAACTGTTTGACAGTGGAACACACTCCCTCAGAGAGTGGTGGCGTCTCCTTCTTTGGAGGTCTTTAAACAGAGGCTGGATGACCATCTGTCAGCGAAGCTTTGATTGTGATTTCTGGCATGGCAGGGGGCTGGACTGGATGGCCCTTGTGGTCTCTTCCAACTCTTATGCTTCTATGATTTTTTTCCCGTCTAAACGCTATATTCAAATCAAAGTTGCAAGTTTCACTATCTACTAAGTAATTCATCTTCTAGTAATCCTTCCAACCAATTGTAGCTTTGTCAGAGGGTGATAAATCTGCTCCAGGTTTTAATCCAAACTTGAAATGATGTTGAACAAAATAGGTTCAGTATCCTTGGACAGCTCTAGTGGTCTGGAAAAGATTCCTCAGACATTTCCAGTGAAGCCACTGTATGTCATTGTTTGAATTTGGACAGAATGTTTGTAGACAGTGACAGGCAGTTACCCTGTCTTCACAGGCACAGTAACCCCTAACATACCCACTGCATGCATCCTGAGTTTAAATAATGATTGTATCATGTGAGAATTAAACCAACATCTGAAGCACAGATTAGATTCAGTGAACACTGACTGGTAGCAACTACAACCTGTTTTGTCTATTTGGACCCCAAGGGAACAGTTTGTCTCTTTCTAGTAACTTCTAAAAGAAGTCTACAGAATGTGTGGCTCTCTAGAAGTTGTTGGACTGTCATTCTCATTGGCTGTTAGGCAACATACCCAACAGAGAAGGGTGATGGGAGTTAGAGACTGTTTTATAAGACTCAGTCATAAAGCAAGATGTCAGTACTAATAACAAAACACTTGTAAGGACCACACAGCACAACAAAACACAAATTGGCATGCATTTTTGAGGGGAGGTGGAAAGGAGAACAACTTAAAACGCAAGTTCTTTCAGATATGTTTCTCTTAATGGAAGACAAGGTGCTGAACACTTACCTCACTTTCAAATGTTTTTAGCAATTTTTCAGATGCTTGCCTGCTGTGATATCTGAAAATGTGTGCAATTTCACACTCCTTAAACTGAAATGGAGGCACACAGCAATAGTAGTTCTGGAGGAGACATGAAAATGAGAAGGTAAGATTGTAAAGAATCCTCAGTTCCATTTAAAACTATGGCTTTGCGTGTTAGGAATGGAGTCTGTTCTACAAAGATGTGACCACCTTTTTCTTATAGGGATGGGAAATTTGTCAGTTTTGCTTTTTCTTACATTAAATGTTCCAGATTATCAGTGTCATTACTTTGAAGGAACTTGCAAACTGTAGGAGGTTCTTCAAAAACAAGCTAAAATGAAATTCTTCTTGTCTGTTCTGGACAAATTCAATTGCTGTAGCTATTCCCAAAATAGAGATGGATATTTATGACATTCCTGATAGGTTTTAAGGACAAGGAGCCTTTCAGAAAATGAGGGGGAACAACCTTGTTTCACTATTAATATAACTGAAAGGCCAAGGCTTCGAAGAGTTTAGCTCTGAAACTCCTGGAACAAGATGGCTGGATCTGTCAGTTTTTTTCTTCCTGTTCAATTTTTTAAAAACTGGAAGTTCTTTCCCTCCTCAGTAATCTGTGAATTTTAGCAAATAATTATCAAAGCCAGCCTGAAATTCTCACCCAATCTTACTCTTTTTGCAAAACAAACCCAGACTGAACCACCTGGATAAGTCTTTGCTGCCCTCTGCTGTCTCTGGAGAAACAAAGGTTAAAGGACTGTGACAGAAAATTCTCTCTCCATTACTGTCTACAGGTTCTTGTCCTGCATTCTCTTGCATGCTATTAGATTCCTTTTTGGATGCCTCTCATGATTGCTATCTGGTTGAGAGCATGGCTCATAGAAACACCCCCCTCCTCGTGGTCTCCCTAGAAAAAAAGAGTGAAAACAAAGACTTCTGGAAGTTTGCTTCAAACACCCCAACCCTTTCAAACTGTTCTGCAAACCCAGAAGTCAGAACTAGGAGTGAATTTTGATTATGATTTTTGGACTGCCATGGTTGCCACGCATGCCCTATGGCTTTAGAATGCTGAAGCAATGGAACACATGGAATAATTGGTAAAAGGCATAAAGATCAGCAGCCCTAAATAAATACAAAGCAGAACACATAAACAAATAATACCCCTGGCTTTAGGCTTGAAAACATATCAGGAACACCTGGCAAAATTTCTGAAATAAAGGGTACGATTCCCCCCCCCCCCCCATTTTCCCAGCAAAACTCCTCCCTCCTCTTCTTTTCTGGCTCACATGAAAGAATAAGCATTCAAATATTCATATTTGTGCAATATAACAATTACGACTTACAAAGCAGCCAACAGACACACAGATATGAAAACCCAGCTTTTCTTGAAACGTTGAGGCACAAATTCTGACTGTTTAAACACAGATTTCCCCCATAATTCAGTTACAACTAATAACTGTAGTTGAATAATAATAGTTACTGGGCTGGATCCAGAGAACACTGCTCATGGGGGACAGAGAAAGAGGAGCAGGCAGTGTTTACCAGTGCTTCTTTCCCCTGTATCTCTGGAGCATTTGCTGTGAAGATACGGGGCCCCCTCTAAAACAAGATAGGAAGGTGCCAGAGGAAGAACTGGCAAAACATACTTCCTCCAACAGAAGCCACCAATGGACTCATTCTCTTCTGAATCTTGATCCAACCCATTCAGCTTTTATACAGATCAGTCCATAGCTACTATTGCTGTCACATCAAGACCCATTTTACCTCACATTCTGCAGAGATACGACCCATGTGTTCAGCGACTGAAGCAAAAGTTGCAGCAAAACATGCATCTTCATCATCCCCTTCCTGTTTTTATGAAAGAAAATGTTCTATAACTATGGAAAACACAGGCACCGTACATACAAAAGGATAATATGTTATCTTATAGTAGCAGAGCTTGTTATACACAATTATCTCATAATAGCTAATCAAGGAAATGAAATAGTAAGAGATCCTGAAGAGTTTTCTTCCATATAGCCTGATGGTTTAATAACATGTTCACCTTTAAGAAGTCTTACAGCTCTCTAAATTAATACTCTTTATTAAAAAAAAAAAAAAACCCTACAAGCCACAACAATTACAGTCTCATCTTCTCAGACCATCTCATAAAGTCAACGAAATCTCATAATGCCCACAAAACTTCATATAATGATAAGCCAATTGGATCTCAAAAAGCACTGCAGTACTTAGAGTCCCCACATTATTATCCCATTATTCTTTCATATCTCGGTAAAATATAAGCTTACAAAGATTAAATGGTCCTTGGCTGACTAGGCCACATCTACCAATACGCTTACCATGCTGCACAGAAAATGCCATAGAAGATGGCCTCCCCTACCCCTTTCCTCCTACCCAATGAAAGCAAGTACACTAAGCAAGATTGCTTTTTACTGTTTCACAATATGGTCTACTTGGACTCCTAGATCCCTTTCACATGTGGTCTCGTTCAGCCAGGTGTCCCCCATCCTATATCTGTGCATTTCATTTTTCTGCCCTAAGTGCAGAATCTTACATTTCTCCGTGTTGAATTTCATTTTGTTAGCTTTGGCCCAGCTTATAGTCTACTCAGGTCATTTTGAATTTTGATCCTGTCCTCTGGGGTATTAGCTACTCCTCCTAATTTGGTGTCATTTGCAAATTTGATAACTAGGCCCCCAATACTGTCATCCAAGTCATTAATAAAGATATTGAATAGCACTGGGCCCAGGACAGAACCCTATGGGACCCCACTGGTCACTTCTCTCCAGGATGAAAAGGAACCATTGTTGAGCACCCTTTAGGAGTGGCCAGTCAACCAGTTACAAATCCATGTAATGGTTACCTTGTCTAGCCCACATTTTACAAGCTTGTTTGCAAGAATGTCATGGGGAACTTTGTCAAAGGCCTTACTGAAGTCAAGATATACTATATCCGTGGCATTCCCTTCACCTACCAAGCTGGTAATTTTATCAAAAAAAGAGATCAGATTTGTCTGCCATGACTTGTTTCTCTGAAACCCATGTTGACTTTTTATGATTATGGAATTATCTTCTAGATATTCACAGACTCTCTGTTTAATGATCTGTTTAATCATCTGGAGACAGATGATGAGATGTACAGTCTAAAAACATCTAGAGGATAATTTGTTCCACATCCCTGGCTCAGAAGCATGGTTCTTTGGGTAGCTGCAAATATCACAGCTAGTTGTAAAGCTGGCAGGTACACAGAAAAACACCGTGCCATTTTAAGGGAGAACTACTACCATTGCTTGCTATGAGGATTTCTCTTCCTTCTCTGGTTATTCTTTGCAGTATAATGATCTTGACCCCAATTGTAAGCTCTCAATTTTCTTTGTTAAATACCTTACCCGGAAAGTCCTCCTTTGGAATCGACTAGGAAGTGGCCAGTTCAATTTTCGTGTTTTTGCCCGCTCCAGAACTTCCTGTGCAAGTGTTGCTGTACGTTGCATGCAATAGTTCACATTTAGGGAATTGGGATCCATTCTCTGCAACCTATTTTTTAAAACACACAAACAGTACATTTCTTCAGACAATCACAAATAACACCATTAGGAAAAAAAGAAGAGGGAAAATGAAAAGGACAAAGAAGGAATGGGATGATATTGCCTCTCTCTAATGAGTTCCATTAGTTTCCCAGGAGCTGCCCTGCCCATTTGCTTTGTACAATTGTGCTCCCACAAATTGAATCTGGACACTTTCCAAGTGACTCATTTCCAAGGACAAGCAAGGCACATGTCAGTCCTAAAGACTACCCCTACCCTCTCCAAATATCTGCAGCAGGTTATTTCCTTTAAGAAAGAGATCTATGGGGTTTTGCTTATAGCCACAAGTTCATGTTTGGTGAGCAAACTGCATAGTACAGAGGCACTTGTACCATGGATCTCACGGGGGCTGGGATTGTTCCTCGTCTGCTGAGGTCCAGGACTGTGTGTGTCCTGTATAGCAAAATGCAATCACACAGGGAGCCAGCCGAGTCAGGAGTACCCCAAGTCAGGCAGCTGCTCTTCCTTGTCTAGTGAGGTGCCCTTTCCTTCTGGTTCAAAACGTATAGACAATGGTGGCAAGAAAAAGAAGAAGCACTATTTGTGTACCAGCTACTTCTCCTGTGGCAAACAGGTAGGAGGAGAAAGGGGGAACAGAGTTGCTGATGTCATTAGCTGATGTCCCAAATAAACAGAATCAAACTCCATTATTACAACAGTGAAGATGGTTGTCGTAAACTTAAAATATGAAACTGCTTTTTCCATTTTATATATTTTTTAAAAAATCAATGGTGGAAAATTGATTTTTTTTTTGTTCAGCCTTGAAGCATTCAGGAATGTAGAAACACACAACAAAGGGAAGGAAAATGTTATTGCCATACTTCACACTTGCAGCAATAATATAACATGACAATCTATGGCCACCATGTCCTGTAATGTCAAGATCTAAATTAACAAGCAGCACAACTGATTCCATCTTCACTCATAAACTTTAATGGTCAACTTTAATGGGATAACCTGGTCTGTCTTGAATTTTGTGGAAATCCAGTACTATACTATTCATGTACATGTCATAAGGTTGCTTGAGGAAGAAATAACACAAAATAAGTTCACACAAGTAATGGGATATCACACCTGCTGAAAATGGCAACTGTTTAAAAAAGTATCACTAGGACCCTTATGAAATGCTTGCCCCACGCTTCAATCCTATAGATGAGAACAATGCCCATTGAACTCATTGGGCTTTCTTCTGAGTAGAACCATTATGGTTCCTTTCCACACCAAACTTCCAGTAGCAGAAGATTTGGTTGTTAGTTTCGAACCTTCAGACTGGTTAAAAATGGGTTCATGCTAAAGCTGAAATAAACTACAGGTTAGATGCCATAGTTGAATTTGAGGGGGGGGGGCATGTTCTGGAACAGTTTCTTCCTGATGTTTCACCAGCATCTATAGCTGGCATCTTCAGAGAACTCTCTTCCATGCCACCATTTTCTGAAGATGCCAGCCACAGATACTGGCAAAACATCAGGAATAAACTCTTCCAGAATACCAGAATACAGCCACATAGTCCGAATAACCCACAAAAAGCTCTTATGGCCCTTTGACAGAAATTGGCCATTTATTTAGTTGATACATTTATATCTCATCTTTCTGCCAATGATCTAGAGATGGCATACCTGGACCTCTTCTTCCACTCAGCCTGAGGACTCCACTACCTTTGTGTGCCTGTATTCACTAAAGAGTAGATAGTCTGTAGAATCAATACGTAGAGAGATTTTATAGCACCTTTAACTGGAAGAAAGAAATTGGTAGTATGAGTTTTCATAGACTTAAGTCACTTAGAATCTTTATGTTGGGAGAAAGGCGGGATATAAGAAAACAAAATAATATCAACAAAATAAGTAAGTCTACTTCCTCAGACCAAATGCATCTGAGAAAGTAGACCTAAGTCTATGAAAGTTCATGCTTCCAACTTCTTTCTTTCAGTTAGTCCCAAAGATGCTACAAGATCTCTGTACATACTGTACTCACTAAAGAGTAGTTTGCATGTGTGCAGACTTCCTGTTTGTTTCACCACACCTGTTCTCTAACTTGCACCCATTTTACCTCTTTTCTCTCTCCTTCGTGTTTGTGTATGCACATGTAATTTGCAAGTGAGGCCATTTTTATTTATTTTCACAAAGAAAACTGGGTGGGGTTATATCTTTCTTCAATAGACCCTGCGTTTGGAGGTTGGTGGGTATGGGACTGGTGGTTGTTCAGCATCTGCCTTGGAAATTTGATTATTTTGCTCAAGAAATCCACTACTCGCTCTCATATTTCCCAATACAAAGAGGCCTGTGAGTTTGGACAACCTGATCGTGTGTCACTGGCACAAGATCACCCTTAAAAGCAAACAGTAAGTTTCCAAAAACAGAGAAGATACACCCCCTTATAGGGGTGTGTGCTCTATAGCCATGTGTCTGACTTCCCTAGAGTTTTTTCTCTGGTCCAGCTGGAAACCGGCTTTCATTCAAAATGGATAGAAACTTTGAAACAGCACAACCAAGCCGCCCTACTTGTTTATCCTAAAAGGCACAGCAACCACTTCTCAAAGGATTAGTAAAGTCCTTGTAAAGAGTCAGTGGGACGGAATGCTTTGAATGTTGGACTATGACTTTGAAGACCAGGGTTTGAATCCCAGTTCACCCAGAGAAACCCACTGGGGCTTTGGGCGTGTCACACTCTCTCAGCCTCAGGACAAATCTTGCCAAGAAAACCCTATGAAAGACACACAACAGACACAAAGGCCTCACAATGCCTCTGACACAGAAGGTCCTTTTTGCAGAGCCTTCAAGTCATCATTCCCCTCTTTCTGGAGACCCTGGCAAACCAGCTACAATGGGCTTTCCTTGGCAAGATTTGTTCAGCGGCAGGGTGACCACAGGTCCTCCTTTTCCAGGGCCTGTCCTCCATCCCCACCTTCTGTCCAGGAGGAATTCCAAAAGGTCCTCCATTCTGAGCAGGACTAAAGCAACATGAATTTACATTTCTGTGAGTGTCTTGAGCTTTTGATGTGGCAAATGTCCTCCATTTTTCTCGAGTGCCCTCCATTTTTGCGGTGCTTGGTCCTCCCTTTGCAGTAGGAGGACACACACTTGGTCACCCTGCCTATGTCGGAAAGGATTTGGAGGCACACAACAACAACCACCACAACAACCACAAAGTTCTTGTAAACTTTCCTAGTTGCCAGTTCTGAGTGCTCTCTGCCTACTCCAAAAGCTCGTCCGCCCCCTGCCGGCCAACTGAGGAACTCACCGTAGCAGGACGCTGGTGCTTTCAGAAGGAAGGGAAAGAGCCGCGTTGGTCCAGGCGCCTTATGAGCCCACCTTCTTCACGGGAAGCGCCAATGGCCGAGAGAGAAGCGGTGACGTCACAGAGAGTGTATGAGCGTTCGCTCTGTGGAATGCCCCTTTGTTACGTCACAATGGGGGCGCGTTCACGGTTCGCCTCCTTCCTCTTTGAAGCTCAGCTGACCCAGGCGGCAGTTCCATTGATCCATTCTCTCCCTTTGGATGGCAGCCATTATTAACTCCAACTCCCAGAATTCCATAGCCTTGAGCCAGGGCAATTAAAAGCGGTGCCAAACCGGGTTATTTCTCCAGTGTGGGTGCAGCCTTACTTTTTTTTGTTTTTTTAAACATTCATTCAAAGAAGGGGAGAAAAAGGACAGAGGTCCAAAACAGACTGCAGAAATAATCCAGTTTGAGACCGCTTTAACTGCTCTGACTCAATACTAAGGAATTGTCGTTTGCTGTGACACCATGTCTCTCTGGCAGAGGAGGCTAAGTGACTCACAAAACTATACTTCCCAGAATTCCCTAGCATTGAGCTAGGGCAGCTAAAGAGGTCTCAAACTGGATTATTTCTGCAGTGTGTTTTGAATCTCTGTTTCACCAGGATGCCTCTACACCAGTGGTCCCCAAACTGTGCCCTTTCAGAGATTTTGGACTTCAGCTCCCAGAAGCCTCAGCCAATGTTGGCCAATAGTCTGGGATTCTGGGAGCTAAACATCCCTTAAAGAGCAAGCACAGTTTGGGAACCACTGATCAACACTGTAGAAAGAATGCCATTTGACACTGGCTGTATCCACACTGCAAAAACAATCCAGTTTTGACACCACTTTAACTGCCATGGCTCCATGCTATGGAATTCTGGGAACCGTAGTTATTGCAAGCTATTCAGCCCTCTATGTCAGAAAGCTCTGGTGCCACAACAAAGTACTGTACAGTACAGATCCCAGTGTTTCACTGCATTGAGCCATGGCAGTTGAAGTGGTTTAAAACTCGGTTATTTGTGTAGTGTGGATGGAGCCATTAACTGCCATGTGAGGCACCAGCACCCTTTGGCAGGGAAGGCTAAAGTCCTTGCAAAACTGCAATCCATGATTCCACAGGATGGAACTACAGCACTTAAAGTAGTATTATTTCTACAGTGCAGACACAGAGAAATAAATCCCATTTGAGACAAGGAGGCTTGTAATTGGGGAAGGGAGAGAGAGTCTTCAGTTGAAAGGATACAATGCTGTGCAGATTTAATCAGGTGTCAAACAGGCTGATCTCAGCAGGATTTGCTTCTGAGTAAATATGTGCCAGGCCCATGTGTGTGTCTGCTTAGAATCTCAGCCATGAATTTGTTTCATTACCAAACTGCACAGAACGTGTAACAGTTGGTTTGTCCACTTTTCTCTGCATGTGTTGTTGTACAGATGCTAGTTGCTTTATTTACGGCGAGTAGGCCACCAAGTGCATGTTTAGTTGTGGGGAAATTCTACTGTGATCAGTGGCTTTCTCCTCTAGTATGTAGAATTCAAAGGCATAGCCATAGCTGTGTTCACACTGGAGAAATAAACCGGTTTAAGTGCCATGGCTCAATGCTGTGAAAGTCTGGGAATTGTAGCTTGTTGTGGGGCCCAGAGCGGAGCTCTGCTCTGCTCTGGGCCCCACAACAAACTACAATTCCCAGAATTTCACAGCATTGAGCCACGGCACTTAAACTGGTTTATTTCTACAGTGTGAACACAGCCCATGTTAATCTGGAAAATCAATATGCAAAGGGATCTTGTAGCATTTTCGAGACTAATGGAAAGAAAGAAGCCAATAGCATGAGCTTTTGTAGACGTGAGTCTACTTCCTCAGATGCAAACATGAAGTACGTTCAAGTCTACGAAAGCTCACTCTAGCAGCTTCTTTCTTTCAATTAATCTCAAAGGTGCTACAACAAGATACCTTTGCCTCCATTGCAACTCTACCGTGTGTGGTCCAGCAGCTGTTCTTGATACTTTCCTAAGAGGAAGTAGGGTGCGAAAGGTAAAGTAGCAACAAACAGAAAGATTATATTGTTTCATTGGACCAAAGCCGAATAAAAGTAGGGAAGTTGTTGTGGAATGTTGCAGCCCTTTAAGCAAGTGCCCTCTTCGTAGAGGAAATGGCAGAGTCTTGCTATTTGTGACTGCTTTCCCCAGACCTATGCCCCACTGAATAGGTTCACTTTAATACATATCTGTGTGATACTACTTATCCAAGCTAAACATCTTCAAGACGAGCCTTCTTTGAACACGGGACAACTTGTTTTTAGGGAACTATGGGCCTGAACAGACAGGCCAAAATAAAGTTGCTTCGGGTCACTTTGGAGGTATGCTGTTTTAATGACACATGAGTCTTAAGAGGCCAGAAGCTGCACCAAAGCTGCACTCCAGTCCTTAGACTGGAGCATGGCTTTGGCATGGCTTTTGGCCTCTTAGGTTGCATGCAGCATTTAAACAGCATACCTCCAAAGTGACCCAAAGCAGCTTTATTTTGGCCTGTCTGTTTGGGCCCTATGTGTTTCCTAGTAGGCTTGTTAACTGCTGTCAGGTCAACTTGGTCTTGGGGCAACCCTATGAATGAGAGATATCCAAATCACCCTGCTTCAGTCTTGCAGACTCAGGGTCATGGCTTCTTTGGATGAGTCAATCTATCTGGAATATGATCTTCCTCTTTTCCTGTTGCCATCTGCCTTGCCAAACATCCTTGTCTTTTCTAGAGAGATGTGTCTTCTCATGCTGAATGAGGAGTGATCTCCTCTTGGAGGCTCAAGTGGAGCCAACACTCGTGTCATTAAAACTTAGTTGCTCACCAAAGCCTTTGGGCCTCATTAATTCAGCCCAAAGACTATTTTATATGTAGTTTTAAAAAAGTTTACTTTTCAAAATCTGTTTTTAAGTCATTATATTGTTTAATACGTTTTAGCTTATTAAAATTACTGTTTTAAAACCATTTAATGGTATTTGTAAGTTGCTGTGAGATTTCTTGATATAGAGTGGGGTATAAATACACAAAAAGGGGACACAAAAGACTGCAGCAACTATAGGACCATGGCGCTAATCTCACATGCAAGCAAAATCATGCTCAGAATTCTGCAACACAAACTCCAACCATACATGGAGAGAGAAATCCTAGAGGTCCAAGCAGGGTTCAGGAAAAGAAGGGGCATTAGGGACCACATTGCAAACATATGGTGGCTGATGGAGCACACCAGGGAATGCCAAAATATGTGTTTTATAGTTTACAGCAAAGTATTTGACAACATAGATCATGAAAGGTTATGGAATGCCCTTAAAGACATGGGAGTGCCACCATATCTGATAGTCCTCATGAGGAATCTGTACATTAGGACAAGAAGCTACAGTTAGAAAAGAACATGGAGCAACAGAATGGTTCCCAATTGGCAAAGAGGCTGCCTTCTTTCACCCTATCTGTTCAATTTATATGGACACAGAAGAAGGAGGAGTGAAAATAGGAGGAAGGAATAGCAGTGATGATATACAGATGATACCATGTTACTAGCAGAAAACACCACAAACCTAGAACAACTACTAAGGAAGATAAAGGAAGAAAGTGCAAAAGCAGGCATACTTCTGTACATAAGAGAAAAATAATGACCATGGAGGATCTATAAAAATTCAATCTAGACAATGAGGAAATAAATAGGAAAAAGAGTTCCCATACCTTGAATCAAATATTGATTAAAATGGGGACTGCAGTCAGGAAATCAGAAGAAGACTAGGAATGGGAATGGCAACTATGAGAGAACTAGAAAAGATCCTAAAGTGTAAAGATATACAACTGAGCACAAAAGTTAGAATCATACAAGCCACTGTATTCCCTATTACCATGTATGGATGTGAGAGCTGGACAGTTGAGAAAGAAGATATGAAGAAAATCAAATCATTTGAGATGTAGTGCTGGAAAAGAGTACTGAGGATACTGTGGACAGCCAAAAAGACAAAGAAATGGGTCTAGCCTGAACTGTTCCTGGAAGCCAAGATGACTAAACTGAGGCTGTCATACTTCAGACACATCATGAGAAGGCATGACTCATTGGAAAAGATAATAATGCTAGGAAAAATGGAGGGAAATAGAAAGAGAGGAAGGCCTGATGCTGGATGGATGGACTCTATTAAGAATATCATGGCCATTAATTTACAGGACCTGAGCAGAGCAGTAGAGGATAGTGAGCTGCAGATGTTCATCCACAGGTTGCTGTGAGTCGAGATAGAAATGAAGGTGGTTAACAACAACAACAATAAACATTCCAGCATTGTGTAGTGGTTTGATTATTGGGCTATGACTCTGGAGACCAGCGTTCAATTCCTTGCTCAGCCACGAAACCCATTGGGTATCCTTGGACAAATCACATGCTCTCAGCCTCAGGGGAAGGCAATGATAAACTGTCTCTGAACGAGTCTTGCCAAGAAAATGCTATGATATACCTTAGGGTCACCATATGTTGGGAAGAACTTGAGGGCACACAACAACTAAAATTTTATTAAATATATATGATATGTCCAAAGCAGTGGTTAGCAAACTGTGAGGCGGAACCCTTTGGTTGTGTCTGTGCAAACCTGGTCAAGGAGGAAGCTCTGCCTCCTCCACTTCCTAAACAATTTTTTCCTTCGGGAGGGGAAGAGAAAGGTAAGGAGGGTGCTTGGAGGAGCCTCCCTCTGAGAGGGGAAGGGTAGAGGAGAAGGAGAGCTATTTTTTTAAAAAAATTAAACATAAAATATGAATATACATGGATGCTTGAATGGAAATATGCACATTAAAAAAACACAAAATATATTTATTCATATAGTATGTCAAGTGGGGTGTGTGCACTGTCTGCATGTAAAGGGGGGGGGGTGTCACAAGGGTTAAAAGTTTGAGATCTGCTGGTCCATAGTAAGACAGTTTAATCATCTTGGCTTCTAGCCAGAGTTCAGGCTCAATTTGAAATGTGATGTTGGAGAAGAGTACTGTGGATACTGTGGACTGCCAAAAAGAAATGGGTTGTACTGCAAATTGACCCTGAACAAATGGCAGAACCCCTCTGAAGAAACTTGCCAAGAAAACCTTATGACAGGTTCACTTTAGGGTCTCCATAATTTGGAAATGACTAGAAAGCACACAATAACAACAACAACAACAGCACTTCATTTGAGGCTATTTTCAAGCATCCCCCCTACGTTATCCCTTGCCCTGAAGATCTGAGGGCATTGAAAAGCAGAATAACACCACTCCCACTTCATAAATAAATACTGTTGGACACTAAAGTTAAAATCTTGAGATTTCTTGCCTGAGGAACCTGGGCTGGCTTTCTCTTTGACTGCATTTGTGTGCATGTGTGTGTATATTGATATTGATTTTAACTACTGTTAGCCACTCTTGAGTGGTATATAAGTGCTGAAGGGGCAGGATACACATTTCCCCAATAAACAGTTATCTCCCAGTTATCAATAGTTTACATTTTGGAATTGTTCAGTACACTGCTATCTATAAAACCACAATTTTGGTTGCCATTAAATTCTTCAACCCCAGTTCAGCATAGGACATAATGGGCAAGCAGTTTTTCTTTCATGCAGCATACAGAGTTATGTCATGCAAATACAACTGATATGGATTGTTTTGCTTATTTTGTCACAGATCATTTCCACGTGAAGTTTGGTTTGGTGGTTTGGCTTGATCTTCACTGGGAGAATGAATAAGATGCCTCACCCTCGGAGAGTTACGGAGTCTTGAAGGATTTCTGGATGCTCTGGGAAATTTCTCTGGCTGATAGAGCCATCAATTCTATCGAGGAACTTATGGCAGGGGCCCAACTTGCTACATGTGTCTTCTTCAATATTGATATGAAGCTGCTGAGAAAGGTCATTAGAAGTTTTGGGTTTGGCTTTAGGTGCTGGACTCTGCAGTGGGCTGGATGATGCCCAATAAACTGAAGTTAAATCCTGATTCTCTGGTCTAGGAATTGGATAAACACTCTGTCCTGGATAGGGTACCCTTTCTGTGAAGGAGCAGGTCTGTAACTTGGGGGAACTCTGAAACCCATGTTTATGAATGGTTGCCCAAGTGGACTCTATGGCTCAGAGTGTGTGGTGCCAGTTTCATCTGATGTGACAGCTATGGCATATCCTGGCCTAGCTATAGTACTTCATGCACTGGCAACCTTGCTATTGTAATGCACACTACATGGGGCTGGCCTGGAAGTTGATATGGAAGCTGCAGCTGCTGAAAAGTGCATACAAACTTCATATAATGCCAATCCTAAAAGAATTGCACTCACTGCCTATAGGTTTCCAGTCTGAATTCAAGGTGTATGTGATGACATTTAAAGCCCTAAAAAGCTTGCAATCTTGATACTTAAGGGAACACAACAACAACAATAGTTTATTTATAACCCGCTTCTCTGTATAACACCTATAGTTCCCCTATAGTTGCCTGCCTGATGACTGAGATATGCTGATGGGCCCTCCTTTGTGTCCTACTGATGAAAGCAGTACACTGTGTTGTGACATGGGAGAGGGCCTCCTCAGCCATGGAACCACAATCGTGGAATGTCCTTTCCTTACAGGCTTGGTTTGTGCAGTCACTGATTTCATTTAGGCATCGAGTAAAAACATGACTATTTGTTAAAGGCTTTGGGCCTCACTGATTTACTTCAGATGCTCTGCACAGGGCTTTTATACCATTTTAACCTTTTAGACCTGCTTCAACTTTTTAATGTGCTGAATATGGTTTTAGTCTATTTAAATTATTTTATTGTTTTAATTTAAATTGTTTTAACCTGTTAGCATTGATTTTACTTGCATACCACCCTGAGATCTTTTGCTATAGGGTGGGATAGAAACATTTAAATAAATATTTTTCAAAGTGCAGCCTGCCAAAACTGGACCTTCAATACTCTCAACAAAAATGCTGCCATAGTGGGTTCGGCTGGTATTTTCATACAGGATTATTTTTTTAACCAGAAAAAGACCTAAAGAGTTGGTGGATTTTAATGGCATTAGGTGGTTTAACCAGAGAATTCTTTCTTCAGATACAATTTCCTTTATACTTGCCAAACAGCAATTCCTTGGACTGTGAATTGCATTTCTGCCCTGTCCTGCAAGGACTTGCATCCATGCACAATAATCCACACTGTCAGCAAGTCTGTTGCTGGGTCATATTGAAACTGCTGACTGTAAAACACAATGTACCGAGGCACATCTTTGCCTGGCATTGGTTTATATGAGAAACAGGCTAACTCTTATTCTGAGCTGCTTGAGACTGTGTGATCTAAGCAGACAAGGCTGCTTTGTTAGACTACAAAAGCATTTAAGCACTGTCACTACAAGAAGTATCCCTCTCACATCAAATCCAGGTGGGTGAAAGTTGAGTCTAATATTGAAATGGGCTGCTCAGAGATAAGGATGTGGCCTCCACATTCTGAGGTCAGTATAGGTATGTAGAAATACATACACTTGCTAATATTTGAAAATAACATTTCAAAGAAACAAACAAATTGCATGAGAAGAAATGGTGAACATAGAGAATGTTGATAGAACTGGATTGGAGGAAAGGGAGTCTACAGTGGAAGTGGGCAGCTGCTTAATCATTTTACCTGGTATGTCAGTCATACCAGGGATAACACCAGGGGACTTTTGTTTCTTTAGACTAGAACTAATGGAGTGATTATTTCAGGGTGTCTCAGATTTCAGCTAAACTGTAGGGGAACCTTTTTAACCACTGTTCAACCATGTGGAACTGGCTGCCTCAGGAGGTGGTTGAGTCTCCTTTGCTGGAGACATTCAACAGAGGCTGAACAGTCATCTTTCATGAATAACTGTAGCTGGACTATATGCTGTAGGTAGTACAGTACATTGGACCAGATCAGTGCTTCTTAAACTATTTGATGTGGGGGATGACAAGGACTTCCTCCTAATACCACAGGGACTGGTAACATATTTGTGTCATTGACTACAACTGTTTCTTTCCTGGAAACTTGCTATGGACTGGCAACAATGTCTTGCAGACTACCATCAGTCCATAGTTTTTAACAAGCACTAGACTAGATGACCTCCAAGTTAGCTTCCATGTGGTGATTTTCTGATGAAGAGAATGTGTTTTATGGTTATCAAAATGCCCCCGTACATGTTAACCAGCCCTCTAATGTCACCCTTATTTCACTATGCAGAGGAAGATAGTTTTAGTGGGAATGTTAGCTAGTAATTGATTACATTTTTAGATTGTAGATCTTTTAGATTGTAAGCCTGAGGGCAGGGAACAGTCTAATTATAAGTTTATATGTACATCACTGTGTAAACCTACAGCACTATATAAATAAAGGTTAATAATAATAATAATAATAATAATAATAATACATTTTATCCCTGGCAAAACTGCAAAATGGCTGAGATCTTATATGGGGAGATATATATCTGCTGCAAAGCAACATCTCTGCAGCTATGTCTCCCAGTGCTAATGCAACAAAACCCACTTTTTAAACAATGCAGGGGATTAACATAAACACATCCAACTATTTTCTTGTAGGAAGACATGCTGAAACAAGAACCTGCAGGGAGCTTCAGGATGTCCTTGAAGATGATGTTCTTGCAGTATGTCCAACTAAAACAAAATAGCTGGATATATCTCAGTGATTCCCACCTCCCATTCCTGGCTCTGCAATTACATAGATATTGATATGTTGTGGAGGGGGTGCATTGCTTAAAAGGTGGGCTGGGGGGATTGGTTGTTGTGTAGTCTGTGACAAATTCCAACCTCTTCAACAAGCTAGAGGGTGACTTAACTTGCTAACAGGATACCAGCCATTGTTTCTCTGAGAACTACTGGTGATAACCAGTGACATCATAGACACGGTTGTTAGAGTGAAAACTGAAGAGGACTCCTGTATCTTTAGTGGCTGTATAGAAGAGGGAATTAGAGCAGGCTTTCTTGTTACTGTGGTTTGGTGCCTAGTAGTATCTGCTCAGATTCCCTCTTCTCTCATGAAAGATATAGGAGCTCTGTCCAATTTTAAACTTTACCTATAGCTAATGGTCCTGCTATGTGATTATAGGACAGGTTGAAGACATTTGGAGGGCAGACAAATAGTACACTCCTCTAAAGTCAAGGTGCATTTTAGTTTAATCAATATGTTTTTGGACCAAACATAGAAAACCCTTTGAGAACCTCTCCTAGGAAGTGAAAGAAGAATAAATGAATAATGGTTTACTGTGCTTTCCTGACACACACAAAGTTGGCTACTTGAGGCATCATCTTCACTTTACCATCTTTCTGATGGGGTGGTTTAAATACCCTAAAGACACCCTAAATACCCTAATTCCATCTGATCTTGGAAACTAATCAAGATCAGCCCTGGTTAGTACTTTGGTGGGAGACCAGCAATGAATATCCAGTGTTGTAGGCTATATTTCAGAGGAAGGATCTGACAAAACCACCTCTGAGTACTCCTTTCCTAAGAAAACCCTACAAAATTCCAGGATTCACCATAAGTTGACAGGCGACATAGAGGCACATATTGTGCCGTAAAGTGAAGAGGATGCCTCAAGCACAAAAAGATGAGAGCCAACTGATCACTATGCTAATTAAGTGCCACCTGCTGACATTGCAAATCAAATTTCTCCTGAAGAAGCCAGAGAAGGGCAAGAAATGTGGGTTGTCTTTTGCTCCTGCCCCTCCCCCCGCCAATATTTTCCAGAATATGGAAATCTTCCTCATTTCTCTATATATCCAAACCTTTTGAAATCTAGGTTGACCAAAACCATGGCTAGAAATGTGTGTATTTATCTTAAGTATGTAAACATGAAAACAAACAAAAATAATGACCATGCAAGATCTACAAGATCCTACAAGATCCATTATCCTAGGTAATGAGAAAACTGAAATAATCAAAGATTTCCCATACTCTGGTTCAAACATAAATCAGAACAAAGATTGAAGCTGAGATATCGCAAGAAGGCTAGGACTGGGAAGAGTGGCTATGAAAGAAATTGACATGATCCTAAACAGCAAAAACAAATCTCTGAATGTTAAAGTGAGGGTAGTCCAAACTATCACATGCCTCTTTACCATGCACAGTATGGATGTGAGAGCTGGACAGTGAAGAAAGCAGATAGGAATACATTTTATTATTTAACAAGATTTATATCCCACTTTTCTTCTGCAGTGGGATTCAAGGCAGGTAAAATATACTCATCTGAGATGTGGTGCTGAAGAAGAATGCTGAGGATACTGTGGACACCCAAGAAGCCAAATACGTATATGGGTTCTGGAACAGATCAAGCTTGAACTATCCCTGGAAAACAGGATTACTAAATTGAGGCTGTCGTATTTTGACCACATCATGAGAAGGCACAAATTATTAGAAAAAAGAATAATGCTAAGTAAGGCAGAGGGAAGCAGAAAGAGAGGGAGACCACATGCCAGATGGGTAGTCTCAGTCAGAGAGTCCACAGGCCTGAGCCTGTAGGACCTGAGCAGAGCAGGGGTCTTGGAGAGGTCTCATTGACATGGTCGCCAAGAGCTGAGGTTGGATGAAAGGCAGTTAAAAACAACAATGTAGAGAAGGTGATTTTGCCTATGTCAGCTTGTGCATTGGCTTCTCCACTCATCAGCATAGCAACACACTAACAACGTAAAAGGAGGAACTATGTAATTATGTTTTTGGAATGTGTATGCCATGAGACACCTAATTAAATCTCTCTTTCCCCGCTCCCTCCCTCTTCCCTCTAGGTATAAGAATATAAAAACACAATAATAAAAATAAAGAAGCTAGTTGTTTAACAATAATAAAAACAGTAATAAAAATAAAGACACTTGATATTCAACAATAAAAGTAGCAATCTGATAACACCAGACTCCTTTCCATTGGAGTCAGTATACTTCATGTTGCCCGTATTTAATAGAGCTAAGCAATAACTTGTAGTCAAACCAGCCTCTGTTTTCTCTATCCAATAGGTTTGTGGGGGTGGAAAACTTTACACACACACCCATTTTTTTTTTACTAAGCATCTATTTACTGTAAATAGTAAATAGAAAGTGAATGTTTTGTTAATTATAACTATTATTTATTTATTTTATTAAAATATTTATATCCCACAATATATCTGAAGATCTCAGGGCAGCTTTCAATAAAATAAAATTTAAAACAATAAATAATAACAAAAAATAAAAAAAGATTAAAATTTCCATAAGATTATCAATTAAAATCCAGTTTAAATAGTTTTAAATAATGTTTTGATGTAACAACTGGACATGCACAGGCTGGATAAAATCAGTTATGCCTGGAGGCTTTAATAAAAAGCCAGGTTTTGACTTGGTGCTGAAATTATCCTAGCATTGACACCAATCCAGCTGAACAGATGATGGAGTTGACTCTACCAGGGAGTGCAACATGATTCAGTATGTCAGGAGTTGGAAGCTGTGTCTTCAAATGCTGCTGGTGGAGTCAAACTCACCAGGGATGTAGCCATACTGCAGAATTAAAGCAGTTTGACACCACTTTAATTGCCATTACTCTATTGTACAGAAACCCAGGATTTGTAGTCTGGTGAGGTATTCAGCATGGTTTGTCAGAGAGCCCTGATGTCTCACCAAACTAAAAATCCCAGGATTTTGTAGGACAGAGTCATGGCAGTTAAAGTGGTGCAAACTGCTTTAATTCTGCAGTATGGCTAAAGTCTAAGCCAGGGTTTTAACCTCTCAGATGTTCTGGGATTCTGCTCTTATAACTCTTTAGCCTTGGCCATTCCGGTAGGACTGATGGATGCTGAGGTCTAGAACTCCTTCAGTGCTGACAATTTCCTAATCTTGCTGCAACACATTGTGCACAGCAAATCTGAAACTTACTAATCCTATTCATGTTGAGTCAGATGTAAGTCCCAATGAGTTCAATGGGACATACTCACAGGTACATCTCCATGGTATTTTAGCCATACCCTTCCTCTTCTCCAGACTATGGCAAGTGTGGGTTAGAGAACTTGGAAATAGCAGCCTTCAGTTCTCTGAGTTCTCTGATGTTAGATAGCAGTTGGAACAAAAGGGGAAAGAGGAACAAATTCAAATCCCATTCCTGGTAAATGGTGTCATTTCTCCCTTGTAGTTTTAGTACCAGTTGACAGTGAATCTCTTAATTTAAGAAACATACACTCATAGCTGATATCTGCAGCAGTCAAAAATATTTAATTTGCAATTAAAGGCCATTATATTATATATAAGGCCTTATATTATATATAAGGCAATCAAGAGGCAAGATTAGCTGGAGTCTATATTCTCTGAGGAAAGCTATGGCAGCTGGTAATTTCCAGGCCAACCAGTTGGTGAATTTGCTTTGAGACTTACTCCACACATTAAAGGAGCTATCTAGGATGCTGACCACTGGGACCAGAACAGGATAAGCACCTTGGATAGTTCCTGTAAAGTGTGGACTGCAACCCAAAATGGATTCACTGCTCACTGATATGGAAGCCACCAGCACTTACTTAGCTCTACCTCTTTAAAAACCAGGACTGGTTCCTGATCGACTCTGGTCACTGCCTGATAATGTTAGATTTCCCTTAGACTTTCAGTTGCACCATTCATTTACTTCAGAGACTGGCTTCTGGCTACTTCTTATTTCCCCCATTCCCACATTTTGCTGCTCCCCTGCCCCATTTGTAATTTCCAAACTTCCTGGACAATGCTGATTATTGATCCCTCAGCTTCATATCTGAATTTGACAAATTTCACTTTCTAACCCACATTGATCAAGTCCTCTGTTATTCAGCCCCTACCTTCAGTGCAAAGATTAAGCCTTTACTGGATCAAGTAGATCAAAGATGATGTCTTATATTGGGGTCAATACTGGCTTACTGATGGAAAATAAAAAATGGGGGGGGGGTGACTTGTCATGGCTGCTATTATGATTATTCCCATTCAACTGAAGCTACAACAGACAATCAAGCAGCCTAGAGTCTTGGACAGCATCATTTATAATCTTCCTAGAATATGACCCACTTTCTGCTATCATCATTGTACCCTAGTTTCTTCATTGATTCATCTGCCAGCTGTTTGCCGGAGATTTATTCTATAATAAATCTGGGGATAGAACCAGTCAAGACTCTAACAGTGCAAAGCTTAACACCATAGTTTAAGTAGCTCTTGAAACTAGATTCCAACTGGAACACCTGATGTTAGGAATGAGATATCAGTAGTAGAATTCTTACACCCCAAAGAAGGAAGGGAAACTAGAGAAATTTTGTTTTTTAAAATATTACATAGGCAAATTTTCATAGTTAGATTAGGGTTGACAGACTGCTGCTCAGAGACCTCCTCTATATCTCCCCTGATTAATGTTGTTTTTCTGTGTCAGAAATGTTCCCATAATTATTGGAATAACAACAAATTATAAAAGATCCAATTTGATGCAAGTCAGATACAAGTCACTCTTGCTTAGTTTCTCAGATGCAAGTCACACTTGTTTTCACTGGGCTTCCAGGGTGTATCTATGGGGGTAAATAAGGGTATTCCTCATCCAAATAAGAATTCTGCCCTCCTATTAAATTTTCCTTCAGTCCTCTAGCATGCAGAAAGTGAAACACTGAAAACCATTCACACCTAGAACTTATATTTGCTTATTTTTGCATATTGCCAAATTTCTTTTTCATGCCTAAATGCTCAGCTGCCGTTTTAAGATACTGCAATGTTAGAAATTTGGGGACTGAATTAAATTTTAATGAGAGAGGCAATGGCCACCCCAAGTGGCTACATTTCGAAACAAGCAAGCATGCATAGGATGTTAGCTTTTAAGTAATGCCCTAAGCATGAAATAGGTTGTAAATATACAGTCTGAATAAAAAAAAAAGATAATTTCATCAAGGAAACTGGTTGTTACTTCCACGTATACTGCATGGATGTGTTTCCTGTATCCAAGAAGATGTAGGGCAGGCTTGAGAAAAGTTGCACCCCACATCTGAGATTCTGACTATTACATTTTTAATTTTTTGCCACCAGCCTTTTGTGAATGGTCAGCTTTCACAGCATCAATTACTTGTTTAGGGAACTGCAGACAAGCTGAATCCATTTACCTCCTCTTTGTCTCATCCCTCACAGGTGATTGATGCAGTCACATCTGATAATATCAAACATCTGCATTGCAGGTGAATAGGTAGTAATAGTTCAGTGGGAATCCACACCTGTATCCAGCAAACGGACATACAAGGGCTTGTGGATTGATCTATGCTAGCTCAGCATTTCAAGAGTCAACTATGTTCTGAAAACATTTGTGATCAGCGCCATTTACTACAGATGGATAATAATTTCGTTTCTGTTCATTGAGTTTGATAAGGATTTACCGCATTTCACAAATTTCTTCACATCCAGGATGTAAACAATTTGAGATTTCAGATGTTTGGATGTGGCTGAAACTAAATATTTGAAAGTTTACCTTTAAAGGTCTGGGTTTGAATGCTTGTTTATTTAACCACATTAGCTCTGAATTAGGATTGTCACCTTTTTAAAAAAAAGATGTCACAACAACAGACACCTGACAGTCAGGTACAATGTGGTCCTCTCTGGGCTGGAACAGCTGCACCTAATGATTTTAGCCAAGGCAACAGAGGGAGGAGTTAATCTGAGTTAATTTTTGAATAATTTACCAAAATTCAAACGTTTCTCAGTATTTAGGCTGGAAAGAACTCAAGAACTAAGATGCTGATAGTTCCTCCCTTGGAGTTGGGATGTTCAAACTCAATAAGTAGAATGCATCAATCTCTCCTTGGTGTATACATTACAGAGAAGAGTGTGCATTTTACCATCTTAATAAATCACAGGGTCTAATTAGATATTATAGGAGAACCAACCCCAAGCTGCTGTTTCTCATCTGTTTTGAACTACAGTCCCCCTCATCCCAGAAAATATCACCATAATCCAACACATCTAGAGAGCATCAACTCAAGAGAGACTGTTATACAACATCCACTCAACTCACATCTAACATTTAAGAAAAGTAACATGCAATATATCTTTGTGCTCAGTATGTTTTATCAGCTACAAGAATTGGAGCAGCAAGGGAGAAACATTGAATGTCATGATGTCATGCCATGCATTTCTTCTATTAGACATGTTCAGTCTAATGAGACTTTTTATCTGTGCATCAAACTCTGTTTTCCTACTAATCTTTGTGTCTTCTTTTTTCTTGCAGTCTAAATCTTGAAGAATAGTTCAAAATATTTCCCCTGTAAAATAACACTGAATTTGCTGAGATTTGTTGTTGTTTTATACCTTTAAGTAACTTCAGATTTACGGTACCCCCAAAGCAAACCTATAATTGGGTTTTCTCAGCAAGATTTTTTTCACAGGGGGTTTGCCATTCCCTTCATCTGAGGCAGAGAGAATGTGACTCACTCAAAGTCACCCATAAGGTTTTAATGGCTGAGCAGAGATCTGAGAGTCATAGTCAATGTTCAAACCACTACATCGTGCTACTTTTTCTCCCATACACCCAGCATCTTTTAATAAGTTCAGTGGGATCTGTGAGCCCTTTGACACAGGTCATATGTTCCAACTAAGCAGCAGAGTCTGTTTTTGTTTGGTCCATTTCTAGGAAATCTATAAATTTAGTTTGTCCTCATGTTGTTGTTGTTGTTGTTGTTTAGGCAAGAAAGAAGGAAGGAAGGAAGGAAGGAAGGAAGGAAGGAAGGAAGGAGCAATGTGTATATTATGCAGAAGTGTGTTCTAATTTTCCTTCTGCCCTCATAGACCAAGAACTGCTTATTCCAAGTAGGAAATGTTGCTAAATATGTTCAAGTTGTAGCTGTTTTCAAAAAGAAATACAACTGTGTCCATTGTGAGATTAAACATATTCTATTAAACATTCTTGGATTTTTGAAATGAAAATGGATACAGTTAATCTAATTCACACCCTTGCTACAAGAGTCAGCTAAGGACAGACTATTTCAGAACAAATAAAACTGTATGAAAACATCCAGCAATTGGTAATGCTTATTTATTTTTTAAATTATTTTTAAATTTCTTTTCTTTCTTTATCCCAAGGCTGAAAACTTCTTTGTTTTTATAGCAACTCTGAAAGGGAGGTCAGACTTGAGAGAGAGTTGACTGCCAAAGTCACTCTGTGTAGGTATTTTGATTCAGTGGGAACTTGACGCTGGATTTCCTAAATCCCAGTCCAATGCAGTGACCACCGCCCCACTGTTTGGGCTTTATACTCAGATCTGCCAGAGTCCAATTGGATGTATGGTTTACACTGTGAGGTTTTTAAATATATATGTTACAAGCCCATATGGTTTCTAAAGTTAAATGAGATGCTTGCCCATCTGATGGAAAAGGTTCTGTAGCCTATAGACATCTTTCATGTCTGCCTACTTTTATCCTTGGAACTAACTGTAAACTGGATCCCAATAAGCTCATGTTGTGTTACATGGCATTTCCCTTTCCCACTTTACCCTCACAACATCCCAGTGAGGTAGATCAAGCTGCAACAGGGTGACTGGTCCAAAGATACCTGGTGAAAAGTCATGGTTCCATATGGATTTAATCATGGAGAAATGTAAGGTACTGCGCTTAGGGTGGAAAGATGAAATATATGGTGGGGACACTACTGATCGAGATTACACGTGAAAGGGATCTAGGAGTCCAAGTAGACCACAAGTTGAACATGAGTCAACAGTGCGATGCGGCAGCTAAAAAGGCCAATGCAAATTTAGGCTGCATCAATAGAAGTATAGTGTCTAGATCAAGGGAAGTAATAGTGCCACTCTATACTGCTTTGGTCAGGCCCCACCTGGAATACTGTGTCCAGTTCTGGACACCACAATTCAAAAAGGATGTGGAGAAACTGGAGCGGGTTCAAAGGAGGGCAACTAAAATGGTGAAGGGTATGGAAACCATGCCTTATGAAGAATGCCTTAGGGAGCTGGGAATGTTTAGCCTGGAGAAGAGAAGATTAAGAGGTGATATGATAGCCTGTTTAAATATCTGAAGGGATGTCATATTGAGGAGGGAGCGACCTTGTTTTCTGCTGCTCCAGAGAACAGGACCTGGAATAATGGATGCAAACTCCAGGAAAAGAGATTCCAGCTCAACATTAGGAGGAACTTCCTGACAGTAAGGGCTGTTCAACAGTGTAACACACTTCCTCGGAGTGTGGTGGAGTCTCCTTCCTTAGAGTTCTTTAAGCAGAGGCTGGATGGCCATCTGCCAGGGATGCTTTGATAGAGATTTCCTGCATGGCAGAATGGGGTTGGATTGGATGGCCCTTGTGGTCTCTTCCAACTCTATGATTCTATGATTCTATGGATTGTCCAAATCTCAATACAGCATTCTAATGACTCTGCCTCTCCTATTAAATGTATGCATCCCTATGTGTTCAAGCAGCATCCTTTGTGTGACAATCGTAGAATCATAGAATCATAAAGTTGGAAGAGACCACAAGGGTCATCCAGTCCAACCCCCCTGCCATGCAGGAACTCCCAATCAAAGCATACCCGACAGATGGCCATCCAGCCTCTGCTTAAAAACCTCCAAGGAAGGCGACTCGATCACTCTCCGAGGGAATGTGTTCCACTGTTGAACAGCCCTTACTGTCAGGAAGTTCCTCCTAATGTTGAGGTGAAATCTCTTTTCCTGAAGTTTGCATCCATTGTTCCACGTCCTAGTCTCTGGACCAGCAGAAAACAAGCTTGCTCCCTCCTCAATATGACATCCCTTCAAATATTTAAACAGGGCTATCATATCACCTCTTAATCTTCTTTTCTCCATACTAAACATCCCCAGTTTCCTAAGGCGCTCCTCATAGGGCATGGTTTCTTTGCTGGAAGTATCATAGGGTCTCCTTATTTATATCTGTAAAGTCTTGGTGAGTTTGCAAGATTTCTGAATAGCAATGTTCTAATATTGTAAACCAGTCAGATTTTAAAAAAGAAATTACAGTACATGACTTTGGAAAAGTATTTGCACAAACTGGGCACAAATGTAGTAGAAAAGGGAGGAAGGGAAGGAGAAAAGAGAGCCTTATAAAAAGTAATGGCAAGGGAATCACCAGAATTGTGCTTGTGTGCCACCATTCTCTGTTATGAACCACACATCTTACAAAAAGTCCTGCCACTTTGTATGTGAGCAAAATGTGTCTGCTATCTGTATGAGCAACAACAGGCATGCCTGTTTTCTAAGAATTGGCAAGGTATTTGAAATTGATTGTAAGAAGAGTATATTTGATTAATAGATGGTTGGGCATGCTCTGGATATAGTACAACTGGAACGCATAGTACTCCCAAGTTAACCCGACAGTACCTTGGCTTGTTTCAATTTCTGATTTTTATTTTCTACAAATGCAAGGAGATAATCTGGAGCTGATCCAAATTAAAAGCGGGTCCTTGGGATTGTGAGTGGCTCCTCATCCATTTCATTCAGAGTAAAATGACAATGTAAACTTGGTTGGAAGGGTATGGTGGCTTTGGTGTTTGTTGCGCTGAAGCTTGTGAGGATACCAAAATGCCCACTTTTCACATTATTTTTGGTTATTTTATTTTATTTTAGCAATAAGTAGTCTTCAGTATCCCCTACTTTACTTTCTCTTGTTCTGCTTTGTCTTTTGGCCACACTGGAATAAGGCCAAGAGGTCTCTACATTTTAACCATGGATAGAAATCTGACTTCAGAAATTGCACTGTTTTTTAAAAGTTGAAGAACACCTTGTCACTAATGTTAAGGTAGCCATCCTGGAGCAAAGAAAGGTCAACGGGAGATTAGGGCACAGATTGCTGAGTGACAAAGCTTTGGTAAATTCCAGTCTACCACTGGAGGCTTCAACCAGGGGGAAAAAAGACTCTTTTCACAACGGATGTGTTAATTGGCATACAAAGTGCCAGGATGTCTCTTATCAGCAGCAGTTTTCTTAATGACCAATGTCAATAGTTTTCCAGATGTAACAGGCCATGAAACCCACTGGGTGACCTTGGGCAAGTCACAGACTCTCCGCTCTGGGCCCCACAACAAACTCCAACTCCCAGAATTCCACAGCCTTGAGCCAGAACAATTCAAGCGGTGTCAAACAGGGTTATTTCTCCAGTGTGGGTGCAGCCCTAGTTGTTGTTGTTGTTAGTCTGAAACAATTTAAAGACACACAACAACAACAAGCACCAGGCTGTGGAGGGGAGGATAAGAACTGTAGTCCAATACACTTGAAGGACCCCAAGCTGTGGAAGGGTGACTGTAAAGTACTCTGGCTGATGATGACCTAACCACCGATTAGCTGTTTGGTATGTGTGCCTGAAGGCAGGTGAGCACCATAGAATCATAGAATCATAGAGTTGGAAGAGACCACAAGGGCCATCCAGTCCAACCCCCTGCCATGCAGGAACTCCAAGTCAAAGCATCCCTGACAGATGGCCATCCAGCCTCTGCTTAAAGACCCCTAAGGAAGGAGACTCCACTATACTCCGAGGGAGTGTGTTCCACTGTCGAACAGCCCTTACTGTCAGGAAGTTCCTCCTAATGTTGAGGTGGAATCTCTTTTCCTGCAGTTTGCATCCATTGTTCCGCGTTCTAGTCTCTGCAGCAGCAGAAAACAAGCTTGCTCCCTCCTCAATATGACATCCCTTCAAATATTTAAACAGGGCTATCATATCACCTCTTAACCTTCTCTTCTCCAGGCTAAACATCCCCAGCTCCCTAAGGCGTTCTTCATAGGGCAAGGTTTCCAGACCCTTCACCATCTTAGTTGCCCTCCTTTGGACATGCTCCAGTTTCTCCACATCCTTTTTGAATTATGGTGCCCAGAACTGGACACAGTATTCCAGGTGGGGCCTGACCAAAGCAGAATAGAGTGGCACTATAACTTCCCTTGATCTAGAAACTATACTTCTATTGATGCAGCCTAAAATTGCATTGGCTTTTTTAGCTGCCGCATCACACTGTTGACTCATGTTCAGCTTATGGTCTACTTGGACTCCTAGATCCCTTTCACATGTGGTCTCATTCAGCCAGGTGTCCCCCATCCTATATCTGTGCATTTCATTTTTCCGCCCTAGGTGCAGAACCTTACATTTCTCTGTGTTAAATTTCATTTTGTTAGCACTGGCCCAGCTTTCTAGTCTATTCAGGTCATTTTGAATTTTGATCCTGTCCTCTGGGGTATTAGCTACTCCTCCCAGTTTAGTGTCATCTGCAAATTTGATAAGTATGCCCCCAATTCTGTCATCCAAATCGTTAATAAAGATGTTGAATAGCACTGGGCCCAGGACAGAACCCTGTGTTGGTACCAATCTGAACCAGTTTGAATGGAAGATGGTGGGAAAACCTTTGCATGTGATGGGAAAAGAAAGTTCAAAGGTACCCATTTGCACCCATCAGCAAGGATTCTAAGGATCTTGCCAGAAGTCGGAAATTGGAAGTATAATCTAATGGCAATCCGAATGAAATAATGGGGTTTCACGCTATTGCAAATTAAAGTATCTCATGCAATTTCGGGCAAAAGGGAAGTCATTCCAAACGCAATCATGGGTTTTATGTTATTGTGAATTAAAGCATCTCATGCAATTTCAGGCAATGGGGGGGTCATTTTCAGGCAATGGGAAGTCATTCTGAATGCATTCCAAATGCAATTGGAATTCATGTGAATTCGCTAAACTAGTGAATTCTTGTGAATTCAAATTGGCTCCAATCGCAATTAAGAGAAATTCCTCCCATCTGATAAGGTCCAGAGTTTTCTTTCCATGCCTAAATGGAAATCCATGTTTCTAGTGATTGGAACCAGATGGTCCTTTGCCAGGGAGAGAGAAAAGGGCAGGGGCATGGAGGGTGGGCAAAGCGTGTTTCCCTCTGGGTGTAAAACAAACGCCAGGCTCCCAGGACGAAGTTCGGTTTGCTTACGGATGGCATTGCAACTGCGAAGTTGGGTTGCTTATTATCCTACAACTACAGCTCGCTCATGAAACCCACTGGGTGACCCTAGGCAAGTCACAGGCTCTCAGCCTCAGGGGAAGGCAATGGCAAACCTCCTCTGAACCAATCTTGCCATGAAACCCATTGGGAGACCCTGGGCAAGCCCCACTCAGAGGATGGCAATGGCAAACCCCCTCTGAAAAAACTTGCCAAGAAAACCCTGCGATAGGTCCCCCCCCCTCCTTTAGGGTCTCTATAAGTAAAAAAATGTCATTCCCCGCTCTGGACCCCACAACAAACTCCAACTCCCAGAATTCCATAGCCTTGAGCCAAGGCAATGAAAGCGCTCCCAAACCGGGTTATTTCTCTAGTCCCCTCCATCTCTCCAAAGCAGGGAGGGTGGGAGCCTGTGCTGGGACTGACTGTGGGCCATTCCCATTCCCAGCCCCGTCCTCCCCCCATTTCCTGTCTCTCCCCATCCCTCTGTGGCTTCAGCCTCCCCTCCCTCGCTTCCCCTCCAAAGCAGACACTGCACTGGCGGCAGCGGTGGAGGGAGACCCACACAGCAGCAGAGCCCCTGCCCAAGGCTGCAAGGAGGACTGGGAGAGCAGGAGGAGGAGGAGGAGGGAAGGGCAGCAGCAGCAGCAGCAGCCTCTCCCTCCACGGGATGGAAGGCCAGGGCCGGCAAGGTAAGGGGGCTCCCACCTGGCTGGGGCTGGCAACTGAAGAAGGGAGCGGAGGAGGAGGAGGAGGGCTGGCCAGCAAAGGGAGCAGCAAGAGAGGGAGGCCCAAGGGCTGGAAGGGACTGGAAGGGAAGGAAGGAAGAAGGAAAGGAAGGATGAAAGAAGGAAGGAAAGATGAAGGAGGAAGGAAGGAAGGGAAGAAGAAAGGAAGAGAGAGAAAGAGAAGGAAGGAAGGATGAAAAAGGAAGGCAGGGAAGGAAGGAGGAAGGAGGAAAGAATGAAGGAAGGCAGGGAGGAAGGAAGAGAGGGAGAGAGAGAGAGAAAGAGAAGGAAGAAAAAGGAAGGCAGGGAAGGACAGATGAAGGAAGAAGGAAGGAAGGAAGGATGGAAGAAGGAAGGAAGGGAAAGAAAGAAGGGAAAGTTATTATTCTATGTTGGTCGTTTGGTTGTGGTTTTCATCTTTCTTAGTGTAATCCTTTTTTTAAGGGGTGGGAGGTGAGAATTAGGATGGACATTTTAGTGTAACTTTCTTTTAACTTGTTGTACCCCGCCTCGATTGTTGATCAGAGAGAGGCGGGATATAAATAAAATCTATTCTTCCTAAAATCTATTAAGGAAGGAAGGAAGGGAAGAAGGGAGAGATAGAGAGGGAAAGAAAAGGAAGGAAGGACGGAAGAATGAAAGAAGGAAGGAAAGATGAAGGAGGAAAGGAGGAAGGAAGGCAGAGGAGAGCTGCTCCTGGCTCCTCTTCCCGCCCTCCTCTCCTCTCCTCGCCTGAGCCATACTTAATCAGAAAGACGAATCCGCTTTGGCACCGCTTGAGCTGCCAGGGCTCCATGCTCTTTCGGGGGATTCTGGGAAGGGCACTTAAAAACAAAACAAAACAAAGCAAACCTCAGGAGCTGTCTGTGCTTCCATTTCCAAAAGATGTGCTGTTTGGGCAAAAACTAAACCTAGTCCCGGGGCAGCCCTACACCATTTCTTTCCCCAAGTCAAGGGATGCTCAGATTGTAGTCAGATAACCCGGTTTGGGAGCGCTTTAACTCTTTGTTTGACTCAATTGCTATGGAATTCTGGGAGTTGGAGTTTGTTGTGGGCCCAGAGCGGAGCGGAGCTCCGCTCTGGGCCCACAACAAACTCCAACTCCCAGAATTCCATAGCAGTTGAGTCAAACAAAGAGTTAAAGCGCTCCCAAACCGGATTATCTCTCAAGTGTGGATGCAGCTTCTTTCCCCCACTTTCTCTCTCCCCATAGATTGACTTGCAATACCTCATTTTGGTCTGTAGGAGGCGCTAGGACACCACGTTGTTGAGTAGCCCTTTTTTTTGCCCTCTGTTTCCCCCCACTAAAAGTTTGGGAAGGAATAGGAAACCTCTTTAAAATGAATAAATGAATGCACAACAAGTGCCATCCTAGCCAGATTCCTTTGACTTCTCTCTCTCTCTCTCTCTGTTTGTTAACAAACATAACTTTAATTGTTCGGTATTTGGGATTCTGTTGCACTCTGTCTGATGGGCATGGTATGATGATGCTTGTCGGGCTGCCTAGGAATGGAGGGTTGTGTATCTGGAGGTTGTAGTTCATTGGAAAATAAGGGCTCTGCTCTGGAATCATTAGCATTGGAGGTTTAGGACTGGATAGAAATAGACTTTGGAATGGCAATAGAGTCTTCTCCCAATGCAACGTGGAAACCCATAACATAATATTTCAATTTGCACAGGGAAATAGAAAGGTCAAGTTGGAGCGGCCTGAGAACCACTTCTGCCTTTTAGGGCACCGGAGGATAGGTCTTTTGTGAAAGAGCCCCTCAGTTGTCTCAAAAGTGCCCTCATGCCCCCTTGGTCTCCTTCTTTTCAAGCTAAACAAGCCTACTTCCTTGAATCTTTCCAGAAAGGATGCAAGGACTGTTATGGGACCTCTTGGCTTCCTCCCTGGGCAACAGTCTCATACACCAACACTAGCTACAAGTACTAGGAGAGAAGCAGCTCTATTAAACTGATTTAAACATACACAGGACTTAATTCTGGTGTCTCTGTTTGGAGCAGCCACCTGGATCTGAAAGAAAGGAGATCTGCACACGCACACACACACCCATCCCACAATAGCATCTCTCTCCCTTCACTTCAATGTCGCCTCCCAACTCCAAGCTGTCTTGGATGAAACCGATTATCTCGATCCATTTCAAACCGGCTTCCGGGCAGGATATGGAGTTGAGACTGCCATGGGTGCTCTGACAGATGACCTCCGCTTGAGTATTGACAGGTGTAGTGTGACCCTGCTGGTGCTCTTGGATCTCTCAGCGGCCTTTTATGCCATCCTTTTGGACCGGCTGAGAGGGATGGGGATCGGAGGCACCGCCTTACAGTGGTTCCGTTCCTTTCTCTCCGGCAGGACCCAAAGGGTGAGGCTCGGGGACAGCTGCTCCTCCAAAATTGAGCTAAGCTGTGGCGTCCCACAAGGCGCCATTCTGTCCCCGATGCTATTTAATATTTACATGAAGCCGCTGGGTGAGATCATTCGGAGGCATGGAGCTCAGTGTCATCAATACGTTGATGACACTCAGATATATTTCTCCATGACCAGATCATCTGCTCAGACCTCAGATGGCGTCTCCTCTCTCAATGACTGCCTGGCAGCGGTAATGGATTGGATGAGGGAAAACAGATTGAGACTGAATCCAGACAAAACGGAGGTACTGACAGTCACCGGCCCGAAACCAGGTCTGGGAATACAACTCCCGGTCCTAGATGGAATCACACTATCCTCGAAGGACCCTGTTCGCAGTCTGGGGGTACTCCTAGACTCGTCACTTCACATGATTAGTCAGGTGAATGCGACGGTCAGGAGTGCCTGTTATCAGCTTCGGCTGATACGCCAGCTGCGCCCTTTCCTGGAGATGAGGGATTTGGAAACTGTGGTACACGCTTTGGGCACCTCATGACTAGACTACTGCAACGCGCTCTACATGGGGCTGCCCTTGTACCTAACCCGGAAACTTCAATTGGTTCAAAACATGGCAGCCAGATTAGTTACTGGGACATCTAGGAGAGAACATATAACTCCAGTGCTTAAATCTCTCCACTGGCTGCCAATTAGTTTCCGGGCACAGTACAAGGTGCTGGTTTTAACCTTTAAAGCCCTACATGGCTCGGGCCCATCTTATCTCAGGGACCGCCTCTCCCCGTACGATCCTCCCCGCACACTTCGATCCTCTGGGAGGAACCTACTACAGCCTATCAAGACCAGGCTGGCACAGACCTCCCAGAGGGCCTTTTCTGCGACCGCTCCCAAGCTCTGGAATGGTCTGCCGGATGAGATGCGTCTCATGACATCTTTAGATTGCTTCAAAAAAGCCCTAAAGACGCATCTCTTCTGGCAGGCCTTCCCCTGAAATTCCTTATCCCCGGCTTCGGTTCCAGACTTTGATTTCCTGCCTACTCCCATGTTTCTGATCCCCACTTATGACATGGCCACATAAGGAAGGGTTAGGATGTAGTTATATGTTTTTAAATAACTGTTTTAATCATTGCTGTTAAATCTATTTTTAAGGGGTGGGAGGTTTGGAAATGGATCATGGGATTGTTTTAATCTATGTTTTTTTTTTACTTGTACCCCGCTCCGAGTGTATGTACAGAGGAGCGGGCTATAAATAAACTATTATTATTATTATTATTATTATTATTATTAATGTTGGGGCAGGAATCTTTTAGGACTTGATGTTAAAGTGGGCTCAAACCGGGGTTGTGTCTGCACTGAAGCTGCTGCATCAGTTCCCTGAATTCAGTGGTTTATTTGTAGGTCAGCTACTCAGCTTTGTGCTTCTAAGTTGTTTCCAACTTAAGGGGACCCTGGGTTTTCTTGCCAAATTTTGTACAGAGGGGATTTGCCAACCCATTATAGTCCTACGAGGCTGAGAGAGTGTGACTATGATTTAGTTAAAAGAACTGAAGGCGTTTCTATAGTAATTCACTGTAGAAAAGTGTGGGGGGGGGGAATCAAAAATCTTGGTCTGAGCCTGGAATGCACCCAAGTGCTTGCCTCATTCTGTCCAAGGAGCATCCAGTTCCCCCCAAACCCAAGAATAATTGCAAACTGTTACAGTTCCTTCAACTTCTAGGTACTGAAACCCGTTTTAGATATTTCAGTATGTCAGTGTATGTCCTAGATATAAATACAGTAACAAAATTTGGAGGAACAGTGCACAGATGACCTTGTAGCACCATGAAAAGATTTGTTGTATTTTATTAGTCTCATTCAGCCTAATTCATAATGGTTTTCCCATTGCCCTCTCTGTACACCAGCAGCAGTGGGTCCCTTGTGGCACTTGAGAGGTTGCTGGACTATAGCACCCATCAACTCTAGCCAGCAAAAGCCAGTGGTGAGGATGATAAGCATTGCAGTCCATCAGTTGGAAGGGCGTACGTTTCCCCTCTTTGCATAACTCAGTGGTAGACAAACCCTGGTGATGAGGATTATTAAGAAAAATGATGTTTAATTTTCTTTCAGGGCCCAAACCTGCATCGAACAATGCCCAGGTCTTGTTCTAACCCCGTGTGATGCTTCTCCCCACCCCTCCTCTGAGAGAAGCTGGGAGCTTGCCTAAAACCACCTACCAGATTTATGACTGAACTTACATTTGAACTGGTGGCACCATTATACATCATAGTGCATTTGGGCCCCCCATCTAGTTCAATGATTCCCCATGTGAGCACTGTACTGAGGAATAGTAAAGAAGCTGCCCCTTTGTCCACCGTTTTTGAGTAGTGTATTGATGCCTCTAATCTTCACTTTAGTTTGTGGGAACAATCCTTAATAATGAATAATGAAACTAGAACAGAAAGTGTGGGTTAAATGGAATTCTGAGAATCTGTTTGAACTGGGTGGCCCTCCAGATGTTGTTGAACTTCAGTTTCCATGATCCCTAGTGAGTCTGGCCAATGGAGAAGTACAGTGGTAGTTGGCAGCTCTTCAAAATTTGGAGGGTTTGAAGTTTCCTCCACACCTGCCTTGTATGAATAAACAATGGAATCATAGAATGCATTCTTACAAATGTGTACTTACGTAAGATTCTGAGTCTTAGAAGTCCCATTAACTTCAAAAGGATTCATTTTTAGGTAAATGATGGAGAACTGCAGACTAAAACAAGCTAAAAGTGATCAAGGCTGAATGCTGTGTTGACAACTCAGGCTGAATGACATGAATTAGTATCTAATATTTTAGCCAGTTTAATTCATGATAAATATATGATTGTCATATACGCTGCCTCCTGCCAGAATCCCAGACTCAGTTAATTCTGTGTCTCCTGATCTAGCAATGGTGTTTGTATGCGGAAACAGTTATACATAAGAAGATTAGGATTAGGAAGTGTGCAAAAGCTAGCAATGCACTTCAGGAATTATCTGTCTTCTGCTTTTTGTCTGAGAGGGAGAAGTCTTCCTCTCAGTCTCTATTATTTTGCAAGTCTGTTTGTCTTCTGGAAGTATTTAATACTCATTGCCCTTATGTTTTATTTTGCTCCATTTAAGCAATACTCAGTCTTCACCCTCTGTTATCCAATGTATAACATGCTTAGTGGAAGGTCTCAGACTCTCAGAGAGTAAACCTATATATGCTTAGTCAGTGGTAAGTCTCAGAGTGTTCCACGGGGTTTACGTTTGGATATATAATTCTGACAACCCAGCTGTAATTCTGTATCCAATTGTTAGTTCCAACTAGGGTAGATTTATTAAAACTATGAAATTTACATACATGTTAATTTACTAGCATTCCATTGCTTCAACATGTCTACTGGTCCATTGCTTCAACACGTCTACTGTTGGAAGTAATAATTGAATCTAAACATCTCTATCTCCTCCTACGAAATAAAATTAACTTTATCACTGGGTTTGGGGTGAAACCCCTCCAAATGCAGAGGCAGTATTCTGCTTTCTTTGTGTTTCTCTAGATGAGGACCAGAAACTGAGAGTGAAGCATATGGTCGTATGGAAAACGTGATTATTTATTTTTGACAGTGAGGGAAAGGATAAATGATAAAGAAAATCATGCTGGGTCTACAGCGTGTGGCATTCCGCACTTTTGGCTACACTGATTAGGGCTCCTGGGAGTTGCGGTCCACACTCTCAGCCTCAGGGGAAGGCAATGGCAAACTCTTCTGAACAAATCTTGCCAAGAAAATCCCATGATAGGTTTGCCTTCAGGTTGCCATAAGTCAGAAATGACTTGAAAGTACAACAATAGCAGCAACTGAAAGCCCTCATGATTCCTACTCTTGCTCAACAGATATGCTAGGAATGTTCATATTTTATGTGGCTTCAAAAGTACCCAAAACCATATGTACGTCTGTCATGCCAGTTAAAACCTGATTTAGGAATGACTAATAGAACAGGAAATCTCATGCGTCTTAACATGTATGTGCCTTTTGCCTTTTCAGAGTCCTGTTAGCTCACTTTTCGCTTGTGTACATGTGACTTGTCTTGAAAAGCACTACTTTGTTGTTTTTAGACTTAAAAAAAAAAAGACTTTTTCCAGATCAAGTTAGGATGGAAGATAAGGATGTGCAGACTTTTCAACTAATACAAACTAAAATCAAAGTTCTGTATCATTCAGTCAACCCTTTTGTATAGTTTTCCAGCAATAGTTATCCTGGATTTTTCCATCACATTATTCATCCCTAATTAGAATTTCTACTGTTTACATACAGATGGATTGAAATGTGTACTTCAGGGTCCAAATCTACACTGTTTACTACACTGTGAGCCACTGTCCCATCACCTGGCATTCTTCAGATCTTTAATTTAATTAGTAGAATTAAATTAGAGTCGGAAGAGACCTCAGGGACAATCCAGTCCAACCTCAATCTGCCATGCAGTCAAAGCACCGCTAAGCCACTGATTAAAAATCTTCAAAGAAGGAGACTCCACCACCTCTGAGGGAGTGTGTTCCACTGTCAAACAGCTCTTACTGCAGAGGTGAATGTTGAGGTGGAATCTCTTTTCCTGTAATTTGCATCCTATCATTCTCCTATCATAGTTCTATCATTCCCACCCAGTGTGGGTTGTCCCAGTTTGGCAGGCACAGTCCCAATTAATCCTCTCCTTACTTTTTAAGCTACTTTTAAAATGTTGCAGTTAATGTCTCCCCCGCTTACTTCCCCTTTGTCCTTTGCTTACTACAGTTGCTCAAAACTGAATTCAAAGTGCACAAATCTCTCTCTCTCTCTCTCTGGCTTTTCTTCACTAACTACGAGGCTTTCTAGATTGGCAGGAAAGTGTGACATGAAGTTGCCTTTTCCTTAATGCTTAGCAGCTGCACCACAGCCTTTAGATGGAGCTATGCTGTTCTGCAGTTTTTAAAAAAGAAGCTGGGAAAACCAGCACCTTTTTAAAGGCGCTTCTTCTCCCCTAAAACGCAAAAAAAGCGTTTTCATGGCACACTTTCCCTTCTTCTCATCTAAAGGCTAGAGTTTCATGCAGCCATGAACACACTTATTTTTGCCAATCTAGAAAGCCCCAAAGATTCAGGAAGGACTCATCCCACACTTTTTACAAGCGCGTTGATGACTAAAAAGGCCGATCTGAGATAAACAAGTCGGGTTGCAGAAAGCACAGCAGAAAGTCTCCTTGGGTGACAGTTGCTCAAAATTGAGTTCAAAGTGTGCAAATAGTCTGTATTCAGTTAACTCAGCAGAGTGGAGAAGAGAGAAGGGGGTGGAATCTTACAGTTTCTGGTAGGCTCAGGCAAAAGCAAACTGCTGCAACCTATCCTAGCTTGCGTATTCTTCCTTGTCAATAATTTTTTGCTATTTTGACAAGACTCTAGCATACCTTGGTGACACATCCCCTGGTTTTCATCTGTGAGATGTTGCTTTTGGCTAGAGATTATGGCAGTTGTATTTGAACACTTCTGGATTGTGCCAAATGGTGGGAATGATGCTGTGAATAATGCCCGTCTTCCTTTGCTGTCTCTCAATTCTTCTGGCTGTTTGGTTGCAATTTTTATTTTATTTATTTTTTTATTTTATTTTTTTGCTGGGGAAGCATTGGTTGCATTATTCTTAAGAACATTGACTAAGATATCAAACATAGAATTATTCCGACTGATATGTGACACCAACCATAGCCAGATTCAAACTATAATCAATCTGATATAGTGGTCTAAACCAGCAGCGGTAGTGGTCCAGAAGTTGTTGGATTGCCAAAAACTGCAGCCAGTATGGCCAATAGAGAGGTATCCTGGAATTCCAATCCCATTGGAATTCCCTCTGCTTGAGAATCAGTGTCCTGGGATAGGAGGTCTGATTTCACAGCTGTGCTCCTATTGGAATCCAAAACCCAATTGTTTCCTAAGCAGCTCTGCCAACTCTCTACTTTGTTTTATTCACTAAGATTGATGACTGTCCTCTCCTGATATGTAAGTTCCTATAAATCCCTATCTTTTAAGAGATTTAATCAATCCAAACAAAAATCACCTGTGTTTGTTGCCCTGTTTCCTCTTGCTTTGCTTACTGCAGGTCTCTACCTTGCTCTGCTGCTCGTGCTTCAGTGCTTCTGTCTGCTTGGACTGTGTCCTGGAGCTAACCTCAGATTGCTTCTCTGACATATAAGTTCACTTTGCCTTTCATTTAGATTTCTTAGTAAAAATAATCTCAATAGAAAAACTTGGACCAACAGAAGTTCAGATCCTTTTCCTCTGGGACAACTGCAGTGCATGAAACATGATGGCCTGATCTAGATTGGCAAAAAGAAGTGTGTTCATGGCTGCATGAAAGTCTAGCCTTTAGATGAGAAATAGGGAAAGTGTGCCATGAAAACGTTTTTTTTTTTGTTTTTTTGTTTTTTTGTTTTTTTGTTTTTTTGTTTTTTGCATTTTAGGGGAGAAGAAGTGCCTGGTTTTCCCAGCTTCTTTTTTAAAAACTGCGGAACAGCGCAGCTCCCATCTAAAGGCTGTGGTGCAGCTGCTAAGCATTAAGGAAAAGGCAACTTCATGTCACACTTTCCTGCCAATCTATAAAGCCCCTACATTTCCTTTTATATCAGTATTTAAAGTACACTTTTCCTTAGTGTGGTTACATATATATTGCCCCAAAGAAGAAAAACATCATTCTGCCCCACCAAAAGAGGCTACTATTTGAATGTTATTTACATATGCTACTATGGTTTGCATATATTTTGTGTGTATGTGTGTGTACATAAACTTTACACATTTGTTAACTTGAAGGGATGCATGTTTGGAAGTAATTGCCATAGTTGAAGTAAAATATGATGTTATTACACTGTAGTGAGGAAGACTGACAAGATGCGAACATTTTCAAGGCTTTGCTCTCCTATCTTATGGTTCTTTATCTTTAAACCAATGTTAGACTATACAATCCTTTAAGGATAGTATGCCATCAAAAAGAAGACTATTTTTCGTAACACAGAATGTGTGACACACTCAGGCATTCACCCTTGTCAATGTTCCTCTCTGGTTGATGACGGCTTTGCTTATTATCATCTATAGATCATCTCCCACAGGATGGACACAGACTGCTCCTATAGCATCAATAGAAATTTGGTGTTATTTTCCTTTTAAAACAAATAACGCTGCAAAGTGTCTTTGTACAGAGGTGCCTGATCCTTTATTACTCACAGTCATTGTGTAATGCACTGATGCTAATGTACCACTCCAATTTATTCTGTGTTGAGGAGTTGTGCCAAGGACTTGATGGAACTGCATGATTTTTATCCACTGTATTGTTTTCATTGTGTTCTATAAACATGTAGGACCCTCTGGGAAGAATCACTGGGGAGGCTCAACCTTCTCCATTTAATTGCTGGTTAAACAAATGTTACTCTTAAAACCCAGCTGAGTGGGATCCGAGGGCCGGGAACTGCTGGAATGCAGTTCAGGAGTTAGAGCTATTTTAAGATTTCGGGTATTTGATGAAATGATGCTAACCATTTGTCACTAGGAAGCCAATTTTAAGCAGCACTAAAGGCCATAAGGTTCAAAAGGCCGTGTGAAGCATAAAAGCTTGCTTAAGCTGCATCTAGCCACTTGGTTTTAAAGAAAAATTAACTTCTGAATAGTGATTTGATGGAGAATAGCAACAGTGTGTGCTCTTAATGTGGTGTCAGTATTGGCATATATCTTCTATGGTTTTAACACTGGTAGAGTGCCCACCCCACCGAGGATATATAGCAATGGCAAAAGCTTGGAACAGTTACTGTTTAACAGCTTGGAACTGGCAGAATTCCTCATATTTGGTTTTACTGGAAGGTGAGGTCGCTTGAAGTGCATGGTATATAATCAAAGGTCTTAGAAAAGTTACTTTTAAAAGATGTAACTCCTCCAAATCCTTCAGCCTACATGTCAATTGGTTGGAGAGTTTTGGGAATTGAAATCTAAAACTCTTACTTTCCCAAGGTCTGGAAGTAAGGTCCTGTGAGGTCTAACTGCTGAATTACTGCTTGGGAGTGTCATATGTCTTGTCTGGACCTTAGATTCCTGTGAAAAAAAGTTTATAAAAAGAATACAATGATACATAGAGGGTTAATATATGGAGGAAGAGCCAACTTGGTGTAATGGTTTGATTGTTGGACTAGGACACTAGGAGAGCAGGTTTCAGCCTCAGAGGAAGGCAAGGACAAATCCCCTCTGAACAAATTCTGCAAAGAAAACCCTGTGATAGGTTAGCCATAAGTCACAAATTACTAGAAGACACACAACAACAGCAACAACAGTTTGGAGGAAGGGGCATTTGCCTGCTTAGCAGGAAAAGATCCATCATTGTTATTGCTGCTGGTTGAATGACTGACCAAAATCTTGGCAGAGGACAGGAGGACCCCAATAGTTGTGTAGAAGAGGGAATTTTAATGGGTGTAACTTGCAAGATAAGCTGTGCCTGCCAGCATTCCCTCTTGCACATAACTATCTAAGGCTTAAGAAGAAGGTTTTCTCTGCTGTGGCACCTCAGTTATGAAGACCTTCTCCTTGGAGGCCTGATTTGCATGAAAACATGGTCATTCACTCACAATGGGGGCCTAATTGTTTTAAACAAACACTTACCTGTGTATATGGTATTAAATTGTTTTAAAGTATTTTAACAATTTTTAATTTGCCATTTTAACATGTTAAACTGTTTAATATATTTTTAGCATTTACAATATTTTTATTATTCAAACTGTTCTAAATTTGTCTGGTTTTATTGTATGCTGCCTTGAGATCTCTAGATAGAAGGCATGTCTCAATTAACAAAGTGTCTGACAAAGATGCTTCTTTTTGCAAATTCTTTTTATAAAGCTCAGCCTCCTTTTTTCATCCTCTGTCTAGCTAGAAGTTTTAAAAAGTAACATAGAAATTGAGAGGATGGTGAAAGAGTGCAGGCAGGGGAAGCACACTTTTAGTGCCACACAGCACCATTTGGCAGGGACAGTTCCAGTCTAAGCCGAGAAAAAGTGGGATTCCTATCCAGCCTATGGGTTGCTGACCGACTTCCAGGTGGCTTCAGGGTGGTGTGGGAGCGTGTGGCATATAAATGCCACGCTCCCAAGCTGCCCAGCTGGTGGCTTTAAAGGGCCATCTGTTCTGGCCCTAAGTCTCAAACGTGCTATAAGATCTCTTTACATACTGATTCTACAGACTAACATGGCTGTATAGAATCATAGAATCATAGAATCATAGAAATTTAGAGTTGGAAGAGACCACAAGGGCCATCCAGTCCAACCCCCTGCCATGCAGGAACTCCCAATCAAAGCATACCCGACAGATGGCCATCCAGCCTCTGCTTAAAGACCTCCAAGGAAGGAGACTCCACCACCCTCCGAGGGAGTGTGTTCCACTGTCGAACAGCTCTTACTGTCAGGAAGTTCCTCCTAATGTTGAGGTGGAATCTTTTTTCCTGCAGTTTGCATCCGTTGTTCCGAGTCCTGTTCTCTGGAGCAGCAGAAAACAAGCTTGCTCCCTCCTCAATGTGACATCCTTTCAAATATTTAAACAGAGCTATCATATCACCTCTTAACCTTCTCTTCTCCAGGCTAAACATCCCCAGCTCCCTGTATCTTTGAACAATAAGTTAATTTGATGTGTGTGACCTTATAACTCAGTATTGTTTTGCAGAAGGTACTCAAATTGCAATTCAAACCTGGACAGATTTACTTTGAAACAAGTTCTACTCACTTCAGGGGCAAACTCAGGAAAATGTGCATGAAATTGCAGCCTTTCATTAATGTCATTCTGAGTGTGCAATCCTATGGATGCTTTACCTATTCAACACAAAGGGGTTGACTTCTGATTAAATTTGGAAACAACAGCACTGGAAATCTGTCTTCCATACCAGAGGCATTTAGTGATATAAAAAAGAAATATAAACTATTTACTGGAAGAATCCTGTTCGAACACTAAAAAGAGAAACAGACTGGGTTACACATGCAAGCCGTTCACAATAGCATGAAAGCTAGCATGTCACATGCACGAGTTCAAAGATTTGCTTTCCGTTCTGGCACTAAAGCAAACATAAAAATGTTCACACATCCGGAATCTTTCAAGCTCAGCTTTAAAACAGATGTTCAGGAGCAGTCCACAGAATGTGGTGTGAGGAGCTGAAGAGGGACCTCCACTCACCTGAGCTAGACAGCAAGGCCAGGGCCAGTTCCAGAGCAAGAAGGAGGAGCACCTTGATGGCTCCACTATGCTTAAGGACAGGTGACTGCAGCACAGTCCAGCTGTATTGCTCAAGGGGTCCAGCACTGCACTGGCAAAGGAAGAAAGAAGATGCCCCCACCCTGAGTTCCTCCAGCAGTTTCTTACATGTCTTCCTAGCCTGTAGAAGCAGCTATAGGAAGACTGTAAAGACATGTTCCTAGCAAGCAGAGTGACACCATTCAATTTGCCAGGAAACGTATTGTGTTTCATTTGCAGGAACTGCAAGTTACCACTTGCATCCTTAGAGCAAAAGACAGCCCAGAGGTTAGGACTAGTGCTCTGGTAAGAATTTGGAAAGAACCAGGTTGCCTAGCCTTGCTATAGACAGAGCTTAGAAAAATTGTTTTTGGACTGTAACTCCCAGAATGCCTCAGCTAGCATGGCTTCTACAATTCTAAGAGTTATAGTCTAATAAAGCTCTAACCTACCTCCTCCCCAGCATGCTATTCAGGGTACAGCTACACTATAGCAATAATGCAGTTTGATACCACTTTAAGAGCTGCAGCTCCACTCTACAGAATCCTGGGATTTGAAGTTTTACAAGATTTTTTGCCTTCTCAGCCAAGGAGTGCTGTTGCCTCACAAAACTACAAATCCTTGGATTCAGCAGGATGTCATCATGGCAGTTAAAGTGGTGTCAACTGCATTATTTATATAGTTTAGATGCACCCTCAGCAAGTCCTTCTTGTCACCAGTTTTATACCTGGAACAGGCAGCTTGCGGACAGCTTTTCAAGAAACATCCTTAAGCTGCCACTTAGATTTTGAAAAAAACAGCAAACTCCCAAGGCCCAGCATTCATTAACAGTTGAAACACCTCATAGGGTTCCTCCTAAGCCAGGGACAATTTGTAGCAGGAAAGATTAGGACCTGATTCATTTCAGGAGCTCAGTCAAGATTAGAACACACATAATGTTTTCATCCAACTTTGTTTCTCCAAATAACTTTATTGATTGTTCAGCACATTTACCAGGGAGTGGTTGTGTAGTGGTTTAAGCATTGGACTATGCCTATGAATCCCCACTCAGCCGTAGAAACCCACTGGGTGACCTCGGGCAACTCACACTCTCTCAGCCTCAGAGGAAGGCAAAAGTAAAGCTCCTCTAAACAAATCTTGTCACTAAAACTGCATAATAGGGTCTCCTTATGATCAACATAAATTGGAAAAACCTTGAAGACGCACAACAATAAAAAAGTCCCAGTAAGCATAGTAGGGATTATTTCCAACAGACAGAAGTAGGATTACACTCTTAATAACATTTTGCAACACACCCCTGCCAGAACAAATTATAATGGAACCTGGAACCCCTTTTAAACCTTTAGGTCTGATCTTGAGTAAGACATATTTGGGGGGTTGCAAGCCAGTTTTATACATTTATGTATACTGTTTTTCCTACTAGATCATATAAGGTTGTCAGAATGGCACATGGTGACTTTATTTTTTAAACAAGATACCTTCAATTGCCACTGTTTACTTGGAGGGGAATTTGACACTGTTTTTCTCAAATGCAGTGGATCTTTGCCATCAGTGGGAGTTGAGTTCTGGACACACCTCTGTCCCCCAGATGGGAAAAATGCAGACAGTCACACCCCATATTATTCAGTGAGTGGCAACACGTACACATGGTCATCAGCATGCCCATGTTGCCACTGAAAAAAATGGGAAGTGGTGAGTTGCAGATGCTCCCGTCTATGAAGTACTATAGTTGCAGGCCCACTGTAAGATGAAGTGGCTGCTAAAGGAATACATCCTCTCTGTGTATAATTTTATGCAGGTATGCAACTGCTATCCACTAGGCAGCCCCCAGTGACTGGGCAATGAGGCATTTCCAGCAGTTCAGAAACACCTCATAACATAGCTTTTTGGTGAAGCCAGAATTGCAGTGGCTGTGGTTTTCTTCTCACCCTTTCCAAACATTTTGCATTTCATTGAAATCAAGCACCCAGTTCTGAGGTGAAATGGTTTAAATTTCCTTATTAATTTTGTACACTCAATTTAATAAATGTGTTGTGAATATTCAGTGCCACCATAGCATCCTGCACACATGTGATATCCTCTGACTTAGAATGCTTAGTAGCTTCTCGACTGGTTAGTATTTATACAGGATCTTCAGATAAGTTTACAGAGATTGATGCACCAGCTTTTATTCTCATGCTAGTAACAGAGGAATGGATTCTATCATACAGGTCTGTCCCTGGGCAGTCCTCATCTCGTACCCGACCCGGGCTTCTCCCGGACCTTTTAAAGAACGGTTTAAAAGGTTTGGGAGAAGTCCCAGTCGGGTACAGGATGAGTACTGCTTGGGGACTGAGTTGTGCAATAGAATCTGTCCCTGTGCATTTACATCACACAACTAGAGTGGGAATAAAAGCCAGTGCACTAATCTCCCAGGAAAGACCTTCCACCAAATCCCTTGAGAGATGTCACCATTCATTGATGAGAAAACTAGCTAATTGCCCAAATGTCCAGGTTCAGTATAAAGTACTTTGCCAAGGTCCTTTTTCCTCCCTTAGAGGAGCATATAATCTAAACCTATAGTTTATGGGTGATGGTTAAAAAAAATGGAATGCTATTTGCATTTAGAAAATCTGCATATGATCAAGTCCATAGGGCTAATTCCAACATTAAATCTTGCAGCAAGAAGTCCATGGAAAGTACAGCACTGAAATTACTGTTTTCCTTGATTGTTATAGATTAATTGGTTGAATTGATACCTCCCACATCCATAACCACAGGGTATCAGCAGGTTTTATTTTCAAAACCAAATATCTCCAGTGCACTGTAGGCAGAGAGTTCATATTCAGCTCATTAGCTAGCAAAAAGTAAAAGATCCAGACTTTCTCCCAAGGTCAGAGCTGGTCTAAAGGAGGAAAATTATCCATCGGCCTTGGCAGAAACTTTACTTTAACATCTCAGTGCATGTTTATAAGTTGAGCAACTGGGGCCAAGGGAAGAATGCAAATATTTGGATTTCCCCCCTAGAGTTTTCTATAGCCAGATTGCCCACCTAGATGCTACCATCAAGTAAAATAATTCACAGAGACAGCTACATACAATAGTACCGCAAGCCTGTATGCACTTACCTGAGAGTATGTCACTATGAAAGCAACATAAGTTATTTCTAAGGCCCCAATCCCACTATGATATGCATCGCATCAGGATGCGATGTATATGACTAATTCCCATTTGGAATCGATTCTGATCCTTATCAGATCGATTCCAAATGAGAAAATTCGGGGTAAACCCAAATACCCAGAGGTTTCCTGACATGACTTCCAAAGTGGTGTTTTTTTGGAATGAATTGATTTATTCTAAAATAAATCGATTCACCCCAATGGAAACCACAGTGGTGGATTCACATCTGCTGCTGGGGACAGGGACATGGCACGGGCAGCTGCAATGGCCTCTGCCATCTCCCGGTCACCGGCTTTCCTCCTCCTCCTCCTCCGCCAGTCTCCCCCTCCTGTGCCACTCATAGATCCAGGGATCCATGGGTGGCACAGCCCCAGAGGGACCCACGTGGGACTCTCCTTCCTGTGCCACCCATAGATCCAGGGATCCATGGGTGGCACAGCCCCAGAGGGACCCCCGTGGGTCTTCCTCTCCGGTGGCTGCAGCGGCCCCCTCCTCCTCCTCCTCCTCCTCCTCCTCCTCCTCCTCCTTCTCCATCTGGGCTGCTTTTGGTCTCTGCCCCGCAGGCCTACATTAAGAGGAGGCCAGGGCAGAAGGAGAGAGGCAGGCCTGGAGTGCGGAGGATGGAGGACGTCTGGATCTTCTGCCACCCATGGATCCCTGGATCTATGGGTGGCAGAAGAGGGGGAGACCCTCCATCCTCCCTGCCTGCCTCTGCTTCTTCCCCCAAGGAAGGGGGAGAGGGAGAAGGAAAGGGATGGCTGCTTGTCTTCCCCAATGGGAACGACAAGCGTGCCAAGGAAAAACCCCAATTCCAAACAGGCCCCCCTTCCATAGTGGGAACGAGGAGCCTTTTGGAATTGGGATTTTCCCCGTGACAGAATCAAGTTTGAATTCGGTTCATTCTTCCAATGGGAATGAGCCCTAAAATAGGCAAACATGTATGGTAGTGGTTCTTTTGTCTGCTCAACAAGAGCTCTCCAGTGTCCCTTTATGTTGTTCTTTAACGCCCCCTCCCCCACCCTCAACAGACTAGAGAACTTTGTCATAGAGATTCACAAGTGCTCTCTGGCTTCCCCAAAGAACCAATGCAGCCTTTTATGAAGGAATAAAGTTTATCCTAGAAGCAAAACACAACTGAGGTCTCAGGCCTCTAATTTCAATAGGGTGGCTACACAAAAAAGAGAACAGGGCTCATATACTGCATTTCATCTATTAAAATATTTATACAGTCATACATCAGTTAACAAAGTTGATGTGTTCCTGGGCATGATTTCTTTAACAGATTTGATACAAGATCTCTCTACATACTAATTTATTGTTTGTAATTTACACCAAAATAGAGTCAGAAGTGGAATTTGGCAGGCAATTGTTAATAAATTGAAAACGCTGTTTAAAGCATATTAATAATATCAATATGTTATGTGTCATAGCATGGAAATAAAAAGGATGACAGTGTAGGATCTTCAGTTGTCCTATAATCTTGTTCTGGTGAAACATCTATAAAGGGGTTCAGGTGTACTGTTTTATGTTAATTTAGTATGGGATAGCCTCCCTGGATCCTATCCTGGGAGAAAAGCAGCATATAAATAAAGTGTATAAATAAAAACAAATAAATGAAATTGCAATCTACTGCTTTAATTTTCTTCACTTAACTGTAGAAATGTTCTGGATTCCTATGGTTAAACTGAAGTTTATTCTGTTATTTCCTGTACTCTTTCTTCCCCCCCCCCTTTTTTTTTCCATTCTGTCCATCTCCCTAACAGTAAGTCATAGTTCTATTCTCTATCAGTGCTGAAAAGGCCAGTGTAGAGTGTGTTGGACTTTTCACAAATGGTTAAGTCAGAAGCTGTATTAGAAGGAGTGAACTACAGTTGGCCCTGGTTATCCACGGATTTTTTTATCCAAGGATTTGAGCATACACGGCTTGAAAATATTCCCCAAATGTATAAATTCCAAATAGCAAACTTTCATTTTCCATTTTATATATGGGACATCATTTTGTTATCCCATTATATTTAATGTGACTTGAGCATCCACAGATTTTGTTATCCACAGAGGGTCCTGGAACCTAACCCCAACAGATAACAAGGGCTCACTGTATATGGGGATTATCACACGGAGGCTTACCGTGCTGAAATTGTTGGCTAAAAGCTTCAGAAGCTCAGAGTTATGGTAGCCGGTTGTGCTTCTGAAGCATCACTGAAGTATGTCCCCTTGCCTGTCCTGTTGACAAAGCATTTATGGAACAGCCATTTCTTTAATAACAGAAGTTACCATTATTTTGCAGTATGAGCAGATCAGGAGTGAACGACTTTATGGTCTTCCAGATACGGTTGATGTACAGTTCCCATCATCCATCACGACTGGCACTGCTAGCTAGGTCTGATGGGAGTTGCAATCCAACAATATCTGCAGGAACCTACATTTCCTGTTCCTTCTCTACAATTTTCCAGTATATGTATGCACTGAGCATTATTCATGTATAATAATCTATACAAAGTTTGCCCAGTCTTGATGTAGACATATAGCTACATTGGTAAATACATGTAGAAAGGCATGCCTTGCTGGCTTATTGAATTGGCTAAATACATGCAAGCAGGAGACATCCTTTATGCCTTTTCCTACCTGGATGCCCTTTCTGTGTTGGAAACAAGGAATGTAAGAAATAGCCCTTGTTAAGGCATTTTTGAGCAAAATCATGCTCAAAATTGTGTAAAACAGACTCCAACCATACATTGAGAGAGAAATCCCAGAGGTCCAAGTGGGGTTCAGAAAAGGAAAGACACTAGTGACCACATTGCAAACATACAATGGCTAATGGAGTGCACCAAGGAATTCCAAAAGAAAATCATCATGTGCTTTACAGACTATAGCAAACCCTTTGAATAGATCATGAAAGGCTATGGATCATGGGAGTGCCAACACACCTAATAATCCTGATGAGGAATCTGTACTCATGACAAGAGGCAATGGTTAGAAAAGAAAATGGAGAAACAGGATGGTTCCGAATTGACAAATGGATGAGACAAGGATGCATCCTGTCACCCTGCCACTGTCCTAGAGCAGATTAGGCTGGTGTACTCTGGACACATCATGAGAAGACATGATTCATTAGAAAAGACAAGAATATTGGAAAAAGTGGAAGGAATTTGGAAGAGAGGGAGACCACATGTTAGATGGATGGACTTAATTAAGGAAGTCATGGGTTTGAATCTGCAGAAACTGGGAAAAGTAGTGGAGGATAAGGGGTCTTGGAGATGTCTCATCCACAGGGTCACTATGAGTCGACATCTAATCAAGGGTGGTCAACAACAGCAATAAGGCATTTTTGATCTCTTAACTGTAGATAACTTTTGAAGGAAACATTTAGATTTATAGAATTCTTAGCAATATTAGAGAAACCTATCCCTTTTTATAATTAAAGGTTAGAATAACAAATCACACTTTTAATGTTCTAAATCCAGTTTGATAGTTGTAGCATTGTCCAAATAGAAAGCAAGCATTACATCCTATGGCCATGGAAGGCACAAAGCCAAGCATTATTTGCCAGGAAGTTTCCATAATGATGACTGACCTCCAGAATCAGAAGGTGCTAGGAAGCAAGTGATGAAGAAGAAAAATAGGAGCGTGAGGTTAAGACACAGTATCAAAACCCAAACAATAGGAGATTCAAAAATCTATTAGTGGACAATATCCGATACAGCAGATCTGGAAATAGCACAGAAAGAAGTAATGTTATATTTATCTTGAAGGAAGGGATGAGAATGAAGAATGACTTCATCTCCATGACATGAGGAACACTCTCAGGGAGAGGGACTGTAAAGATAACTTCCTTATGTCTTTTTCATTGCCTTTTTACACTTGCTACTGAGAATGCCTTCAGACAAAGCTTTTAATGTGAAATCATTATTCTTTCTTCATGCAGCTGTACAGAAAATCAAGATGACATTGTAAGCCAATTGTAATCAATCCATGGTTTCCAAGCACTTGTGACTTTGCCCCATTATTGCAGAAAATGCATCAAGGAGGGAAGGAGAAGAATAGTCGGCCCAATCTCTTTATAAGTATGAACAGGAAAATGCAAGACTGAGACAAAGTGGAAAAAAACTGGGGAAAATACAGTAAAACCGTGTGTGTGTGTGTGTGTGTGTGTGTGTAAGGAGAAAAGAATGGAATGTGCTGACAAATTGTAGCTGACTAGAACACTGAATAGCAGCATTCTACATGGCAACATTTTGTTACAGGTGGCATTTAATATTACTTAAATGTGATCTTCAGGCTCACCAGATATATATTCCCCAACAGGAAAATGTTAATATGTTACACATTCACATAATACCACTTGTGAAAATGTTTTTTTCTGCATGAATTGTTATCATCACAAAGTTTTTGAAATTGAAATGCCACTTTAGCGCTGCAGTGATGACTTAGTAAAATTATTTCATTCTTGAATTAATTATTCTTCAGGGGTTGTGATGTTCTGGGAATGCCACATTAGACAGAGAAAATACATAAGTCATGGAGTAAGAGGAAGAATAGGAAGACAGAGGAGAGAATAGGGCAAGAAGGAAAAAAAGGCAGTAGGGATAGAGTGAAAGGGGGATGGCAAAAATAACCGCACAGCAATCAGAGGTGAGGTGAATGGGAGTGTATGGATATCAGGGTAGTCTATGCAGAATAACCAATGTGGTGTAGTGGTTTGAGTGTTGGACTATGACGCTGGATAGTAGAGTTCAATTCCCTGCTTAGCTGTGGAAACCCCCTGAGTGACCTTGGGCAAGTTACTCACTCTCAGCCCCAGAAAACCCTTTGATAGGTTCACCTTAGGGTTGCCATATGTCAGAAATTACTTGAAAGCACACAACTGCACAACAAGTATATGCAGAATGGTTCTATCCACTGTGGATCTGAAGGGCATTAAATTGACATGCAGTTACTATTAACCATATGAAGGTGTGACTGATTTGTTATTTTGCCTTACACATTTTAAATTGCCTGTCCAGCTAAGCAGCGGACCCTTGTTTTCCACTGGGCTTTGGTCCCAGGATCCCCCACAGATATGAATGAAATAGTGCCTCTTATATAAAATGGCAAAATTAAGGTTTGCTTTTTGAAATTTATGTTTTTTTAAAATATTTTCAAATTGGATGGTTGAATTTGTGAGTAAAGAACCCATGGTTACAGAGGGCTGGCTGTACACTGCAGTGGCAGCTAGTGGTGTCCATGTCAGTGAGGCAGTAAATTTCTTTGGGTTGTACCTTGAACTTTAAGGGAGCTGTCCAATGTGCTGACCCCTCACAAGTTAAGCACTGTTGGTAGCTACAGTTGGCTCTGTGTATCCACAAATTATTTATTCATGGATTTAACCTTCCATGACTTGAAAATATTTTTTTTAAATATATAAATTCCAAACAGCAAACCTTGATCTTGCCTTTTCTATAAGGGATGCCATGTTACTATTGTTGGCCAATTTGAGTTTCCTAAGGCTTCAGCCTCTGGATAGGAAACAAAAATATTAAAATGTCAAAAAATGTCAAAACCAAGCTTGTTAGGGTTTAGCTTTAAATCAGCAGAGTAGCAGAAAAAATGGGCAGAATTGGGGGCATACTTATCAAATTTGCAGATGACACTAAACTGGGAGGAGTAGCTAATACCCCAGAGGATAGGATCAAAATTCAAAATGACCTGAATAGACTAGAAAGCTGGGCCAGTGCTAACAAAATGAAATTCAATACGGAGAAATGTAAGGTTCTGCACTTAGGGCGGAAAAATGAAATGCACAGATATAGGATGGGGGACACCTGGCTGAACGAGACCACATGTGAAAGGGATCTAGGAGTCCAAGTAGACCATAAGCTGAACATGAGTCAACAGTGTGATGCGGCAGCTAAAAAAGCCAATGCAATTTTAGGCTGCATCAATAGAAGTATAGTTTCTAGATCAAGGGAAGTTATAGTGCCACTCTATTCTGCTTTGGTCAGGCCCCACCTGGAATACTGTGTCCAGTTCTGGGCACCACAATTCAAAAAGGATGTGGAGAAACTGGAGCATGTCCAAAGGAGGGCAACTAAGATGGTGAAGGGTCTGGAAACCTTGCCCTATGAAGAACGCCTTAGGGAGCTGGGGATGTTTAGCCTGGAGAAGAGAAGGTTAAGAGGTGATATGATAGCCCTGTTTAAATATTTGAAGGGATGTCATATTGAGGAGGGAGCAAGCTTGTTTTCTGCTGCTGCAGAGACTAGAACGCGGAACAATGGATGCAAACTGCAGGAAAAGAGATTCCACCTCAACATTAGGAGGAACTTCCTGACAGTAAGGGCTGTTCGACAGTGGAACACACTCCCTCGGAGTGTGGTGGAGTCTCCTTCCTTAGGGGTCTTTAAGCAGAGGCTGGATGGCCATCTGTCAGGGATGCTTTGACTTGGAGTTCCTGCATGGCAGGGGGTTGGACTGGATGGCCCTTGTGGTCTCTTCCAACTCTATGATTCTATGATTCTATGATTCTATGAAATGTCCTTGTCTAACTATACTTCCCTAAGAACTGAGACTGCCTCAAAAACAACACAAGTAGCTTGAATTCAAACAAAAGTTTACTAATGGCTTTAATGTATATAAACTTAGACCTAGCTAGTGAATAATTCAGGTTAAGAAGAAATATTTATCTCACCATCTTTTCAAAGAAAGTTGGTGGAGAAAGAAGATGGAGGACCCAATATGACAGGAGAAAATATTTAATGAGAGTGAACTTCCCAAAAGGGGGAGTGGCTTAAATCACATGGTTAGTGTGTGTGTGTGTGTGTGTGTGAGAGAGAGAGAGAGAGAGAGAGAGAGTTTGCATGCAGGAAATCCCTATCTATCTAAGGACAGGGAAAAAGAATGCAAAAATCTTCTAACAATTATAACATTGTATAAAATGGGACCTGAGCATCCACCAATTTTGATATCCAAATGGAGTACTGGAACCAAACCCAAGTGGATACCAAGGACCCACTGTACTTGAAAGTTCAGTCCACTTCACTGACAAGGGAGCTGCCACTGATACCTCAAGACTTAGCATCTATAGTCAGCCTTCCATATCCATGGATTCGTTATCCACAGAGTCAATTATCCACAGCTTGAAAATATTTTTGAAATATATAAATTCCAAAAATCAAACCTTGATTTTGCTATTTTATAACAAGGATACAAGTTTTCTATGGAACTGTATTTAATGGGACATGCGCATACACAGATTTTGGTATCCACCGAGAGTCCTGGAACCAAACCCCACTGGATACCAAGGGCTCACTGTATTTAATTTCAAGTACCCAGAGTTTATGTTTCGAGTGCTTCATTTTAACCAGGAGCCCTAACTGTAAAATCTCTGTAACTTCTCAAACCTGCAAGAAGTTGCCATTATGAAATCATTTGCTTGTTTTGTCCTTTGCTCTTTGGTTTCGTTCTCATCCTGACTGAATGGGTAGCCAAACTTTATCAAGCAGCATTTTTCCCACAGCACATCATGAGCTTTTATTCAAGGTCAACCACCCAGAGGAGAAACAGACAAAGGAAACAAACAGAATAGAGGGGCATGGTTATGTTATCTGTCTTCTCCTCCACATAGCTTTCCCCACTTTTCAGAACCTGTCCCCATTTCCCCCTTGCTTTTTAACATTTGTTATCATGTTGCCAGATTCCACAGCCAGCATGACCATACTGGCTACAGGATTCTGGGAGTTATAATTTAAGAAGGTAACTCTTCCAAGCTCTGAGTGTGCCAGAGAGTCAACATTTGGTCTTATTAAAGACTTCAGTCTTGTTTCCTTTCTTCCCATACTTTTTCTTTTTCCTCTCGTCTACTGCTTCTTGCTTACGTTTGCAAAGGGATCTTTTAGCACTATTGAGACTGAGTGAAAGATGTTGTAGCATAAGCTTTTGTTGACTTATTGGTCCACTTCCTCCATGCATCTGAGGAAGTAGACCAAGTTTATGAAAGCTCATGCTACCAACTTTTTTCTTTCAGTTAGTCTCTAAAGTGCTACCAGATCCCTTTGGATACTGATTTTACAGACTAACAAGGCCATGCCTCTGAATTCAGGTTTGCAAACACACTGTTACTGCATGCCTCTCATGACCACTTCATTCACTAGGTGGGGCAAGAATGGCTAAGGCAATATTGGGTGGGCAGGAACAAGACTGATGGCTTAGTATTCTTGCCCACCAAAGCAGTCTGAATGTGTTGTGATCCCTTGGGTCCCATCCTGGGGAAAAGGCGGCATATAAAATAAATAAATACATTTATGTTATGTCTATCTTTTCCTTCATAAGCTGTGTCTTCACTGCAAAGCACAGGGCCAAACTCAATAAGATGGGGGTAACTATGTGTATGTTATTTCCATCTTTGCTGCATTCGTTCCAAGCATTTGTAGACAGTGAGAGTGGCTCTGAGCATCTTACTTTATTTTATTTTTTTCAGTCAACTTCTCACTTCCCAAGTTTTTCCAGGGCAACTTCCAGGAACAAAACAAAATAAGAAACATGTTAATCAGAATCAAATTAATAGAAATATTTTTAAGTTAAACCAATTTCAATAAAATATACCTCTTGCCTTTTTGCATGATCACCAACTGTTCAGTCTCAAAGAAATGTTTGGAAATGTGAGAGACAGTGTTGGATCCCTCAAGCAGAGTAATCAAATTGGTAAGGTAGAAGCTGAAAAATAACTGATTTCATGCCCACCTGCAGCCCACACACAGGGTCTGGAAGAGAAAAAATATAGTATTCTTTGTAAATATAGTATTCTTTGTAAAACATGTAAAGAGGCTTTGCTTACAGATTACTCGTGCATAGTGAATACATAGTTGAATAGATGAGAGAGAGGAAAAAGAAAATGTTTGCAGGCTAGAGTGTAGTAGAAACAGAGAAGATGCGGAAAAGCAATTGAACAGGAAGTCATAAATATATGTTGTAAATAAATCCTTATAGAACAACATGCAAACTAGCAAATGCTGAGTACAGGCATGGAAAGGGTGCTAACTCCGACAGGAAGTCAGCACACTGATGGTTTTTAACATTTACTTCAAAGTCTTAGGCATGTTTAGATATATTCCAAATGTCCTGATTCCAAATGGACTCAGCCCTCCGCTCACTCACCCCCAGAACCACTGCTGCTCAACTTTTTGGGGTGCATGCCCCTCCTGAGTAAATGGTGGCAGCAATGGGGGGGGGGGGCTGAGTCCTCCATGTTCCTGCCACCACCACCATTTTCTCAGGGAGGGCATGGGCCCCCAAAAGATGACCTGCAGTGGTGCTGGGAGGGCTGAGTCCAGTTGGAATCAGGACAATTGGAAGACATGCATAACACTCTGAAGTAAATGTTAAAAACCATGAATGTCTTGTCTGTTTGGTGGCACCACAGCCCCCCAAGAAAATGAGTGGAGTTGGCAGCAGGAATGTGGAGGTCTGAGTCCTCCATCCCCACGCTGTCACCTCTGCTTGTCCCTTTGAGGCACCGCAGCACCCGAGGAAATGAGGTGTGGTGGCAGCAGGATCATGGAGGCCTGAGTCCTTGAACCCCATTACCACCTTCGCTGCTCATCTCCTCAGGACCCGGAGCTGCTTGAGGAAACAAGTGGTGGCAGCAGCAGGAATGTGGAGGCTTGAGCCCACCACCATCCCCTGCCATTCATCTCTTCAGGGCTCTGCAGCCCCTCTGAGGACATGAATGGTGGCAGTGGCAGCAGGAACAGATTCATAATTTTTAACAGCCCCTCCTGTTTTGTTGGGTTGTTTAAAAAAGATCTGCATTGGGTATGAGACATGTTAACTTGTTTAACCAGGTATATTATTGTCTTGTATGTGTTGGTTTTGTTTGGTTTTTTAGTCAGTTCAAGAGCATTTGCTACCTCAATGGTGTATAAATGGATAATAAATCACTAGACATTCATTTTAAAGCTTTATGCCTACTTATATTTAGTTTCTCTCTGGCTTTTATGCTTTTCTTTGTTTCAGTTATTATGTTTTGAGGGTTTATTTCATTATTTTGTGGTTTATTTTGGATTTATATGGCTCTTGTATACTACCTTAATATTCTAGGATGAAGAGTGGGTTAAAATGTTTAAGTAAATAAACAGTGAGCTCATATAAGTTCTGTGATGATGGTCTGTGTTAAGTCTGTTCAGATGGTCTGTATTACGTATGACTAAGTTCAACCCAAAATATTTATGATACAGAGGAAGTAATGATGGTGTTAGGCTACAGCTCTTCTCATCCTGACTGCAGTTAGTTGTAGCCAATGATTCTTCACCATTGGAGTTCCATTCCAACAATATCTAGATGGGTGCATTTTGCCCTCCCTGATTTGGAGAGAAAATGTTTGTGAGTGAAGAATGGGAGTAGAAATTTTATTTCCTTCCACAGATTTTCTGCTTTTCTGACACAGACACACACATTATGAATTTTAAGTCTTTGCACAGCTATTGGGGAAAGGCTGGATAAAATGTAAATTGCTAATGATGATAAATGCTCTTTTAATACAAGAAAATTAAATTTAAATCTAATTACCATAAATGCATATGATTTTCCCAGGGAGGAAAATCTTGTGTATGGCAAAATGTTTCAGAGACAGAAAGAGAGCAATAAATAGCCCAAGAAAAATAGTCTGGGGAAATTAAGTTGCCATATCATCCTAGCATTTCTGTACAGTATTTGCCATTGAGAAACCACTGATAATTTTGCCCCATATGCTTAATAGCAGTGAATGATGTGAAATAAAAGGGAAGATTTGTTCCACTGTTAATATTTTCCAGGATGAAATGCCAGGCTGTGGATAATTATCCTTCCCTAAGCACACAAGATTGGAATTCAGAGATAAACACGTCAGATTAATGCTCCATTTTCCCTGAAAGCTGGTTCCCCATGGGCAAAATTCTAGGTTGGCTTTAGAAGCCCCTACCTGTGACACAGCCAAGTTTCTGTGGCTATTGGGAGTTTTGTTGTGAAAGGGCACCTACAATTCAAGCACATAGATGGATGACTTGGATTTGACACACTTGCTCTTTTGGTGAGCATGGGATGGAGAAGAACTGAAATGAGAAATGTTGTTAAGGATAATGGAGAGCAGATTGGTGCTCAAACTATCAGCCTTGAATGACTTGTTGCCCTCTCTTCTTTCTAATTGTTTTGTTGCATTTTGGTTTTATGATACATTGTTCCCAGAGGAGAAAGAGGATGACTGCATGCAGGCAGACATAACCCATTGAAATAATAATAATAATAATAATAATAATAATAATAAATCAAGCAGCTGCCTAAAAGTGACAGTATTAGGACTGGTTGAAATGTATTTCTACCATTGATCTGTAAAAGGATTGTCTTCTGTGTCAGTTACAATTTCTCATTCAAAGTGTCCACTTTTTAAAAGTATATTCTCTCAAGTATCTTTTGAAAACTTACCAGAAGTATTTCTATCATGACTCTTTGCCTTGAGGAAGATCACTGATTTAACCATATATCAACCAATCTATATAGAAAAAAATGGTTAAGCACCAGCTTTAGGCTGGTCTCATCCTTTGTTTTCCTCAATACAATCCCTGATGTTGTCCATTTATCACATTTATGCATCTGTTCAAACAAAGAAGAGATGTAGGGTTTTTTTGTAGTTGTTATGAGCTTTATTTCAGAATAACGGATAGCCATGCCTTTTGAAACAGCAAGATATCAAGGTTTAATTTTTCTCTGCTAGCATTGGTAGGTTGCATGAAAACAGTGCATTCTCTAGTAGTGCTTTCAGTGTTATCCATCATGCTGACCAGAAGTATCCTTTAGATCTGGACAAATCCTGGAGTAATCTGCTGCAGTTCCACTGAAGCTGACTAAACCTGAATCTGTACACTTCTAAAGATTTGTTGGCAATTTGGATTTGGAAGGATACAGTCACATACTGTGTCTCAAAAAAAGAAAAAAGAAAGAAAGAAAAAAAGTAACATAGCTCCCTTAATTCTCCATCAAGGTGGGAAAGACACCAGAGTAAGAAGAATGGGGAGGAAGGAGTGTACTTTGTGATTGTCATGACTAGCTTCTAATCTCACTGGATGACTTTTCCAGGGCTCTAAAATCATAGTGCTTTGGGGCGGAATGTTGAATATATCACGTAACTGGTTTAGTATTTAGTACTATTTCATAGTTCTTTCTTCCAAGATCAGGATCATTTAAAGAGTTGCAGAAATTAATGCTTGCCTGGAAAATGCTGCATTTTGGGGTTCTTCTGCCTCTGCCACTGTACGCTCCACATCCATCATGTACCTCCCTCCTATTTGCTATTGCTGTTTCCTATTTTGTGCCAAACAAGCAGGAGAAAAAAACTTCAATGAATTTATAGTTTTTTGTGGTTTTTTGGGGGGGCTATATGACCATGTTCCAGAAGAGTTTATTCCTGACGTTTCACCAGCATCTGTGGCTGGCATCTTCAGAGAATTCTCTGAAGATGCCAGCCAGAGAAGGAGGCTAGAAGAATTCAGGAAAGTGCAGGTATAGAGAAACAAAAAATAGGAAGTCCACAAACATGCAAACTAGCAATTAGTGTGTATAAGCATACAAAAAGTTCTAATTTATTACATATACTATTTTCATAGAAATTATCCATCCTGCATCAACAAAAGGAACACGCCTTCCCAATAATGGGTTATTAATAGTGCACCCATCCCTGTAATAGTGCACCCATTCTTCTGAAATTTTATAGTTTTCATAAGCAGGAGTATCTCTATGAGATTATCACACAGCCATTTTTGCCCTGGCTGTGCACGGGATAGGATCGGATAGGTACGGGGAAAAACAGGTGTTATTGCACAGTAAATTGCTGCTGTGCTGCCGCCTGACCATCCCCCATCCCCCAGGCACACTCTGCCAGCCAATTTTGGTGGTACAGAAGCCTTTAAGACATCTCCAAGACTCCCTGTCGTCCACTGCTCTGCTTAATTCCTGCAAACTCATGCTGTGACTTCCCTAATAGAATCTATCCATCTAGCATGTGGCCTTCCTCTCTTTCTGCTTCCCTCCACCTTTCCTAGAGATTTCACTGAACATTAGGAAGAACTTCCTGATAGTAAGATCTGCTTGACAGTGGAACACACAATACACACTGGGTTGTATATTGATCATTTCTAATCTATTGGGCATAATTTTGTTTTCAATATCTGGTGGCATATTCTTGTTAGCACTAGAGTTGACTCTGTTAATGTGGATTGCAGCTGTTTGATTGGAATACTGGATAAATATCACTCAAAAATATTAGGGGGGATAGGTATGCCTTTTTCTTGGAAACTGCGAAACTAGAGGCAGCCTTTGAATAAAATGTCCTATACCTACTACAGTATTCTGAAATGTGGCAGAGTCCCATTTTCTGGGAGGCTCAGCCTCCCAGAAAATGGGACTCTCCCTGAAAATTGAATTGTGGATCCTCTAACTACTATGAATACTGAAGCTAAACTCTGAAGGAAAAGGGAAGTCTGATGGGAGTGGCAGATGATATCATTGTTCCTGTTAATCAAAAAGGGCAGGTGCTTTCCTGTATGGTAAGAGGCTCCAGCTGGGAAGAAGCCAAAACAGATTGGGATCCTGTAATATTACATCTAGGCAAAATAGGAGAAAAGAGTTATTTGATGGCTTTGATTATTCTCACACCTCATATTGTTTATCGTAATATAATATTAGGTTGTGATTTCTTTTCTCTGTTTAAAATCTTTTAAATTAAGATATATAATGGTTTAATTAAAACCTTTTCAGTCTTTAAAACAAATTAATAAATCAATAATTAACTAATCAGTTAATTGTTTCTTAAACTTTAATCAACTCCAATAGATAATAGTTGGAAATTTCTTAGTTGTCATGAAGTTAATCTTTTTTTTTTTTTAACCTTAAGACTTCTTTTTGTACTATAGGTTTTTTTAAGTATAAACCTACATATTTTTCTTTTAAGAGACTGGAGGAAAAATGTTAAATTTTCTTGAAGATCAGAAAGAACTCCAGGAAGTCACTTTATTAGATGTTTTTCTTGTTCGTCATGTTAAATGTTGGTTTCATTGTCTGTGGTCCTATATGTAAGTTTATATTTTATTATTAATAAATTCTAATTTTTTAAAAAAGGACAGGTGCTTTGGCCTTGAGAGTCCTGGCTCTGCTACTCCATGGAGAGAATTCGGTGAGCCAGTACATGCAAACTAAGCAGTCTTATGTTTCATAGAGTAGGAATTGTGATTTCTCCTTTGTTCAATCTTGCCTGTACTCTTTTCAGTGGAACAAATGAAAAGCATTGAGAGCAGGGCTGAGCAACATGTGGCTCTCTAGATGTTGTTGGATATCATCTCTCACTAGCCCTTGTCAATATAACCAATAGTATGAATGATGGGCATTGCAGTCCAACAGCAACTGGACATTCATAAGTTGCTTACCCCTGATTTAGATTTTAATTTTCATGGGAATAGCTAACTGAAGAATTCACATAATGTTTTAAATCCACAATTCTGCTCACAGACCACTCTGACATTTGCTTTACAAAGTTAACCGGATTACCTTCAGCCCTTTCCAAAGCAGAATATAACGTTTCTGAATGCCATATTATCTCTGTTAAATGGATAGCTTCTATTTTGGAATGGAACATGCTTCCTGTTCACTCCATCTGTTGCTGATTTAGGTTAATTGATGGAGTTTCAAAGCCCTCTTGCTGAATCCAAAGAGATTTTTCTCCTTCTGGAATTTAACCTCTAGGGAAATCATGAGCCCTGTTCTTTAAAGACTTTTATTTACTGTCCCATGTTAAGTGATCCTTTCCCACCATTTTCATGCATCATCACCTTCTCACAGTAAAGACTAAATGGCTCTCATCTATTCTGCAACACCCCTCCCAATGAAATCATGGTGAAGCCCCTAAAGGAAACCCCCTCATGGCATGTTCAGGATATCACTGGCTGGTTGATGTAAGAAAGTAGTGCAATTACTTGTAAGATAGTATTGCAGAATGTTCCTGATCATGTATAAAAGAATGCATGTTCCTTTAGGGGGTAGGTGTAACTGCCAGCTTCATCTTAACTATGAGGAAAGAGTGGTAAAAATTTAAGTACTCATGGTGTACAGGGTGACAGGATGTCATAACCACAAAATGTAGGACATTCAAGAAAAATGTAGGATGTTACAAAATAAAAGCTTAAAACACCAATATAAGTCTAAATTCATTCTTCTTGGTCATGCTCAAAATGGAGGACATTTTGGAATTACTCCTGGACAGAAGGTTGAAATGTAGAACATGTCTTGGAAATGGAGAACACCTGGTTACTCTGCATGGTGAAAGTCCCTTATAGCTGTCTACAACAAGAATTTATTGTAAAATGTAGGTAGCTATGTGTGAATCCCCATGGACAAAACACTTCCAGCAGTTTTCATCTCTACCAAAAGAGAGGGCTTTTCTAAAGCTAGTTGTTTTAATTATCCATTTAAGAACAACCCCCCAATAATTTGCATAATAAGGGATAGCTCACAACAATGTATTGTTCCTACAAATAAGTATTCCTTCCTACCATTTGCTGTGAGAACTGCAGCTAAACTCAGTGGGAACAGGGAAGAGTACACCACTGTTTCCAAAGGAATGATTGTGGCTTCCAGTTCAGCAGAATCACAGACGTCCCCCCCCCCCCCTTAAAACCACCACCACCTACTGATTCAAGTAAGCAGGCTAGTTTTTTTTATTGTGTGCCTTCAAGTCATTTCCAGCTTATGGTGACCCTAAGGTGAACCCTTTCATTGGCAGGTTTCTTCAGAGGGGATTTACCATTGCTATACTTTGAAGCCAAGAGCATGTGACTTTCCCAAGGTGACCCAATAGGTTTCATGGCTGAATCAAACCCTATTCTCCAGAGTCTTACTCCAGTGCTGAAATCACTACATCACACTGGCTCAAGCATACTGGTTTACACAATATTTTTTTTTTGGAGTGAGCATGAATGGGATGGCATTTTCATCTGAAAGCCTGGCTCTTCTTGAGTGTTATAGGGAGCTAATTGTGTCTCTGATTTATCATAAATCACCACCAGATTGTATTGACATATCACATGAGTCACATGCTGGCTCCTAGACTGCTTAAGAATGTTATGAATGCAAAAAGGAGGAATGTTTTCTTACATCAACAGATTGTTTTCAGATCCTGATGAAAGCATATGTCTCAAAGTTGGCAAAAAAGATCGGTTCAACTCATTATTGTCCTTCCAACATAAAAAATGGTGCTGCTGGCAGTTGATGAAGACCAGAACTGGAATCAAATGATGGGGGAGCATCATGACCTGAGCAATGAAACACTAGAGGCCAAAGAGGATGTGTGCTGAAGTTGACTGAACCCAAATGACTTTCCCTACAGTACTTGGGGACATTACTGAAGCTCCACTTTCTAGTAGTCCATATTATACAAGCCAACCCCCCCCCCCCAGATTTGTTAAAAATAGCTTTGGCACAAATAAGCAATGAGCAGACAACTCCATCCTGTGTCAGTCCAGATGTGTGCAAAGTGTAATTAGGAGAAGAAACATTCAAAGGAAACTGAGCATTCAAGAAGTTGTGTATTCACAGACCACTGCCATGTGTCCTACATCTGTCTTGTGTGGGTGTGGAGCTTTGAAGGCATGTTGTTGATGTTCATGCGAAAACTGTATTGTGTAGTAGTTTTGTTTTTTGTTTTTTTGATGTGCACAGATGTTACTCTTAGTGACTAGAATCAACTTCTTGTATCCTTTTTGCATGTGACCTCTTCATGCTAAGAGATATGCAGCCCCTTCTATGAGGCTGTACAAACAGCCCCTAAGGAGTGGCATGCAGCCACCCCTTCTTCAGCTGGATTGGGGCCACAGCAACTTCACGCTGTGGCCCTGATCTGGCCTTCTGAGGGCACAGAAAGGAGTTGCAAAAAGCAGCTCCTTTTTGCGCCCGCTAAAGGGCACCATAGCTGTGGCGATGCGGCTGTATGGTTCCCCTTCGGTGCTGCGTCATGATGCCACATGCTGTCTGGAGTGGTGTGTGTCATCATGTTGCCCTGGGGTGGAGTCAGGGTGTGTGTCATCAGGACACTGCACCCTGACTTCGCCCACAGGCTGACCTTTCAGGTCTGTCTGTATAAGTTCTCAGTTACACTTAGATACCAGAGCACTTTTGTATGGTTTGATCTGGAGAGGCTGCAAAGAAGCCACATTAGGTTGGAACAGATATAAACTGCTCAACTAATTTTCTTGGGAGGGAATTAATTAGTTAATATGGCTGCACAACCAGCAAAGAATCATTTGAGAATACATAGGAAACTGCCTTATAAGTGGGCCAGATCACTGACCCATCTATTATTCACAACTCTGACTGGCAGTAGTTGCCCATGTTTTCTGGAAGGATTGTTTCCTAGCACTACGTCAAGCTCCTGATATCACCTAGTGGTCGCCATACCATGCATGATTTTGGAAAGTTACTTTTTTGGAACACAATCCTGAAGGAAGAGGCGGGAAACAGAAATAATAAAAAAAATAGTCCCCCAGCTAAAGTCTGAAAAGTAACTTTGCTAATCTTGGGAATAGAGATGGCGTATGGGCATTTGTCACAGGGTCACAAATTATGAATGCCAATGTCAGGCAGACTCACGGGAGATAGTAGAATCTACAGGAGGTGAACCACTGTTACATGCTTGCATTAACTGACAAAGCTTTTGGACTATTTCCCATGATATGCAGATTATTTTTATTCAGGCCCTGTCCTAGTCTTAAATAGTGCCATGACAGTGATGGTGTTTTAAAGGCACATCTGATTTATTTCTCTTCCCTCACCCCCCAGATGTCACTGGGAAAATGCTAAAGGTGACTTCTTCCTATTCATTTGAATTGAGCAGAGGTCTTTGAAGAGAGAAGGGGAATGCCAGCAAGGCCTTCCACAAACAAACAAGTGTCTTGGGGTGTTCCCCCCCCCCCCAAAGGTCTGAAGTTGGGTGTCTTGCAGACACTTGGCAGTAGGAACAAAACCTTGAAGAGTGGGATTGTTTGTGGCTGAATTGATTTTAATAACAGATGAGAGTTTCCTGAGTAGGAAGAACTACACATTTCTTATGGGATTTGTCTGGAAGTTTGTTTGTTTTTTTAATGGAAGCGAAAGGAATTTTTCAGCAGTTGGTGTCTACAGACTTGTTCTTAAGGAGGCTGTGGGATCCTGAACAAATACCAGACCAAACAGCAAAGCTCTAGCTTTCATTCCTTCTTGAAAAAAGCCCTATATTTTTGGAAAGAGAGACATCAATGTGGTTGGCATAGGTAAGGCAAACTTTACAATTTTATAGGCAAGTCCATGTAAATGTATAAATAAGTCTAATAGCTGTGTTCCACTAGAGTTTCCCTAACAAAACATAACATTTGGACCTCATACATTTCTTTCAAGATCCATGCTCACATACCTGGCAATTCTTGATCAAGCAAGGTCACTGTGCAGATGGTTGTATGATGGAGATGAATGTAAGGAGTGGCTCTTCTATTTTATTTTCCCTGAAGAGACCCTGACTCCAAATTTCAAAGTACATTTCAAACTCCAAAAAAAGAGCGTGCTAAATCTTTATAAGACTTTTTAAAAGGACAGCAGCAAAACTGCTAACAAAAAGGACCCAATAGGAAGGGTGAGACTTGCTGCATCATGGCCATTGAACTTGGCTGTGTTTCTTTCCTTTTAGCTTTTGTAGCAGAAGGATTGAAAGGCTTTCCAGCATTAATCTTGGGATTAAATTGTCATATTTCCATTTCCTGATGTTTGTTTGTTTGTTTTATACCCCACTACACCACAGAATTTCAAGGTGGTGTACCAGTACAGTCTTTTTCCACAGTTTAAAAGGTTAGAGTTTAAAGCACTACTTTTTAACAAACTAAAATATATAAAGCAATTTGAGAAAATAAAACAGTTTAAAATCATGTACATGTACATTTTGGCAAAGATTAATTAGGAACCAAGGACTTTAATAAAGAGCCATGTTTTAACTTGGTGCTGGAATGAAACCAGTGTTGGTTCTAATGGAACCACCAGTAGGAAGTTATTCCATAAAAAAAGGTCACTACAGAAGAGAAGACCTGCTCCCATGTCCTCTATAATGTACTTCTTCCACTGGAGGGAGACAAAAGAAGGCTTCTCCAGCAGATCTCACTTCTTGGGTAGGCACATACAGGGAGAGGCACTCCCTTTTAATGTTAAGGCCCTGTACTGTTCAGGCCTTTGGATGTCATTGCCATGACCTTGAATTCAGATTAGACATGTGTTGGCAGACAGTGTAATTCTTTATGACTGTTGTTATATGGTATGTATATGGCACCATTGTGTTTTGCACTAGGTGTAAATTCCATCTTAAAGAGTTTGTTGTTGTTGTTGTGTGCTAAGCTGAACCTATCATTGGGTTTTCTTGGCAAGATTTGTTCAGAGGAAGTTTGCCATTGCCTTCCTCTGAGGCTGAGAGCATGTGACTTGCCCAAGGTCACCCAGTGTGTGTCACGGCCAAGCTGGGAATGGAACCCTGGTCTCCACTCTTAGTCCAGCATTCAAGCCACTTCACCACACTAGCTTTTCAGGGGTAGCCCCATATAAAGTGCATTATAGTAGTCTAATCAGGAAGTTACCAGTGAAATTGCTGTGGTTAGGTTATCACTGCCCAGGAAAATCTGTAGCTGGCCAACCAGTCCAAGTCACAGAGTCCATCTGTACTTACAGTGACAAAGATGGATCCAGGAATTCCTGTGAGCTACATGCCTCCTCAGAGGATGGACAACATCACAGGTCACTTATTCAGCCCCCAAACCTGAAAACCAAAAATTCACAGAGGTTCCCTCTTAATGACAGATCATTGGCTTTCATCCAGCCCATTGCAGCATCCATGTGCTTGTCCAACACCTGTGCAGCTGCAGTCCTAGTGATTCAATGACAAGGAAAAGTAGAGTTAAGTGCGATCAGTATACTGGTGGCACTTCACCCCAAAATTCCTAATCTCTTCACCTAGTAGCTTCACAGAGATATTAAAAAACATAGGTGATAAAATGGAGCCCTATGGCATCCACAACTATGGTCATGGGGTTGAAGAGGAATCCTGCAATGTTACTACCTGGAATTGGCACCATAGATACAGTAGTAGGACCACAGCAACACAGGGAACCTCATTCCCATCTGATAAAGTCTGAATAGATACAATAGTAAATTGATAATGCTGCCAAGAGATCTAGAAAGATCAAAAGCCTAGTACTCCTCCAGTCTAGAGCAGGTTTTCAGCTATGACTTTGGTACCCTAACATGAAACCAGAATGAAATGGGTCCACATAATCCTCCAAGAATGTTTGCAGTTGCCCAACCGCCACCAAATGTACCCAGCCATGTTATAAATGGCTGTCTCACACTGTTGCTGCCATTTGGTGGAGTGAATCAGCCGTTTCAGTAAGTTTGAGATGTCGTGAAAGGGCAACAAATAGCTAGTTATAAAATTCATTAAAAAAAAAAAGCATCCCAGGAAGCAAGATGAGTGCCAGTAAGATAATCAGGTCTCAATACAACATGGCTGGCTTTGGGCACTGTGCAGCTTGACTTTGGTGTGTGGCAGATATTGTTTGATGTTCTGCTACAGACAGCAAAATATCATGGACTGGCCATAGCATGCCCCAGTTTTTCCTGTAACAGCACATTTCCTTTGAAACTACTTTTATCTGAATCATTGTCACTGTATTGAATTTAGATGCTTGAGTGATATGGGGAACCAATTTTAATTTGCTTGTGTCAAGAAAGTAAAATCTTCCCAATATATACAAAAGAAAAGAAAAATGTAAAAATACTGCAGGCACTGTAAAAACAGCCTAGACAGATGTTTCCTTCTAAGATACATTCTGGACTAGAATCTAAAACCTGCTAGTGGCTTTGCGTGCCTTGGAGTACAACAAACTAAGGGAGGTTTTTTTTTGGATTGGTTTGCTTAATAAGTTAAAGCATACTAATTTAAATACTTAAAGTAGACCACCCAACCCTTTTCAAAAATCTCTATTTTGTGCTAATGTCTGCGATTTAATTTGTGTTAATGGAGAGCAGAGATAAGTGTATGCTTTGTTCAGTTTTAGCAAGACCAGATGATTTATTAAGCAGCTATAAGTCTCTAGGGCATGTACAGAGGTGGTCAAACAACTTAATTCTGCTGTATTTTCCATGGACTAGACCTGGATCTTATGAGTCATATGCTTCATGCTTAATATCAAAAGTTCTGGAGAAGAGGTTGTCAATAAGAGGTACACAATTCATATCACATGTACAGTCACTCTTATTAATGTATATAATTGTTCATGAAGCAAGGAGAATAGATGGATCACTGCCCTCAGGCTTACAGTCTAAAAGATCCACTTAATAACATTATATAATATATCAAATTTATAAAACTAAGAAGGATTATAATGTTTAGAAAAGAGATTGATTACAAAGTGGTTATTCTATGTACCAGGCATATACATGTGAAGTTTGTGAATACTCTTTATGGGAAAAAAAGAAAGTAAAGTTAAGTAGTATAACTATACTGAATTAATAAAGATGGAAGGAAGACAGAAGGATGTTAATATGTACAATACTGTATGTGTACTATTTTATTATTTGAAAAATTAATAAAAAGTATTACTAAAAAGAAAGAAATAATTAGACTACTTTGTGCCAGGTTAGTTGTTTAATCCCAGAGAATAAATTCTGACCAGGAAGTGGAAAGGGAGAAAGAGTCATTAAAAGACATTTAATTAATGATATTAATTAGGGGGCTAAAAACTAATCAAGGAATATGTTTTAAAACTGCTTCTTGTTTTGCACTAGTCTAAATTAATGTATAGCTTTATTAGCACCTTTTATTTTAGTATTTCCCACTTGCTAAACTTCTCTTTTCTGTGATGTTCCAAAACAAATAAAAAAGGAAATATCCTTATTTTCCATTCATGCCACTGTGTCCACAGAGATTGAACAGAACTGATGTCCCCACATCTTCAAGCTGCAAGGCTTCCTTTCAAATATCAGGGTGTTATTGGCCCTGGACTCACTAGTTTAAACTGTTCATATGTCAGTGAAGTAGATATAATAATAACATACCCTCCAAAATTTCACAGATAAAAACTGAGACATGTGTGCCCAAGCAATATCAGAGTTTGGTTAAGATGTTTGTTGTTGTGTGCCTTCAAGTCTTTTCTATCTTATGGTGACCCTATCTTGGTTTTTTTTCTTCTTGACAACATTTGTTCAGAGGAGGTTTGCCATTGCTTTCTCCTAAGGCCCAGAGAGAGTGACTTGCAAACTACTTTGCACTTCGAACTCAGTTTGCAGCAATTGAAGAAAACTGAGGACAAAGGAGGGAGGTGGGAAGAAGAGAGAAACTGGACATTATGAAAACTGTGAAAAAGCTGGGATGACGGAGAGTTAATCAGAACTGTTCCTATCAAGTTGAGGCAGCTGGCGGTTATGTAATAACAATGATCTGTATCTAGTGGGTTTTTTATCTGAGCATGGTTTTCTGTTGCATACAACTAAATGGACCCCAAGCACAAGAAACCCAATGGTTTCTAAACACGTTACATATATTAATACCTGTGTTCTCACAAACAGCATGGCGTAGTGGTTTGAGCATTGGACTACAACTCTGGAAATAAAGATTTGATTCCCCACTGGGCCATGGCAACCCACTGGGTGACTTTGGGTGAATCACACACTCTCAGCCCCAGAAAACCCCATTATAGATTTGCTTCAGGGTCATCATAGGCTGGAAACTGCTTGAAAGCAATCAGCAGCACCCTGACAGCCAGGCATGTAGCAAAATTTAAAAAGCTTGTGAACTGAAAGGAATTGAGTCTCAGTGAGCAGACTAATGGCTTTCTCACCTCAGAATAGTCTGAGAACTAGCCTTACAGACCAGTATCACCTTACACAATTTTAAAAAAGGTTTATAGCCAGTGTAACAAATCACATCTTTCTGTATCTTACCAAATTCTGATCTCACCGCTACAGCTATGTTACTGGTAATGAGTCTGATGCTTGGACATGAACTCTGTCAGTCCATTTTAGGAAGTGGATGGATAATTAAATTAGATGGTCTTGAAGACAAGGATAGATTCCTCCTTCTCTTTAAACTTTTTTTTTCTAAGCACAATGTTTCCCTAAACTAGGGGTAGGAACTGTGCCATATGTGGCCCTTGAGGGAGGGATCCTGTGCTTCTCTCCGGATCCTACTGATTCTGGCTGCTACATTGTTAAAAATTAAAATGGCCCTAAATATGTTAGAAACCCATTTGTTGGACTGTGTGAAGCTGTTTGAGAGGTCTTCATACACTGAAATAGCTACTCCCCCCCATGGCATGGCCATAAGTTTCAGTCATCTAAAATGATGGCTGTGAAGTGGGAGGCAGTGAAACCCTCTGGAGGTGGCAAAAATGGGTGATATTCCAGGCTCCAGAGTGTGTCCATCTCTGCTCTTACAGGGAAATGGTTGCGTGTATGTGTCAGACTAGTTCACTGGAGGTACATTAAGTGAGATAACCTCACATGGCTGAGGTAGGCTTTGCCCCTTAGAAATGGCACATATCCAGTGTTGATACTGTAAGGAAAGCCCTTGCAATTGGACCCTGCTTCTATCTGTGCTCTCCCAGGTGTGTGGGAGCTTTGGTGAGGTCAAGAAATTATCTATCTTCAGTGCTCTAAAAATTATTCATGCTTCCTCAAAGGCATACAAACTCTCCCCAGTCCGGGGGTAAAATTATATAGCTTTCCAGATGTTATTGGACTGCCCCTCCCAGCATTCCTCACCTTTGGCTATGCTGGCTACAGCTGTTGAAAGTTGTATCCAGCAACATCTTGAGGGCTACTTGACTCCCATTCTGGTCTAGATGTTAGGATATAGATCTCTATGAGCCAAATATAATTTCTGATGAGTTGGAGCAACTGCCTTTATGCTGGTCCAGGGCTATTTTTAAATGTAATGTCTTAAACTATATTGTAATTTTAGAAAATACTGTTTTGTATTGTTGTTTTAATCTTGTTGGAATCCCGCCTCGATCTGTAGGGAGAGGCAGGAAATACAAATAAAATTATTTATTATTATTATTATTTATTATGTGTGGTAACACAATATACTGTTCCCTGAAAACAGGATTTGCATACAGTAACAATTTTGTTATTGAACACTATAGCAGCCCTTGCTTTTCTTTCAGTATTCTTAGTAGTCGTGATGATAATGATGATAACAATCAGCAAACAGAATATTTGTGGACAGAAAAAATAAAAGAAGAAACCTGTAATCCAGATTGGGAGCATGTTCTCAAACAGGATCCCACAGCTGCCTTTTCTCCAATATTAAAGTGGGAGGTTATGGTGCCACATCTAGTTTGGTCCTGAAATTTTCTCTCGGGGCAAGAGCTTCAGTTGTCTCATGACTCTATTTCCATAAGATTCTACTGTTTGGATCATGTGGTTCTCACTGTATGTTACAGGGAAAACTTGTCTAAATTCTTATCTTGGTGTAAGGCACAGACAGTCCTGTTGAAAGACCATGCAGTCCTAATGAATACTGCTCATGGTGTAAGGCATGTACAGGATAAAAGAATCTCAACCCTTGATGTGCCCCATAGAAAGAAAATGATGTTTCAGACCCAACAACACAGATGGCACTGACATTTTACCTCTAGTGCCCTGCTGTCTAATAAGCTTTTGAAGATAATCATCTGCTCAGCTACCACAGATTGTGTAAACTTCCTAGCTCCCATTTATAGCTGAATATCAAAAGGAACCCTAAAAACAAACAAACAAACAGGGGAGCTTTGTACTGTGTTTTATTGTTGTTATTCAAGTGACCACACTGCTTATGGTTTTTTTCATCCAATAAAAAAACCCAGGCTGATATCTTATTGGACAACCCACCTGGCAGCCTGCTTCATTTCCATGATGCTTCCACAGGAGGAAACTGCAGGAAAAGTTTTGGTTTGAAAAATAGTGCTTTAGCATCAGCACTAATGTTTGCTTATGGACAAGAAAGCCAAACTCTACATTGGTGTCTGTTACCCCTCTGGGCTGCATTACTATAGCCACACCCTAGGCCCCTGCTAGCTTTTATCTGCTATTCTTCACCATTGTTCTTCTGTATTAAGTTGGGCTGTATCTGTTTGTCGTATAATATTTCAAGACACTTCCCACAGACATTTGATAATAAAAGTGCTTATTAAGCAGGGAACTGTAGACCTCCTTAAGTTTTGAAAAAGTGTGTAAGGGAGTGCTGGGGGTCAGCACACCAGCTATGGTCTATTGCTATCCTTTTCACCCTTCCCATGTGAACTGCAGTCCCCAGCAGATTATCACTGGGGGCCACAAAAACTGCAGCAGGGACCACATGTGGCCCGGGCTGATTCGCTTTCACTGGAAGAGTGCCACATGATGCATATCCCAGCATGCAATGCCCTGAATCCTGCTCACAGGTATCTTTGCTTGGATGGGGTGGCAGGGTTGTCATGGCTGATCTGTGCTGAGCAATCATGGGATTTCACGTTATTGCGTACTAAAGCATCTCACACAATTTCGGGCAATGGGCAATCATTTTTGGGTAATGGGAAGTCATTCTGAATGCATTACGAACGCAATTGGAATTCACATAAATTCACTAAACTAGCAAATTCACGTGAATTCAAATTGGCTCTAACTGGCTGCATTTGAAATAAAGAGAAATTCCTCCCGTCTGATAAACTCCATAGTATTGTTGAACAGGTATCGTCAGGTGAATCAGAGACATGAAGAACAGAAGGGGAGATCTAGTTAATCTGGGAGAGTATGTACTGCAAATTTATCCAGCAGCAGAAACAATATTGAGGTGATCTTTTGATTGCACTTTTACTTACTTTTCAAGCATACCCTCCAACTGTCCTGATTTGGCAGGGAAAATCATAACTAGCCCTCTGTTGTCCCACTTTTTCAGCTGCTTTTAAAATGTACTGATACCCTTTTCTTCTTCCAGTTCCTCCCTTTGTCCTCAGCTTACTTCAGTTGCTGCAAACTGAGTTCAAAGTTCAAAAATAGTTAGTACTCTATTAGCACCATGCTGGGAGAAACGGCTGGAATTTTGTCCTTCTAGGGCAAACAGTGTTTGATCTTCCATGTGTTCATTGCTTTATCTAAAAGGTTTTAAAGCTAACCTTCAGCTTGAGCTTCCAGATGCTTATGTGATTTTAAAAGTTCATGTTGACCAACAAAATCGGGTTTTTTTCCCTTTTATTTGGGAGCAAGATATTTGATCCAAGTTTCTTATAGTTATTCTGAAACTATAAGTATTTGAAAAATCAAGTAAGGGCTGGAACACACCAGCAAATTAAGCTGCCTTCTGCATGGCTTTGGAGCACAGCGCCTATATGTCACACACTCCCAAGATGCTCAGAAGCCACCTAGAAGGCAGCTTAATTTGCTGGTCTGTTCTGGCCCTTACTTGGTTTTTCAAATACCTATAGTTCCAGAATAACTGTAAGAACCTTGGATTAAATATCTTGCTCCCAACCAATCACACTGGGGTGGCTTCAGGACACTCCGAGGGTGTGGTGTTTACACCTGAGTCCCCAGAAGCTGCTCTGGGGTGCTCCCGGGCCACTTAAGACAGCTTTTTACTGGGCCAAATAGAAATCGATCTTTTCTGCTCCTATTTGGGCCAGCTTCAGGATGGATTAGGGCTGTAGTTTGTGGTTGCCATAGCTCTGGAGTGACCAGCTCTGGGGTGGCCCCAATCTGCCATTTCAGGCCATCTGTTTTGGCCCTAAGTTTCTAATTGTGTGTGTTGTATACCTAATTGTGTGTGTGTTGTGTATCCTGAGGATGAAAAGGTGACTTGACAAAGGTTACCCAGTTGGTTGTATGGCTGAACTGGGAATCAAACCCTGGTCTCCAGAATTGTAGTCCAGCACTCAAACCACTGTGACAAGCTGTGGCTCTCAGGTTTCTAATAATATGTGGAAAAATAATGTTTTAGTACTGTTGATAATTCTTTGGAAGATTCCTAGAAAGATAAATTCTAAGCAATTGATTGCAGCCTGGGACCTTGGGTAGCCTCTTTATTTTTTTAAAAAATTTACAAATAAAACTTGACAACAAACAGTATACTAAAACAACAAATAAAAATAATGTCAGAGACAGTAAACCCTCAAATGTGGTTATTTCACAGAAAAAGCGGAAATTAAATCATAAAACAAAATTATGCCCTGGAAATTCGAGACTAAAAGGTGCGTTCAGAGATCCTGGAAGACATCTTTCCATAAAAATTATTTGTGGAATGTCTAGAAACCTCTTTAAAGAGATATATGTAATAAAATGTAAATCCCTTCCTCTCACACAGTATATACTCCAGATGCTAGCCACATATGCATGTGAAATGTCAGGAATAAATTCTTGCAGAACACGTTCACATAGTCCAAAACCTCAAAAAAACAAAAACAAAACACACACATGTAAGAACATTTCGTGGTAGTTGTAATACTTTGCACACATCCTTAAAATTCCAAATAGTACACAGAAGATCCCATAACATCAAAAATCCACCAAACAGTGATACCTTTATTGGAACAACCAAAATGCACACTATACATGTTGCAAGCTTTTGAAGCTCCCCTGTCTTCTTCAGCAGGCAAGGTGTTAAAAGTCATACAGGAGAAATGTTAGTCACAGCCCTGCATTTTGCTGTTTTTCTTCTTAGTTCAGGTGGCATGGAGGGGTATCTCTTGCAGCCTGGCACCTCCTCCTTCTGGCCATGTGGGTACTAGAGATTCTCAAAGTACAAGGAATTTAACAAGTTTTAGATCCTGAAGCCAGAGTCTTTCAAAACTGGGTTGCTCCACTAGAGGGACTGTTGCTATATGGCAGGAAGTGTACAAGCAGGAATCTGGCAGATTTTCTGAGGCTTTATATGGAGCTTTTTAAAAACTTCAGTGACTGTCTTCAATTAACTTTCCAAAGAAGGAAGTCTCCAAGGCCCTATCTTGGAAATTTAAAAGGTTTGGGCTTGCTTCTGCTCCCATTTAAATTCCTGTCAAAGTTCCCATTGAGTTCAGCTGCAAGAAAATGTCCTTATTGTTTCCATAGCAATATTATTTCTCCTTATACAAATATAGATATATATCTATACATCTATAGATAGAAAGCTGTATGAATGAAGATTTTTTTTTTAGTGAGAATTCCATATAAGGTTTTTAAAATCATGATATGTAGCAGCCAGAGATTAAGGTGGGCAGCACTTGAAATATGCTTTGAAACTGGAAATAGCATGTATTTTAGATTGGAATGAAATTTATTTTCTTGAAAGTATCAAGAAGACCATTTGTTAAAATGTTAGAACAGTTCTCATGCATGACTGGTATAAATGTATTTGCTCGGTGTGAGAAATGTTTTGGTATCCTGGACCTTGCTATCTGACTTTTTATCATTAGAAATGGTTCTTTTCATAGTTATTTAATTTTCCTTATCTTCAAACTGACACATTTTGGCATCCTTTTCATATTATTAACTTTGCAAACATGGAGGCATCCAATTACATATTTTCATCAGTGCTATACAGTGAAGGCACCAGATCCTTAGTTTGGAAGCTAAGAAGTGTCAGCCCTGAATAGTACTTGGATGAGAAACTGCCAATGAACGCTAGGTGCTGTAGGCTATATTTCATAAGAAAGAATGGTCAAAACCACCTCTGAGTATCTTCCCTCAGAAATCCCTATGATATCCATGTGGTCGCCAAAAGCTGACAAGTGATTTGAAGGCACATTGGCACACACATCCGTGTTATGAATTGAATTTTGCAGTATGAATTTAATTATATGCCACCACTCTTGCTAATAAATTCTTTAGGGAGGAGGAGGCGGAAGCTTTTTTAAAATGCCTAGTCTGATTCTTTTGGCTTTGAAACTTTTTCTATATGATATTTTTACTTGGATGGACCCTTTTTGTGGTCCATCAAAATAAGCCTTGAGGCCAAGATTTGCAATAAGCTTTCTATTTGGACTCCTATTTGTAGAAAGCATTACCTTTTTCAACAAATTAGAGCTCCACAGAATATAACAGTATTGCTAAAGGAATTTTTGGAATATCATTGTGTAGATCCAGTAAACCTAATTAAAACAAAAATAGACATAATACACATAATAGCAATCTCAAAATTCCAAGGGCAGTTGCAAATTCATGCAGTAGATGTGATCCTAAGAAATGTCTGCAAAGGTTCAGTACAGATGAGTGGTCATTACACCAATTAAACATGTAAATGTGCAAATTTTAAAAAGCAGGAATAAGAAAAGTTCAATTTTTTTCATTAAAATTTAAATTTCATGGAACATATTTAGCTGTTCAGCTTTTTTAGCCCTCCAGATAAGCTCCAAATGCAGATTAAGCATCTGATCTGAAAATGCAAAATGCTCCAAAATCTGAAACTTTTTGAACACTGACATGATGCCACAGGTTCAGTGTACACACACTTTCATGCCCAAATTATTACAAATATTGTATGAAATTACTTTCAGGTTTTGTGTATAAGATGTATATGATACATATATGAATTTCATGTTTAAACTTGAATCCCATCTTCAAGGCATCTCATGTATATGCAAAATATATAAAAAAATAAAAAATCTGAAACATTTTCTGGTCCCAAGCATTTCTGAAAAAGGGTACTCAACCTGTATAACCATAGATATGTCTTCCCTACACAGTGATACCATTTTAACTTCCACAGTTCCATCTTGTGAGATCCGGGGATTTGTAGTTTCCTGTGGTACTTAGAATTCAAAAAGCTGTAATGCCGGAGTTTAGGTAATAGATCAAAGGATACTGATAACCTCACCAAACTACAAATCCCAGGATTCAGTAGGACACAACGTTGTGTAGAAATACCCCAGGTATAGCCTGCCAAGGTGAACAACATATGATTAATGTGTGTGGAACATAGATAACATTTCTTCTGCAATGAATGTGCTCTGGAAGCAAGAACACTTTTGGGAATAATGACTGCATATTATTCACTATTTCCCCCCCTCCCCCCACTACAGAAGAATGAAAGAATACAAGATGCCCTCCTTGATGGGAAGGAAGACCTGCAGACGTTAAACATTTCACAAAGGCACTGGTGTTAAATGATAGGGTAAGTCATGTTTCAAGAATACTCATGAAATGACATGATGCCACAAGTACATTGTATGCAAACTTTGTTCCATGCACAAAATTATTAAAAATAATGTATAAAATTACCTTCAGGCTATGTTTATATATAAGGTATATATGAAGCATAAATGAATTTCTTGTTTAGACTTGGGTCCTATCTTGATATTATAGGTAGACCTGGTTCCTATCTTGCTATTGAATGTCAGCTGGATGTCAAGACCAGAAATATGAAATCCTTACTGTCAGATATTTCCCCACCCATCTCTATTAGGCAGTAGTAGAAGATGGTTTCACAACTCAACCTGTCCCTGCGCCCTTTTTCAGTGGAAAGTACCTTAGCCATGACGTCATCTGCAGCAAAGGCATTATCTTGCTGCAAGATTTAGTTTGCAACCAGACCAGAAGTGCCTTTTGTTGGACTGGCTTGCTGGGAGCCATGGAGGCGAAAGGACAGACTGTTTGAAGAAGTGTGGGGGGAGAGATGAAAAGGCATGTGGCTTCATGGATGCCTTCCAGAATTGTGCCTCTGTGTGTGTGTGTGTGTGTGTGTAGGGATGGGGGAGAGAAAGGGGGAGAGAAGCTGCTCCTGTGTGAGAGAGAAAGGGTGAGTGAGAGTGATTTCCATGACAACTGACCTAGCCAGTCTGTGTACTCTCCGGGCGATCATTTGGGCTGAAATCTGTGCTGTGAAAGGTCATTTGAAGGAGTTGTGGGATACACAGCAGGTACTGGGCTCCTTCTAAGAGAGCCGGGCAAAGGTTTTTTTTTTTCTTTTGCCAGTGCCTCAGCTCATAGGACCAAGTTTTTGTCTGGGAAATACAAAACCAACCATGGCGTGGAAAGGAAAACCCTTCATGTGTCAGGTAATGAAACCTTTCTTTCCCTTCTCTTTAATTCTCTCCCCTCCTTAGTGTTTCCTCTGTAGCATTAAGTTAGGAATCTCAAGCTCTGAAGAATGATGTCATGCCTGAGTAGTTGGATTGTGTTAAAGCAAAGGGGGGAGGAAATGGTGACCTCCCTGAACTGCACAATATATAGCAAGAGTTTTTCTTTTTGTAAAAAAAAAAGTTTTTTTAAAAAAACTTTCTTTGTCGAGTCTTGTGCTGGAGTTACTTTTGTTTCCTTGTATGAAGAATTCCAACAAACAAATAAGACTTTCAGGAAACTTTTCAGAGATATGCAAATACCAGTCAGTTTGAAATTGACTACAGCGATGATTACATTTAAGGTAATTATTTTACTGTCTAGGTTGTCCATGTTGGCGTTTTTGTTTTATCTAGGATAATAAGAAAAAATTTGACTAAACAAATTAAGCCTGTGTTTGTAGTTGATCCAATGAAGAGGGAAGAGGGTTTTATTGTTTACTTATTTCAGCTGCTTTGTTAGTTAGCTTGCTTTTCCAAAAGTGCATAGAAGAATGAAATTCTCCTATTGGAGAGACATTTCTGGAACTCAGCCTGTTGCAGGGAGAACTTTAGTATATGTTTGTTGTTGATTCATGGTTTACAATAAAAATGATTCAGTAGAAAACAAATTTCTTCTGTGTGCTAAACTAGGTATGCATTCCAGAAAATCCAAACAAGTATTCGGTATTATTAAAGTTTTCACTGGTCTTTTTAATGAGAGTACTTTCTTAATAATTGAGGATATGTTTTTGGTGCTATATGAAATTTTATGGTAAATTCCAACTGGAAGTAGATGTAAGCAAACTCATAAAAATAATTTTAGAGGAGCAATTAAAGACTTTTTAAAAAGTACTTCAAGCTGTGCTTTATAATTGGTTCCTTCAGTGGAATACATCTGTCCTTTAATAATTGCCTGTCTAATAAAATCACCTCATATTGTAAAAACTCTGCTGTGTATATTAAAAATAGAATTGGCTGATAATAATGTTTTGATGTTTCTAGTGCTATTGACTGGGAAATCTGCTAACGACAGGGTCCCATTTTTTGGCTTTTGGGACTATTTAAAGTTGGTTTGCTTACAAACTTATTTTACAATTACATCTCCTCTGAAATTTCTGTTTAACTATGAACTTTCTGCTGGTAGAACACTCTGCAGGCTGTAGTCCCATTCTGTTAATCCCTCCTCGCTTTTTTTCACAGTGGTGGATGATTTAAACTACTATATCAATATAAAATTTATACGTCTAACATGGTTCCCACCATCTGGCAGGATATGCAGAACCATGCTGTTTTCTAGACCTTTATAAAAAAGAATGTGGAAAATATTGTATTTTGAAGGACTGAGATTAAGATAATTGGAAAGATGAGTGAATAAGGATGTAGGAAAATCTTGCTGGAATTTGACAGATAAATTCTACAAGCAGATGTTTATGTTTCTGGAATCACTAGGTATCTTCCATGGCTTCAGATCAAGGCTTTTGTAGCCACAATATCAGTGTTTCTGTGGTAGACAAGAGCTGCGAGAATTCAACTTTCTTTTTGAGCTGCTCAAACAGAGCTTCTTTTGTGTTCCACCATAATACAATGAAAGACACTTCTGATTGGCTTCAGTCTGTGTGCTAACAGAGTTCAACTTTCTGATGAGGTCTGGTTCTATGTTTTGTTCGTATGACTGCAAGAAAAAAAAAGCATAGGCTGAATGAAAATAACACAGTGTGATAGCAAGACAGAAGTTTTCTTCCATGTGCATTTCCAGATGGAGGATGGTTTTCAGTAACAATCAGATGGGACTGCACTGCTATTCTGTCTTTGTCTTCATACTGGATTTTTGTGTATGTGCCTGTATGATAAGGAAAGAGATTGAAGAAATGGTACTAAAAGAAAGGAGGATTACTGCAGTAAATTACTGCATCACAATGATGTGGTAAAAACCTTGTCTGGAACTGTTCTGTTTGTCCAGCTAGTTAGTACAGTTCTCTACTCCCAGTGTGGTTACAAATATACTTCAGGAAAGTTAAGAACAAACTTTGGATTTCAGTATCTGCTTTGTCCAGAGTTAAATTCAGGAGACCAGAAGGGAATGTTGCATGATGTCATAGTGCCACAATATGTACACAGTGGTTGATCATTGCTTATAGAAAGACTGTGTTCTGCTGCACTGGGTAACATTTACAGAGCAATCCAATTACAATACTTGCCTGGAATTAAATTTCAGTGAACTCAGTGGAACTTACTTTGGAATAGACATGGCATCACTACTGCTGTGCTCCTCTTTTATGCATCCATTTCTTTTCTTTTTTTCCCAAAAATAAAATCAAATCACAGCCTCAGCCAATTGATACCAGTTTTTGGTGTCAGTTTTTTGGAGTATATATTGGTCCTCAGTGAACCAACTGATAAGAATAGATGTAAACATTATCTTACTTATATATTAGTCTTGTTCAGGCAGAGGATGCCCATATACTGAACGTATGAAGGTGCTTTCTGGAATGTACCCAACTAACTATACTGTCTAGAGACTAGTGTGTTGCTGGTCATACCTGCTGGCAGACATAAGATCAGCTTCAATCTAAGGGTTCATCTACACTGTAGAAATCATTCAGTTTGACATCACTTTAAGTGCTGTAGCTCCATCCTATGGAGTCCTGGGATTTGTAGTTTTACAAGGTCTTTAGCCTTCTATGACAAAGAGTGCTGATACCTCATAAAATTACAAATCCCAGAATTCTGTAAGATAGAGTCATGGTAGTTACCCTGTTTCTCCAAAAATAAGACATCCCCCCAAAATAAGACCTAGTACAAGTTTTGCTGAATTGCTAAATATAAGGCCTCCCCTGAAAGTATGACCTAGGAACGGTTTTGTATATAAATATATATACAGTATATAATAAATGTTCATTTGTTTGGTTCAACAATAAATGTGAATTCTTCTTAATGGAAAAAAAGACATTCCCTGAAAATAAGACCTATCACATCTTTGGGAGCAAAAATTAATACAAGACATTGTCTTATTTTTGGGGAGACACGGTGGTAGTGTCAAACTGCATTATTCCTTCATAGTAGATGCATCCTAAGTGACTTCTTTTTATATGTCCATATGCATCCATGTGCATGGTCAGGGCCATGAAGTATGAATGTAGTACTGGGCCTTGCATTGCCCCCCTCCCAAGCCACCAGTTGCAACACCTGTGTTACCATCTGTACAATTTGGCAGCCATTAACAAAATTCAGTGCCAATTGAGGTGATTTTCTGTCATGCTCAAGTATGCAGAGCCCTCCTGCACCATAGAGGTTTGTAGACTGGCAGGACAGAGAATCCCCTTGGGAAAAGAAGGAGGAAGCACCTCATTTTTGTGATATCACAAATGTTAGTAGCAAGTGGCAGCACATTCCTGTCAGCAGTGGCAGCAGCAAGTGTGTATGTGGAGGAGAGAGCAGGGGGTCAGGAGGTGAAAAAGAGTTGGAGTCCTGTATTGCTCACTCCTGATTTGGATATTCAGTTTAAAGGAGAGATTTTGCAATCCCTATCATGCATTCAATAACCCCAAGTACTGAATACATAAACAAATACCAAGTGCCTATATAATATCCTATACCTCTTGAGGTGACTGCTGGAGACTTCAGGTCTGTCGTACAATGAATCCATTCTGGATTTTATTCTAGACTTTAAAAGGACTATCCAAGGTGCTGAACCTGTTTTGGGGATAGGATTAATCACCTTAGAATAAAGTGCAGAGATGATTCACCACATTTCTGCCAGAGAAGTCATCATCCATTTGTGATACCTATATACAGTATCTCTTTGCAGTTACACCACTGACAGTAAGGGGCTAGATTTGAAAGAAGTGATCCACTGATTTGATGTAGCTTGGCAGTCAGTTGAATGAAAAGTGCTGTAGCACAGCTGTGCTGTTCAGAGAGAGAAAGTATTTTGAGAACATGGAGATTCTTGGTTCAATGAACCATGAATGCAGGGCTTGGCCTTAGGTAAGCATTAAACTCTTTGGCATCTCCCTGTCATGGAGAGGAGGGTAATACTAGCCTGAAGTACAGAATTATAAATGTTACTAAGATATGTGATGTGGTTTGAGCACTTGGAGAAAAGGACTAGCTACATCATGCACATTGTTTTAAAGCTAGAGAGGAAATCAAGAAATTGGCAAAGTGTAGAGGCAGAAAGCCAGTAAGGTGTAGTGGTTTCAGAATCGGACTATGGCTCTGGAGACCATGGTTCTAATCTTCACTTGACCATGTAAGCCCACTTGGTGATCCTAGGTAAGTCACATTCTCAGCTTGTGAAGGAGGCAATGGGAAATCCCCCTGTGAAAAAAATCTTGCTAAGAACTCCCATGATGGTTTGCCTTTGAAATGCCATAAGTCAGAAATGACTTGAAGATACACAACAACAAATGTTGTGTAGATGCTCCTCAGAATCTGAAGGGGTCATCTTGTAAGTACCTCTCCCCCTCAGTGAGCCATCTTGCCCAAGAAGCTATGGGGCCAAGAATTTAAGGCAAGAATTCACTTGCACTATCTTTGATGTTCTTGAGTCCCATACAAAGTGGTAATATTATGCAGATATTTCATTTCCTTTGGAATACTGGGGTTCTAATCCCAATAACATTCTTTCAAAGCAAGTCCTGTTTATTTCAGTGCAACCTATTTTCTGGTATCTTTGCTTGCAATTGTGGTTGAACCAGGAGGAGTGACTGTCTCTCTCTAAGTCTGGGATGCTTAATAAAGCTTTTAGCCAATTAAACACTTTGAATGATTAACCAATTAATCTACTAATTGACTGACTACATTCAAACACAACTGTATACCAACATACATACATTTTTTTATGGAAGTACAATGTATCTTCAATAAACAAGAGCTGCTACTTTTTATTGGAAGGAAATCTAATATTTATTTTGTTTCCTTGTCAACACAATTCACATTTAAAAGGACATGTCTGTAACTTGCAGTCCTTACTGTTTTTCTTCTGCCCTGAACAATTATTTAACATATACATCCATGTATATTGATATTGATACATATTACTGAGCACAGCAAAAGCAGGTAGCTCCAATGTTTGCTCTGGGTTTTAGTCAACACCTTACTGGAACTACTAAATCCTATTGCTCAGATAGATATAGTAGTTCAGATAAAGTTTTGAATAAACCCAAGGCAGATCTATCAGCCTGTTGATATGGAACCAACTTACCACCACTACTTTTGTGTGGGACAAAAGTAAGCTGAGCTGAAGAACTCCACACTGGTTCCCTGGTTTGCTCCCTGGGTCAGCCAACAGGTGTGTCAGCTGTGCTCTTGTTCCTGTCACTGCTGCCACAGCAGCCCGTTGGCCACTGACCTGCTGGCAAAGGAAGCCACAAGGCATGCTGCACTAAAGGACAGCTAGGTCTCATTTGGAGAGCATGGGAAAGTCTATTTCCCATCTCTCAGAGATTCCCTGCTACTATGGTCTGGCTTTCATATTTTTATTGCAAGACTAAGAGAAGTTACAAAATTTGGTGACAAACCTATCCCTGGTTCTTGCTTCTTCTAAATTATTAAAGTTCTGCATGTGCACACACACACACAAAAGCAAACCTGTAAATTCATAGTATGGGAATGAATTCAAGTAAATAAAAAGGAAGCCTTTTATTTCAATGAATATTTACTTGTGTATCATCAGGCCCACATATATAACGTGTCAGTAATTCAAGATCATGAAATTTAGTTGTCCTAGCTGGATATATAGTTAATATCCAGAAAATGATCTTAGCAGTAACTATGAAACCTAAAACCACTGAAAGATTTACAAAGATTGCTTTCTTGGGATTAGTTTTTTTAAAAGACAATGATTTGTGATATGTAGCAGATACCCCAATTAGCCCCATTAAAACTTTGTTGTTTTGTTATTAGCTGCTTTCATGTAGATCTTGACTCATGGTTACCCTGTGAATGAGACATCTCCAAACCCTCCATCCTCTACCTCCCTGCTCAGGTCCTGCAGGCTCAGTCCCATGGTCTCCCTGATTGAGTCTATCCCATCTGGCATGTGGTCTTCATCTCTTTCTACTTCCCTCTACCTTCCCCAGCATCATTGTATTTTCTAATGAAGCATGCCTTCTCAAATGGCTGAAATATGACAGCCTCAATTAAGTCATCTTGGCTTCCTAGGAGAGTTCTGGCTTGATTTGTTTTAGGACCCATTTGTTTTGTCTTTTTAGCTATCCATGGTATCCTCAGCACTCTTCTCCAGCACCATATCTTGAACTAATTAATTTTCTTCCTATCAGCCTTCTTCACTGTCCATTTCTCACAGCCGTTCATGGTTATAAGGAATACAATGTCTTAAATGATTCTAACTTTAATGTATAACTTATACTCATTTATATATCTTTACTCTTTAGGATCTTGTCTAGTTCCTTCATAGCTGCCCTTCCCATTCCTAATCTTGTTCTGATTTCTTGAATGCAGTGTCCATTCTGATCAATGTTTGATCCAAGGAAATCTTTAACTATTTTGATTTCCTCATTACCTAGGTTGAGATAAGATTGGTAATCACCTTATCTCCACTCTGTTCCTATGAACATTTCAAGAGAGAGCCAAGTTCTGGACTAAAGTTGTAAATAACTTTAGCTTTTCTGATGTTCACCATTACACTGAGTTAAATCTCAAGGGTTTTTTGTTGTTGCCATTTTACGTGTATAGATACAGTCTGCCCTCCTCATATGTGGAGGATCCATTCTGTACCCCCCCTCGCATATGGGGAAAAGAGTGTATGCTCAAGCTCTCTAGAAAATAATGGGGTGTGTGCTCATGGCAGCATGCAGGGCGCATGGCATGAGTACGCACTCCATTGTTTCTGCCGGGGCTTGCCTTTCATATAAGCTCAAAACTGCAGAGTGCAAGCCCACCTATAAGGAGGGCCGACTGTATATCTCAGTTAACAAAATAGATGTGTTCCTAGGCAATATTTCTTTAACATAAAATTTGGTACCAGAGACAGCTATAACATGGAAATAACAGAGGTAGGTTCCTACACCACAAAAAAAAAAAGACACTTCAATATGCTTCAGGAAACATTTTATTCAAAACTAATAATTTGCATATGTGAAATGAAAAAACAAAGGTAGGTTTTCCATGAATAAGCAAACAAACAAACAAACAAACAAACAAAAAAAGGATTAGCTAGATACTACCGTCCTCTAGTTTTCTTATTTTGGTAGCCAAACCTATACGTTAGTATTTTAATATACTGAAAAGAGCTAGTGAACACTTTCCCCTTTCCCTCTCTTTTTTGCGGCATCCCCCAGATTGGTGTCACCCAGTATGTGGGGGGCTGGGAAGGCAGCTGGGCAAATAGGGAAGAGAGGGAGTGTTTCCTCGCCATTCCTCCTCTTCTGCTGCTTTGGCTTCCTCTTTAGAGAAATAGCCACAGTAGTGAAGAAGAGGCGGCCACTGGCAGCAGCACCAAACTTCTCCACAGCAGGAGGCAGGCTGTCACCCCTTTTCTTAGGTATCACCCAGTGCAATCTGCTGCACCCCCCCCCAAGTGATGCTACTGTTTTCACATTGCTGAGTTAGGGATTCTGGAAGCAGCTTTTGTTTTGCTTTCCTGATGCAGGCAGGCATGCACAGCTACAGTATAATTGGCTAAAGTAGAATCCTGCTCTGTCCCAGCTCAAGCTTTATTGCATTGTTTACTCCAGACATGTTTCTACAATGCAGCACTCAAGATCTGTTTTCTTCCAGTCATCCTTCACTGTTCTCCAAATGTCATCTAGACATATGACAAGGAAGAAAGTGGGCCTGAGAAAACATTAAAAATCTTTGTAAAAATGAGTTTCTTTGTCAGAGACTTTGTTAATTGAAGTATGCCCATATTTTATGTACATCCTGGATACCGGTTTTGTGATCCTGGATACCATACCAGTTTTGCCAGTAGTTTCATTCTGTCCCTGGCAAAATATTTCACTACTGGCAAACCAGGTGTCTGTTTACCTAAAACACATAAAACAAGCAAACATAAAATTGAAATTCAGTTCATATAAGTGAAGGACAATATAAATGTAGAAGGTTCTTTAAGAACTGAGGACATATATTTCAGTTCTCCTCCACTCACTTTCTCTTTCACAGCACACTGTTAAAGGCACTAGTGTCCCAAAGAGAGGTTGGGAATCAAAAGCCAGGGCCCCTTTCACACTCTACAATTATATTCCACTTTAACTGATGTGGCAACATCCTATGGACTCTTGAGTTTTGTTTGATATTAGAGGAACTTTCTGGCTGATAATTCCAGACATCCCTCCTTAAACTGCAAATCCCAGGATTCTGTGAGATATTGCCATGGAAAAAGTGGCATTTTATGCATCAAAGAGTCCTGTGGAGTACACATACACTGAAGAGATTTGTATGATATGCTGTCTGTTTTTGCTGCAGTGGTTCCCACTGCTGAAGCACCAGTGGCTCTCTGTTCATTTCTGTGAACAGTTACTGCAAAAAAAAGGAAACAAAATGTGTGCCTAATCCTACTCATCTGTACCTGTTCCTCTTTTGGATCCAGGCCACAGGAAAAAAAAATTCTGGGAGTGTACTTCAAGAAGAATCTCTGCATAAAATAAAGAACAAGGAAGTCTCTGTTGTATGAACAGTGGAAGCAAACATGTCCAGTGGGGTGCCGTGCAATCTTTTCCGTTAAAAACTAATTGTGAAAAATGTGGTACTGGTCTAGCACTGTGTTCACATTGTATAGATTACACCAGTGACAAAGCTACATTTTCTTCAGAAATATTTTTAACAGTGAAAAATCCAGAGCATGGAAAAGTTACGTTTCAAGGCTACCCCCATTGTCAAAAAGGGCCAAATCCAGCTTTTTGAAAGGGCTAGTTCCAGCTGCTAGGTTTTTTAGTAACACATTCGGGCTTATTCATGCATATTATACATAGGACATGTGAAGGCAACGTATGCCTTCTCTTGGCATCAGCATCACTAGTGTTTATATATCAAATTTATCAGCTGGCACAATTTGCATTGAATGGCTAATGGAATTACATCTATGCCAGCCAGCATTATTTATGTTAATGTGTGCAGCTGGGAGACATTGTGCAGCTTTCTCTTAAATTCATATTTTCAAAAAAGTGTTGTAAAGCATGATCCTCTTTGCAACTGGCTTACCTAAATTCATTGAAATAATGACTGCTCTCAGTCTGTATAGGAGTGACATGGAACTGTTTCTCCAAATCTTGTTGGATTATAAGTAATGGCCAGGAAAGATTCTAGAGCAGATCATTAAGCAGAGAGTCTGTGAACATTTAGAAGCCAATACCATAATCACAAAAAGTCAACATGGGTTTCAGAGAAACAAGTCATGCCAAACAAACCTGATCTCTTTTTTATATATATATATAATGACCAGCTTGGTAGATGAAGGGAATGCTGTGGATATAGTATACCTCGATTTCAGTAAGGCCTTTGACAAGGTCCCCCATGACATTCTTGCAAACAAGCTTGTAAAATGTGGGATAGACAAGTTAACTGTTACATGGATTTGTAATTGGTTGACTGGCCGAACTCAAAGGGTGCTCAGCAATGGTTCCTTTTCATCCTGGAGAGAAGTGACTAGTGGGGTGCCACAGGGCTCTGTCCTGGGCCCAGTGCTATTCAATATCTTTATAAATGATTTGGATGACAGAATTGGGGGCATACTTATCAAATTTGCAGATGACACTAAACTAGGAGGAGTAGCTAATACCCCAGAGGACAGGATCAAAATTCAAAATGACCTGAATAGACTAGAAAGCTGGGCCAATGCTAACAAAATGAAATTCAATGCAGAGAAATGTAAGGTTCTGCACTTAGGGCGGAAAAATGAAATGCACAGATATAAAATGGGGGACACCTGGCTGAATGAAACTATGTGTGAAAGGGAACTAGGAGTCCAAGTAGACCATAAGCTGAACATGACTCAACAGTGCGATGTGGCAGCTAAAAAGGCCAATGCAGTTTTAGGCTGCATCAATAGAAGTATAGTATCTAGATCAAGGGAAGTAATAGTGCCACTCTATTCTGCTTTGGTCAGGCCCCACCTGGAATACTGTGTCCAGTTCTGGGCACCACAATTCAAAAAAGATGTGGAGAAACTGGAGCATGTCCAAAGGAGGGCAACTAAGATGGTGAAGGGTCTGGAAACCATGCCCTAGGAGGACCGCCTTAGGGAACTGGGGATGTTTAGCCTGGAGAAGAGAAGGTTAAGAGGAGATATGATAGCCCTGTTTAAATATTTGAAGGGCTGTCATTTTGAAGAGGGAGCAAGCTTGTTTTCTGCTGCTGCAGAGACTAGAACGTGGAACAATGGATGCAAGCTCCAGGAAAAGAGATTCCAGCTCAACATTAGGAGGAACTTCCTGACAGTAAGGGCTGTTCAACATTGGAACACACTCCCTCGGAAGGTGGTGGAGTTTCCTTCCGTAGAGGTCTTTAAGCAGAGGCTGGATGGCCATCTGTCAGGGATGTTTTGATTGGGAGTTCCTGCATGGCAGGGGTGTGTGTGGACTGGATGGCCCTTGTGGTCTCTTCCAACTTTATGATTCTATGATTCTATATCTCGTATTGTCCCTGATCATTGGCCATGCTGGTTTGGCCAATGGGGTTCCAACACCTTAAGGTCCACAGGTTCTCCACCCCTTGATCTGCAAGGTAAAATTGTTGCCTTTCTTCTTCTCAAGTCACCCACTTAGTTTTGTAAAAGGTTTTGCTAGCTTGCACAGCTCAGTTAATTAATCTTCCTCATTCTTGGCTTTGTCTTCATTACTTGTAAACCCCAAATTCTGCCTGGGCTTGTTGTGTGCTGTTTACATTGTGCAGGCCCAAACCCCCAAATCAGGTCCAGGTTGCTTATACAATGCCCAAACCTGATTTGGAGTTTCTGCGCTTTGTTCTGCATTAAAAAGACTTACCTTTTGCTCTGGGTTTGCCAGAAAAGCTGGAGCAAAATGCAGCAATGATGGATGGCTACTTTCCCACATGGTCCCTGCAAGTGCTCCTGATGAGATGCTCTGTGGGTTATTATGACCAGTTTGCAGGAAATGTGGGGAAAGGCGGCTGCCCATTGTTCAATGAAAACTCACAGCAGGTAAGGGGGAATTCAGCCTAGAGTCTTTTGGCATATGTAGATGTGCCCTCAGTCTCTGTATGTTATGTATAATTTAGATAGTCATGGGCTCTGTTCTTGTAGTCCAGGGGTGAGAATCATGTGGCCCTCCAGCAGTTGTTGAATTAGAGCTCTGCACACATCTCATCATTGACTGTGCTGGCAAGGGCTGTTCAGATTTGCAATACAACAGCAACTGGAGAGTTGTCTGATTCCCACCCTGTTGTATTGTGTGGATTAGTCCATTAAAAATGTCCAAGCATGGAAAATCCTTCCTCAGTTCAGTAGTTTGAACTGGAAATCCCCTTCAGACATAAGACCTTCACTTTGAGCAGTATTTTTTGCATTGGAGTTCTGCAGCTCTCTCAGTTTACCTAAGAAATCATCATCATCATCATCATCATCATCATCATCTTTATGTCCTGCTTTCCCCCCAAAATTGGGACTCAGAGCAGCTTACAATTTAAAAGAACGGTACAATTAAAAATATATAAAATCGAGCATTAAAACAGAATTAAAGTATTACAATATTAAAATAGTTCATTTCATTAAAAGAATAAAATATAGTTTACAAAGAAATAAAAACTTAAAAACAGTACATTTTAAAACAATACAACACAGCCTAGCCCGTTCTTTAAGGATTTTGTGCTTTAAAAAACTGTCTTAACAAAAATGTCTTTGCCTGATGAAGGAAGGACAGAAAAGAGGGGGTCATTCTGGCCTCCCTGGGAAGGGAATTTTCTAGTGTCCCCACCAACCGTGCTTGCAGTGGTGATGGGATTGAAAGAAGGGCCTCTGTTGATTATCTCAGAGCCCTGGCTAGCTCATACAGGTTGGCTCATACAGGCTCATACAGCCAAATAGCTATATGGGACTTTATATGTCATAACCAGCACTTTGAATTGTGGCTGGAAACAAACTGGCAGCCGGTGAAGCTGTTTCAATAGGGGCACTGTGTGGTCTCTGTAACCTGCCCCAGGGCACAGTTTGGAGACCACTCTAGCTACAGCTCTTTGGATAGCTGAAGTTTCCAAACACTCTTCAAAGGCAGCCCCAAGCAAAGCAGTTTTAGTATTTATCATAATTTGTATATGTCTATGGCTATGTGAGTACATACTGTAATTTATATCTCAGGATATAATCTTATCAGTGAGGTACTGAAAAATCTTACTTAATCACAATATTTTGATAGCCATATTTAGATATAAAAATGTACCTCTTGGGTGATGTGCCCACTTTGGAAAAAACAAAACAAAATGTAAGGAGATGCAAGCCTCATAGTAAGGGTAGACAACTTCAGAAAAATTAAGGTGAACTGGGGATGTTTAGCCTGGAGAAGAGAAGGTTAACAGATGATATGATAGCCCTCTTTACGTATTTGAAGGGGTGTCATATTGAGGAGGGAGCAAGCTTGTTTTCTGCTGTTGCAGAGAATAGGATGCAGAACAATGGATGCAAATTGCAGGAAAAGAGATTCCACTTCAACATTAGGAGGAACTTCCTGATAGTAAGGGCTGTTAGACAGTGGAACACACTCCCTCGGAGTGTAGTGGAGTCTCCGTCCTTGGAGGTCTTTAAGCAGAGGCTGGATGGCCATCTGTCAGGGATGCTTTGAGTTGGAGTTCCTGCATGGCAGGGGGTTGGACGGGATGGCCCTTGTGGTCTCTTCCAACTCTATGATTCTATGAAATTTTGGACTACATCTTCCAGAATTCCCTATCAATCATAGCCATTGGTCATCCTGGCTTGAGGCTTGAGGGAGTTGTAGTCCAAAAGGCAACATTTCTAATGGACTTGTGACCTTCCAGTGGTTGTTGGACTGTTCATAAACCCTTGCCAGCATAGTCAATGGGAAGGGGTAATGGGATCAGAGATTGAGAATGTTAGTGTTAGCATCATCACATTGGTATTAAATAATTAAAGAAAGTTAATTAACTAACACTGAATAGCATTTAATTCAGTAATGGATGAAAGCAGTGCTAAACTTTCAATCAAATTTATTGCTGTTTGAGCAGATTTTAAACTTGTTGAAATCTTTAACACATTGGGGGGTAATGGATTAATTTTTAATAAATCATTTCCAACCTCAGCTGGGTATAAAAAGGGCTCTTTTTAACACTTCAGATGGCTTGTAAAATGGTGAGATTGTGACATTCAGTGGATGGTCTTTAGTTAATTCCTTCTGATCATCCTGACTGAAGCTGAGGAACACACAGAGCTGAAAGCAAATTACTGCTTAGATAAAACAGTCCTTGTTAGTGTAGCAGCTTCAGTCTTTGAAATGACAAAGAGTATTAGACTGAGGAAGTGTAACAGTGATTTGGGGAAAGTTGGTGAAGACCTTTCCTTGTGAGCCACTTGGGTGGTTGCAGTGGTTTCTTCACAGCAGGGCCCTCTTGGTGGTAGGTAGTGATCTCTGTTCTTGCACTAATGTCTTTGCCCTGGTTCTTTTGGTGGACTCATGACATCAGTTGTTGTTACAATAAAAAGCAGACTTTTGGCATAGGCTCCAGGCAGAGCACAGTCTGGCATTTTTCACATGCCTCTGTTACAATTTAGGCTTCCTGTATGGATTTAAAACACATTCATTTTTCAAAAAGAGGAGATTTGGATTAAAAGTAAATTTTAGCACGTTGGAAACTTAAGAAATAATAAGATTGGCTACCACTAGCTATGGAGCATCTCAGTAGGCTGTACAATATTCTCCTCGGTAAATAATGAGTTCACGTTGCTTACATATTGTTTGTTGGGGTGTATAGATGATCATTCTAAAGCTACTTTGTAATTTTCTTGTGTTAGAAAATTCAAGTTATTCACAGTATAGCAGCCATGTATTATTATCAATTATTTTCAGAGTGCATTGGAATTGTCACTTGAGGAACTGTAAGATTCCTGAACTGAGATCCTGCCTAGGGGACTATGTGTGTGGATTTTACCCAGTGTAGTGACAGAAATAATTTCATTCTTCAGTGATTTCTGTTTTGTGATTAGCAATCTCTTATGTCTCTATTTCACAAGTTTCTAAACCAGAAACTCTTGAGTTCTTTCTAATTTGTTTGTGTGTACATGGTAAAATCAGCTGAACTGTTTTACTTCTAATATCCTACTGCAATTAAGCATACACATGCACATAAAACATCAGTACAAAAAATATTGCTAAGGATTCTTTATGGTGTGGTATGGGAGGAGGTCAATGGGAGGTTACCACACTGGGTGACACCAATCCTACTGACACCACTGCAGTAGCTGTTCCACTCTGTGGCTGGGTAGGTCATATGGCCTCCACTGGGCTCCTAAAACTGACCTCACTACTGCATGTATAACAAAAGGAACATTCTCAGAGAGAATTTTGAATCCAGGGAAGCTGAGTTTTGGCAAACAGATTTATCATTTTCACACATTAACATTCTGACCACTAAAAGACCTGTATCACCTCACCCAGCCTTTTGAAAATTTAGGACAAAACATAATTTGTTTTTCTGGATCCTATTACATTCTATCCCATTCCCCCAACTGTATAAATATGTTTCATAACTGAGACCTTAATATCACTCTGTACTGTGTCTGAAGATATGGGTTTATATCCACAAAAGCTCGTGCTAAAATAAAAACCAGTTAGCTCTAAAGGTGCTGTCACATTCTTTTCTTTTTCTTTGCCCTTTCATCCTTTTTATGCGGCAGTTTTTATGGGACTCATATTTGAATTGCTTCGCAAGCAATTGAACAGTCTAGAATAGGGGAATTACATATCCAAAATGGTCCACTGAGTATAGCAAAATGGCCTGGAAGCCATCTTCACTCTTAAGAACAGCAGCATGTTGCAACACAATAAATATACAAACAGCTGTTTCCTTACAGGGCTTCTATTAATTATATTTAGTCTAATCTAAATTCTGTTGTAAACAGTAAATTCCAAACACAAGCTGTATTAAGGGTAACCTTGTTTCTGCTACAGATCTTAGCAGGAGGAATACATAAGGTGCATGTATATATCCAAGATGCTGCAGAGCTGACACCAAGCCCTCGGAGCTGTGCACAATGATGCACCATTGCCTGGGGATCAGAAGCAGGTGAGGAGCTGCCATGCCAGCAGATAGTGAATCCACTTCATGTCATAGTTCGCACATTAAAGGAGCCATCCATGATGATGAGCCCTATTTCAAAAATACATTCCACACCTTGAATAGCTCTTTAAAACTTTTTAAAAGCCCAGAGTGGATTCACTGTTCTGTCATGGCAGTCCCAAGATGCCAATGCTAGTGGCAATAATTTTCTATATTCCCTAGTTCAGTGGAACTTTAAACTTTTACCCTTGGGACCCCCCCCCCCTTTACATTTACATACAGACGTCATACTTGATGTAGTATCTAAATAAATATATTTTGTTTATTTAGTATGAGCATTTTCATTCACACATTCATATATATTCATATTTTAACATTGTATAAGAAAATAACATCATTCAAATTAAAACAATTTTATTTAAGTAAATTCACTATTTCACTCAACACATGTGTCAACTTTACACATAAAAAAAGTTTGGGAGGAGGAGGGGGGATCTGGGTCTCCAAGTCTTATGCTCCCCCCTTAAGCAACTCTCATGGCCCCTCGGGGGCTCCTGCCATTTGAGATCCACTGCCCTAATTCATTATCAAACATTCTTTGGGACCATGTTCCATGCTGATTGCATTTGAAAGGTTTCCTCTCCCTATCTTTGCAGTTTCAAATGAACCAGTTTGAAGTCCCATGGTACTCACCTTCTTCTGCATAAATAGCAAAAGGCAATTTTAATTCAGCCTGCAGCTGATGCAGAAACAACCTGTAGAGTCCTGCTTCTGCGGCCACGACTTTTCTAACCTCTGGCCTCACTCTATATTCTCTTATAACAATCCCTGAAAGAAGCCCAGACAGAAAGCAGCTGTGGCGCTTTCCCACAGTCTGTTACAGGAGACGTCTGTTTTGCTCCAGCAAAACATCTATTCTTGAGAGCAAGAGCTTTGCCTGAAACAAAAGTGGATAAAGACATTATGGTTTGGCTCAGTGACATTTGGACAGATGATGCTTTTCAAACCTTACCATTTTCTAACTGAGACTGTGTATGCGGACTTGGAACGTACAGACCTGTGCACATTGTCTTGGAAATAACTGCTCCTGAAGCCAATAGGACTTCTTACAGAGTAAACATGCACAGGATTGGGTTTCAAAAGCTAATTGGCTTCTATGTAAGTACAAACAGATCTAGACATATGGTTGAGCCTGATACCTAGTACCTCCTTGTGTTTGCCTGCACAGGCAGAGCAGGATGTTTACCAGCAGTAGAAATTCAAATGTCTGTTCCTCTATTCAAAAGGTAACATTTGACTGGGGTGTCTTGGTTCTAGTTTGACCTCACTGGGTATAGAATGCTCAAGGACCTGTTCTTTTCTCCATAATTTTTGGAATGATAGTTTTACCAATGTTTAATCTTGTTTAAAGGTACTCTTTCTTGCATGATCCTCTCAAAACCTGTTCCAGTTATCTATTTGGTAAGTTTATGAAGAGTCCTGTGTATTACAGTAGATATTTCTTTGATGTATGCACAAATTTATACCTACAAGATAAACAGATATTAACAATTACAGTCAGCCTTCCATATCAGCAGGGGTTCCATTCCAGACCCCTATCCCCACATATACTAAAAAGTGTGGGACCTCAATTCCTATTATTAACAGTTTATGCCCAACATGTGTATGACCACATTGGTGTGGCCACATGCATGTGCTGCAATTAACAATTATGGGGTGGGGTCATCCATGGATGCCCCAATCCATGGATGGCTAATCCACGAGTACGGAGGGCTGATGTACTGACTCATTTTTCTTGCCTCCAATAGTCCCACTATTGCCCTAACAAAGGCAACCAGTTAGTTACCCTAACTATTAATTCTAAGGGCAGAAACGGAGCACATTCTTCCTATTCAGGATTGAAGAGACAGTCTCTATGCTACAGCCATTTAATGCTTCTGAGATTGTTTTTCTATAAATAGCTGGAAATGGGATTAAAATTGATCTTCTGCATAGTATTTAATAAAATACAGTATTCGCTGACAATGCCTATCTTCAAAATCCTTTGTTAATGTTTTCTAGTAAGTCCTGTCCAATAAAATTATTTTCCATTGTTAATTAAAAAATATACTTTGTGTTGTCCATATTACTCCCTTCTGCTGAGTGTGCTAAGGTTATGAGTGATAAAATACACTTTAATTGCTTGTTGTCTAGCCTTTGTCTAGCCTTAAGTGCTCCCAAAGGAGCTTGTAGCTTCACAAAGGATGGGAGGCAACTTGGATCTGAAGAGGAAAATTTCTTTTTGTCTTGCTGATGGAACTTAAAAATTCTTTTATTTCCTGGAGTACTTGCATAGGCAGAAGGAGGAGGGGACTGTCTGCATGAACTTACCTCCAGAACCATCAGAACTGAGAACAGCCACATCTTAACAAAATGCAGGCTTGGGACAAACATCACCCCCCCCCCCATGATTTTTAATATCTTTGCCTGATGAAGAAGCCAGTGAAGCTTTTATTTTTGCTTATGGATGGAACTAGGAAGAAATCAGAAGAGCCAAATTTAAAATATATTTGTGGGCAATGTCAAGGTGATGAAAGTGTGAAGGAGTCAGTGAGATATTTCTGGGGCATGTGGACCATCAACCCCCTGTTTTTGATCTCTGGTTGCTAATCTATGAGATTATTACATTTTAATTTATTTTAAAAACACAAAGATGTTAAAACAACACAAAGAAGTTAATACAAGTGTCAGTTTTGTGTGACAAGCCTTTGTTTCAATGTTACACTGCCTCTGTTTGTTTTCTGCTAAAACAAACATTCAGGACGAGAAGCCCTGCTGGTTTTCATTTACTGCCAGCTGAGTTGGATGGACAGTAGAAAACAAATGTAAATACTGTTTTTGTGTTGTGTAGGTATTGGCTCTTAGGGAGCCATTTGGCATTTCTTAGGGATTTACAAGCAGCTGGAGTAAACTGATTTGCAGAACTAAAGCCAAGGGCAATCAAGGTCCCATAGCAGTAGTTCTGAAAGACTGTTTTTTTCCTACAGCGAAAGGGAAGATGTTTATAATCCTATTTAAAGGTTTGACCAAATAATTGATTCAGTAGGCTTTCTTTCCCATTTTAGCTTTTGTAGAGCAGTCACAGATCTGGAACAACTACTAAGGAAGATCAAGGAAGAAAGTGCAAAGGCAGGTTTACTGTTGAACTGAAAGAAAAGAAAAATAATGACCACTGAGAATCTACAGAAATTCAACCTAGACAATGAAGGAATAGAAATAGTAAAAGAGTTCTCATGCCTGGGATAAAACATTGATAGGAACTGGGACTTCAGCCAGGAAATCAGAAGAAGATTAAGAATGGGGAGGGTGGCTATGAAAGAACTAGAAGTGATTTAAAATTCAAAGATATACAAATCAGCACAAAAGTTAGACTCATACAAGCCAATTTATTCCCTATTACCATGTATGGATGTGAAAGCTAGACAGTTAAGAAAGAAGATAGGAAGAAAATCAAATCATTTGAGATGTGGTGCTGGAGAAGAGTGTTGAGGATCCTGCGGACAGACAAATGAGTACTAGAGTAGATCGAGCCTGAAATCTCCCTGGAAGCCAATATAACAAAACTGAGGATGTCATACTTTCAACATGTCATGAAAAGGCATGACTCACTGGAAAAAGCAATAATGCTAGGGGGAAGTAGAAAGAGAGGAAAGCCACATGCTAGATGGATGGACTCTATTAAGGAGGTTACAGGTATGAATTTACAGGCACTAAGCAGAACAGTGGAGGATGTTTTATATATATATATATATATATATATATCTCACCCACGGGGTCACCATGGATCGAGATAGACTCAAGGGTGGTTAACAACAACAGGGTAGTCTGGCAATTCTCTAATCTTGCCTTCCCTAACATGCACCCTCCATAAATTTGGATTATAACTTCCATAAGATCCAGATAGTATGACCAATGGTCAGGAATGAGGGAAGACATCGGGTGCATTTATACTGAAGAACTAATGAGGTTTGATAATACTTCAAGTGCTGTAGTTCCAGTGTATGGAATCCTGGATTTTGTAATTTTACAAGATCTTTAGCTTTCTCTGCCAATGTGTGCTGGTGCCTCACAAAACTACAAATCCTAGGATTCTGTAGGATGCAGCCATGGCAGTTAAAGTGGCATCAAACTGCATTATTTCTACAGTGTAGATGCACTTATATACATAGGGTCAGTGTCTGAATTTTCCCTGTTGATTGTCAACAAAGTCACACAGACTACAGCCCAATATGCTGGGCTTGGAAAGGTATGAAGAACTGGCTTGGTTGGGGGATTAAATAAAGTCCACAATTGGTTGTGGACATCATGAGGCATCATCCCCAAAAAGGAAAAAGAAGGCTGTGTTTGGAATGGACAGGACTTAAAAATATCAGTGAAAAGAGGGTGAATTAGGGAGTGCTCAGTCCAAACTCCTTCTTTGAAGCTATAATGCACATACTGAGAGAAAGGAAAAAAAAGACTGTTTTCTTTCATGTCATTGGGAATTATGAGAGTGGGCACATGGTTGAAATGCCAGTCATCGTGACTGACATGGCAGAAGCCATTAATATACCTGTTGGCCAAACTCTGGCTAAAGTGCTGCCTACAACACATGTGTAGCAGCAATGACAATGTTTTAAGCTATGAGAGGCCATGAACCTTCCACTCTCCAGTTTAATGACAAACTGTTTCTGCTTGCATGTTGGACAGAGATGGAAGGAGGGTGAATTCCTGGTAGTTATTGTGAAACTGTTTTGCTCTGCCTAGGCAACTTCTGCATCTGAACTGTGGTACATTCACCACTGGTAGAGAAATACTGAAGCTGAGCATGGCACTGGCATATGTTTTAGGTTCCCAGGTTCAGCTGTAGCATATATGAAGTAGGACTGGCCAGAAGTAGGACTAGGTGGCAAATGCACTTTCCTCTTCTCTGAGAAACAACAGAGATCAGGCATACTATGGCTGAAGAGGGTAATGGGGCTTCTTTGCATGGAAATTGCATGAAGATGCCTTAAAATAAGATGCTGGAACTAACAGAAAAGTGGTCCCTTTATAACTTGTCAAACTGACTGAAATTATCCAACCACTGGTGGCTTCAAACTAATAGCTTCCCACCTTAAAGCACATCTGCAGGACCAAACAAGGCAATATGCTGATTTAGGTGACCAGGGCAATATCCTAAATATTTATGTGTGAAAATATGAGTGAATGTGTTTAACATTCCTGATTTTTGACATTTAAGGCTCTGAGGGAATGTGAGTAGGGCCATGGTACACAGAAAGTGCAATTGGTGTTTTTGAAATAAGAGTCTCTAATGGCTAATGTAATGTAAGGCACTGAGTTTTTTTTGGGGGGGGGGTGGGAGTGGGTGAAGAGATATTGTCTGTTCATTCCACACTTTTAGAGTGTATGCAGTGTGTTGTAAAGTGACTGAAGGAATGTATACTTTTTGTTAGAGTTTTTTAGTTTTTATTTTGCAAAATTTGAAGATTCATCTATAAAGGATGGTGGTGGCTGTGGTTGTGTGACTTTGTCATTTCTGACATATGGCAGCCCTAAAGCAAATGTATCATGGGGTTTTCTTGGCAGAATTTGCTTCCAGGGGATTTGAAATTACCTCCTCTGAGGCTTGAGAGAGAGTGACTTACCCAAAGTCACCCAGTGGGAATCCATAGCTGGGTGAAAATTCTACTCCTTTTCTTCCAGTGTCCCAGTCCAACACACAAACCACTGTATCACAATAATTCATCAGTATAATTACTTGTTCCAGTGGCATAACACATCCCACCTCTCCCTTGCCCCCACACAAATTAATCCGACTGTTGCATATGCCAAAATATTACTCACTGAGGAATTTGTGGAGGGCCACAGAACAACAGCCAACCTTTAGGAGGTTTCTTTTTTTAATTTTAATTTTTTAATAAATTTATTAAACAAATACAAATTACAATCATATCTCATTAACATCTCTGGCTTTTCTTCGCTAACAAAGATTCAGGAAGGACTTATCCCACGCTTACTACAAGCGCATTGATGACAAGCGCATTAACATACAACAGTACAAAAGAGAACAAAACAAGAGTCAAATCAGATATTTCAATCTAGGTCAAAGGAATGGAACAGTATTTCTCATAGAAGATCAGATGGATAAGCTTCCTGGAAGAGATGTTTGACCTTGCCTTCCTCTGAGGCTGAGAAATGGCTTAACATGGTGGAGCTTCAAACCCTGGTCTTCTAGTGTCCTAGTCTAACACTGAAACTACAGTACTATATTATGCAGGCTCTCACTGTTACTTTTTTTAAAAAGTAACTATTTGATTTTTCATTTCAGTTTCAAATTATTAAAATAGGTATTTCACAGTTCAACACTAACTGAAAAATGCATTGGCTGTGGGGGGATGTGAGGAATAGGTGGAAGTTTCATGAGCTGGTATAAATGCCTTTATGTTGGCATAACTCCCTGCTGCCAGCTGATCTCAAGAGATTGGTACAACTGCTCTAGTAGCCAATCTCAGCTGGTAGAAGAGCCAAAAAAGAGGCAGGGAAGGTGTGAAATAACGGAGGAGGTTAGCCATGTCAGATTCAGACTAAGGGCCAGTGGAGGACACAGGGCCAGGGGAGTCCTCCGTAACTCTTGAATATTTCTAGGCTGGGAGGGGTTTGGATTCAGCTCAGCGTCAGCTTGCATAGTGTCAGCTCAACTGGCTCTCAGCCATTTTTGTGATTTAGGGTAATGGCACACTCAGTTAAAAAAACAGATTTAAACAATGCAAGCTGCTGGTTTGTGATCCATAACATGTATGTAGCCTAGAAAAAAATCAGAAATAATCATACAGCAAATAGAATTTTTAGAATGATTAAGAGCTTAATATGAGAGTGACATACTAATATGTTCACACATTCCCCCACACGTGCAGCAGTGTCTTTATTTTATGATTTCATTCATTAATTAATTGTTTATTTTATTATTTTTGCATTTCCTACCTTTCTCTCAAAATGGGACCCAAGGCAACTGACAGGACAGGTGAACAAAAAATACAATTAAATCATTTTCCAGTTTTAAAAGTTGTAACAATGAGAGCCAGGTAGGATTAGTGGTTTGAGAACTGGACTACAACTCTGGAGACCAGGGTTTGATTCCCAGATTAGTCATAAAAATTACTGAATGATTTTGGGCAAGTCACAAGTTCTCAGCTTCAGAGGATGGCAAGGTCAAAGTCCCTCTGAACAAATTCTGCCAAGAAAATCCTGTGGTAGGGTTGCCTTAGGGTTACCATAAGTTGGAAAGAACTTGAAGGCAAACAACAACAACAAGAAGTAAAACTAGGGAGTTTAATCACACATGGGAATTGGAAGAATAATCCAATGGCAATCTGAATGCAATCGTGGGGTTTCACATTATTGCGTGAAAGCCGATCACATGCATTTTCGGGCAATAGGAAGTCCTTCCAAACGCAATCGTGGGGTTTCACGTTATTGCGTGAGAAAGCATCACATGTAATTTCGGGCTTTGGGAGGCAATTTCAGGCAGTTCCAAACACGATGCGGAAGCAATACGCAATCACGTAAATTTGCTGAACTAGCAAATTCACTCAATTCCGAAATGGACCCACTTTCATTTCTTTTGAAATTGAGAGAAATTCCTCCTGTGTGATAACATCCTAGGTTATTAAAACATTAATTTAAAACAGCAATACTGTTCAAGAAGAATATATATATTATTTTTTAAAAAAATAAATATAATAATGCAAACATAAAAACCAGGTAATCTTCAAGGTACTGCTGCATGACTTGCACTCCTTTTTATTCTGTAAAAGATAAACATGGCTACTTCTTTGAAAAGAACTAACACTGAGTTTCTTTTATCATAATTTTGTCCAGTGGTTTGTCTTGTACCTTAAGGCAAATATTTTATCATCTTTTCCTCTTGAAATTTACTCAGATTTACCCACATGACAAGTTCCTGTGTTTAACTCATAGTCAGGTCAGGCATTTAGCAATGAATGAGGAAGCAAGCTGGGTAAAACTGTGGCAACCTGTCTTTCTGACCTGTGAGGCTTGGATGTACTGAAGTACCTGTGTTGGTCTATGACTGTAATAAAGATGAACTGAAGTACTTTGTTATATTATTTGTTTTGTGCCCTATAGCTTTGATGACTAAACTGAGACTCTTGTGTTTTGGACATATGAGAAAACATTACTCACTGGAAAAGACAATAATGCTTGGCAAGATAGAAGGAAGTAGGAAAAGAGGAAAACAGCATTACAGATGGATAGATTCAATCTAGGAAGCTTCAATCTGGAAGACCCGATCACAGTTGTTGATAATAGAATCACAGAACCATGGAATTGGAAGAGACCACAAGGGCCATCCGGTCCAACCCCTTGCCATACAGGAACTCCCAATCAAAGCATCCCCAACAGATGGGTATCCATCTGGAGTGTGTTCCACTGTCCAACAGCCCTTATTGTCAGGAAGTTCCTCCTAATGTTGAGGTGGAATCTTTTTTCCTGTAGCTTGCATCCATTGTTCCGGCTCCTATTCTCTGGAGCAGCAGAAAATAAGCCTGCTCCCTCCTCAATGTGACAATCCCTTCAGATACTTAAACAGGGCATCATATCACCTCTTAACCTTCTGTTTTCCAGGCTAAACATCCCCAGCTCCCTAAGTCATTCCTCATAAGGCATGGTTTCCAGACCCTTCACCATTTTAGTTGCCCTCCTTTGAACCTGCTCCAGTTTCTCCACATCCTTTTTGAATTATGGTGCCCAGAACTGGACACAGTATTCCAGGTAGGACCTGACCAAAGCAGAATAGAGTGGCACTTTTACTCCTCTTGATCTAGCACTATACTTCTATTGATGGAGCCTAAAATTGCATTGGCCTTTTTAGCTGCTGCATCGCACTGTTGACTCATGTTCAACTTGTGGTCTACTTGGACTCCTAGATCCCTTTCACATTTAGTCTGTTCAGCCAGGTGGCCCCATTCTATATCTGTGCATTTCATTTTTCCACCCTAAGTGCAGAACCATACATTTCTCTGTGTCGAATTTCATTTTGTTAGCTTTGGCCCAGCTTTCTAGTCTATTCAGGTCATTTTGAATTTTGATCCTGTCCTCTGGGGTATTAGATACACCTAATTTGGTGTTATTTGCAAATTTGATAAGTATACCCCCAATTCTGTCATCCAAGTCATTAATAAAGATGTTGAATAGCACTGGGCTCAGGACAGAACCCTGTGGAACCCCACTTGTCACTTCTCTCCAGGATGAAAAGGAACCATTGCTGAGCACCCTTTGGGTACAGCCAGTCAACCAGTTACAAATCCATGTAACGGTTAACTTGTCTAGTTACAAGTTACAAGCTTGTTTTACAAGCTTGTTTGGATTCTGTTGATAAGGTGTTCAAAGGATGCTGGAATTTAGTTATATTCTCTTGCTATGTGAGTCCCACAGTGCAGGGAATAATAATGGCTTGTATGGTCAGCAGTTATGTGGATAGGATGCTGAGTCTCCTTTTGTTGCTCATGGTAGCATAATGACATCCTGTCCCCACAGTATTTTCGAACTATCTGCCATTATGCATCACTAGACACTCTTCTGTGTTGTGCAATAACTATTTGCATTAAATATGAATCAGAAGGAGGAAGGTGCAGAATGGCAGGCCACATACTACCAGAAAAATTGGCAGTAGCAAAACATATCATAAACCAACCTGAACATAGAATGCTATTTGAAAACATTGAAATTCTGAACCATGCCAATAACTATCAGGTCAGAATGCACAGTGAAGCCATTGAAACCCACAAACACCTGGACAACTTCAACAGAAAAGAAGAAACACTGAAAGTAAAAAAAAGTTTATCTACCAGTCCTGAAGAACACCAAAATCAAGACCCTGGGGTTTTCCCTGCAGACAATGGATTGCTGATTAAATAGACACACATCCACCTCAAATATCCTCCTACCCTGAGGTTTTGCCATTCAGTAACAGGCCAGCACACAGATTAACATGTGAATCACTTCCTCCCAACCAAGTGTCACACAAGTATATATATACCACATACACTTCAATGCTACTATGCTCTGAAGATGCCAGCCACAGATGCAGGTGGAACATCAGGAATAAGTTCTTTCAGAACGCAGCCACATAGCCCGGAAAATCCACAGAAAACTATGGACACAATGATAAATTTCCCAACAGAACTAGCCCAGTATAACAAAACTATTTCTAATAGCAGCACCATCAGCAACACATTTTGGAATAGTAGACTATCCATTTATTGAGTTTCTTACTTTATTGAGTTTCTTACTGCGTTTCTGGAGGAAACTTTCAGAGACATTCAGTTGTTGTAATTCACCGAGATTGAGCACAAGATTCTTTAAAACTGACAAACGTAAGAAAGAAAATATGTGTAAAAGTCATTCTAAAATTTATTGAAGGAGTCCAGTAGAGCTAAAAGCTCAGTAATATATTCTAAATAAGTTTTCAAGAGAAATTGGACAGAAGGTTGGAATGAAAATGCAAAAAGGCATTCAGAAGATGTGGACAAACCGGAGTGCAGTTTATAGCTATAATTTACGATTTGTAGATTGATTTTAGAGTTGTGCTGCATAGGTAGCAGGAAAAAGTGTGGGAGAACTCCCAAGGACATATTCTAATTTTTAAAAATATTTTTATTGGAGATGTGTGCAGATGCAAATAATGGGGAAAAGATGAGGGAGGAAAGGGGGAGGAATACATAGGATATGAATGTGGTCTAGGCCAACATATTAAGTGGAACATAAGTAAAACATACATCTATTTAGAGTTGATGTCTGTAGATGCATGGTGACAAGAGTAAGACCTTTTGACAATTGAACAATGGATAGTGAATATTTTCCTTTCAATCCTTGGAATGTGAATCATTAGCTACAGTATGAGCACCCAGGAACCAACTATGGGCATGCCTACAAGGGCCAATTAAACTGGTTTCCCCCACCCCTCACCATGACCTGTTTGCATGATTTAGGGCCAGATCCCCAATTTGAATGGAGACTGTGTTCATGAGGGGAGGTTAATTCCGCACTGGGTCTGCCTTTTCCCTTACTAAATTGTTTCTTAAAAACAATTTTGTGCAGGAAAATCTGGAGCACTCTGTCATTACATTAATCAGCTCTTTATACATGTGCCCTGCTGTGTTGCCTAACACTGCCATTGCTGGGACAATTTACTCCCTCTGAGGTCAGAATGAGGCACCCAGCCATGTGATTGACACTGGACACCTCATTTCTGATCTCACAGGGAGCAACTCCCACTACCGTTGCCACTGGGCAGCACAGCAGGACTCGTGTAGAGTGCTACTGGGTGTCACTATGGGGTTTTGAGGTAACAGGAGGAATCCAGGTTAGCTCTGGGGGCAGAATACTTGGGGAGCAGCTTTGGGTATTCTGGCTGGTGTAGTCAAGACAAATATAGTTTAAAAGTACAAACATATGTACAATAAAATATTTTCTATAGAACATTAACATGTTGCAATATATCCAACCAAAAGGGGTGATCCCTGGACACCTTCACATTATATATACAAGAGAATATTGCCTGTTTTGCATCACCAGCATTTAGCTGAAGTGGCCAATTTCTTTCCAAAGTGACAGAGCAGTGTCCAATATAGTTGAAATATCAATCTTTGCTATGCAAATGTAGTTTTAAATTGAAAAGGTTTTAGATAACACGACTAGGGTAGCCTTCCTTTGACTGACATGCACAGGACAGTCTAAATGTTTTATTCTACTCAATTTTAATGTAATTTATTTCTAATTTAGTGTTTTCCAGCAAACATTTGTAAACGATACTTGCTGGTATAAATCCTTCTGAGAAGACACTTTGTGTTTCTAATAGAATAGGAGTGTGTGAGACACTCGTAGCTAGTGGCCATATATAGACACCAAACACTGTTGTAATTGTAGATATACTTATTGCTAATAGTACACCAGTAGGTAAATGCTCTGTGAACTGCAGTGCTGAAAATGGCCAAAATTCTCAACCTGGCCCTCTCAGTTGATTTAACATATACATCCCACGCAGGACCACATTTTTAATGTGTATTTCTAAGAACTTAAAATACAGAAGGTGGAAACAATTGATGGATATCTTTTCCATTTCTCTGATGAGGCTGCAGAAAGATCACTCGGAATTTCTCACTGGCTCTCATTTTCCCTCTGTGATTACAAGCACTAGCCAAAAGCATCCCAGAATATAAAGACAAACTTTAGGGTTTATAATACATCCCACCTAGCCAAGCGTATTATACAAGCCCTTTTATTTCCTCCAATTCTAGAATGTTATTTGAGTTTCCTCTGAACTGCACTGCTAGAAGGCCCACACTCCTGGTCCAGCAGGGTGGGCAATGTCATTTTGTGGATTGGATCAGATGATCTGCTGCAGAGTAATGGGGGGGGGGGGTCGCATTCCCTCTTGTTTTTTCTTATGTGAAATAAATTGATGTTGGCTTAGAGAAGGAGAAAAAAAATAAAAATTTGATTTCTGGAACTCTTTGGTTCCTATTTCATCTGTACATATATAGAGTGACGCATTTTTATACAGTGAGAAGGCCTAGCTCCCAAATCTCTGAGTGTGTCCCAATTCACCTCCAGTAATACTTTCTAGGCCAAATTCTAGTCTTGACCTACAAACTACTAAATGATTTGGAGCCTGCATTCTCCATTCTCAGAAGGTCAGCCTAGTTCATTTCTTTGTCTCTGCTAAGTAGCATGTGTTCTATAGCAGGATGCATTAATTGTAGAGTGCAACATGCTTTCTATTTTAAAAGATCTTGCCCCTCTGTCAAAAACTTGGAAGAGAAAATCTATTATAAAATATCTCTTCAATTGTGTGTATGGTTTTTGTGCTTTGCTCCTTTTGCTATTTATTAATCAGGGAATTTGCATGAAAACAGTCTCATTCCTTGTTAAACATTCAGCAGTACTTTGTTCTTCAGCCTTTCCCCCCCCCCAAACATAAGCCTGAGTTTGTGATATCACAATTGGCCATTGTGCACAATGTCTTTCATGTCACAGTCAGAAGATTATGGCCTCAGAGAGGCATAAGCAGGAGAAGATGAGCTCTTTGGAAATTTAGATGGTGTTTTCACCATCTATATATAATGGGTTTATTGGTGTTGTGGCATATAAAGAAAAGCATTTATTTGTACATGAAAAATGCATCAAGGCTTTTGGCTAGCCTCTTTCTTTTGATGTATGAGATCTGCTGGGTGATGCAGAAACAGGATGTACAGGTCACATTTGCAAGCAGTAGTGCTAAACTATACTTTCAGTGTGAAGTCAAAGGCTTTCACAGCTGGCATTCATAGTTTTTTGTGGGTTTTTCAGGCTATGTGGCTGTGTTTTGGAAGAGTTTATTCCCGATGTTTTGCCTGCATCTGTGGCTGGCATCATGGAGGTGTGTGGGGTATATATACTGTGTGACCCTGAAGTGATTTACACGTTAATCTGTCTTGGCCTATGGGTGAATGGCCATGCTTCAGGGTGGGAAGAATATGTGAGAAGGCTTTGTTTCTGTTTAATTAGTGATCCATTAATTAGTGATCCATTGGGAAACCCCCTGACCCTGGGTGATGTTCATTTGCATGTGCTGAGTCTTGATTTTGGTGTTTTTCTGGACTGGTAGCCAAACTTTGTTTACTTTCAGTGTTTCTTCTTTCCTATTGAAGTTGTCCAGCTGTTTGTGGATTTCAATGGCTTCCCTGTGCATTATGACCTGATAATTGTTGGCATGGTCCAGAATTTCAATGTTTTCAAATATCATTTTATGCCCAGGATGGTTTATGACGTGTTCTGCTACTGCTGATTTTTCTGGCTAACCCAGTCTGCAGTGTCTCACGTGTTCTGTAATTCATGTTTGAACACTGTGTTTGGTGGTCCCTATGTAGACTTGTCCGCAGCTGCATGGTATGCGGAAAACTCCTGTGGCTGTCTCCTGTCCTTTGCTGAGTACAGCATTAGCTGGATTTTCCTGTTTGGTTTGTAGATCATTTGGAGGTTGTGTTTCCTCACCACTTTCCCTATTCTATCTGTGACTCCTTTTATATATGGTAAAAATACTTTCCCTTTGCATGGTTGTTTGCCTTCACTTCACATAGGTTTTTCTCGGTCCGGCCGCCCTTCTGATGTCTGAGCTGGAGTAACTGTTAGCCTGTAGAGCCCAGTCTAGGTGTTTCAATTCATCTTCCAGGAAGTGAGGTTCACAGATCCTTTTTGCCTGGTCTACCAGTGTTTTTATTGTGCTTCTTTTTTGTCCTGGGTGATGGTTGGAGTTCTTGTGTAGGTATCTGTCCATGTGTGTCAGTTTTCTCTATACGTTTGTGGATGACCAGGACATCCAAGAATGGCAATGTTCCTTCCTTTTCTTTTTCCATTGTGGATTAGATGTTTGGGTAGATGTGTTCAGACAGTTCAGGAACACAGTAGAATCTTCTTCTCTGTGGCTCCAAATGGTGAAAGTCTCATCCACATATTGGAACCATGTTGTGGGCGTTTTTAGTGCTGTTTCCAGGGCTTGCTTTTCAACATGCTCCATGTAAAAGCTTGCTATCATGCGGCTCAGAGGGCTTCCTTATCTCTCTGCTCGTAGATTCCATTGTCCACTGGAAGTAGCTTATGGTGAGGCAATGTTCAAACTAAAGGGAAATCAGTGCTAGAAATGCCTGTCAATACTTTGCCCCCCTTCATATTATACAATTATAGCACTCTGATTCCATTCTGATTAGCATAATAACAGCCTATGGAACAGAGGCATCATTAGGAGTGTGTGGTGAGAGCTGGCCATACCAGGTGACTCCTCAGGGCAGGGTGAACATCTGGTAAGGCAGTGGTCCCTCTCCATCGCAAGACTCTTCTGGCCAGCCTGTTCTGCCAGCTGTGGGTGCTGCTGCAACCCAGCTTCTCTTTCCAGATCTGATGTGAGTACCACCAAAATCAGAAGGAGATGCTGCTGGTTGCTGGGTGGCAGGAGCAGCCCACTTCCCCCACTGACCATTGGTGGGAATGGGCTACCTTCTGGGTCTGCAGGCTGGGACGGGGGGAGGAGGGAAGAGAGTCACCCTCCTCTCCTGCTTATCCAGCAGCTCCTTCTGTCAGACCCAGAAAAGAGTGCCAGGCAGCAGCAGCAGCAGCAGCAGCAGCACCCCCCCCCCCCCGGCACCATGGCAGAGGTGGCCTGGCTGGCAGAGTGGGGTGGCTGGAGGGCAGGCAGCCTTGGGGTGACAGCATGAGGTACCATACTTAGGTGATATGAACTCTAGTGATGCCACTGCTATGGAAATCTACGACTTTCAGTTGACGGAGGAATATTTTGTATTCTCTGCCAGAGAGCTCTAGTCTCTCATCACACTACAAACCCCAGGATTCCCTAGGAGGCATCCATAACAATAAAGTGGAATCATAGCCCTTTGTATTTTTCAGTTGTGCTCATCATTTTTATTATCCTGGAGGGATCAACCTCTTCTGTGTAAAATCTCCCCCACCCATAAAAAATAGCAAGACATTGCTGGCCACCTCTACTCCAGCGTTGTTAGGGCCTACTGTGGACTATTGGTTTCCTGGACTGGACTGCACTTAATAGTCCACCTTTAGCTGCACTACTGACTCTGGTAACATTTTAATTCCATCACTGAGGGCCCAATTAGATGTGACGTCATTGCATCCAGTAGATCTGGCATAAATGAGTGAGTTCCTTCTGGTGTAAACAGCAGCTTCTCTGCCTGACACAGTCCTGAAAATGGTCATCCCCCAAATACTTGGGATTACTATTTTCTGTTAAAAAGTGCATAAAAATGTAAAGATATATTATTCCTCATAAGGCTACCCAGCTTAATAAAAAGGCAGTCAATTTCTCATTAGCCAGTTCCAACACCAGACCTGACAGTAGCTTTAAAAACAAAACAAAACAAAACAAATGGTATGGGGGTATCCAGTAATCCTATCCTGTTGGCTGTAAATTTTGGGAGGACAATCAGTATTGTTTGGAACACTTCTTAGCGCATTCTCTCTCTTTTTTTTTTTTTTTTGGGTGTGTGTGTATGTGAGCAAGTGAGTGTGTAATTGCATCTTCAAGTCACTTTTTGACTTATGGTGACCCCGACAAATTTCATATGATTTTCTTGGGAAAGCAATACTCAGTGGTTTTGCCTGATCCTTCCTCTGAAATACAGCCTAGAGTACCTGGTAATCATTGGCAGGCTCCCATCCAACTCTCCCATCCAAGTAACTAGGGCTGACTCTGAAGTTTATCACATTGGCTTTGTTCCTGTGATAGACATGGGGTGTAACTTTAAGAAGACAGAACTTATTGCATTTCCCAGTTGCTTGGGAGCACTCAGCCCATGTGCAACTCGGGCTTCTGCTGCATCTTTTCAAGATGTTGGAGGAGCCCAGAGAAGCCCAGGTTACAAATAGGCTGTGACTTTCCAGTGACAGGGAAATATGATAAGATCTGCTTTCTTAAAGTTACATCCCGTGTCAATCATGGGAGAAAAACCAATATGATAAACTATGTTTAGCTTCCAAGATCAGATTGGATCTGGTCCTTGTAAGATATTTAGGTCTCCAGGAATAGTTAATAACAACAAAGGGAGAGTTCAGACTTCGCTTGGTCCAGGAACCATTTGTTTGCCTTTTTAGCAGTCCACAGTATCCATTGAACTCTTCTCCAGCACCACATTTCAAATGAGTTGATTTTCTTATAAGGTTTCTTCACTGTCCAGCTTTCATAACCATGCACAAATATGTGGAAATATAATGGCATTAACAATCCTAACTTTCTCAGGCAGGTCTCACAAATGGTTTGCATAAAATTATTAAACTATAGGTATCAATAATACAGTCAACAAAATATGTTTAATCTCCCCCCCCCCCCCCAGCTAGTCTTGCTTCTTTGGTCCGCTAGTCCAGGAAAGGTGTTTCACTGGAAGCCTTTTTGCTAACAGATGGAAAAAGAAGAAACCACCCCAGGGACAAAATTCCAATACTCTTTTTATGGTTATGCTACCACATCTGCCACTGATATTGAGCTGCCTGCCAATATAAATAAATACTACCAGATTTGGAATAAAGCAGGAGCAAATAAATGCAATTCTGAATTTGCCTATGTGATTGCCCTAGAATGTACAAAAGCTATTTTATTATTTTTATGACACCTGGTGGAGTTGTTTTTCAAAATGCACTTCCATTTGTGTCTACTGAGATCACATGAACATTTTGGTCTGGCTGTCTTTGGTTTACATTCTTTCACCTTTGAAACAATAAAGCCAAATGGCTTAGGTTTTCTGTCAGCTATGAAATAGATGGATTTTAAAAGTCACAACTGGAGAGGAAATTCCCATCTTTAGAGAAGCACTGGTGAAAAGCCCTGCTTGCTGCTGAGCATTTTCAGGAAATTGTTGACGAGAGGAATGCAGCTGGCCTCCCCGAACCACTCATCATACCAACATTGGCCAGTCTATTTGGAGCAGTATCAACAGCTTCCTGTAAAACCCCAGTGCTTTGAAATTTTGTTTCCCGCATTAAATAGCAATCGTTTTTTTGGTTGTTTTTTTTGGAGCGGGGGCTGTCACCAGTGTTATTTCAAAGAAAATAATGTTTATGGGAAAAGGGGTCAGGAGAGATGAGCTAGGCATTAACAGCTTGCCACAGAATCTCCTAGTGATGATCGTTTGTGCCTACTAAACTTTCATGTTTTTAAATTCTGTAAGATCAAATAGAGGTAGGGGGTGAAGAATATATAGTAATATTACCCATGTAATTAGCCATTAAATGGAGGCTTGTAAACCTGAACATTTGCCACTCACCTGAATCTGTCTGACTGTGTAGAGATGATGGGGATTGTTTAGTGCACCAAAAGGACAGAGCACTCTTTGAGGGCTCCTGTTCTTTTCATCTTTCTTGCTCATTAATGTGCTGTGGCCAGGTAACTCCTTTGTTTCTATTACTATAAAAGCAGGAACAGAGAAAATCATCTTCTATAGGTGTTTTTCAGTATATTGGTTATGTTGTTGAACATCAGTCCCCTAGACTGTGGAATGACATGCTGGGAGAGATTTGACATCTGACTACTCTGTCTGAATTCAAATGAGCATTAAAGACCAATCTCTTCTCGTAGGCTTATTCATATGATTTTAAATTGTGAATTGTAAATGATGAATTTTAAATGTAGTTTGTTTTAATATGTGCACATCTTGTTTGTTCTTTTAATTGATGTGTGTTTTAGCCAATGTCTTTTAAACTAATGTTTGTGTATTAATTGTTTTTGTTCCCCACCTCGATCCGTGGGGAGATGTAGGTAAGAAATAAATATCATCATCATCATCATCATCATCATCATCATCATCATCATCAATGTTTTCTAGTGATGTTGTATGTGGATGGGAGACTACCAACAAATACCAGGTGCTGTAGGCTATATTTCAGAGGAAGGAATTAGTAAAACCACCTCTGAGTATTTCTTGCCTAAGAAAAAGCCATAAGTCGACAGGCAACTTGAAGGGATAGGCACACAGAGACAGACACACACACCCTTTACTATGCCATTCCTTCATTTTATATCTATATACCGGTTTGTGAAGCCTAGCCAAAGCTTTGGATAAATTGCAGGGCACTAGCCATGGTTATAGACTTTTTTGAAAGACTAATGTAGTAATGAAGTAAAACACATAATATATAGATTTATGGGTATGGGCAGTTTTATCAATTTACTTCTGAAGACAAACTCAACAAAAGGGAGAAATCCTCTGCAATAATACAAGTAGCTAGATTTATCAGATTTTTAGTAAGATCTTTAGGTTTAATTGACTGAAGTGAGGCCTCCCAGGTGTTCATTCAAGTTGCTCAGAAATTTAAGAAACTGTCAGCGCACAAACCTTCAGGACAGGTGGGAAGCTGTTTTCAGCAATTAAACTGATGGTCAGCTGTTAAGCTGTGTGTATGCATGTGTGTATGAGAGGTGAAAAAAGTTGATGTATCTGAGTGATGTGATGTGTGAGCAGTGTGAATATGAGAGTGTGGAGGAGGAATATGTGTTATGAAGGTCTTTCTCAGATACACACCACACCTACATTTATAATCTCTATTGTAGATGGTGTCTTGCTCTGCCAGCCTGCGTGAACTATTTTCTCATTAGGTAACCATCAGTTTTTCTATTCTGTTAGTTCCTCTCTGTGCTTTCTACACTATGCATGCATTGCTTAATTCCATTTTGACATGAATATAATTTTTTAAGCCAGCTATACTTAAAATAGATAGCCAAAATGGTCTCGCTATCATGGCTTTCTTCCTTTCTTTCCATGGCTCTATTATTGTATATAAAACTAGTGAAAGGCACATGAAATTTCATCCATGGTGATGGTGGTGGCGGCGGGAGCAGTGGTGGGTGGTGGTGGGATGGGGAATGGAGGAAAAGGGTGTTCCACATCCATTTGTGTTGTCCCTTTCAGCTTTAGTCTTTCCAGTACTGCTCCATATGACATTTTATCTTTCTTCTCTCCACTCAGCATTACTTATATAGTTACTGTGGTGGGGGAGAAACTTAGATTGTAATTGAGTGCATGGTCAGAACACAAGATACTAATAATCATGGACTCTACTGAGTTCATGGACCACTCTAGTGGAAGCAACATGGTGTAGTGGTTTGAGTTTTGGACTACAGCTCTGGCAATCAGGGTTCAATTCTCCGCTTGGGTGACCCTGGGTGAGGCACACACTCTCAGCCCTAGAAAATTCTGTGATAGGTTTGTCTTATGATCAACATTAGCTGGAAATGACTTGAAGGCACAGAACAACAAGAAGTAACTGAATAACATGATTTGTAGTGTAAACCTCTTAAGAAGTCTCTTCCTTCTGCCAGCTATCTTTGGATAAATCTTATTATTTTTTTTCAAAACTGGTTCCTCTGTCTTTTCCTCATAAGGAATCTCCAATTGGTTAAAGTCTACGTTTAGAAAGAGCCAGCATTGCCTTTAGAGAGCCAGCGTGGTGTAGTTGTTTGAACATTGGACTACAGCTCTGGAGAGCAGAGATCAAATCCCAGCTCAGCTATGGAAACTCACTGGGTGATCTTGTGCAAGTCACACTCTCTTAGCCTCAGAGGATGGCAGTGGCAAAGCACCTCTGAAGAAATTTGTCAAGAAACCGCCATGATAGGTTTGCCTTAGGGTCTTCATAAGTCGGAAATGACTTGAAGGCACAGAACAACAACAATTAGAAATCTGGGGAAAACAAAGGAAAACCAAGAGAAATAAATGGTGCCTGACAAAATCAGAAAGTAGGAACAATGGGTTGCTCAAGCTTTGGCATGGGGGAGGTCCAAAACCATAAGCACATTTTCTTGATGCTTAGTTGCCTATTGATTGAGCTATGTGGGTGAAGCTGGGTTCATTTTTTATATAAAGAATGGAAAGGCTGCAGCTGGACTTTGCTGTGTGCTTTTAGAAATGTATTTGAACTTGTGCAAAATCAAGTTCACAGGAGGGGGGGGGACTCTCTGTGATAATGCTCCTTTTAGTGCCAGAACCACAAGGTTTAATGCAGCTGTGCATTCCAGAGCTTGGGCTGGATCTGTGCAAATTATTCACAGTAAAATGCTGCTGTAACATTGGCATTGTCTTTTCAACTGGGAAAACGTGCCAGCAGCATTTTTGTATGTTTCTGAAAACTTGCCTTCTTAGCTTTTTTATTGAAAACCAGCTTATAGAGTAAAAATGGGCCACCTGAGAATTTGCAGAGGTACTGAGGAATGATCACACTTTTATGTGAAAACAGTAACTTTATCAGGCTATGAAATTTGATTATTGAAAGTATTCTTGAAGCTAGAAATTTCTTGATAGTGACAGTTATTCGCTGTGTTCTGCGTTTTTTTTACATCTCTGTCGAGTCATCTCAAAAGGTCTAAGTCTACTTTAAAAATAAAACATACATACATCTAAAATGAAATGTAATATGTTTCAGTTTATATGTCAATTCTATCTTTATATCCATCAACTGGAACAATTTTGGGGAGAGGGAAGACTGAAATATATCCAATACATTTTTCAAACTGAAATCTCCAAGAAGGAAAAGCTTCATTAGTGTCAGGGTAGTAAACCTTAAAATCTTTAACAAAGAAGCACCACATTGTAATATTTTGAACCCTCTTTGGTCTACTTGACCAGACCAACACTCCCTGGCATCATGTGCTTATGTGGAATTATGGCTGGTATGCCTGAACCATTTCTTCACAGTCCAAGCAGCCTTGTAGAAGCTGCGTGCATTTTAGATTGTGATCGCATGCAACACAATGGCATACGTTTCCTGTTTCATGATGTTTTGTCAGTTTGTTCAATCCAAACACTGCCTGTTAATTTCCAAGCCCATAGGAGCACACAGTAGTGCATCCCAGCCACTGCTCATGTGAATGTCTTGAATAACCTGCTTTACATTTTTTTAACACTGTGCAGTGAAATACGGTTTCCAGACCTGCAAAAGTACATTTTAGCCATATGTGGAAAGACTTCAAAATAGCGAGAGAAAAGAAAGAGACAGAGGAGACTGTTGCACGAAGGAAACCTGATACATACCAGTTTGGAAGCAGTCCTTATTGCACATGTCTTCATTTGCAGGACTGGGACTGTTGCTTGCCATTAGCGGTCCCTCTCTCTTTCACAGACTGCTCTTTAACCCTGTCTCCCTGCCCTATTGCTCTACTCAGAATGCCATATATATATATATATATATATGGATTTCTTTTTTTAACATAATTTAGCAACTATGTCAATGTGATTTAATGCAGGTTGAGAGAAAAGAAAAGAAAGTGTAAAAAAAGAGAAAAACAGCCAATTTAGGACTAGTAAGGGGAGGAGGGAGAGGGAGAAAGGAGGAAACAGACTACATGACTGCCCTATCCCAGAGCTGCAGCAGGAAACGTATTGCATGAGAGGGCTAATGCAAGAACAGCATGATGGGCTTTGCCTATTAATGAAAAGCTGTGCCACAATCATGGGTGGACTACAGACCAGCTGCAGGTCATTGATGAATTGCCTGATAAGATTCTGTTGTAGAAGCTACTATCCTACTTCTGTTCTTCCTTATGAGCCTTATATGATAATCTCCAGAGAAAAGTTATGATTCAGCTTCTCTTTTGTGGCACCTGAGATATTTAGAACATGGACCTCACATAACCCTTTACTGTTTACCATGCTTGCTGAGTTTTCTGGAAGTGGAAGTTCAAAAACATTTGGAAGGTAAAAAGTTAAGAACCATTGCTTCAGATATAAATAAACCATTCTAAATGGCCAACATACCATAGTGCAGTCTTCACCAGCCTGTTGCCTCTTCTTCAACTATCTGAATATTATTTTCATCTCTCTCATGTGAGCATTTCACTATTTATTTCTTTATTAGATGTGTATGTCATCCTTTTAGGTGCAGATTCCTGAGGAAATTGCATGGCTTAATTCATGTATGACTGAAAAAGAGGCCTTCTTGATGGCTGTTCCGAGGCGTTGAATTTCCCTTTCTAGGGGAGCTAAGATGGCTCCCTCCTTCTTGCCTTTCTGTTAGCAGATTAAAAATTTTTATTCAAACAGATGGTCATGAAATGACTAATAAGGCTTGCAATTGTTGTCTCTGTTACCATTATTTTTTAAAGTGTTTCCCATTTTTAATAGATTTGTTTTAGATGTTTTTGATTCTGCAGATATTTCAATGACATTATAATGTTAACTTTTAGTATGCCCCCTCTGCACTTCTATGTGTATTTGTTTTAACGTTTGTAAGTTGCTTTGAGACTATGTAGTATATAGGTGAATCCATGAATAAATAATGTAATAATTGCCCAGAGATTCAATGAGTTTGCTTTGGTTTCATTCTCTCCTCCAGGTTTCAAGATTCAGGGAGAGCAGAAATGACCATGACTGCCAACAAGAATGCCAGTGTCACCAGGAGAGCTGGAGGAAGTAAGGTGTCTCGGGATACTCTAGATCGGTAAGTGCAGCACAAAATTGTCACATTACCGGTATTTTCTTGTTTGATGTCAGATCACTTGCTTTAGTTTCCCAGGAGGTGAGGTCAATTTGTGACCAGTTAACACTGGAAAGTGTGGACTAGCCAAGTATAAACTGAATTGTTGATATAATTACAGACTTTATTTCTACCTGAGTTTTTACTGTTATGTTATGAATTTATCAGCTTTTATTATTTGAATTTGATTTTTTTTTAAATACTCTTTATTTCAAAAAATAGTGACAATCACAATGATAATAATAAAAGAAAATTAAAGATTACATGCGATTATGTACATCCCGCAGTTGTTTGTCGTTTTTATCTTTACACAGGTATATGCGTAGTAACTTCTGAACTTATATTACATCCTTACATTTCATTCAATCAAATCCCCTATGTGCTTATACTTTGTTTAGTATGTTTATATATACTTATATATATATATGTATACGTATATATACATGTTAATTAACAGTGATAGTTCTTCTTTCGTCAGTACATTCTTGACCAATTTTTCTTTTTGTGAAAAGGTATTTCTGTAGAATTAGTACTAGTATTTATTATTTAAAATATTTCTTCCTATTCATATTTTCCATATCTTATCCATATAATTTTCCAAAGGAGTCCAATCTCTTCCTACCCAATTTTTGCTTTGTATAACGTTTGACAACTTGTCCATTTCCCTTAGTTCCCATGTTTTTTTCAACCACTCGTCTATATCTGGGATTTTTTCTGTCTTCCAATATTTTGCTAACAGTAACCTAGCTGCTGTTATACAATATAAAATTATTTTCCAATATTTGTTTTCAATCTCTGTTCCCAAGAATGAGGTCATATTTAATAGGTATAATTCTGGTGACATAACATAGTTGATTTTAAATATTTTTTGTATTGTCATATGTACCTTGTTCCAAAAAGCTCTTATTCTTGGGCATACCCACCATACATGAATAAACGTACCTTTTTCTTTTAAGCACTTCCAACATCTGTTTTCTTTTAGTTTATATATCCTTGCTAATTTGGTTGGGGTGTAATACCATCTGTTAGCTATTTTAATGAAATTTTCTTTGAGATCTTGTGATATTGTGAATTTAGCAGTTTTTTCCCATGCCGTTTCCCAGTTTTCCAATAGAATAGGGCGGCCTAACTCCTGAGCCCATTTTATCATGTTATCTGTAATTATTTCTTGTTCTGTTTTTCTTGTCAGGAGTACTTTGTATAGTTTTGAGATCTTACCTTTATCTTTGCCCCAAATTATTGTATCTATTTCATTTTCACTTTCCTCAAATCCTTCTAGTTGATCCTGCTTAAACTTTGATCTTATTTGATGGTATCCAAACCAATGTATTTTAAATCCCCGATTTTGTAGTTCGTCTTTTGTTCGTATTTCACTCTCTCCACCCACATTTATCTTTATTAGATCTTTGTACCTTATCCACTTTAGCTGTTTTTCCCATCTACTAAAGAAAGCTTCTTGCGTTGAGATCCATGTAGGGATTTTGGAATAAAAGTTCTCTTTAGTTATTTTCCATATTTTTAGCAGAGCTTTACGGATCGAATGATTGTTGAAGTCCCGATTGACCAGGTCTTTTTGATATCCCAGATATGCATGCCATCCGAATCTTATGTTGGAAGCTTCAATGGTTAGGATTTTTGTATTATCTAATTTAATCCAGTCTTGTACCCACAATAATCCACAAGCCCAATGATACAATTTTAAATCTGGCAATGCACATCCTCCATTTTGACTTTCCTTTATTAAGTTTTCCCATCTAATTCTAGGTTTATGTCCCCTCCAAATGAATTTACGAATATCTTTGTTCCATTCTGTGAAAATTTTATCATTTATAATAATGGGTAAGTTTTGGAATAGAAACATCAATCTCGGTAGGACACTCATTTTGATGGTAGCTATTCTCCCCATTAGCGTCAAGTCCATTTTATTCCATATTATCAGGTCCTTTTTTATTTCTGTCCAGATCCTTTTATAATTATTCTCAAACAAATTGATATTTGAATTTGTTAACCAAATTCCCAAATATCTGGCTTTATTTGTAACCTTTATACCTGATATAGTTGTTAACTTTCTTTCCTCTGTAATTTTTATATTTTTTGTAATCAGCAGCGTCTTTTCCTTGTTTATTTTAAATCCTGCTAGTTTTCCGAATTCATTTAATTCCGCCAATACATTTTCAATGCTTCTTAAAGGATCTTCTAATATTAGGACCATGTCGTCAGCATAGGCCCTTAGTTTATATTCATGTCCTTTGATCCTAGTGCCCCTAATTCTATCGTTTGTTCTGATTGAGTTGTTTAATACTTCCATAATTGTGATAAATATTAATGGGGATAGTGGACATCCCTGCTTTGTTCCTTTTTGAATCTCAATGTGTTCCGTTTTTTCCCCATTTATTATGATTTGAGCTTTTTGATGGCTGTATAGTTGATTTATAATTGATATGAAATTTGTTTCCATTCCCATTTTTACTAATACCTGAAATATAAACCTCCAACGTATACTATCGAAAGCCTTTTCAGCATCCAGTAGCATTAGGGCCATTTTCTTTTCATTATGCACCGAGTAGTGTTCAATAATATTTAGTATTACCCTTATATTATGTCGTATATACCTACCAGGAAGAAATCCGTTCTGATCTTCATGAGTAACTTCGATTAGTATTGTTTTCAGTCTTTCTGCAAGAATTCCTGTAAATATTTTATAATCTGTGTTTAACAGTGCTATTGGTCTGTAGTTGGAGACTACAGTTTTATCCTTACCCTCCTTCGGGATTAACACAATGTTTGCGTTACCCCAAGAGGTAGGTTTGCCATCTTTTATTATATTATTAAATGTATTATGCAAACTTTTGATAATTTCTTTTTCAAAGGTCTTATAAAATAGTGATGTGTATCCGTCAGGACCGGGAGCTTTTCCTTCTTTTAGCTTTTTTATTGCTTGGTGAATTTCCTCTTCATGTATAGGTTTTTCCAGTAAATCGATTTGTTCTCTTGTAAGTTTGTTTATCATCTTTTTATCTAGATATTCTTGTATTTTCTTATCCAATTCTTTATCTTCTGTTCTTTCTTTGAATAGATTTGTGTAATACTCCTGAAAAACTTTTTGAATTTCATCTTGTGTTGTTACTACTCTTTGACCTATCCTGATCTCATTGATAATTTTTTTATCTCTCTCTTTTTTTAGTTTATGTGCTAACCACCTGCCTGTCTTATTCCCCCCTTCGAAATGTCTGTATTTGATCATCTTTAATTTTTTTGCTATTTCTTCTGTGTTTTGAGATAGTATTTTTTGTCTCAAGATTTCATACTGGTTTTTCAATTTCACGTTTTCTTTATCTTTGTTTAATTTGTTTTCAATTACTTTTAATTGTTGTATGTAATTATTTTCCTTCTCTTGTCTTTGTTTTTTTACTTCGACAGCTCTTTTTATCAGTAGTCCTCTCATGAATGATTTAAAAGTGTCCCAAATAATGTTACTTTTCACATCAGGTGTATTATTTTTTTCAAAAAAGATTTTAATTTCCTTTTTCATTTTTTGAACAAATTCTTCGTCCCTAATTATTTCTTCATTTAATTTCCAAATCCGTTGTGTAGTTTTCGATCTCACCTCTAGAGCTATTTCTATCATATTATGGTCTGAGTAGATTCTGGGGTTTATATCCATATTTTTAACCTTTGTGGTGAGTTGTTTGGTAATTAAGAACATATCTATTCGTGATAATGCCTTATGTGTTTCAGATCGAAAAGTATATCCCTTTTTTTCTTTATATAGATAGGTCCAAGTGTCTATTAAATTGTTTTCTTCCATCATGTCAAAACATGCTCTTGGTAATTTGCCTTGGTTATTTTTAATTTTTTTAATTGAAAATCTATCTCTTGTTGGTTTTAAAACTCCATTGAAGTCTCCAGCTATTATTATATTAGGTCCTTTACATTTCCCCATTTCCTTATTCAGATTTTTGTAAAATGTTTCCTTTTTTTCCAATGGTGCATAGACACATATAATTTCAATTTTTTCATGTCCCAAGTTAACTTCTACAGCGATGTATCTACCTTCATTATCTTTGAAAATTTCTTTCACATCATATCTTTTATTTACATATATTGCTGTCCCCCTTCTTCTTTTTTTTTCTTCTGAGGAATAAAAGAACCATCCTAATTTAGGGTTTTTTAAGAATTTTATTTCATTTTTTCTAATTTTCGTTTCTTGGATACAAATTACGTCAAACTGATTCTTTTCTAAATAATGGAAAATCTCTTTCCTTTTGTGATTTTTATTTAAACCTCTGACATTGAGTGAACCTATTCTAATCTTCATTGTTTCTGATCTTATCTTCCCCTCCTTATATCTGTCCGCCTGTTTTAGTAAGAGTCTCCTACAAACGAGTCCTCTTCTTCTTCTTCTTCTTCTTGTACCTCTTCCTCTTCTATCTCTTCTCTAATTAATTCCTGATTATTTAGATTTTTGTCTATTTTTTCTCCCTCTATGTTAGTTTTTATTTCCTCTAACCGTTGTAAGTTTTTTTCCTCTTCCCTCTGAGTTTTGTCTTCTTTCCTTTCAAAGTCTATTCTTTTTTTATTCAGTTTTTTGAAAAATTCTTTTGCCTTTTCTATAGTGTTTATTCTGTATTTTCTTTGCTTATAGGATAGTGTAATTCCTTCTATCTTCTCCCATCTAAATCTGATGTTGTTTTTTTGTAGCACTTGCGTTAGAAATCTATATTCCTGTCTTCTTTTTAAGATTTGAGCGGGTACGTCTCTAAATATTTCTATTTCTTTTTCGTCTATAATCAGTCTCTCTCTATAGTTTTGTTGAAATATTTTCTGACAGAATCTAGAATTTAAAAAACAAATTACTATATCCCTTGGGAGGTTTCTTTCTTTCGCCAGGGTTGAATTAATTCTAAATATTTTTTCAACTTGTACATTTAATAGTTCCTCTGAAATATTCAAATACTTGGCTATTTCTGGTATTATCCTGTCCAAAATTTGTTCATTTTCCTTTTCTGGTACTCCTCTAAGTTTCACGCATTTTTCTCTGTACCTTATTTCTTGTAAAAGGATGTTTTGTTTTTCAATCTGTTGCTCCTTAATTATCTTTTCTGTCTTCTTTTCCAGATCTTTCGTTTTTTCATTTACTTCTTCTACTTCTACTTTAATCTCGGTTATTTCTCTTGTAATTCTGTCTATTTTCCTAGATAGGGTCTCGATTTCTTTATGAACATCTTCTCTAATCTCATCTCTTGTTTCTTTTAATTCTTGCCTACTCTGTATTTTAAATTCTCTCAGTTCTTTCAGTATAGTCATGCTAATGTCAGACGGTTTAACTGGCATATCAAAAGAACCTCTTCTAGTATTAGTGAAGACTTGAACCTGCGATTGTGTTTTAGATCTAGTACCAGATGCCATTACTACTTATACCTCACAGATCAAATAATATTCTGAAATTATTACTCTTAATTTGTTCTGGAATACGATACCAAAATTTATAGATTCAGAAGATAAAGAAAAAAAAATACAATCAAAAATACTTTTTGGCTGAGAATGCTCAGGTTATAAGTTTCCTTTTCAATGTAGGTTTCAGTCCTCCTAGTATTTCCAGATCAGATAAATACCTTTTCTTTTATACTTAAATATGGGTCATGTTGCTTCTTAATTTGCTATGAAGAACAACTCTTTGTCCGGGCTTCTTGAAATACGCCTGTGAAAGAAAACTTATTCTAATGTATTAATTATCTAATGATGTTAAAAAGAAGGGAAAAACAGACTGGTGCTTAAAGCTATACCCAGAGACATAGGCAACTCTGCGGCCCTTTCCTACTCATACATTCCCATGCCCCCCTGGGGGGGAGAAGGGAAGGATAGAAGACAGTAGGCCCCCCACGAGTCCCCAATACTTTCCACACCTTGTGCGGTGTGGAGAGCCCGAATTCAAAGCGAATCCGTAATGCCAGAGGGAAAATGGCTAGCGAAGAGAACTCCTCGTTTTGCCAGACGTCTGAAAATCCCAACCAGGCAGGGATGCGGGGGAGTGCTGATGTTAAGGCCACCCCTCTTGCCGCTGCACCGCCGGTGGAGGAAGGTGTTCCGGGGAGGGCGTTTTATAGCCCTTCCGAAGCCTCTGCCGCCGCGCTGCTGGGAGGAGGGGTGGTCCGTGGGCTGACGAGGCGCCGCCCAAGCCTCTTACCGCCGCGCCGCCGGTGGAGGAAGGTGTTCCGGGGAAGGCGTTTTATAGCCCTTCCGAAGCCTCTGCCGCCGCGCTGCTGGGAGGAGGGATGGTCCGTGGGCTGACGAGGCGCCGCCCAAGCCTCTTACCGCCACGCCGCCGGTGGAGGAAGGTGTTCCGGGGAGGGCGTTTTATAGCCCTTCCGAAGCCTCTGCCGCCGCGCTGCTGGGAGGAGGGGTGGTCCGTGGGCTGACGAGGCGCCGCCCAAGCCTCTTACCGCCGCGCCGCCGGTGGAGGAAGGTGTTCCGGGGAGGGCGTTTTATAGCCCTTCCGAAGCCTCTGCCGCCGCGCTGCTGGGAGGAGGGGTGGTCCGTGGGCTGACGAGGCGCCGCCCAAGCCTCTTACCGCCGCGCCGCCGGTGGAGGAAGGTGTTCCGGGGAGGGCGTTTTATAGCCCTTCCGAAGCCTCTGCCACCGCGCTGCTGGGAGGAGGGGTGGTCCGTGGGCTGACGAGGCGCCGCCCAAGCCTCTTACCGCCGCGCCGCCGGTGGAGGAAGGTGTTCCGGGGAGGGCGTTTTATAGCCCTTCCGAAGCCTCTGCCGCCGCGCTGCTGGGAGGAAGGGTGGTCCGTGGGCTGACGAGGCGCCGCCCAAGCCTCTTACCGCCGCGCCGCCGGTGGAGGAAGGTGTTCCGGGGAAGGCGTTTTATAGCCCTTCCGAAGCCTCTGCCGCCGCGCTGCTGGGAGGAAGGGTGGTCCGTGGGCTGACGAGGCGCCGCCCAAGCCTCTTACCGCCGCGCCGCCGGTGGAGGAAGGTGTTCCGGGGAGGGCGTTTTATAGCCCTTCCGAAGCCTCTGCCGCCGCGCTGCTGGGAGGAAGGGTGGTCCGTGGGCTGACGAGGCGCCGCCCAAGCCTCTTACCGCCGCGCCGCCGGTGGAGGAAGGTGTTCCGGGGAGGGCGTTTTATAGCCCTTCCGAAGCCTCTGCCGCCGCGCTGCTGGGAGGAGAGATGGTCCGTGGGCTGACGAGGCGCCGCCCAAGCCTCTTACCGCCACGCCGCCGGTCTTGAATTTGATTTTTATATGTTCTATGTTATTCTTGTGTTGTACTGTTAACATTTATGATATGCTTATAATAAACATTTTTATTTTTAAAAGAAGAAGAAGCCAGTTTGTGGTCATGTTATGCTATTTTGTGTTTCCAAAGCTTTGGGTATAAAAGAGTGTGTGCTGAGAAGAATGTGGTACTAGGAGAGATCAAGACAGGGCTGGCATTAAGTATTAGAATCATTGAGCATCTGCTGATGCTGAGGTCTGCAATCTAACAGGAAGACTATTGATGTCTGTCGGCTAAGTTTCTGGATTCTCTCCTGTTTGCTTTGGCCTCTCCTTCTGAGCAGAATGTGCCTAGAGAAAGGGGGCAAGTGAGTGGGTGGAGGGGGCAGCCACAAGGGGGCTGGCCAGTCGAGGGGCATAAAATTAGCATTATTGGAGCTGTGATGATGGACATCTTACCCAGTTGCAAATATTGAAGGCCAAACCTGGGAACTCTTTGTCTGTCTTGTCTGGTCCATATGGATGAGGAAAAAAGAAAACTGATCTGGCATTGAGAGAGCAATAAAAAAAGGTACTCAGTGGGGATAAAAATAAAACTTCAGGTTCTGTGAGTTTTAGCTGATGCAGAATCTGGCCTCTTTGACGTAGTCTCAACATGTGTGCTGTGGCCCCTTCTGGTACTGTCTTGTGGCAACATTTTTTCTTGAAGCTTCTGTCAGCCGTTTCCTGTTTGCTATGCAGGGAAGGTTTGGGGAGGTGTTTCCTCCAGGCTCCTGGAGTACCTTAAGCAGGGCTTTCCACAGGCCTCCCTTGTCCCTTAGGAGTTTCATTCTGTCTTGCATCAAGGAGGTGAGGGAAGCCAGCACCTTATTTCTCCACCACAGCTATATTTCCACATTTCAGCTGAGACAGCTGCCTCCTCCCGCCCTGAGGCTGCATCCACACTGCATAAATAATCCAGTTTGACACCACTTTAACTGCCATGGTTCAGTGCTATGGAATTCTGGGAACTGTAGTTGGTTAAACCATGTCAGATAAAGCAATCTCAAATTAAATTGGGATTATTTCTTCAAGTGCAGATGCAGCCTGAGTTGGGAATAAACAGTTCAGTGATTGCTAAAAAGGGCTCCCTTTTATCTGCTCTTCAGCTCTTTTTAAAAAGGTTTGTTCTTGGGGTGGGTCAGCTGATTGACCAGGGGGTTGAGGAGAGTTTGCAGAAATACTCTGTCCCTTGCTTTGCCTTGGCACTTTCAGCTCCACTAGCCAAAATAGGTGAGTTGCCACTGGATATTTTTCTTTTCCTGTCTGACACTGCTGCTAGAAGCCTGACTGGTGTTTCTGACCAATTTGTATTCTTACTTAGAAGTGTGTCAAATAATTCAACTGTATTGTCTGTGAATACTGTTTGGAAATTCAAGTTGGTTCAAAATGTGGTGGCCTGACGGTTGGTGGGAAGTAGGTCTTGTACACATTTAGTCTCTAGGCACACTTCAAAGTGTCATTTTTAATCTTTAGATCTCTAAATGGCTTGAGCCCAAGGTCTAAGGGATGTTTCCACATAATGGTGGACTGGGCAGATATCCATGGTGGGAGAAGGGGGTGGGGACCAGAAGTTGTTAGTAGCCTTGAGAAGGGTGTTTCCATCCATCCCAGCCAGCCTGCTCCCATCACTTGCCACCGAATCATCTCCAGTCCCTTTCAGCTTTTTCTTCTCCCTTGCCTAAGGAAGGGTGGAGGAGTCTCCTGTACAGTGTGCGTAGTCAGCATGAACCACCAGGAAGGGTGGAAGCAGGGAATAGAGAGAAGAAAATACAACCTTCTGGGTTAAAGGGAAGTGTTTGAGGGAGGGACGGAGGAGGGATGCCATTCTTTTCTGGGGAAGATTTGATCCTTTTCTTTGGGTCTCCCACTTTTTTGACAAGTTAATGGCCAGGGCACATAACAGTTCCACATTTCAACAATTTTTGCATTCTGACAGTGCTGTGGTCCCTAACCTGTCAAATAAGTTGGGGATTCAATCAAAGGAAGAGGGAAGCTTTTTAGCATGTCATCTCAGCACTCTTTGTTTCATTTCATCTGTTTGGTTGACTTCTTGGAAAGCTGTGGAAAACAGCACTGCCTGAGTCATTGGAAAAGTTCCTTCTTTTTCATTAGTCTCAACAGTGGAAGCACTCTAATAAAGTTTTGGTTTAAAGCCTGAAGTGATTAATTCTGAACATATTTTCAACAAACAAAATATCATTACAGAACACTCACAGCATTTGAGTAAAATCTGAGTAAAAGTACAGTATTGCAAACAAACTGTGGTCAGTACCTTTTGGGGGTTTTCTTTACAATCAATGGAATAAGGTTGGTATTTTCTTGCAGAAAGCTATAGTCCTGTAACTGCCATTTCTTCTAAAGAAGTTATTTAAATATGATTTGATGCTAGTGATCTGGAGATAATCATGACTCTATTTACCAATAAGGTAACTTGTTCCCATCACCACTCATTTGAGCTGGTAATTCTTTTAGATTCATATACCCAAAGGGTTAAGGAAAACATGCCATGGTGGAAATATCTGCACTTTGGGAAATGACTCTCACCAAAGACTATTTGAATATTTTCCTGCCCACAGTCAGCAGAAACAGAAGCAAAACCTGGCAAGCAAGTCAAAATATTAAGAAATTTGCCCATCTGTATTTGGTGGTTTAAGAGAAAACCTCACTTAAAGTTGGCTTTATGCCTGCCAATGCACTGAGCAAGAGTAAATTATAGCAGCCAGACATGGGGAGTCTTTTAAAAGAAATGTAATATTGATATTAAAGTTTTAGGAATTCAGTAAATGTCATATCATATGAAAGACATTTGCTGAAACTGTTCCTTACCCTTCACAAGAGAAGCAAAGATACTGGGGTGGGGAATCACACAATTCCATAATTTAATTGTAAGGAGCCGGGAGAGGAGGCAGCACATGAGTGAAATGTTAACACATAGGCCCATATTCCAATAAGGGATTCCAGCTTTTCATTTGTGTGCAATTTTCTGGTAGACACTGTCCAGTTACCCTTGCTGCAAGCATGAGTGGCTAAACAAGTAACAAGCCTTCCATCTATGGCATATTTGTCTTCCCATCTGAAACCAGTAGTCTGACTTCTCTTTCCTCTGATATGTCTGATTTTTAAATCAGCAATAAACGGTAGGTTGTACTCTGAACTGACATGTGACAGACAAGCCAGAGTGCTATATTCAGGCATCATAACAAGAAAAAACATGGATGGAAGTTCTGTTATTTGTTCTTGCAGTGGAGCAGCCAGGAAGGTGCTTTGTTCATGATACGCTAAAATTTTCAGTCATTGGTCTACAATGATGTCTGAACAGACTGTTATAATCATGTCCAAACCCAAGCTGTATATATCCGATTTGACTGAGAAAGTAGCTTGTTGCCTTTACTACCTAAGTGTTGTCATGATTTTTTTCACTCATTCTTCACACCAACAAATGGTATACTTGATAAGTGCTGAAGCTAGCTCTGGAACTGTGATGAGTTCTGGTTCTGGAAAAAATGGGGGATATAAAGGCAGCAGCAATAGTAGTAGCACATCTGGGGATTATCTCATGGAGGCACTTATATGGGTAAAACGTTGCTGAACTGTTGTGGAAGTGTGAAGGTGGGATTGTCCGTTGTGCTTCTAAAATGTAATTTAGGCTTCTTGCTTTCCTTCCATCGATGAAGCGTTTGTGGAGAAGCCATTTTTTTGAATAATGGGATATCCTGTTATTTTAAAAATGGCTTCTCCACAAATGCTTCATCAATGGAAGGAGAGTGAGAAACCTCAATTACATTTTAGAAGTGTGATGGACGATCCCACCTCTGCACTTCCACAACAGTTTAAAAACTTTTTACCCATGTAAGTGCCTCTGTGTGATAAGGTCCTATGATGTTGTTTTCCATATCCATATTTCATATTCTGAGATATATACTTGAACACCCTGAGGTATACACCTAAGGAACATAATGTGTGTCATAGTCCTCAGACTCTTCAATAGAGAGAAGTGAGTTAGTAGAAAAGTTCTGTTGTTGTTATTGTGAAATTTCAAGTCACTTTTGACTCATGGCTACTCTACTCAGGGTTTTTATTTTTTATTTTCTTCTGAGGACCTTTGCTATTGTCCTCTTCTTAAAATAAGAGTGTGTGACTTGTCCAAGGTCATGGGTTTCCATGGCCAAGCAGGATTTGAACCCTGGTCTCTAGAACCATAATCCACTACTCAAACTATACCATGCTGGATGCCCTGTCATTATATTACATTTATACAAACAACAACAACAACACTATAAAAGTACATGTGTTAGTGGTATTTGGCTAGAAAGGGGATGGTTGCTTGTTCTGGGTATGCATTTGACTTCTATGGCTCAATGCTATGGTAACCCTAGGATCTGTAGTTTGTTGTGGCACCAGAGCTGTCTGACAGAGGATGCTAGATATCTCTCAAAACTACAACCCCCCAAATTCCGTAGCATTGAGCCATAGTAGCTAAAGTGGTATCAAACTGCATTATTTCTAGAGGGCAGATGCATCCTAGTTTTCAAGCAATGTGGAACTTTAATCACTATATTTAGTTGTGTTTGAAAAGGGACTAGAACCCAGTGCAGCTGCTTGACTATGACATACTCTGACTTCAGCCAAACCCAGTCCACAGTTTTGCTGCAGAGTCCTGGGCTACATCCTGTATTCCACAGCTTGTATAGAGCAATTGTCTCCACAGTCATTTCCTGCATTATGCAGCTCCTAACAAAATCCTGAAAGGAAAGATGCAAACCTAACTAGATCAAAGATATCTCTGAACAAAATCTAAGTACTAATGGACACCAGTGTCCCTTTTTCAAATAGGTCAAAGGCAAGAAAAACAAATGGTTTAAAAGGACATCAGGCTTTCTGCCATTAGCACTAATTCTGTTTTGTTGTGTTGTTCCAAACATGAACTCATTTTATTTGAAAGCCAAAATTAAATTGTTTACTGTTGGCTCTTTCTGTTTCTGAAGGGGCTTTCAAAAGGAGCTTCAAAGTATCCTGCAACTGCTCTCAGAGATACTTCATATAATTATTGTGTTCATGCCTACAGTAAAGGCCAAATATACATCACACAGTGGAAGCTAAGTGTCCAGCTTTTCATTTTGAACCATGAGAATAGAAACCTCCTCATCTGGCCATGGATCTTTTCCTGGAGCAGTTAGGCTTCTTGCCGCAGGGAGTTCTGTTGCCTCCTCTTCTTCATCTATATACAAGCCATTGACAGCATTGTCTGTCTTGGTCTTAAAGATGTGATGAGAGTTGAATGAATCCTGAAGCCAAGTGGATTGATTCTGGGGAATCTTTCACACTACGCAGTCATAGCATTATGATTCCATTTTAACTGCTGTGATTCTATCCTATGGAAACCTGGTATTTGTAATTTAGGGATAGACATTTAGAATTCTCAGCCAGAAAGCCTCTTTAACGTCTCATCAAACTACAAACCTGATGTGGAATCATAGTGCTATAACTACGTGGCATGAAAGGGAGAGGGGTTTGGAAGACATACAAGGAGAAATGGGCTTCCTATGAATTACTCTGAGATGAAACTGGATCAACCTAGTTTCATGAGTTTATGAAAGGTTTGAACACGGAGATCTGGATAATTTATCTCAAAAAATTATACCATTCTGTCCAGCTTTAATAGAAAGAAAAATGTCTTTTTGGAAGGAGTGGGAAGCTGCAGTGGTATGTGACCTGGCACAACCAATGGAGGATATCTCATACAGCCCAGTAGCCCAGTGCTACTGAAAGTGTTGGTTTCTGGACCAGTGCTGCTCCACGAGCTACTGGCTATGAAGCTGTGGAGGTATTTGACCTGGCACAACCAATGGAGGATATCTCATGCAGCCCACTAACCCAGTGTTACTGGCTTTAAAGACGCATCTGTTCCAGCAAGCCTTTCCTTGAAAATAAAATAAATGAAACATCAACTCCCAGCTCTGGAAAATGGAAATGAAACTGGGGAAATAACATTTGCTATCCCCCTGCCTAAACTTTTGGATTTGATCTATTGTGGATTTGCACATGCACTGTCCATGAGATCATATCTGTTTTAATTGTTGCTGATTTTAACTTTAACTGTTGTCAATTTTAATAAGCCCTGGTTTAATTTAATTTTGAGGAGGGTGGGTGGGTGGGTGAGAAGAGACATGATTGTTGTTTTACTCTGTATTTTTAATTCTTGTTGTACCACGCTCCGAGTATTTCATTAGAGGAGCGGGTTGTAAATATTATTTTTATTATTTTTATTATTATTATTTATTAAAGTGTTGGTTTCTGGACCAGTGCTGGTCCACGAGCTACTGGCTATGAGACTGGGCTCATTTTTCAAGAAGCCCAGCCAGAAAGAAATCAATGCTATGAGTGGGCACAAATATGGTGTCATCTGGTATGCTAGGGGAAAAAAATCCTTGCTGGTCCCACACATCAGCTAATTTAATAACCAGTACTCTAGTCTTCTGGCAGCCTGAAGCCAGGCATGACAGGGCACCCGACAGTTCTTTTTTTGCTCGCTGAAAAGTATTCAGAGTGAACAGTGTTTGCTTTTTTACACTATAACACCCCACCTAGAAGTTGATACTAACTAGTTATAATTACTAACAGTTATTTCCCTTACCTGATCTGGTTGTTTCATTTCACATGTGCATTATCAGTTTTGTATAAAAGGTTTGCTGAAACATGTTGAAGTGCTCTTCCTTTTTGTGGTGTAGGAACCTATCCCTATTCTTTCCATGTTATTTCTGCATCTGCTACCAAATTTTCTGTTAAAGAAGTGATTCATAGGAACGCATCTACTTTGTTAACTGAGGCATACTTGTATTTAAACTGGGGCATACTTGTATTTCTATTTCTAAGTACTACTTTGAGTTTTCACCATTCTTTGTGTTATTTCACTTTCTAGAACTCCTTTTCCTTTGCTTTGCTTATCTTGAATGGTCACCTCCACAAGATGAACAGGATTAATAGTGCTAGGAAAGCCAGTAGTTCTTAGCTATGAACGTGAATGTGTTCTAAACATATGTTCCTAATCAAGAAATAATAACTTTGGATGGACGGCTACAACATCTCACATTTCAGACCTGTTTCTCCATTACTTTGGCCATTGTGTAAACCTGGTATGGAACTATCAGGTCATTCTTTTACTGATGTAGAGATAATACACTTGGGGGGGGGGCATTGTCTTATTGTTTCAGCTACAGTAGATAAATGGAAAGGTCAGGCAAGAGGAAAGGAAATTATTACTTTAGTTTTGACCAAAAAAAACCAAAAAAAAAAAAAACCCAACAACTCAGCATATTTTTTCAGGTGGTCAGGAATTCACTGGTTCTGGTGGAATCTGCAACGCAGTATGCTGAATGATCAAGACATCCATATTTTACCACTAGTTCCATCGTTTATATAAAGAGGTCAACCTTTAATATAGTTTCATTCCTGTTCACAAATGATGCAGTGGCTGTATATACTGTTTTCTGAACAAGAGTAGTAGCAAAAATAAAATATTGCAACAATAGACATACAAAGCTTCTGGATCAAAAACCAAAAACTGATCCTGGAGTCATGTGTATAGTCACTGCTCTCTGCCCATCCTTCCTTATCCTGCTAAGATTCACAGTCTTCTGCCTGAAATACCAAGGACCTGTAGGTCATTAGCTAGACATTGTGACTAAAAATTAATAGGAAAAGAAAACATGACTGGGCTTATTTTGGGATGAGTGGCAAAGAGGTTTATTATTTTAGCAAAGATTTTGATAATCAAAAACCAGCTGTATAGTCAGACAAAGTAGAAGGTTTTTGAAAGGATGGGTTGAAAGTTCTGTAGTTTGTCAGTCAACTGGAGGTCTCCATTTCATGTTGTAAAGCACTGGTATTTTGTGGGGGGGGGGGGGACAGGCCAGTTTAATTGCTCTTCAGCTAGTACGGTATTTACAAAAAAGCTTTTTTTCCCACCAGTCAAGGAAGCCCGACCACCTTCTTCCTTCAAATGACACACATGTCTATCTTCATCACAAATTGCTGGCATTTTCTTTGATTTTCCCTTTCTCCTGTCCTTCTGGTCACCTTGTTTGTTTGTTTGTTTAAATATATGGACTGTATGATTATACAGTACAAATTCTGTTTGTACAAATCTATATTAAATAATCAAGCTTTCTTGGTTTCCTGGGGAAACCTAGAACATGTGCTTAGTGATGTTGTCACAAACAATCAGCCAATCAGTATTCATACTGCCCCATCACCATCATGGGAGGATCCCCTCATGTGTGAAAAACAAAAGCAAAGTCCCTTCTAGTCTTGACTGGTTCCTGGTGCCCCGTTCATCTTCCCTGGCCCTAACGGTCCCTCCTCATGTTGCCATGCTTCAATCTCTGGTACATGCATCTGCACTCCTATCAGTCCAGCCCTCAAAAGCCATCTCTACTCAGGAGACCTGGTGTGCAGGATCCCCTCCAGCCCATCTTCCCAGCCTGCATTCTACTGCCATGCCTTTTTCCAGCTTGGTAGCTTTGCCTTACCCACTGCCCCCCCCCAACACTGTGCCCAGTTTCTTGCTAGTCTGCTTTTGCTGTTGCTTCTGCTCTATAGTCAAACAAATGGAGTATTACCACCCAATATCAGCCAAATATACCTTGCTTATGCCCTGGATTTCTACTTCCCCAACTCCTTGATTGTTGTCACATGAAGACCACATCCTGTGGACACCAGCTGTCTGTTCTAAAAGAGTGGCCCCCAAATTCAGCTACTAGGATTCCCAACCACCCCAGAACTGATCTCAAATTTGATAGCAGCTGGAACCATGTCAGGGGAGACTTGTCTCATGGGAAAAAGGGGGTCACTTTTAAAATAAAACTATAATGTTTTTACCAGGTAAGTGCCCATTCCTACCAGGCCATGAAGCAAAATAACTGGCCTCCATCACAGCTGATCACACCTGAAGCGCCTCATCCTAATGTTAACTGTATCATCCTAGAAGGAGACATCTCCAACCTTTAGGACTTATCTGGACATGTCTGTCTTGGACCTCACCCCCCAAGAGCCCCAAAGTATAAGAACATAAAGGCCCCTTTGAAGAGCTCCGCCTCAAACTTCAAATGGCAAGTGGCTGGTAGCCGATCCACCCATATGTCCCCATATTTCTCCTGTCTTTTAAAGGTGAAAATTTTCACCATAGCCCTGCTGCATACAGTGTAGCAGGGATCACTGAGTTAAGTATTGCCTGTATCACATTGGAGTCCCAAGCTGCCATAGGTGATCTGGGTAATCCATGGGTTGTAGATGAGCTGGCACCAGTGCACAACACCTGTCATACAGAAAGAAAGGAAGGAAATAAATAAAGAAAAGAAAGGAAAGGAAAAGAAAGATCTGTGAGTGTATTATCTAGTCCTGGAAAAAAAAAACAAGTTGAAAACATTATGTTAGCGGACAAACAAAACCAACACAAACATACTCACTAGCCTCATGACCCTCTCTGACTATGATGACTGCCTGTTGATGACATTAACTACTTTTGTCCTTAAAACTGCCCATCCATATGGACACTGCCACCAGAATCAGGAAGAACTCTAGGAAAGTGAGGTCACAAACTATACCACCTTGCAGCCAACATTTTAGTCACAGTTGTGTAGACCAGAGCCGCTGAAAGTAAACCTTGAACCCAGTGTTCACCGCAGCATCTGACTGTTTCCTCCTGCCATATAGAAACCCCATTATAGACATTGAGGAAGCTCAACCAGACCTCCATATCCTCCCTCAACCATGAGCGGTCCAAATCTGGTGGTGCGAAGCCTTGACCTCAGCTGTGATTCTAGCAAGTGGTGCACAAAAGATCCTGTCTGGACCTGTATCTCCTTAAGGGTACTTCTTTTGTGGTGGAGCAAAGCATTGAGCCATTCCCTCAATGCATCCAGCTTCTCCATAAATAAGCAAGACATCCCCCGCATGGAATCTAACAAGATGCCAAAGTAAACCAGCACATTTGTGGCCCACTCAGTTTTCTCCTGTACCAGTCAAAGTTTGGAAAACATTCAGCAAATCAGTACAGTCTTACCTCTCAGCCCTGCTTATCATTAAAAAACAATCCAGGTGATAGGTAACAAAAGGTGATCCAGCCCTAAACTTTTCAGCCTGTTCAAGAAAAGTGCTGAATGTCTCAAATGCAGCACAACTACAAGAGTAACCCATCAGCATGTCCTTGTTGTAATACCACTGGTCCTGAAACTTAAACATAAAGCCTAGGGATGGAAATAGTCTGTATGAACTGGGAGGTGCCAAAATGGCAATTGGATATCATATTTTGCCATGAGTGCCCCAGGACTGTATGCTGTCGCAAAGTAGCTGCCTGGTCAAAGGAGGCAAAGCAAACAGGACTGTACTCCTGGGGGGGTAACATCATTGACTAATGTTCCTTTAGGGTAGAAGAAGTAGTGGATAAGCTTGAACTCCCCCAGGACTTTTTTAGTGACAACTCCCAGTGGGGATACCCTCAAATAACTCATGAATGGCTCCATGAAAGTCCCTGACATCCACCCAACCTTGCATTCCATTTCTATATTTCCCACTACTACCTCCAGCAACTCCCTAGCTGACCTGAGATTCTCCAATACAAACCATCTATTATGAATTTAGCAGCTTTTTTTTAAGATTGAGATTCCCCAATACAAACCATCTACTATGAATTTAGCAGCTTTGTTTGTTTGTTTGTTTTGAGATTGAGATTCTCCAATACAAACCATCTATTAAAAACTTAGTAGCATTATTATGGACACATCATGAGAAGGCACAACTCATTGAAAAAACAATAATGCTAGGAAAGGTGGAGGGAAGGAGGAAGAGAGGAAGAAGATCACAAGCTAGATGGATGGACTCTATTAAGGTGGTCACAAGTATGTGTTTGCAGGAACTGAGCAGTGCAGTGGAGGACAGGGAGTCTTGAAGATGTTTCATCCACGGGATCGACATGGGTCAAATCAACTCGAGGTTGGTTAACAACAACAAAATTACTCCAGCGGGATAGCAGAGCAGCTAGCTGCACAGGTTACCCTGCAGAAAGTCCACAGTTCACTATTTGGTTCTTCCTGCCCTGCTGGTACTCCTGGGATTGCCCTCCAATTCTGCCTACTGTTGGATGCTATGCTTTCAACATCCTTTTGCCAGTGCCTCATCTGTCCAGGATTTTTGTGCCCATCAGGTCTGTCCCTTGGTCTAAGGCAATGGTTCCTTCAGCACCTTCTGCCCTCTCTTGAGTGGCATCACTCCACCTAGTCTACAAGCAAGAGACAGAAAAGAAAACACACATACCCAAATTCTGGTTAGACCACTGTCCCAATGGTCAAAGGTATTCACTGCCAATGATAATTGTATATGCAGTTTACAGCACAAGAAGGATAAATCCAGGACCAAGAAAAGAAAATATATGCACACACCCACCTATCTCCCCAGAAATAGTTCTCACAGCAGCTAAACCACTCACCAGGGATTTTAGTTGCCCCTTATTGCCCTGATCAGTTATCTAAATGTTGCAGTAGGGCTTATTAGTGAGAAAAGAAACGAAAAAGGGAAGAAGAGAAAAAGGGGCAACAGTGAGTGAGATTATGTGCTGTGTATGTGTGGAAGGGGGTAAATTAACAACAACTCACAAAAAATCAATGGCGACTGGGAGGGAAAATCCCAGCTGCCCTCTAGGCATCAGAAGCTCTTTAAAGGTCAACATCTGCTTAAAAAAAGGGAGAGAGGCTGGAATCTATACCTGCAACCCAGCACATAGGTTTGGGAAATGTTTGATCTCAGTCCCATTATATTGAGTATTGTGTCTTGTGCCTTTTGGATCAGGTTGTGCCCAAGGAACATATATTACTTGTGATAACCTTTAGGGTTTGAAGAGGCTATGTTTGAACACGAAAACAGACTTAGATAGCTTCTTCAAATAGGTCAGGGGCCCAAGTGCCACTTCATTTCAAACACACATAGTAGAGTGTTTTACATATTGAAGAATTGTAGGGACATGTTTTAAACAAGCTTGCCACTTTTGCTGTTACACTCATGTGCTGACAAAAGGCATTACCTATGCTGTTAAAAAGAGACTCAACAATAACTTTGCAGTCCACCCTTTCTCTTACTTCGATAAAGTTATGTACACAACCTTGCCAATGTTGTGTCATAGCTATCTCTGACTTAGACTTACTTGGCTTCTGAGACACTGACTTGTCTTGATGACTAAAGACAAACCTGTTGAACTGTGGTTGCTAGCCTCCCCCCCCTTCCTTTCCAGAAACAAAAACAGATTTGTGAGGGGAGTCTGGCCATGTTTTGCACCGAGGGAAACATGAGAAGGCAGCCACAGGAAATAGTAATTGCATAATTCATTATTTTCTGTGGCTGCTTTCTTTCAGAACCTGGTCTACATAGGCTTGATTCATAAGTATGGAAGAACCTTTTCTGGAGAAGCAGCTGTTCTTTTATGGAGATGATGAGGGCGGCTGCTGGAGAGGGCTGTCAGCTTTCATCATTTGATACAACATTCTCAGCCACAATAATAGCAGGCGCTATGTTTCAGTGCAATTGAAAGCTGTCTGGGTTTTGTCTGGAGCAAAACAAATACCCAGATGTATAACTGGATATTCTTGAAATCTGAAAAAGAAAACAGGCTCATATAGGCAGAGTCTGGAAAAGTTACTTTTCAAACTCCAATAACCTGGCCATGTGGACTGAGTATTCTGGGAGTTGTAGTCCAAAAAAGTAATGCAAATAGTCATTAGGAAAATTATATATCTGCTTTTGAAGGCAGATACTTTGTTCCATAGCTTGATCTCCTAACTTGTGAATGTCTAATGATCCAAAATGTCTGATGTGAGATTGCTGTGCAAAATCTCCCTAAACTCACAAGTGACAGCAGCCAATAAACTGGAGTTGGGATGGGGAGACCAGGAGCATGGTGAGACCATGTCATATTATGGAAGGGAGAAGGGGAGAAAGAGGAGCAGTATTGCTGCTCTGATGTGAACCCCATGACTTCTGTAATGCCTAGCTTCAGCTTGTAATAAATGGGAGCACCTCAATAATCCCTCCATAATCACTCCATACTTGGCCTGATTTGAATATATAATCCAGAAACATTCCTTAAAGAAGTGCTTTACTATGGCTATTTCTGTTCTGTAAAACTGAAAAATAATGGTTTAAAAATACAGTATCTGCAAATTTGTTTTCATTTTTACTAGGATACTTCCAAAGAAAAGCAATGTCAAATTCAAAAGCTCTGTTGAGACTTTAAAAAAAAAGAAGTGGAAATTTTTCAGCATTCATCATCTGTGCCTGCCTGTTTTATTTTTTTCCCCTTAAATGTAGATGGCAAGAAATTAGATCAATACTGCCAAAGGCATACAGTATTTGCAACATACATGGTCCTGATGGTTAAGAGGCACTGCTAGGGCATATTTAACCTGGTGGTTAGGAAGGACTACTACAGGAAATACAACTGGATATATCATTTCAGAGAATGAGGTCATAATGAGCCAGCATGGTGCAGTAGTTTGAGCATTAGACTATGACTCTGGAGAATAAAGTTTGAATCCTGACTCAGCCATGTAAGCCCACTGGGTGACCTTAGGCAAGTCACACTCTCTCAGCATTAGAGGATGGCAATGACAAACCTCCTCTGAAGAAACTTGCCAAGAAGACCCCATGATAGGTTCACCTTAGGAACGCCATACGTCAGAAATGATTTGAAGGCACACAATAACAACACATTTAAAAACTTTGATCTTTGCACTGCATGAATTTTGTATCTAAAAATTACTTCAAAGTAAGATAGGGTGGCCAGCTTGCAGCTGTCTAGCACTACCTCTACTTCTGGTCTTGATGAAAAGTATGGCAAGAAGTTCTCACATGACAGGAAGCTCGTTTAGTACAAAATACACACCTGATGCTTGGTAGTAGATTTTGTGTGTGTGTGTGTGTGTGTGTGTGTGTTTTAAAAAACAATTTTACAGTCTGGCTTAAACAGCTGCATTCTTAACAGTCCATGACATTCTGTGTGGTCTTGAAAACTTGTGTTTTGACTATGTTAAGCAAAACACAGAGCGAGTTCATACATTATATTGAAATGGGGAAACAGGACAGCAAAAGACCCTTTATTTGGTTTTTGCTTTAACATGTAAAAATGCAGTTGTGCCTCTCATTTGTGTGGAGATTTGTGAGCCTCCTCTAGCTCACATGGAACACTTTGCAGGTGAGATAAATGATCTGGATTTCCAGTGTTAACAGTAAAAGTGGGGAAAGGAGAAATGTGAGTGATTTATCCTTCAGCATAATATGTGAGCCAATTTACCCTGCCTTAGCAGGATTAGGTAGTTCCAGTTAATATGACTTCTATGCCTATATTATAACAACTTCCTTACCCTGGTGATGCAGTTGGCTCACAGTGTTTGTTCAACATGTTATATGAACACATATTTTAGGTTTGAATGCATTTTTCTTTCCTGACCCCAGTGGTCCACCAAGGCAGATCGCTCTTGTCATAGAAGCTTTTGAATTTAGGCCAAAAGCTTAAATGTAGCCATAGCACTTCAGTTTACCCACCCTAGTCCAGGAACAAGAACCTTCAGATATCTCTTCTGGTGTCTTTTATATTATGCTGGTTAGATCTGCAGAATGAAAGGGTCTATCAACTATAACATTCTCCTAGTCATCAGCTACTTAGGTAGTAGCTTGGCTTCTCCTGACCAGCTGCATATTTCAAGGATGTCTTGAGTGTTGGCAGGGCATCAGTCAGCATTCATGTTGTCTGCTTGCTTGCAGTGCTTGACTTTTGCTTATGTGTATGTTAGATCACCTGCTGCATTTCCATGTATTCGCTCTTTTAGTTCTCTAGATTGTCTGTGATCTAGAATACATCTTGGGAAAGCTGTTTTTGGATTACAATTCCCTAAATGCTTGAACCAGCTGAAGCTTTCTGGAATTGTAGTTTTTCCCAAATAACTTTCCAAAGCACTGACACAGACTCACAAAACGCAGACCCCTGAAAATATATGGATGCAATCTTTTTTATTCATATATTTTAGTCTTCTCTCCTTTGCAAGAAGGGGAAAAAAACACCCACCCTACTTATGTTGGCATCTTGACAAGTAACATTTCTATAGAATTGACTGTAGTTGGCATATCTTGATACCTCTCTGTGTCATATTTTTCCAACCCATTACTTTTCCAGATGTTTTGGATTGTAGTTCCCATAATTCCTAATCATTGGCTGCTCTGATTTTTTTTTGACAGTTATAAATCCCAAACATCTAGATAGTCCCATGCTAAGGAAAGCTGCTGCATGTTGTTTTTATTTGGAGGTAGGAAACATGTGGGAGCCAGTCTGTAGTGATTTGAACATTAGACTACAACTCTGGAGACAAGGGTTTGACTCCCCACCCAGCTGTGGAAACCCACACTCTCTCAGCCTAAGAGAAAGGCAAAAGCAACCCTCTCTGAATAATCTTGCCAAGAAAAGCTGTGACAGGGTCACCTTAGAGTGTCCATAAGAAGAAAATGACTTGAAGGCACACAATAACAAGTGAACATGTGAATAGCTCTTCTCTTTAACTTTGTACAGCTGGTGAACAGAGTCAGACACATCACCCTGGTGTACATTCTTGACATTCAAAGAAACTGTATTTTCAGTACATTCCCATCATCCTCCCCCTTCCCTCTGTATTCATCCATATACATTTAAGTCCCACACAATTCTTGAAAGATTTTTTAAAAAAAGAATTTGAAGCCTTTTTCTTTGTTTTTGTAAGTGTCTACAAAAAGGCTCTTGCTTTTATTAAACAAATAAAAGCTGTTTGTTAAACAAATATGATCTTGTCAAATGAACTGGTCCATCTGTTAGTTGACCAAAGACAAGAAGTTTCTTTTGAAGGAATTGTGGCATTTGCTAAAAGACATTTTCTTCACCCAGGAAAACAATAGAGGATTGTTGGGGACAGTTCATAGATCAGGAATAGCTTGGGTGAAAACTTTGGAGTGAAAGAAAAGATAGGAAGTTAACAAAAGTTTTGAGTACAAGCTGGAAAGCACCACTCGTTATCACAGAGTGAGATAAGTACAGTGATTTTTTAAATATAATAACTCCATGAGAGTTTTACATACTATCTAATGGTCAAATCTGTTATTAATTGGATCACCCCCCTTTAAATCTAATAATTTTGAAAATAGAACTGGAGTAAGAAGAGTGCAGGAAGCCTTTTGTTATGTGTGTCTCATTATATACCATTGTTTCCTAGTTCTTTGACAGAGAACAAAGGTAAACATTGCCTGCCTTTGCTCTGTGTCAAAGAACAGAGCTCTTTTTCTGTTACTCTTTTTTTAAAACTTCCATTTGGAGAAAAGGTCATCTGGATTCATAATCAGATGATTCAGTACCTACGTCTGATCCCCACAACAATTTAGCTTAAAAGGATCTTGCTCTTTCCTTCTTTCTAGGCGTCATGATGTGTCTTAACACATCTAGTGATTATCAGTTCAAGTGTGTTGCAATCCCAAAGGAGCAGTGTTCCACAGGGAGGACAGGGGCTAAATATGCTGAATTTAGATAGAAGCATACTCTGTTGGTTTGCAAGTCCTTAATGCCACTTGAGTGGATTGTAGCAATTTGCCGGGAAGATAGGAGAAATATTTACAATGTAAAGAAAATAATCTCACATGCTTCTGGGTGTGTAGGTTGTTAAAACAGATTGTGATTGATGATCTTGTGTTTGGTGATCTTTCACCTGGAAGAGATTCTACTAAATACTCTTTGCTCTTAGGAAATGCATAGGAGAATACAGGCATACCTATTTAAAAAAGGCCTGATACAGACGGGCAAAAAGGGGCATGGCGGCAGTGGCGAAAGTAGGGTTGGGGAACGCGCACCAAACAAACGCTCCCCAGCCCTACTACATATGGGTGGCTCCATTACAGCTCCGCCCACACTCAGGGCATGTTCCTGACATGTGGGCATTGCAGCGCCCACATGTTGTTCACTAGAAAAGTGAAGGCAGCCCTTACAATGGTACAGCCCTTATGACATCCCAAAAAGGAGCCACTCTTAAGTGGCTTCTTTTGTGGTCCGCAGCATTGCCACGTGGTTGGGTTGCTGTGGCAATGCCGCAGACCAAAAACAGGTGGCTATGGGCTGCCCTGAAAGGGGTGGTCTGTACTGGCCCAAGGTCTCTGACAAAGAAGCTTCTTTTTACAAAGTCCTTTTTATGTTTGCTCAGCCATGCCTTTTCTTCCATGTTCTCTGCCTAACTGGATGTTTTAAGTAGCATTAGCATTGGGAGGATGGTGAAAGAAGGCTGGAGAAACAGACTTCTAATGTCAGGTTGCAGGAGTGTACTTGCAGCAAGCAATGCAATAGAAGTTCTGATCTAGCTGATCATACTGTAGTTCCGTGTATGTGAACTATGAGAGTCAACACGGTGTACTAGTTTGGGCATAGGCCTAGGATAATGAAAATTGGTGTTCGATTCCCTGCTTGGCCATGGAAACCTGCTGGGTGACCCTGGTCAAATCATACCCTCTCAGCCCCAGAAAACCCTGTGATAAGTTTGCCTTAAGGTCACCATAAGTTGGAAACGACTTGAAGGCAGACAACAACAATGACAAATATTGTACTATGCGTGATTGTTTCAGGAGGAACATTGTACCTCCACATCCTTCTACTGTATACCTACTTGGACTGTGCTGCATTCAAACTCTGTGTCAGCATAAGGCACCCAGTGTGGTTAGTCTCAGAAGGATTGGGAAACACCAAACAAACAAACAAACAAACAAAAAACAAAACCAGTGCACAAAATAACCCACCCTTTCCCATGCCTCCTGAACTTCTCCAATTCCTGGCTTGAAAAGATCTGTTTTTTTGACTGGCTAGAGAACTATTTACAAGGAAGAGGGTGAGGCCCTGAACAATGAACCTTTGTGCACAGTTCCATTTTCCAGTAAAGCACCTTAGTTTAACAGGCATGTACATACCTAGACAACTGCAACTTTATTGCTATCCAGTGTCTAGAGCAGGGGTGGGAATCATGAACTACTCCAGACTGCATCACATCTCAGCATCTCATGTGAACTTAGTCAATGGTGGCTGGTGAAGAGAAAATGGGGGTATTCATCACAGTTGTCTTTTACTCAGATATATGGGCAAACAGAAATTCTCTAAACTCTATAGTTTTTTTTAAGTTACTTCCTTTTATTGCCAACTGAGTATGTATGGTGTGTATCTTTTAAAAGGGACTTACGTTGCAGTAATCCTACACATACATACTTTGGACTGACTTCTGAGTAGACATGCAAGTTAACAATGAAATGCTTTGTTTAGCCTGCCTGAGGCCCTTCTGATTTACACCTGCATCACAAGAAGTTGTTGCATACAATCGATCTATTTAGCCCTGTATTGTCAATGCTAAGTGACTGTAGCTTTCCAGGTTTCAGCCAGGATTCTTTACTTCTTCTGGATTTTTACATATCTTTACATACCTGTGGGGAATGCTCTACCTGGATTTCTTGCATTGAGCAATGGGGGTATAACTGATGGTTTATGGGGCACCTTCCAGTTCTATTATTCTGTATTCCTGGGGGTTTCCCATGCAAGTACAAACCAGACATAACCCTGCTTAGCTTTCTAAATTAGATGAGATCAGGTGTATTCAGGTTAGAATGCAGTTATTGTAAACTTGCTTGTGAGCTAGATAATATAAATCCAAAGTATATGTGCTGATCCTTGATTCTGTTCTGTATATTTTGTAATTCACATTTCATTGTCTGAAACAGGATTGTGCTGGCAGCTACATTCAGTGTGCTAAAATCCCTTGCACAGGTCTCTTATACCTCTTGTGCCAATTCTGGAACACAACATCTTGGTAAAACATACATTAAGATACATTTAAAGCAACAATTTCCAAACTTTGATCCTCCAGGTTTTTGGACTTCAGCTCCCAGAAGCCCCTCAGCCAGCTTGATCAAAAGTCAGGGGTTCTGGGAGATGAAGTCCAAAACATCTAGAGGACCAAAGTTTGGAAATTACTGATTTAAGATAACACCAAGGCTCAGTCATGGTTTAAGTGGCCTAGCAGCAGCTCTGAGGCAAAAAGTTATATATATATATATATATATATATATATTTTAAAATAAATGAAAAAAATGGGGAGGGGGAGGCCCAGGAAAGGGCTAATATTATAAAAGAAAAACCCAGTGACCTGAAAGAAGAAGATGAACCACAGAGCATGAGGCATTCCTCTTTATTTACTTATCTTAATTTACTGTCAGTACCTGGCTCAACTGCTGAGGAAATCCCCCTCACTAATGAGATCTGAAAGTTTAGATAATGATCCATTATGTAATTCAGTTCACCGAAGATTACTGAGTCCATTCACACATGTCATGTATACTATTTCCCCCCCCCCCTCCCTTGGAGGTGATTTTTTTCCCTCATTCAAGAATTGCTTTTATCTTCTCTCCTTAGACTGGAAGCCTAGTGAATCAAGTTCTACAGTTATCAAAATTTAATACCTTTATTAGGACCAATAAATCTTCACAAAGCTTTCAGTATTCTTTCCAACTGGGTGTTAAACAAACAAAAGTGAGAGTAGAGGAAGCCAGGCCTTATGGGGAAAGCCCCAGATTCTTAACAAATCTCAGGCTGTGCCAGCAGCTTTGGTGACTAAGAAATATTATGATGGATTCTCTTTCTGCAAATACAAGAACCAGAAATTATGGATCTATGAAGAGCTGGATCAGACGACAGGATCAGTACTGGATCAATCCACAGGGGTATCTAGTCCAGTGATCTATCTGCACAGTGCTCAACCGTTTGCCTATGGGAAGTCCACAAATAGGACATGAATGCAATAGCATCTTCCCTTACATACACTCCAGCAAATGTTATTGAGAGACATACTAAAACAAATATATAGGTCAAATGACAAGTAGCCACTGTTAGCAGAGAAACACTTTAAAATCCCACTATAGCGGTCCTTACTTGTAAAACTGTAGATTAATTTTAAATGTTGAATTAAGCAGAAAGTGAAATAAAGCCAAACTAGGTACCATTACCTGGTATTTGGAGAGTCAGCGTGTTGTAGTGGTTTGAGTATTGGACTAGGAATATGGGAGACCAGGATTCAAACCCCCTGCTTAGCCATAGGAACCCACCAGGTGACCCTGGCCAAGTCACAAGGAAGGCAAGGGCAAACCCCTTCTGAACAAATTCTGCCAACCCCAACCCTTGCTGTAATAGGATTGCCTTAGGGCCACCATAAATCAGAAGTGACATGAAGACACACAACAAATCTGGGAGTTGGGACATATGCAACCAAACCATTAAAACAAGTTCCATCTTTAAATCATTTTACTAAAATGGATTCCACAGATGTGGATGCTGGAAATGTTGAGGGCATGATCAGGTCATATGCGGAGGTTGTAGTTATCCTTTCTGTGAGCTGAGGGTATGGAGGGGTCATTTATGACTACACACCTTATTGATCCCTGCCCTTCTTGGCTGATGGTATTTTTAACTGTAAAAGGCAAAAGCCAAGAGATAAGTCTTAAAAGTCACACCATCACCATTTGTACATATGACTTGGGTTAGAGAAAAAGTTGTTTTTGTTTGATGGATTTTATTATTTGAGTCAATCAGTTTCACTTTAGATTTTTTGCAAACTCATATTTTGCAAACTCATATTCATGGTCTCTTTAATAATGTACATCCATCTAGCATGTGGCTTTCCTGTCTTTCTACTTCCCTCCACCTTTCCTAACATTATTGTCTTTTCCAACAATTCTTGCCTTCTCATGATGTGTCCAAAGTATGACAGTCTAAGTCTTGTCATCTTGGCTTTTAGGGATATTTCTGGCTCGTTCTGCTCTATGACCCATTTGTTTGTCCTTTTGGCTGTTCATGGAATTCTCAGCACTCTTCTCCAGCACCATATCTCAAATGAGTTGATTTCCTTCTATCTTCTTTCTTGACTGTCCAGCTCTCACATCCATACATGGTAATAGGGAATTCAGTGGCCTGTATGATTCTAACTTTTCTGTTGAGTTGTATGTCTTTGCATTTTAGGATCTTTTCTAGTTCTTTCACAACTACCCTCCCCATTCTTAATCTTCTTCTGATTTCCTGGCTGCAGTTCCCATTCCAATCAATGTTCGATCCCAGTTATGAGAACTCTTTTACTATTTCTATTTCCTCATTGCCTAGTTTGAATGTGGGTAAGCTCCCTGTGGTCATTATTTTTGTTTTCTTTAGGTTCAACAGTAAGCCTGCCTTTGTACTTTCTTCTTTGATCTTCCTTAGTAGTTATTCCAAGTCTGAGAGGTTCTCTGCTAGTATTATGGTGTCATCAGCACATATCTCAGATTGTCGATTTTTCTTCCTCCTATTTTCACTCCTCCCTCTTCCATGTCCAAGCCTGCTTTCCTTACAACATTTTCTTCATATAAGTTGAATAGGTGGGGTGATAGGATGCAGCCTTGTCTGATTCCTTTGCCAGTTGGGAACCATTCTGTTTCTCCATGTTCTGTCATAGAATCATAGAATCATAGAATCATAGAGTTGGAAGAGACCACAAGGGCCATCCAGTCCAACCCCCTGCCATGCAGGAACTCCAAATCAAAGCATTCCCGACAGATGGCCATCCAGCCTCTGCTTAAAGACCTCTAAGGAGGGAGACCCCACCACCCTCCGAGGGAGTGTGTTCCACTGTCGAACAGCCCTTACTGTCAGGAAGTTCCTCCTAATGTTGAGGTGGAATCTCTTTTCCTGCAGCTTGCATCCATTGTTCCGCGTTCTAGTCACTGGAGCAGCAGAAAACAAGTTTGCTCCCTCCTCAATATGACATCCAAATATTTAAACAGGGCTATCATATCACCTCTTAACTTTTCCATCTCCAGGCTAAACATCCCCAGCTCTCTAAGTTCCTCATAGGGCATGGTTTCCAGGCCCTTCACCATCTTAGTTGCCCTCCTTTGGACACACTCCAGTTTCTCCGCATCCTTTTTGAATTGTGGTGCCCAGAACTGGACACAGTATTCCAGGTGGGGCCTGACCAAAGCAGAATAGAGTGGTAGTATTACTTCCCTTGATCTAGAAACTATACTTCTATTGATGCAGTCTAAAATTGCATTGGCTTTTTTAGCTGCCTCATCGCACTGTTGACTCATGTTCAGCTTATGGTCTACTTGGACTCCTAGATCCCTTTCACACATAGTTTCATTCAGCTAGGTGTCCCCATTTTATATCTGTGCATTTCATTTTTCCTCCCTAAGTGCAGAACCTTACATTTCTCTGCATTGAATTTCATCTTGTTAGCATTGGCCCAACTTTCTAGTCTATTCAGGTCATTTTGAATTTTGATCCTGTCCTCTGGGGTATTAGCTACTCCTCCCAGTTTAGTGTCATCTGCAAATTTGATAAGTATGCCTCCAATTCTGTCATCCAAATCATTAATAAAGATATTGAATAGCACTGGGCCCAGGACAGAACCCTGTGGCACCCCACTGGTCACTTCTTTCCAGGATGAAAAGGAACCATTGTTGAGCACCCTTTGAGTTCGGCCAGTCAACCAATTACAAATCCATGTAACAGTTAACTTGTCTATCCCACATTTTACAAGCTTGTTTGCAAGAATGTCATGGGGGACCTTGTCAAACGCCTTACTGAAATCGAGGTATACTATATCCACAGCATTCCCTTCAGCTACCAAGCTGGTAATTTTATCAAAAAAAGAGATTAGGTTTGTTTGGCATGACTTGTTTCTCTGAAACCCATGTTGACTTTTTGTGATTATGGCATTGGCCTCTAAATGTTCACAGACTCTCTGCTTAATGATCTGCTCTAGAATCATTCCTGGAATTGATGTCAGACTAACTGGACGATAATTGTTGGGATCCTCTTTTTTTCCCTTTTTGAAGATGGGGACAACGTTTGCCCTCCTCCAGTCTGCTGGGACTTCTCCTGTTCTCCAGGAGTTCTCAAAGATTATTGCCAATGGTTCCGATATTACATTTGTCAGTTCTTTTAATACTCTAGGATGTAGTTCATCTGGTCCTGGAGATTTATATTCATTTAGGTTAACCAGGTATTCCTGTACTATCTCTTTACTTATTCTGTGCTGAAATTCCCCTATTCTGTCTTCTGCTCCATTATCCTTAGGTTGAGCACCCTTTGTCTTTTCTGAGAAGACTGAAGCAAAGAAGGTGTTGAGTAATTCTGCCTTTTCTCTGTCCCCTGTTAGCATTTTGCCATCTTCTGCACGCAGTGGCCCTACCGTTTCCTTCTTCTTCCTTTTGCTGCGGACATATCCAAAAGAGCCCTTTTTATTGTTCTTAACCTCTCTAGCAAGCCTGAGTTCATTCTGTGCTTTAGCTTTTCTGACTTTATCCCTACATGTGCTGGCTATTTGTTTGAATTCCTGTTTGATGATTTCCCCATTTTTCCATTTCATATATATGTTCCGTTTAAAACTTAGCTCAGTTGAAAGTTCCTTAGTCATCCATCCTGGCTTCTTGAGACACCTTCCATTTTTCCTCCTCATTGGAACTGTTTGAAATTGCGCCTTCAGTATCTCCCTTTTGATAAACTCCCATTCGTCTTGAACTCCCTTCTCTTTGACTGTCAGTGTGGATTGCAGCAGTTCTATCGGAATATCATCTGTTCTTGGAATCTTGTTTTTTGCCATTTCCTTTATTGCAGCTTCCACCTCAGTTTTATAGAATTTGGGGTATTGAGATATTCAGTACCACTATCCAATAATGTTCATTGTATGAGCTAAGTAGAAAGTTCAACTCTTGTCTCAATCACAAACTGTCTAGTTTCTCATGTCATGACAAGCCATTATACAATTGGTTGAAATCTGGATTTTTATGATGTGTGAATCTGCTTCTGTTAACCAACTGTGGCTTGTTAATTAGCCACAAATCACAGTATAAACACATTGTCTGTTGCTGCCTTATGTATAATGGCTTGTTTAAACATAAAATCATGACTTCTGATCCTACAACCATGGCTTGCTCCAGACTAGTTTCCCAAGTGCTCATCCTGAAATGAAAGGGATGGAAGAGAAATAAATCAGAAATGGAGAGGACAACCTATGGTTTGTTTGGTCTTCCCCTGTACAACAGCCTGTGTTTAATGCAAACCATGGATTATCATGATGTGTAAATGTACCTTATATTTACATTCTGGAGGTAATACTGCCCTACCTAACAGGGTTGTTGTAAGGATTCCCTGTGTATATGAAGTGTATAGTGGAAAAGTTGAAAATATTAGAATTAACTAGGTCATATTTCTTTTGAAGATTTGTGGAGCTTTGTGTACCACAGCCTACTTATTAAAAGGAAAAAAGAAAGGGCCTTGTTCTAGCCCTAAAATTAGAAACCAATGTAACAAAACTGAATAGTTTGGAAAAGTTTGGTGTTAGGAAAAAACCTTTGGGTAAATAATTGTTGGGGGCCTGGTGGCTGATTGTTTTTTCTTCTTCTGAATTCCAGGTGCCAGTCAGTCTCTCCACCACCTCTTCTGTACCAGCCAAGAAGCTCAACGTCATATCCCCTGAGTGACAGTGAGGACTCCTGCCGCTCTAGCAGTTTCACCAAAGTTTCCAATTCGAAGTCCCACCTCAAGGACCAGACTACCTGGGGAGTTACCTTGAGAAGCACCTCTACTTCCCCCTCAGATACTGAATCTCCAAGTCACCCCCTCAAAGCTGTCAGCATTGGCTGCCTGGATAAAAGGCTCTCTCTTTTCCAGACCGAGGACCAAAAAGAAGTGCCCAAGGAGGCTCATGATGACGAAGTAGTAGGTAGCCGTCAGCTGACCCGGAGCACTCTCTCATTGGGGACTGCAGTGAACCTTCGGAACCTCTCTCTCAGCAGGGTCAGTGTTCATTCCCAAGCTCTCGATATCAGGCAGAAGATATCAGAATGGGAGTGCCGCAAAGAGCCTTCCCCTAGAATGAGTGTATGCTTGGACAAGAGAGATGCTGGGGATAGGTCAGGCAGTGAGGGCTGCCCTAGCATGTTGCCTTCTCCTTGCAGTGAGAAGACTTTTGAATACAAAGGGTTCCAGAGGATGAGCAGGACATTTTCTGAATGCTCCTATCCAGAAACTGAGGAGGAGGAGTTCCTGGACCGAGACTCCTGCCACAGGTTTGAAAAGAAGCTGAGCAGGAGCGAGCCTTCCAACACTTTTCTCAAGGGGAATGCTAGGAAAGAGAGCTCTGCTGTGCTAAACAGAATACAGAAAATTGAACAGGCATTGAAAGAACAGCCTGGAAGGGGTCTTCCTCAGTTGCCGAGTAGCTGCTATAGTGTTGATAGAGGAAGGAAAAAGTCTGTGACTTTGGGTGCTGCAGAGGGCATTACGGAGAATGCAAATGATAGCAAAGCAGGGAATGTTGGTACTTGTGAGAGTAATCCAGAGACTCCCACTGAGACTGAGAAAACTAATAAAACACTACAAGGACTCAGTCCTACAGTTGGTTCTGCTGGATCTAAGCTGCTTTCTGAGAGCCTGGTGAATACAGCGGTAAACCCTGTACCCAAGCCCAAACGCACCTTTGAATATGAAGCTGACAAGAATCATAAAAGCAAATCAAGCAACGGCCTACCTCCTTCACCTCTGGCTGCTGTCCCTCCCCCTCTTCCATCAACTCCTGCTCCTCCTGTCACCCGGAGACAGAAGAAAGAGTCACGCTTTCACAGAAAATCCCAAAATAGGTAAAGATGGAAAGCTATTGTCCATATTCTTAAACATTGTGGAGTTGTTTCTGTACAACAAAGATACTTCTCCATTTAAGGCAATATTTCTCATAAGAGAATGAATGTAAGTTTAATTAGGCCACTTGTTTTCTGCTTTAGAATCAAGTCCTCATGCCTGCTAATCAGGATTTGACACATGTAGGATGTTTCCCTCAAAGTTTATAAATCTAGTAATTGTTGTTAACTGCCTTCATGCCAGCTTTGATTTATTTTGACCCTATAAATGAGAGACCTCCAAGTCACCCTGTCATCAACAGCCCTGCTCAGGTTTTTTGCAGCAAATCATGTCTTCTCATGATGTGTTCAAAGTAACACAGTCTCAGTTCAGTCATCTTGGCTTCCACGGAGAGTTCAGGCTTGATTTGTGATACAATCCACTTACAGTTGGCCCTCCTTATCCACTGATTTTTTACCAACGGATTCAAGCATCCACGACTTGAAAATATTCCAAAAAAGTATAAATTCCAAATAGCAAGCCTTGATTTTTTTTCCATTTTATGTAACGGACAATATTTTACTATGCCATTTTATTTAATGGGACTTGAGCATCCACGGATTTTGTTGTCCATGGTTGGTCCTGGAACCAAACCACAGTGGATGACAAGGGCCCACTGTATTTGTCTTTTAAGCAGTCCGCAACATCCATACAATTCTCCTCCAGCAACACATTTCAAGTGAGTTGATTTTCTTCCTATCAGCTTTCTTCACTGGCCAGCTTTCACAAACATACATAGAAATTTGAAATATAATGGCATGGACATCATAACATTAGTATTCAATGATATAGCTTTACTCTTCAAGATCTTGTCTAGTTCCTTCATAGCTGCCCTTCCAAGTCCTAGTCTCTCTTATTCTTTGACTGCAGTCTCCATTCTGATTAATGACTGAGATAACTTCATCATCTACTTTAAAGTTATGTAAATCATCTGTGATCGTTACTTTTGTTTTCTTAATGTTCAACTGTAAACCTGCCTTTGAATTTTCTTTCTTGACTATTTCAATAATTATTCAGAATCTTTGCTATTTTCCGCTAGTAGTATGGTGTCATCTTCATATCTTAAATTGTTGGTGTTCCTTCTTCCAGTGTTCAACCTCCTTCCTCTGAGTGTAATGCTGCTTTATGTATGATATGTTCACCATACAAGTTAAAAAGATAGGGTTATAAAATATAGCCTTGTTTGACTCCCTTGCCAATTGGAAACCAATCCATTTCTCCTTTTGCTGTTTTAACAGTAGAATCTTGTCCTGTGTACAGTTCACCCATCAGAACAGTTAACTTTTGAGGCATACCCATTTCATTAAGCTTTTCATGATCTACACAATCTGTGTGATTTGATATATAACTGCTATAGTCCATAAAGCACAGTCTGATTTTCTTCTGAAATCCATGGGTACACTCCATTATCCAATGCATGTCTGCAATATGATCTCTAATACCTCTACCTTTTCTGAACACAGATTGGACATCTGACATTTCTTGCTCCATGTATGGTAAAAGATTTTGCTGCAGAATTTTGAGCATAATTTTGATTGCATTGGAAATCAATGCAGTGGTCCTATGATTATTGCAATTCCTGTGTCCTCTTTCTTGGGGATTGGGATGTATATTAAGTGTTTTTAATCTGTGAGCCTTAGTTTTGTTTTTCGTATTTGTTGACAGATTTTAGTTAGAACTAGAGCAGATGCTGTCTGTGCAGACTGTAGCAACTCTATTGATATGCTATCTGTTCCTGGTGGTTTATTTCTCCCAAGTGATCTGAGTACAGCTTCCACTTCACTTTCTAAAATGGTAGGGTCATGTTCAAATGGTTCTTCCTTGAATGAATCTGTCACCCTTTTAGCTCTTTTATATAATTCTTCAGTGTATTGTTTCCGTTGTCTTTTTATTTCTACTTGGGCATCTAATGTGTTCCCCTGTTGGTGGCAGAGCATCCCCACTCATGGTTTAAATTTCTGTTTGATTTCTTGAGGAAGAAGTCTTTTGTTCTTCATTTTTTGTAGTCCTCTTCTCTTTTTCTGCATTGATTATTACGGCAGTTCTCCTTGTCCTTCCGCACAAGTCACTGAAGAGTTGCATTCACCTTTTACTTTTGCTTTTCATCTCTCCTTTACTGCTTGAAGAGTTTCCTTAGCCATCCATTTTGGCTTTGCTTTCTTCTTGGCTGCAGATAGAGGCTTTCTACATTCCTTCCTGACAACCTTCCTGGCTTCACTCCACAGTTCTAGCTCCTGGTCAATTAGGCTTAATAATGCAAATATGTGTGTGTGTGTGTGTGTCTTGACCTTTAAATTCTATGCATTTGTTCTCCAGGTTGTGTTTGGCGTGATAGTTTGTTTAGTGTTTGTTTAGCTTTATTCATGGTCTGTGCCACAATCTTCTCTTGGTCTTGTTTTTGAAGAGAGAATGGAGCTTCTCCATTTTCTACTTCCAATTATGCAATCTATTTGATTTCTTACTTCACCAACAGGTGATATCCATGTATGCAGTTACCTCTTTGGTTGCCTGAAGAAAGTGTTTGCGATGAACAAACAGTTGGCCTTATAAAATTCAATTATTTGCTTTTCTCCTTTGTTTCTTGATCCTAGGCCAAATTTTCCTACAATCATTGATTCTGCTCTGTTTCCTACTTTTGCATTCCAATCACCTACGAACAAGGAGGCCTGTTTTGGTATGTGATAAATTTCCTCCTGGACTCCCGCACAGAATCTTTCAATTTCTTTTCTTCTGCCTCTGTAGTTGTAGCATAAACATGGATTATGTTTACGTTAGTGGGTTTATTTGGTCAAACTTTGCATTATATTCTTTGACTGCTTTTGCAACATTTGTCATCACTATTAATGCCACCCCATTTCTTCTTAGAGTTTCAATTCCTTAGTAAAACACTTAGTAAAACAAATGTCATTATTATACACAGGTTTCCTCAATAGTGCTTGGCCTCTGTCTGTGGGAGATCAGTTATATTTTTGTCAATTTATGCTACGGGAAAAGTGGCATATGTCTTTTTTCTCATGAATAGATAGGTTAGAAATCGTCTTGGCATTTATGTCTAGGGCTGTATGTACTTTGTACTAGATAACAGCTAAAACCACACGTTCTGCAGTTAGGTAATCCACGTGCTCTAAAAATTATACAAAAGTTCACACGTTAGCTTATTTTGCATAATGTCTTGTTTATTTCTTTGCTTGTTACATTTATAACCACCTTACCATACAAAATACATAAGTCAGCTTATGTTTATGGCACTAGTGATGAACAGAAGCAAAACACATTACATATGATGCTTTGCAGGAAATAAAGTACTATATGACCACAAATCACTGGTAGCAGGAGCACAAACCCTTGGGGATTGAAGAAGGTGTTTGTGATGAACAAAGGGTTGGTCTTATAAAATTCAATGAGTTCCTTTTTTTGTCAGTTGATGAAGAACTTGTTGATGAACGATTTGTAATCTCAGAGCCCCAACACACAGGCCAAAATAAAGCTACTCCGGGTCACTTTGGAGGTATGCTGTTTAAATGATGCATGTGTCTTAAGAGTCCAGAAGCCACACAAAAGTCATGCTCCAGTCCTAAGGACTGGAGTGCAGCTTTGGCACAGCTTCTGGCCTCTTAAGATGCATGTGTTATTTAAAAAGCATGCCTCCAAAGTGACCCGAAGCAGCTTTATTTTGGCCTGTCTGTTCAGGCCCTCAGTCACTTGCTGAGAGGTAAGCGTAGGATGGCAGGTTAGAGCCATACAGGATTCCTTTGCCACTTTCAAAGTAAAGCTGTTCCTTTAGGCCTGAAGTGGGCATGTTGCTGAAATGCTTTACATCCAAGATCCTTAAGAGGATTCCCCAAATGTGGAGAAGATGGGCATACAGGCTGTCCTTCTCTCTAACATGGGCCCAATGTTCCCAATCACAAATGAAATTATGAGAGGTGGAGAGAATGATTCACAGTCTGAAAGCAATGGCCACATGGAATTTTTACCAAAGTCTGCAGACTGAGAATAAAGAGTGGAAGGGTATGAAAGACAAAGGCTGTACTGTGCAGAGGGGATATCTTTATGTTTCTTGGGGGGAACTAGAGAGAAAATCTCATCTCACAGGTCTGCTCAAGAAATGCAGTACCTGGCCAGGGCATCAGAGGGCTCCAATTGGCTGGCTATTTCAAGGATCCCCAGAAGAGCTTGGCATGGTGTGCACCAACTCCTTTCATGCCACATGACCAAAGGAGAATGTTTTTTAGCTCAGTCCAGGCCCCCAGGGACAGCCTCCAAAGGCTGGGGGATTCTGAAATCAGTAGGCCAAAAAAGAAAAGTTTACAAGCTCAGGCAAGGAGTTATGCAGCATGTCAAAGGACTATCTCCTGGAACAGAATTTCTCCTGATTTCATTTCTCATACCACACACATTATTCTGTTCTGCTCTTGTAACTGACCCCATGGATGACAAACTAGGAGGAGAAGGAAGATTGCCAGGAAGGTGCAGCTTGCAAGCACTGAAGACCACACACCCCTATCCTTTGTTGAGTGATGGAAAGAGAAATGCAGATCCTAGCACATGTTAAGTAAGAGGTGCTGCCTTGATTAGGCACTAATTAGACCCCTGTGGCCTTGAAGGAGCTGCCCATAAATATCCTGGCAGTTCTCTCTCAGCCCCGGTGCTGAAAACTGTCTTATCTGGTTCATTGGCAGTACTGTTTCCTGTGCTTGTTTTCATTACCTTGGACTGGTTACATTTTGGACTACTATCTTTTTTCCTTGCTGGCTCATTTATCTTCTGACCCACTGTAATGACTTCTGGCCTTTCTGACAAACACCCTCCTGCTTCTCCCTTCATCTTGCACAGATAATGGTGACAGACCTGGCCTGACTACTCATCTGCTCTTCCACTCTGACCATGGGCACTTGCTGACTCCTGTTCAGAACACCTGCCAGTTTTTTTTCTCCTTAGAAAGATACTTAGAAAGTCGGCAGATATTCTGTTGTCATATCTATCCTTTTTTTAAAAAGACACAGAAATATAGTATTGTTCGTATTAAACACAAACAAGGAAGAAATAACAATGTCATAGTTTTAAACTGTTACAAAAACCGTGCATCCCATCTAGACTACTTTGTCCCAGTGATGATACATATACTACTGTTTAAGAACCCCTGCCATGACATACTTGAAACCCTGTTGGCTCCCACTCTGAGATGGCAGTGAATGTGCCAAGACTATTTTTACAACTCTGAGAAATTTGATTTTATTAATTTTAAAAGGAGGTTTGAGAATCTCAGGATGCTGAATTGTTAATTCATTAACCAAGTCTATGCCTCTACGAATTTGCAGAATGCATACAGCTTTGACTATATCTTCTGTTGGAGGGATAATACGCAGGTGCACTCTTATAAGTAAAAATAGTATTGTATGAAGTAGCCGAAAACCTATGTATCTAAATATAGAATAGTCATAGAGAAGGTGTGTGTGCATAGGACACAGACCCATGTCTGCTGATTTTTATCTCTTTTCTAAAGATTAATTTCATAGTGCTTTATAAATATGGAATGGAAGTGATTGCAAGTTCTGTATAAGCTTTTAACTTCTGAAGGACATTTTCAAAGTGTGCAGAAGTAGTAGAATGCATAAATACTTTTAAAGGTGCTGCTGTGATCATTCACTACTTAGAATAGTTTAAATATATTTATATTGGTTAAAAGTTAAAAGGGAATTTCCTCCCTACATCTGCAATCATTTCATGGTGGGATTTCAGTGGTATTGTGAGATCATGCACCAGTATTTTCTTCATAAAAAGGTAAACTGAAAGTTTACTTAACTTTCAAGAGTCTCTGGCTTGGATTTAAAAAGCTTATTGTATAAGAGGACACTTTCATTTGCACAAAAAAAGGCTTCAGTTTTTGCTGATGCGCTCACCCACTTGTGTTGTAGCACTACATAGTTGTCTACCCCCCCCCAAAAAAAACCCCTTAACATTTATGGTCAGGTGTGGGGTGGGGGAAAGAGGATGCTGAGAAAGGAAGGATGATCCCTATTATCTATGCATTATAATTTGGGGGTAGGTTGGGACCATGCTCTTACTTTTTAAGTGAAAGAAGACTCTATATGAGACTTCATGCTGTGTATTAAACATAACAAGTAGTTGGAACCCCAGGAGTGGCTTTTGGGTTGTGCACAAGAGGCTGTGTGTATACAAGTGAGAGTTTGTGCAAGTGGAACTCTGCCTGCACCTGCAGACCTTTGAATCCAGGCCACTGAATCTGAGATGTAGTATTGTCTATAGTTTTAAAACTAAGCAATATTTTGAGTACACCTTAGAAACTGGATGTCCCTGGATATGAACTGTAGTGTTAGAACAGCTTGTCAGGATAAAATATTAAGAGAAATTGCTTTGCAGAATCACCTGTTTCTGGGATCTTTCAAACCCTTATGAGTGTTTTCTAAACTGGCAAAGAATGGATGGATAGCTTAAATGTACCCTGTTTCCCCAAAAATAAGACATCCCCAGAAAAATAAGACCTAGTAGAGGTTTTACTGAATTGCTAAATATAAGGCCTCCCCCGAAAGTAAGACCTAGCAAAGTTTTTGTATATAAATATATATACAGTATATCTTAAACATTAATTTTTTTGTTGAACAATAAATGTGAATTGTTCCTCATGAAAAATAAGACATCCCCTGCAAATAAGACCTAGCAAAAATTAATATAAGACCCTGTCTTATTTTTGGGAAAACACGGTATGTGTCCTTGAACCTTAGTCATAATCTCAACAAGGGCAGACATTTTGAATGGCATTTTAACAGTGTAATACACCATATTTAAGGAATGACCCTTTTTTGAAATGTACAGGTTGAATTTACTGGTTTTGGATACTGTTGAACCAAGCAGTGATTGTGTTTTGTAGCAATCATTCTTTGTGTAAAGCTGCTTTATTCTGTTTGATATAGACAGGGAATGAACTTTATTGTAGTTGCATCAGTGACATTCAATGTCATGGATGCAACAAGAGGGATGACAGATTATGTCCCTTTTTGTTTTAGCTGAGGCATGTGGAAATGTTGAGTGAGGCTTGGGGTAATAAGCTGGAAGCAGGAAACATGTAATAAGCAGCAGGAAGTGAATAGGACCTAACAAGGAAATACAGTACAGTATTACAGTCAGGACCTGGGAGAGTTCCAAAAGAGCTGCTCTAACAGAAAGCAGATACCTTTATATGTCCTGTTTTGTGCTTTGATAAACTTGAGGAATGCAAGCCCTTTGAAGGAGATCCCTCAGCTCAAGAGTTGCTGTCTGAGGTCTGTGGAGCACTTGAAATGCAGATTGTGAGAAGTAAGCATATTGACCACTCACAACAGTGACTCCCATACTTGTGTTTCAGATGCTGTTGGACTTCAACTCCTAAAAGTTCCTGCCAGCATGGACAGTAGTTAGGACTTTTGGGAGCTGAAACCTGACAACATCTGGCCACCCAAATATGGCCACCACTGGCTTTCAGTTTTATGCCAATGGAAAATTCCTACATTGTCAAAAGTAGGAGGAAGAGAGTGTAGTTCTCATGCATTATTCTCCAAGCACTGTATCATCCAACAGATGTTCATATAATTAGTGTTTTCCCCTTGGTCACAAGCTGTTTTGTATAATCCTCTTTTGAAGAATAGCTGTGTCAATCACATGATGGTATAAATGTCTCATCCAAGTTCTGGTCTAAGACAAATCCTGAAAAATTAAACAGTGAAAAAGAAAAAAAAATGAATGTTATACGGTATTTGCACTACACATTAAAAGTACTTTGCACTACTAATCAGAAAATTATTATTACTTCAACTCTAGAAAATCCTTCGAGTTTGAAGATGCTTCAAGTCTTCAGTCCTTGTATCCCCCCTCTCCAAGTGAGAATGGTACTGAGAACCAGCACAAGTTTGGATCTAAAAGCACTTTAGAAGAAAATGCCTATGAAGACATTGTCGGTAAGAAGTTGTTATGACATAGAGTATAGCCTCAGGAGAACTTAATAATTCTGGTGAGGCAGCAACTCTGAATAGGTTTCTCTGCTGTAAAAGAGCTTTCAGGTGTGCCTGAAAGAAACAATTAAGTGAAAGGTAAATGGACTGATACAGCACACATGTCATTCACAGATTGCAGACAAGAGGTCTTGATTTCTTTCAAACCTCATTGAATGGGCTTATTGGAAACAGATTGCTTGGTCAACTATCACTATGCTACTCATGGACTAAATCTCTATTTTTGAAGACTTTGGCTAGGAACCTACATTGGGATTAGCAAAAAAAAAAATGATGCAAAGTTTGTAGAACTATCAAACAGCAGGGTGGTTCTTGTAGGAGTTGTGCTCTTGGCTTCTGCTTAAGAAATGTCTGTGTAAACTGTGCTGCAGCAACCAACTTTATCTTTTCTTTGCCAGTGATCTGTTTTTTTGCTTAAGAAAAGTTCATCCTGATACTTTCTCTTTCACTTCAACATCTTTCAATTGTAACTCCTTCAACTGCAACATTAACAGAGAAAAGAGGAGATTTGTTATTGGTATAGGCATAATGAACACCAACTTGGAATAAAGGTCAATATTTTAAAAGAAATATTGATGGAAGATGTTTAACTAGTTGTAGAATGTTGATCCAATGTTGATCCAGTGACATTGGCAGTGGCCACTTTCCTAATTTTCCATGGCTTTAAATCCAATTCTTTTCATCCTTTCTCTGAAGCAAACATTTTCAAGTATAGGAAGTTGTTGTTGTTGTTGTTGTTGTTGTTGTGTGCCTTCAAATCATTTCTGACTTATGGAGACCCTAAGGTTACCTTATCACAGGATTTTATTGGCAGAATTTGTTCAGAGCTGATTTGCCTTTGCCTTCCTCTGAGGTTGAGAGAGTATGACTTGGCTAAGGTAACCAAGTGAATTTCCATGGCTGAGTAGGGATTCAAACCGTGGTCTCCCAGTGTCTTAGTCCAACACTCACATCACCACAGCACACTGGCTTTCGACTCAAACATAGGATTGTGCCATCTGCCCCAGGATGCCTCCTTTTAACTATGTATTAAGAAGCCGTGCCCTCCCTCCAGTCCATCTGCCTTGGTCCAGGCCCCAGAGGGAGAGATGAACCACTAGACCTCATCCCCTTCCCACCACCTTTCCCTTCTCCTTTTGTGTTGTGTCTTTTAGATTGTAAGCCTGAAGACAGGGATCCGTCTAATTATAAGATTGTATGTACAGCACTGTGTAAATTTACAGAGCTGTATAAATCATCATCATCATCATCTAAAACATTTAGTTAAGCAATGGAATCCTCAATTATAGACAGGTTTCTAAGTTATGCATAACTAGCACCTTTGGATCCATGTCAACAGTGAGTACTGTTTGTGTGTGATCTGAACTTTAGCCTTCAGGTTATAATTATACTGGTTTGGGTCCATAGTACAATTTGAACTGGCCAAGCACCAGTGTAGCTTGACACTTGGCCTGCTGGAACCGTGCTGAATCTAAACCCCTCCCAAACTAGGGAATTTAGCTCTATGCTTACACTGGTCTAAATTTGTGGCTATGCACCTTGGCTGGAGGAGGTTTGCATCTGGTGGCATGCACCTCTTCTGTATCCCATCCCTCCTCTGACCCCTTTATGGTACTTTTGCTGGCAGATCTTAACCAGCGGAGTAGTTCTGTCACGGATTCCTCTGTTGGCAGATTTCTCAGATCAGTCATCAAAAGAGGGTGCAGCCTACAGAAGAAACAAGTGTCTAATGTTAACTCCTAACATCTGGTGCATCTTTGAATTAAGTTTGCTGTGACCAGAAACTGCAGTTATCTGTTAGTGAAATCAATGGGAAAAGTTAGCCATGAATAAATTAAATCCCACTGAAGTTTAAGCATAACTAATTAAGGCTGCAGTGCTATTATCTGTTTACTTGGAAACAGAACTTGGAAAGTTGCTTTTAAAAAGAAAGAAAAAATAGTGAGTCTCAGACCATCCTACCATCTGAGGAAGTAGACCAAATCTATGAAAGCTTATGCTACAACTTCCTTAGTCTCAAAGGTGCCATAAAATGCCTTTGCATGCTGATATTCCAGACTAACACAGTTATGTCTGTGAATTCTACCACTGATCAATAATAGATGGCTTCAGCATGTCATTATATTCATTATTTTAACTGTAACTTTCCAAAGTTCTGTTTAAGAATATTAGAATGTTGAAGCCAGTAGAATTTACTTCTGACTAAATGTGTATAGGGCTTTGTTTTCTGGAGCGAAAACATTTTATGTTGCTTGTCCAAATCAGTGGTTCTCTTTTCATGCTTGTGACCCCCTTTACATCTACATGCAGATTTTATCCCCCACCTTCAACATGGTACGTGAATCAAAATATTTTGTTTGTTTAATGCTTATTTTCATTCACACATTCATGTATATTCATATTTTAACATTTTATAAGGAAATAACATTGTTAAAATTAAGAGTTTTATTTAAACAAATTCAGTATTACCTACGTACATTTAACAATAACTGTCTTACACACAGCCACACTTATGTGCATCAGTGCTCACAGATATGTACACATCCAGGCTGAATCTGCACTGCAGAAATAATGCACTGCTTTAACTGTCATCCTATTGAAACCTGGAGTTTGTAGTTTGTTCTGGCACTGGAGCTGTCTGACAGGGGCTAAATATCTCACAGAAATACAAATCCCAGAATTCTATAGCATTGATAGCCATGGCAGTTAAAGTGCTATCAAACTGCATTATGTCTGTTTCATCAGATTCATTATTTCTTTCTTTCACTCACACACATACTGTCTCACACAGAGAGTAGCACAAAAACATTCATTGTCAGGTCAGCGATGGGATGGGTGGGGGAAGAAGAAACAGTGGCTCAGGATGGTTCCCACTAGAGGCCATGATTCAGAGAGCTTCTCCACTCTCCTCCTCCTTCTCATCCTTCCTCAGGAAAAGCTGGCTGCTCCATGCACCCTTTTTTCTTCCCCTCCACATCCAAAAATGTTTGGAGGAAAAGGGGGAGGGACCAGGACCTCCAAGTCTTGCACCCTCTTTGAGCAACTCCTGTGTCCCACTGGGGGTTGTGCCTCACTGTTTGAGAACCATTGGTCTCTATCATTCCAAGATGTAATGTTTATAATATATTTAACTTAAATGGCGATTGTAACTACATGTAAATGCTCCCCCAGCCTGTTGTAACTTGCTTAATCAAAACATCACTAGATAGTAAGCCTCCTTGCTGTCCAGGAGGACCCAATCATAAGCCTGTGTAGATGAAGTCAGTGAGTCTAGAGTTGGAAGACTCTTTTTTGAGCAACTGTGGCTTACCAGTGGGTTCAGCACTTTCTGACACTAACTTGTATATAGGCCGGGAAAATCTGTTGGAGGGAACAAACCATGTTCAGAACTGTACCCTTGAGCCTTGAGTTTTTAAATCATTTCCCTCTCCCCTCCCCCAGGACATATTTCTGCAAAAAACAGTAAATTGCCAGATTCCTTTTGCTGTGGTCTGGCATGAGGCAGATCATGGTTTACAGAGCATGCTATAAAGCTTTGCACTGTGCTGCAATATACTGTGCCAGCTGGTTATAGTTAAATCAAGTTTCCTGCATATGTGTATTTACATTATTACAATATTTGTTGGCATCTGTCTGGTCTCTATTAATCTGCAATAGCTGGCATGTCATGTCAGCCTGCTTGCAAACCTTCTGCATATGAATCTTGGCAGCAACTTTCCTTAACTGTTTTTATCTTTATCACCACAATGGTGGAGCTGTTTGTGATAAGCACAGAATCAAGACAATATAAATTCCAACATATGCTACTAGCCACCCAATGGAATGAGTGTCATTTCTTTTCTTTAGAACATGAATTTTCCTAGCTCATAATGATCAAATGCATTATGAATCAAACATGAAGTTCTTCTTGAGCCTGACACGTTAACAAATGTCTGTCCCTCAGCGTCTTTCCCCCCACCGGTATTCTGGACATTAAGCATAGCTCAAAACTGGTCAGAAAAGCCCTAAAGTCTAGGGACTTAGGTGTAGAAAACCATGAACTTCCAGTGTCTAGGAACTTTCAATAGTTAGGGAACCATGACATCCCTAATCTGTTGTGGTGTGAGATAAATATCAGATGAACTCTTAAGACTTGGGAGTAAGAGAGAGATGCTGTCCCTGGCTTAGGGTACTGACACTGATGAATTAATGCACTTTGACACCACTTTAATATGTCATGGCTCCATCCTTTGGAATCCTGGGATTTGTAATTTGTTTTGGCACCATAGCTCTCTGACAGAGAATGATGATGATGATGATGATGATGATGATGATGATGATGATAATAATATTATTTTTATACCCCGCTCCTTTGAGATCAATTGAGGCAGTTTACACAATAAAATGCCATTACTGTACATCAATAAACAAACTGCGTCCTTCCCCCCTTAAAAAGATATTAAATCAGTTACAATTTAAAACCAGCAATTAAAACTATATCAATACAACAACAAAAAACAGGGCAGGATAGCGCAGTATATTCCTGGGAAACCACAGGAAATCCCTAACAAGGTTTCCGGGGGCTGGGATTATTTATCCTGGGAAGGCCTGCTGGAAAAGATTCGTCTTGACTTGTTGATGGCCAACACCTTGTACTGGGCCCGGAAACTGATAGGCAGCCAGTGGAGGGACCTTAGTGGAGTAATATGTCTCTCCCTCCTGGAGAAGGCTGAATATCCTACAAAAGTACAAATCCCAGAATTTCTTAACATTGAACTATAGCAGGGTTAAATTCCTTTAATGTAGTTGCAGCCTTTGTCTGACCAAAATCTGAATGAAAATACAGGATCTAACCCAGAAGCCTACTCATTCTCCATACATTCTTCCCCTGCAAAAGGCCAACAAGTATGCCAATCTTGGAACTGGTGAAATTAATGAATCCCACTTGTTTTAATGAGAGGAATTTTTTCCTAAAGCTATTTTGTTTTATAGGGAAGAAAGGAATCTCTCCATTCATTTCCCAACCTGGCTGCACTGAGTTAAGAGTGCTGAGGGAATGATTTTAGGATTCCTCTTTCCTCACCTCCATAGTTGTGCTCTATTAAGTCTATAAACCAAGTTCCACACTAATAACAACCACTCTTTTTCTCATAATAAAAGATATAGTTTTCTCTATTTCCAATTTACAGTCAGTCTTATAACCATCAGTAAATGTGTGACCATTTTAATGTTTTTTTATCAGAGAATACAGTATATTTTACAGTACAGAACAATACTACCTAGTGATCTAGCGGTAAATTATACCAAGTATGTAGAGAAATCTTGTAGCACCTTTTGAGACTAACTGAAAGAAAGAGGATGAATTTATAATAAATGAAATCGGCCCACTCTTACAGTGAGGTGCATGGTGTTCTATCAAACTAATCGGTTCATTCTCACTGCAGTGCCAGAAAACCTGAGTTTAAGAAATATGGCTCCCAGAGTCCTCTTGTCTGCAAGGCCAGAGGCTATGTTGGCTGAAGGATTTAGGGGTTGTAATCTAGATTCAAACATACTGCTATTCATCATTTTACTAATCATCCTGATAACTTAGAAGTGTTGAATCATAACTTCCCATTATACAGTGGTCCTTTGCTATCTGCAGGAGTTTGGCTCCAGGAGCCCATATGAATACCTAAATCTGTAGATGCTCAAGTCCCATTAAATACAATAGCATAATAAAATGGCATCCCTTATATAAAAAGGCAAAATCAAGATTTGCTTTTTGGAATTTTTTCCCTCTGTAAACTTTCGACTGGTGGTTGGCTGAATCTATGAATGCAGAATCTGTGGACACAGAGGGCTAACTGCAGATAAAAATGTTGTTCTTCCTTTATCAACTATCTTGCACATTGGTTAGCATCCAGTGAGGTATTTCCACTGACAGAACTGCTTACATCAGTGGAACTTGGAGCAGAGCAATCCATTTTTCTCCCATAGTCCTGCAAACATACCCCAAACTGATTTTACAAAACCATCTAGAATCAGTGGTATGGGAGAGTGCAGGGGAAAGGAAAAGAGAGGAAATTGTGATATCTGGCATCCTCTAGCCCAGGGGTATGCAACTGTGGAAGGCTAGGAGGCCACATTAGCTTTCTAGACCTTGGAAGGCCACACCCTCCACTGTACCTGCTCCCATTAATTTTTTGTCTTTCTTCCAAATGCCATCTAGGGACATAGGGGGTATTCCTATGTTTTGGCTCCCTAGAGGACATTTTGAGAAAAAAAAAGTTTTGAAAATTTTTACAAAAAATTATTTTGACCCTAGAGAGTCTACGGTGAAGAGCATTTTGAAGCCATTGTTTTCCATTTTTTCCACCAATGAGGGCCATAAAAATGGCACTGGGGGCAGTACTTTGTTCATCCCTGCTGAAGGCCCATATAGATTATAGGTTGACAGGAGGTCTTTGCTCTTTTTTTCTAATCACAGAACACTTTCAAGTATATTTTGCCAACATAATGATGAAATAAACTATGATGAACATTTATTAAGAAAAATAATTTGGTGGTAAACACATCCATCTTCAATATTGAGGGACTAGCTAGCCATAACATTTCCAGAAGTGCTCATCTAGCTGTATCTTAGAGTCGGTACAGACTGGCATAATACGGCAGCTTCACAGCAGTATGGGAAGCATGGCATTCAGATGGCACATGCCCCCACACCACTAGGAAGCTGCGTGGCTGAATGCATGTGCGCCAGCTTCATGGCATTGTGGCGGTGTAGCATTTAGATGCTGCACAACACTGCAGTGCCACAAAGCCCTGGTGGGGTAGGAAAAGCCACTGTAAAAAGGGAGCAGCAATTTTCTGCTTCTTTTTTGTGGCAGCAAAATGCCAATGTGGGGCCGCGGTGTACTTTTGCCATGGGGCCCCCCCCAGCTTTTTCAAGGGCAGCATCAAACCATCCCTTTGGGGTGGTCTGCTTCACCTCCATGTTTTTTTAAGGAATGTGTTTGATTAAAATTCCTTCTTTCTCTTTTGAGGTCTATTAATAGTAGGCCTGTAATTAGAAATGCAGTGATTCCTTGCTGGACTCAAACCTCTGAAACCACAGAGGCCTCTTAAACACACAGCACCTCATGTATATCGTTATCCTTCTCATAGGTATACCTCTATTAAAACTTATTTTTCAAAGAGGGGTTGTTATAGTTATATGTGTTGCTGCACACAAATCTTACTTTATTTTATTTTTTTAAAATAGTAATAATACTGGATCTGCCTCCAGTATGCATCATTCTCCTTTGCTTTCTCTCCCTCCCTCTCATAGTTTAATAGATAATATATATTTTAATAATATATACTTTAGTAAAAGAAGTTATTTTTTCAGGTTGCATGGATGGAATTAGTCAAAATTATTGTTAAGAGCAGAATGCGTTACTTCTGGGGATAAGAGAAACTATGTTCCTGTAATGGCTAGCAATGCTAGCATGTTTCCCAGCTTACATTTCCTATTAGTGGATGAACAGTCCAATACTTAGTGAATTCTGCTTCACAATGATAGGAATAGCTGAGTAAATTCACTGTGTCTGGATCTAAGCTTATCAGCAAGCAAGTTTAAGAATGGCAGAATAATTGAACAAAGGCCTGAGCAAATTCATTACGCTAATAAATTGGAAGAAAAAAGTTACGATAAAGGGCAAAGGACTCACTCTTGTATAAGAGAATATGATACTTCCTCTACAGACATTAATCTTGTAGTGGATAGGAAGCATCTACAGAGCAAGCTGTTAGAATTAAGTTAATCTAAGGAGTTTATCACATGGGAGGAATTTCTCTCAATTTCGAAAGAAATGGAAGTGAGGCCAGTTCGGAATTGAGTAAATTAGCTAGTTCAGCGAATTTACTTGGTTGCGTATTGACACTGCATTGCATTCAGAACTGCCTGAAATTGCCTCCCAGTGCTCGAAATTGCATGTGATAGTTTCTCACACAATCACACAAAACCCCATGATTGTCTTCGGAAGGACTTCCCTTTGCCCGAAAATGTGTGTGTTCAGCTTTCACGCAATCACGCGAAACCCTATGATTGCATTCAGATCTTCATTGGATTATACTTCCAATTCCCTTTGTGTGATAAACTCCTAATTGTCTCAATTCCTTATCAAGTCATCAACGTTTAAATGCCAAGGTTTCATCTAGAAGACTTCACCAGAGAAACAGGGCTGTATTCTATGATGGGGGAGGAATATAGGATCAGATCCATTCAACAGATTGACAACCTAAGAAATAGAGAGAGTTGCTTAAGCTTTCTAAACCACTGAGACACTTTTCTGCTTTCCTAGCCTCTGATAATTCTAAGTTACTTCCTCTCCTGACTAACTCTCCTTTCAAAATGAAGTCATTGAACATAGTTGGATGGAACTCTGAATCTAGATCTTCTGATGTTAAAGATTACAGTGGGAAGTTCAATATGATTCTTTTACAAGAGACATGATGTACAATCAAATTAGATATCAACAATTTACCAGCTGCTACTTTGGCCTTTGGAAGAGGAAAGCCAAAGGTAGGGCTTGCCATGTTTAGCCCTACTTTTCTTTAAGTTACTGTCATGTGCATATCTCACTATGACTAGTTTGTCATAGCTTGTCTAATTGACTTTGGATCACTGTGTTTCTTAATTGTTAATGTCTGTATTCTTCCCATTTCCAAAAGATTCCAAATCAATCAGTAATGGAAGAATTTAGAAAACTATCTAGATTCACAGTTTGCATCAGCTTATTTAATTATGATGGGGGACTTCATTGCCAGAACTGGGCCTATTAATATACCCTTTTCTCCCCTGTCTGGTGTTTAACTGAAATTGATATATATATATATATATATATATATAATATAGGAATTCTAAGGACCTTAGGATCAATTTTGCTGGTATATGTCTTGTACCAATGGCTGGGTGACTTCCTTTAAGAATTCTCAATGGGAATCCCCATTTTTGAACAGTGTGGAGAATATACACATATCTCAGGGGAATGGAGCAGTACCATTGACTATGCATTGATCCCTGATATTCTTTTCAGTATTACTGATACCATTTTTGGGGCTGATAGAATTGAATATGACTATTTGCTTCTTTCTCCTTTTCTTAGAAGCCCTACCAATATATGTTTACAGGCCCACCACCAGTTTGTTGATTCAGCAATAGTAGTTGGGAAGAAGAGGCTGTTGTGAACAGAAAATATTAATGCTAAGTTTTCTGCACTCCTAAAATTCATCAGTGGGCATAAAGTTTAAGAAATTATTACTGTAGCCCATGATGTATGGGTTACACTGGAAAACTGTACCCAAATGATTTCTGATTTGGCTATATCGTTGAGGAGCACTGAGATGAAGTCTGGAAATTTTAGACCTAAGGCTATAATAACTTGGTTTGACAAGGAGTGTTTTGAGGCCAAAATGTATTGCAAATATGTATAGAAGAAATAACTGTGGAACTTTGCCTCAGGGGCAGAACAGATGGCCCTGAAGGGGTTGCTTGAACCAGCCCCCACAGAAGATGGATTGGGCCCGCAGAAAATACACACCATAGCCTCAATCTGTCTTTAACCCAGCCCAAATAGGAGCAGAAAAGATTTGCTCCTATTTCGGCTGGGAAAGAGCTGCCTTTCCCAGCCCTGCTGCAGCCCCAGGGTGGCTTCAAAACATTCTGGCAGCATGCGGCGTGTAAATGCCATGCCCCTTGAATATCTTGAAGCTGCCCATGTCTGGAAGCTGGATGGCTTCCAGGCAGCTTCCAGACGTCTTCAAAATATGTGGCATATAAATGCTGCACTCCCAAGATGCTCAGAAGCGGGCTTTAAAGGGCCATCTGTTTTGGCCCTCAGTCATAGTACCTTATCAAAAGACACCTCAAAGCCCCAATTGCCTGGAAAAAGAAAGTAGCTATGCATAAGCAATAATGTATTTTGATAAATTCTTTCTTGCCAAATAAATAAATCAGTGTTGGTCAATAGTTACAGCAGCGATGTTAGGCAACTTTGTGGGTTCAATTCAATGTAATATACTTGCTTGTGTTTTCGAATTTTATGCCTCTATTCTCTTTAGGGAATCTGTAGAACAGTCCCCTATGAAGGCATAGTCTCTCCCCCTGGATCTCTCTGACTGTCCCCATTGGGCTCCTGTGATGCTAGCTCGGGACCAGAAAGAATATGTGATGAACTGGCCAAGAGAGACCTCATGAGGCTGGGGTGTTAACTAGCATTATAATGTGTGTAGTGTGCTAGAAAACTAATGGAGATTATCACATGAGAGACAAGAAATCCTTGTCCCATCCCTGTCCTGTCCTTCCCACGCAATTGTGTGGAGATTTTCAGATGACACTGTCATTATCCCATTCTTAGCCCATTCTTAGCCCATGCACATGATTGCAATAAGATTTTCAGACAACGTTGTCCTTATCCTGTCCTTCTCCCATCCCTGAAGTGGCATGGCCCTGTCAGTTTGTATTAATGGAAATTCACATTAATACAATGATGGGTACCACTGATGGGAGAAGGGCAGGATAAGCACGGACGTGATAAGGACGGGAGCAATTCCTCCTGCCTCATGTGATAATCTCCACTGTCACTGTTCAATCCACTGTCAATGGACTTGTTTCCTCAATGACCATTGTTAAAACTGAACTTGTAATCTCATCACCCTTCCCACAGGTTTGCTATTGCTATTTATATTTCTATTGCTATTTCTTTTGCTATTCTCACACACAGACTGCTTATAAAGTGTGTTTATAGACACTTCACTCCATGTACCTGAAGATAATAATAATTTATTTCTAGCCCGCCCCTCTGAACAAGCAATCGGGGCGGGCTACAACAAGGTTAAAAAACAGTACAATTAAAATATACCATCCCATCACCCAACTCCCCCCCTAAAACAGGATTAAATCACAACAACATTAAAATCAACAAATGAGCGTATAAAAATAAAATAAAAACAGTGACAGAAGTTCCAGTCTGGAAACCTTAGCTGTATAAGGGTGAAATAATGCTGGAGAGAGAGATGGAGAAGCTCAAAAATGCATTTCAGGAGGTGTTACACTTCTTCTGGGAAGGCCTGCCGGAAGAGATACGTCTTTGGGGCTTTTTAAAAGCCTTCAATGGATGGAATAAGATGCATCTCGTCTGGCAGGTGATTCCACAGCTTAGGGGCAATAGCTGAGAAAGCCCTCTGGGAGCTCTGGACCAGCCTGGTCTTCATGGGCTGTAGCAGATTCCTCCCAGAGGACTGAAGTGTGCGGGGAGGTTCGTATGGGAAGAGGTGGTCCCTCAGATAGGATGGACCTGAGCCATGTAGGGCTTTAAAGGTCAACACCAACACATTGTACTGTGCCCGGAAACTAATCGGCAGCCAGTGGAGGGATTTAAGCACCGGGTGTAATGTGCTCTCTCCTAGATGTACCAGTGACAAGCCTGGCTGCCATGTTTTGAACCAGTTGCAGTTTCCGGGTTAAGCACAAGGGTAGCCCCATGTAGAGTGTGTTACAGAAGTCCAGACATGAGGTTGCCAGCGCATGTACCACAGTTTCCAAGTCCCCCATCTCCAGAAAAGGGCGCAGCTGGTGTATCAGCCGAAGCTGATAACAGGCACTCCTGACCGTCACACTCACCTGACTAGTCATGTGAAGTGACGGGTCGAGGAGTATCCCCAGGCTGTGAACAGAGTTCTGAGAGGAAAGTGTGACTTCATCTAGGACTGGATGTTGTATTCCGAAAACTGGTTTAGGGCCCGTAAATGTGAGTACCTCCGTTTTGTCTGGATTGAGTTTCAATCGATTTTCCCTCATCCAACACATTACCGCCGCAAGGCAGTCATTGAGAGGGCAGATGCCATCTGAGGTCTGAGCAGACGATCTGGTCACGGAGAAATATATCTGAGTGTCATCAGCGTACTGATGACACTGAGCTCCGTGCCTCCGAATGATCTCTCCAAACGGCTTCATATAGATACTGAATAACATCGGGGACAGAATGGCGCCCTGAGGGACGCCACAGCTAAGCTCGATTTTAGATGAGCAGCTGTCCTTGAGTCTCACTCTTTGGGATCTGTCAGAGAGAAAGGATCGGAACCACCTAAGAGCGGTGCCTCCAATCCCCAGTTCTCTCAGCCGATCCAAAAGGATGGAATGGTCTATGGTGTCAAACACTGCTGAGAGATCCAAGAGCACCAACAGGGTTACACTACCCTTGTCGATGCTCAGGCGGAAGTCGTCAGTCAGTGCAACCATGGCGGTCTCCACTCCATAACCTGCCCTGAAGCCGGTTTGAAATGGGTCGAGATAATTGGCTTCATTCAAGACGGCCTGGAGTTGGGAGGCGACCGCTCTCTCGATCACCTTGCTAAGAAAAGGTAGCAAGGGGACTGGTCTATAGTTGTTTTTGTCCAGGGGATCAAGAGAAGGCTTTCTTGACTTCTAGTTAGGGTTGTGTCCTTTGAGCCATAGGACATTGTTGAATTGGCTGCTTTTCTGAAGAAGAAATTCTTGAGGTGACTAAAAGTTGAAAAATAAATAAATCTATGTGATTTTAGAAGTTCTCACTTAATTTTACCTGATATTTACTATTCACTGTATAGTATTTTTGGTTCAATTTTCCCCCCAGCAATAATAATAATAATAATAATAATAATAATAATAGATAGATAGATCAATCATGCATAGTTGGATATAGTACATAATGTCATAATAAGTGTTCCTTAAAAGACAAGGTATTACTGTGGTTCATTTACATAATAGTTTTTGGGGTGAGATCCAAGACAAAAACCTTTGCATGTGTTTTCCAGCAAATTCTTCCTTGATTTTGTTCTAATCTAAATAATTAAATATTTTAAAAACCTGTTTAAGTGGGAAAGATGGAATATTTTATTCAATGCCTTTTGAGAGTGAGTTCTTCAGACCAGCCATGTCAACAACTGTAGATCTCTACATTAGTACTGGCATCTTGTGACTTAACAGAGATGGGTTGTATGTAAATATTGTAGTTTTTAAACTTAAAATAGATGAAGTGTTTGCATTATCAGTCAGTATAAAAATAGAACATATTCTAACTGGTACCAAATATTTAGACTCTGCTGAAATCTCATGGGATTAAGCAACAATCTTATATATATAATGAATTCCTTGTGAGGTTTCCCTATAATCTGTCATAGGAGAATTCTGCTGAAATCAATTGATAGTGAAAGGGAAAATGTGAGAGAGATACTATAGTTAGATCCAATCTCTTTGAATGCATGCAGAAGTAAAATTCATTAGTTTAAACAGTATTGCCAGTGGAAATATATTGTTTTATTGTAAAGGCAGACAGGAACTGTAGGCTTATGATGTGATCTGGACCCAAAATCCCCACTAGGGCTTGCAGGTGTTTTCATCTGGGTTTTTAAAACTCTTTTAGCAACTAAAGCTTGCTGTATTCTGGTGCTAGACGCAAACTTGATATCATCCAATCTTTCCCAAATTCTCTTGCGTTTTCAGTTTTTATTTGGCCGCATTCTGCGTACTAGATGGTCACATATGCTTGATCAGAGTCCAATTTTCTCATAGCTCATGAGTATCCAGAATAAGAATTTTGGTTTTGGTCCATATTTCTCTTGTGCGCGAGTGAGCATTTCCTCTCTCTCTCTCTTAAAACATGTTTTTTGTTAGATGGAAATAATTTATGTGGGTAATCAGAGGTTTCTTCTGCAGTCTGTGACAACCAGGGTATGCTAAATGAATTGGAAGTTTCTAAAATATGTTTTAAGATAAGATTGTTGCAGTGGATCTTAGAAAATGGAATTCCCAAGACAGTTTCCTGGTTCTGCTAACTGGCAGAGCAGTGAATCATTCAGATAACATATTCACAACCCACAGACTGCCCCCCCTTCAATCTATACAATTGCTGTTGTACATGCAGTCATGCATTTCCAAGGTTCACTTGGCAGTGGTAGGCAGGTGTAGTCCTCAATATGTTTCTGCCTAAAACTTTCATCAGCCCTTGCTAGCTTTCCCAGTGACAATACAATTTCCTTTCTTCTCCAAAGGAGAGCAACTAAGATGGTGAAGGGTCTGAAAGCCATGCCTTATGAGGAGTGACTTAGGGAGCTGGGGATGTTTAGCCTGGAGAAGAGAAGATTAAGAGGTGATATGATAGCCTTCTTTAAGTATTTGAAGGGGTGTCATATAGAAGGGGGAGCGAGCTTGTTTTCTGCTGCTCCAGAGACTAGAATGTGGAACAATGGATGCAAACTGCTGGAAAAGAGATTCCACCTCAACATTAGGAGGAACTTCCTGACAGTAAGGGCTGTTCGACAGTGGAACACACTCCCTCAGAGGGTGGTAGAGTCTCCTTCCTTAGAGGTCTTTAAGCAGAGGCTGGATGGCCATCTGTCAGGGATGCTTTGATTTGGAGTTCCAGCATGGCAGGGGGTTGGACTGGATGGCCCTTATGGTCTCTTCCAATTCTATGATTCTATGATTCTATGTACCGTACATTGTTAAGAAAGAATGGTACAAATGCCTTTCTTCTTCAGTTTTGCTTCAGCACTTGGTTCCTTTTTCTTTTAATTTTTATTTTACTTTTCTCTTTCTCATCCTTTTCATTTCCATAGTCATTATTCCCATCATCTTAGTTAAATATCTCCTCTTTCCTCATCTTATATCCTCTTTCTCCTTCACCCCTACAACTTTTGCCTACAATCACAGAATCATAGAATTGGGAGAGACTACAGTTGCCATCCGGTCCAACCCTCTGCAACACAATAATTTTCTCCCTCAGTCTCTCTCTTTCTTTCTTGTCTCCCTTCCCTTACAATTTTGGATTCAATGTATTCTTTTTCTTTCTCTTCCTCCTCTCTCTCTCTCCCCGTCATCCATAATTCCTGGCTAAATATTTTCTCTTTCTCTTCCCCTTCTCACTCTTTCTTTCCTCTTCCCATATCTCTTCTTCTTCCTTCTTTCTGAGTCCGTCATCCTTTCTCCCTAGTCCCTCTTCCTCTCTTTTGCACTTTCTCCCTCTATCTCTTTCTTAATTCTCCTGGCTACATCTCTCTCATGCTCATTTCTTTTTCTCTTTCATCATCATCTTCCCTTCCTTATAATGCTTTCTGTCTCTCGAACTCTTTCTTCTTTGTTTATGCCCCTTGGCCCAAGAAGGTTTTGAAACCATGACTGGGAGATATTAGATTCTCACCATTTTGAAGTGGTAAGTCCCATTACACTGCATAGATATTATCTATTTGGTAACTATTAAAAGGAGGAAGAGTCCTAGTTTGGGGATACATGCAGATTCCACAATCTGATTGAAAAGAAAAGAGTAAATGTGTGCAGTAAGAGGCATGTGTGCAATAATGTGAGAAGCCTATGCCAAGAAGAGTTTTAAAGCCATTATTTTGTTTGGAAAGCTTGTTGGTTAGACTGCAACTCCCATGAATTAAAATCAATGCTTTCAAAAGTGTTAAAAACAGAGCTGGGGGGATATGTGTGTGTTTGTGTTCAAAGCTGAGCTTGTAAAATATTATTTTGGTCTATAACCTCTATGTGTTGTTAAGTAGTGCTTGTGAAGCTGTTAAAAATTGTGGAAAATTTGTGGATTTGTATTATTTCTGTTCACTACACGAGTTGGAAAAATTAATTTGAACAAAGAAATCTTTTCTTATTTATTAAACCTTGTATCTTTTATTTGAATGTTTTGCTCTGAGCAATTGTGGTGGATACTCAATGACTTCACTGGCACCACCTCCTGTGAACCCTTTTAGTGGGGTTAACCTCCTATGAACCACAGGGGGTGTCACCAAGCTTAGTCCTTAAATTCCAGTTTTGGGCTATACTTGGGTTGGACCTTGATTGCATCTTAGACCAGAAGCAGAGGCACTCTGTGGTATGCCTGAAACTGGCTCATAAGTTGGACTGCTTGAGAGAAGCTTATGATATTTGTCTCTGCCAATAAAATCCTTAAATCTTGTGTTAAACTACTGTATATCATGGCAGAATTCCACACAAAAAAGTGTATGAAATTTGGCAGTTTAGAATGTATTAAATGTAACACAAATCCTTTGCTTGAGATGTTAACTCTCCCTTTGTCACAAACAGTCTAGAAAAACTGCATGTAAGTCTTAAAGTGGATGATTGGGCTATTTGGATGTGGGGAGTGAATACTACAGGAGCTTTCAGGAAATGTAATTGTGTCTATTTTAATAAATGACACAGTGGGCTGGGGCAGCTGGAGCACATTAACTAAAAACATCCATATGTGCAGTTTAGAGCAAGTCCCAAAAGCTATTCTGGTTGTTCCTCATATTGACAAAAAGAATACTGATTTGCTGCTAAAATGAAATACCTAAGGAGTCTGCCATTTTTATAAAATACCAAATTGGGTTTTGCTTACATTTCCCAGATGCTTAGGTTGTAGCATCTTTCCATTCAGCCACATATTGTACCAGCTGTTTGCTGCAAATGGATTTCATCATCAATTATGCATCAACCTTGAAGCATCAACTTTTTACTATGGCAGTGGAACAGTGCCAGTCCTGCAAATTGTTAGAATGCTGTGAGGCAGCAGAAAGATTTTTCTAGTTGTTCCCCACCCTGAGTCCCTTGGCTTCCATCCCTATTTGTTGACAGAGCTTAGTGTGCCATATACCTGCCTTGATACTCTAAATAGACTTTCTGCTCTAAAGTGTGGTATAAGCTTCCATATGTGGAATGGAAGAGAAGGTCCCATCTGGCAGCAAAATCTCTTGGACCAAGCCTTCTTAGAGGTAGGGCTGATTCTGTCCTTGCAGGAAGCTGCCTTATATCGAGTCAGACCATTGTTCCTTTTAGCTCAGTAATGTCAGCACTGACTGGCAGTGTCTCTCTTTGGTCCTGCTCATACAATATCCCATGGGATCCTGGGATTGGCTGCTTAGGGAGTAGCATTTCATCTTCTCAGCTAGAAAGCTCCTCTATTACCTTAAGGGACTACAAATCAGAGGATTTCAGATGATACATCCATGGAAATTAAAGTAGTATAATTTTAAAAAATTTAAGTAGAATAATGGTGCTATAATTGTGTAATGTGAAAGCCCCACATTTTTTAAATACGTAGGGTGGTAGCACATCTGCCACCAAATTTACAAATTCCTCCAAAAAGAGGATTTGCCTTGTAGGACTCTTCAATGAATGTAACTCCAAATTACTTTAGAGGCATGCAACTTCTCTTGCAGGTCTGCTGATTGTGAGGTTTTATTTTGGGCTAAAGAAAGCTTTTTCTGGTTCTTAAGAATGAAGTTCCCAAATTGATTTAGTACAGAGAATTAGAAGTCGTCATCACCACTGGCTGGTCACCAGCTGCAAGAATTTGATTATACACTTATGGCCCAATATGCTTGTCACTGTCGGTCCCGTTCTGACAGTGACATTTACCAGGGGCTGGGTGGGGTGTCAAGACTGTGCAAGCTCCCCTCTTTGACTTGTCTAGAAAATGCCTCCAAAGAAAGATAGTTAATGGTTGTGAATCTGTTCTCATAATAATAGAGTAAGGGGGAGAAATTCTTTTGCTGCTCCATGAATTCCACTCCTGCCAGAGTGGAAAGGAAATGACTATTCCTTATAAATATATGAGGCACGCAGGTTTTTCTTGTCCTCAGTCCCATTTTTCACTCTTGCCTCATTTCATTGTTGGCTCACTTAGCTTTGCGTAGATTTGGCTTCCCATCTGCCACGGTTGACAGCCATTGTGACAGAACATTCTGTGCTGCATCATCCTACTAAGGGATCTGGCTGCATTTCTCAGCATTGCACATTGAAGGAGTACAACCATCACAAACAACTAATCAGTGCTTGACCTCCCCAACACCACATTATTCATGATTTTTCCAAAGCGAGCTGATTATTTTACCATAGCTTTCATTTGCTTTTTCTTTGGACTGTGAATCGCACCACGTTGCCAACAAAACCATTCTGCAAAGAAAAGTCCTGGAAGATTTACTATTCATTAACACAGTATTGCCATATTCAGGAGTCCAGGAAGCAAAAAGCCAAAAACAGATTTTTTTTTAAAAAAAAGGTGTGTGTGTGTGTACTTCTCTTGAGGAGGGTCTATATGGTTAGATTGTTTCCCATATCAGAAAATGCTGAACTGAAGAAATATGGTCTTATTATATTTAAGCTAAATGAAAGGCTATCCCCCAGCATATTTGTGGGAGAATATTTCACCCCATGGGTCCCAAAATAGTTGGACAATCTCAGTGAATGTCTTCTGGGCCTACAAGATCTCGTCCTGAGATCAAGGCAGAACAGTGAGATTGATTTCTATAGTCTCTACCAGTGACAGAGAATAGGAGGAAGCAACAGTGGGCTGGACAACTGAAGTTCAGGTCAAGACTGAACAGTATATTCAGCATTTAATAATTTAGTCCAACGGAAGATTTCAGTTCTTGTCAGCCTTCAAGTCATTTACCATTTATGGTGACCCTAAGGTGAACTTATTACAGGGTTTTCTTGACAAGATTTGTTCAGAGGAGGGTTTTCCTTTGTCTTCCTCTGAAGCTGAGAAAGTGTGACTTGGCCAAGGTCACCCAGTGATTTTTCCATGGCTAAGTGGGGATTTGAACTCTGGTCTCCAGATTTCTAGTCCAACATTCAAACCACTACACCACATTGGTTTTCTGAATGATATTTTATTCTGCAGTAATAGATGCATATTTTCCAAGGTGAGAGAAGTAATAGTCTCATTACATTTTGTACTGGTCAGGCCTCCTCTGGAACACTGCATTTGCAGTACTGGGTACTTCATTTTAAGAAGGATATACTAGATTCTGTTTAATCTTGGATGATAAGCAGGGTCAGCCCTGGTTAGTACTTCGATGAGAGACTGCCAACAAATATCAGGTGGTGTGGGGTATATTCCTCAGAGAAAGGATCTGGCAAAACCACCTCTGAGTATTCCTTGTTTAAGAAAACCCTGTACAATTCATGGGATTGCCATAGGTTGATAGGTGACTTGAAGGCGCATACACGTATATAGACCAGTTGGAGCAGATTCAGAGAAGGACCACAAAGATGGTAAGAGGTATAGAGAACAAATATATGAAGAAAGGTTGAAGGAGCTGGGCATGTTCATCTTGGTGAAGAGAAAACAGAGGGGCAGGGCAGGCCTGTTCTTTGCTGCTCCACAGGATAGGAACCAGGTCTAATGGATTTAAGTTGCAGAAGAGTAGATTTCAGTTGAATATTAGAAGGAGTTTCTTGATAGTAATATCAGTTCAGCAGTGGAACCAATTGTCTAGAGGGGTGGTGGAGTTTCCTTCTCTGGACATGTTTTTTTTTTTTTTTAAAGGCTGCACAGCTACCTGCTTGGGATTCATTAGCTGGAGATCCTGCATTGAGCAGGGTGTTGGACTCAATGGCCCACGAGGTACCTTCCAACTCTATGGTTACATGCTTGTCACCTCAACCTTCTCATGACCTGGTTTTCAGATGCTTAAATAAGCAATGCATTCCAATGTTTATTCTTTGGTGCAGGGGAAGGCTAAGTAACTCAACAGCTGATATACTTCAGCAAAACTGAAATCATACAACACTCTTTATATTTCTATAGGGGTGTAAAAACAAATTTATTTGCATTTATCTCATTACATCCCAGGTCTAGATTATGTTGTGAGGCTTAGTTCTTCCCTCACAAAAATTCACCTGAATTTTGTCATGCCTTTCCTACATGTAATTTTGTAATTTACACATGCAATATGTAATTTTAACAACAACAACAACAACAACAACAACATATCCTACCTCTCCAATAAGATCAAGGCAGCTTACAACATTAAAATATAAATACTATACAATACAATAAATTCTTCCATAAACCCACCCACCGATCCATCCACCATAAATAGTATGTAATAAATAGTAATAACAATAACTATAATAAATTATACAATTAAAATTGTTAAAACAAAGCAAACAGGGTAGTCAGTGGGAGGCAACTGAGTTGTTAATCTGGGAAGGCCTGTCAAGAGAGATCCATCTTGACCACTTTTTAAAAGCGGTCAAGATTAGTAATATATTGGATCTCCTTTGGCAGGCCATTTCATAACCTGGGAGTGGCAGACGAAAAGGCCCTCTAGTTAACTGCAGCCAACCTAATTTTGCTGACTGCAGTAAATTTTTCCCAGAGGACCTGAGCTTTCAGGGTGGATTGTATGGAAGAAGGCGATCCCACAGATAAGCTGAGCCCAAGCCATGAAGGGCTTTAAAGATTATAGCCAACACCTTGTACTGTGCCCGGAAAGTAATAGGCAGCCAGTGGAGAGACTTTAAAATTGGTGTTATATGACCACCTCTAGATCTCCTGGTGACCAATCTAGCTGTCATATTTTGAACTAAGCACAAGGGTAGCCCTATGTAGAGTGCATTGCAGAAATCAAGTCTTGAGGTTACCAGCATGTGAACCACAGTTTTTAGGTTCCCTGGCTGCAGGAAGGGGCGAAGCTGGCGTATCAGCTGAAGCTGATAGCAAGCACTCCTGGCCATTGCATCTATCTAATGCATTTTGCCCATTGAGTAATGAGTGCTTTCCCATTTTCCTCAAAATTATCTGCATTGTTAGTGATTTGTATCTTTCAAGTGCACATTGATGACAATGTAGGCAAATGGCACCTTCAGAGAAGAAAATGTCTTTGGGATGACAGCTAAGGGGGAAAGGCTTGAGTGTCCCCAGGGTATGGCCATGGGGTTGCAGGGAGTATGGATTGCATCAGATGACACCTCGGGGGGGGGATGAACATCTAGTGATGAAAGACACCCCAGGCAACCACCTCTGGTAGCCAAAGTGCCTCTGCCACCCATTGACTGTGGCTGGTGTTGGGTGGGGTGCTGTTGCCACTCAGCAGCCATTTCTGGGACTGGTATGGCTGCTGGGTGAAAAAAGAGTATCACCTCTCTTTATTGCTTGTCCAGTGGCTACAACAAACCTGGAATGGGCACCTGGGAAGCAACAGCTTTGTCTCCCTATCAATGGTGGCTGGTGGGAGTGTCGTGACTTCTGGGTATGGTGCAGCTGATGCATGAGCAGCTGTGCCAGACTCGGATGGAAAGGGTTGCTAGCAGTAACATCACTGGCTCCAATCAGTAGCCACTGGTGTGCGTGTGTGTGTGCGTGTGTGTGTGTTGCAGCCATGTCAGATCCTGATGGAATGGGCTGCCACCACCACCAACATCTCCTGGTGAGCTCCAGGTCTGGCATGGTTGCTGGTCGAGCAGCCACATCAGATTGAAAATGGGCTGCTGGGTAGCACCAGCACCTTGTCTCACCATGGCAGATGCAGCCTGGCTGACAAAGGGGTGTGTGTGTTTGGGGTTTGTGCCAACCAGGCAGCCTGGGATGTAACAGCATGATTTACCGAACTGGGGTGACACCAACCCTAGTGATGCCATTGAGTGTCCCCTACTTGCTGGCTGTGATCCACATAATTTGCAGATCTCCCCTACAGCTGATGCTATTTCCATTTTTCTTCTCTTTTCTTTTTTGAAAAAGGAAGTCTGCATCTGGAGTGTATTTGAGGAGAGCAAGAATAGCTGAAAGTAACAAAGAGGGAGAGACATTTATACTTGTGGTGCTGGATTTCACACATGTTCTCTTACATTTTCATAAAGTTATTGTAGTCTTCTTCTAGCAGTTACTTTTTTTACCCTCCAAAGTAACTCTCAACAGATCAGTAACTTGTCTGAATTTATTGTTTTCCAGCACTGCTGGAAACATAATACTCTACTGCTGAAACAACTATATTGGTTCCCTATCTGTTCCCAGGCTTAATTCAAGGTGCTGCTTGTATACTTTAAAGCTCTATATGTTTTGAGACTAGCACCTGTTATACTTTGAATTTTTAATTTTTCTAAACTGACTTCACGGCCTTGCTAAGTTGCCATTCTTTTTTCTTTTCTTTGGGAAGATTCTTTAAAGTATCACTTTAGAATTTTAGCTTGAGATTTATAGGCTACAAAGACTGTGTTATTATTTAAACTAATATGCTGAATAGGCAAAAAATAAATAAATAATAATCCAGTTTCTAAATCATATTTCATCTGAGCTGGGAGGTGTCTTGTCTCTAGAGTCTGTAAGTTCCAGTACAATCTATACAATTGCATTCCAAGCTTCTGATTTAATGATCAAGGACTGCCAGTAGAAACACTTTCTAGTTCAACAGCGGCCACAGCTGCCAAGTGTTGTAATTAAAACAATCCTAAAATAATGGTTTATTGGGATGTATAAATGATGTAGAGTCAGCAATGAGGTAGTAAAATTTCAAGGTGCCACCAATTTGTATAGGTTGGTTGAAACCCAATTGGACTATTCAAGTCTATGCATGAATAAGCAAGACCATACAAAATGAGCGTCAGTATAATTTAGTGGAAAGTATGTATCTAGAATAATGGCTTCTTTCATATATAGATGATGGATCTGTACTGGTGTGTCTGTGGAAAGAAAATTGTAGAGTTGTGGTGAATAGCTAATTCAAAATCATCTTGGCACATGAAAGAAAAGGTTAACTAGGGCTCTTAGGAAAAGGACTGAAAATAAAATGGCTAGTGAAATAAAATCTTTAGATACACTTATATTTTGGATCGTGGATATACACAAATATATGTGTACATTTCTGGCCACCTCAGAAAGGATATATAAAACTTGAAAAGATGCATAGAAAAATTAGTTAAAATTATCAAGGTATTGAATCACTTTTTCTCTGAAGGAAGGTATTTTAGTTTAAGAAGATGGATTATGTGCCTAGAGGATGACAACAGAGGCTGCATCTGCACTGCAGAAATAATGCAACTTAACAATACTTTAACTGTCATGGCTCCATCCTATGGAATCTTGGGTTTAGTAGTTTGTTGTGGCACCAGAGCTCTCTGACAGAGAAGGCTAAGTATCTCACAAAACTACAGATGACAGAATTCCATAGCATGACAGTTAACGTGGTGTCAGATTGCAATAATTCTACATCGTAGATGCAGCCTTATGTTGTTTTACAGTTGAATTGTATAAAAGATAATAAAATAAATATAATATAAAGTGGAGGGGACAATGATGAAGACCATCCCCACCACATTTATGGCCCTTCTGCACCTCCACCAGCCTTACTCAGTTGTTCTTGCAAAACCAGAAGTTGGAAGCTTTGAAGCTGACAAAGGTGATGTCAGGGAAAATGGAATGGATTTGTATGCTGCAGAACTGTTTCCTCCACATTCCACCCTTGGAAATGGTCTGTTTCAAGGCTTCCAGGTGGTGGAAGAATTGCTGCCTGTAGCTTTTTACCTGATTGGGCAGAATGGATGCTTCTCTCATGTTGAAGCTCCCCTGACAACATTTATCTCCATTGGCAGATATCAGTAGAGAGGCACCAATGTACTATGTTACTTGTCAAGCCATCTGCACCATGGGGAGTGGCATGGAATGAATTTTGACATAGGAAAGGTAGTAAGTAGGGCTTAAAACATATGATAAGACAATGGCTTGTAAAACTGTATTTCTTACTTTCGTTGATATCCCATCTATCCACTCCAAGTATATTAAAGGGAGTCATAAAGAAAGTAAAAGAGTTTCCAATCCTCTTTCTCCTTCTCCTTATTCTTCTTTTTAAATGGAAAGGATGTATGACTATGATTTACCATCTTGTGCACATTTACTAGAGAGTAAGCCCTACTGATCTCAGTATGACTTCTGAGTAAGCTTTAGTGGATTTTACTGGTAATTAAGTTGCCTTGTTCTCCACAAAAGAGCTGCGTGTTTAGTGTTCCTTTTCCCTTTTCTTTTAAAACATTCATGAATAAAACAGAGTGGTGGGGACGCAGAAGGCAGTCTTGTGAAATCTCTACTAGAAAAACACACACACTGTCCTTCATAGCCAAAATCTACTCCAAGTACTTCCAGCTGCAGTTGGAAGGATGAGTCATGCTGAAAGCTAAGGAGTTTTTCTGCAAGCCTTTCACTTGGTTCACATGATTTTTTTGTTTTGTTTTGTTTAACATTCCTATCTGTTTTTCTTTTCTTAAAAAAAACTCTAAAGGAGATTCACCCAAGGAAAACCCATACGAGGATGTGGAGCTGAAAGCCCGTAATGCAGGCCGAAAATCCCAGCAGCTTTCTGAACGTTCCCTAGATTCTTTGCACAGGATGTGGACTCCACAGGACAGGAAATACACATCACCTCCTCAGGTAATGCAGCACGTCTTCAGAGGGCTGGGTTCTGTTCAGACTGCATGTTTTGACATGAGAGTGTTTTACATGTTTGTGTTCTGCAAAAGAAGCATTCACCATGGAAGCACAGCCAAAAAAAGATGTAAAATCACTATGTACAATGATCAAAGATGCAAGGAAAGAAGTAGAATCCCTTTAAAAATTTTTTGCTCTAGACACCTTAGGAATTGGAATTTATTTTTTTCATTTGTTTATCTATGTACCTCAGGACTTTTCATTCGCTTTCACTATGAACTGAAATTCTGTTATAGTTTTGGGTATGATATATTCGTATCATTTAGAAATGTTTGTTAATCTTCAGTTTTGAAACTACATAATGATTCCCTTATTCTCTATCCCCCTTTAATAGGGGGTTTGATTATTTTTTTTCATTTTTTTTATTAGTCAGTCCCCCACCTTCACTGATATTTCTTCTATGCAGATTGTAAAAGAGTGTCAAATGAAATTCATGCTGTCATTCAGCTGAGAAATGGATACTACACCAACAATTTCTATAGAGTGACAGCTCCCTTGCTACTCATCCATTCTGCAGTATCACTCCATTTTGCTACCTCTGTGTCAGCTATCCTGTTTATAAATAGTTCTATATGAAAAGTTCAGTGTAAATTACTCCCAGGTAAATTTTACTGAAATCAGTTTTATTTCTAAATGCATGCCTTCAGTAAAATTTTATAACAGTATGTAACATTAGCCACTTAGCAATCCACTGTAAATGCCTTGAAATATGAGGACATCCATTTAGATTTGAATTAGAGCAGCTTAATTGTGAACTACTGGGGTGGGGGATTGGTTAAAAATTATATTATTTTTAGCATTCTGTTTCAAAAAATTGTTCTCCCCCCACCCCCTGTCTGACCCCACAAGCTGAACAGGTAGCTCAGGAATCAGAATTCCTGTTCTAAAAACTATTCTGTTTTAGAATATATACCCCTGTTCAGGTGAAACATCGGGGTACAGAACTTAACCCCACAACTCAGCAACGTTTTAACTGGGAAGGTGTGACTTGGGCCCCTGGATGCAGGGGTTAGGGAAACCAGTGTTCTGATCTCTTCCTGCCTCCGTTTCGTTGCTCTCCTATTGTTGTTGTTTTTTGTTTTTGCCCCCCCCCCCTTACTTTTATTGGTTGATTTTATTGTGATTTTGGTTGTTAACCCCCATCTCAACCCATACTGACCCTGCTTATGACACAGCTTCAAGACTCTCTGTCCTCCACTGCTCTGCCCAGCTCCTACAAATTCATACTCATGATCTAGAGTCCATCCACTTAGCATGTGACCTTCCTCTCTTTCTGTTTCCCTCCATTTTTCCTAGTATTATTGTTTTTTCCAGTGATTCATGCCTTCTCATGATGTGTCCAAAGTATAACAGACTAAGTTTTAAGTTTATATATTATTTATTTATTGTGTTAGTTTGTGATTACTATCCCAAAGAACACTTCAGGTCAGCCAATCTAATATTCTCTCTCTTTCTCTCTCTTCCTGTGTTTTCTTCTAAAAGCTTCTTCTAAAAGCTTTTCTTCTTCAAGCCTTTAGGAGATTTTGGGTATATCTTATAAGACCTTCTGTCTACAAAAATTATTCTGTGTGATTTTTACTCAAAGATACATTCTACTGTGCTCTGGTGTGCACAGATTGAAGCCTATAGGCATCAGTGGATGGGAATAATTTCACTGATAGGACACAGTAGCCAAGACTGGTTGGAGGATTTTAGGAGGGTGTGTAGAAGTAGTAGTAACATTTCCTAGCTCTGAGAAGAGCACATTTGTTTAAGATGGTCAGCCATGGTAGAGAGCAGTGGGTCAGAAAGACTGAGCTAGTACAAGCAGCCCTCCACTTTTGTGGAGGTTGAGGCAGAAGACTCCTGCAAAAATGGGAAAACTATGAATAACTGAGGGACCCCTCAGTCTCCGCCTACCTTCCCACCCCAGCTTCTTTCAGCCCAGGGAAGCTCGATGAGGCAAAAAATTCATGAATAATGAAATCCATGAGTGTCAAAGCCACGAGTCAAGGGCTGACTGTATAAAGCAGTTGCTTATACTAACAACAGAATATAGTCTCTAATGAAAAGACAATTTTGTCTCAGCCTAACAAACACTCCTTATTTAATGTTTGTTGAAACTCATGAAAGGTCTTTTTATTAATTTTGTTAAGAATGTACTCTTAACAGGATTCTACTGATTTTGTCAACTTTGGCCTGAAACACATGGGCCAAATAAGGTGGCTTATGGCTGCTTTGGGGTGGTGGTGTTCAAACGACGCATGCCCCCAAAGCAGCCAGACTCTCCTCCCACACTACCATCAGGAGTCTGGCACCACTGCAAAAAGGAAAAGAAATAATCTGGCTTCTGGTGCCACTGGCTTGGGATCATGGCTGCGGCTCGCTTTGGAATTGGGCAGTGTGGTCAATGTGGTCTCAGCATGATTGTGGCTAGAGTGACTAGAGGCTGTTCCTATGTGGCTATCTGCTTTGCCCTTTAGACATTGGCATAGTTTGCTTTTCCCAGACTATATATTTCTCTTTCCTTTCTTTCTTAGTTACCTTCAAAGCCTAGCAGCCAGTCTCTTAGAATTGGAAATTGGTCAGAAAGAAAAAGCCATCGCCTTCCACGACTACCCAAGAGGCACAGCCATGATGATATGCTGCTGCTGGCTCAGCTTGGCATCCCCTCCTCTCCCTCCAGCTTGAATGAGGACAGTCTGAGTACCACAAGTGAACTTCTGTCCACACGCAGAGCCAGGAGGGTCCCAAAGGTAATGCTAAGTGTTACATTCTTGTATCTGTGAATCAATCCTAGGCAGTCCCCCTGTCTCCCTGTTTCTGTACGAAGGAGAGAGGAATCTGGATTTAATTGAATTTAGAACACACTGGCTAGCTAGTCTTGAATAAAGTCAACCCACTGAATTAATTGATTAATGTTAAGTCAAAACTTGTATAGGTCTTGATGCAATAAGCCTATTTTGGTTGGGAACAGCAATTTAATTTAGGCTGTGACAATTTTGTGCCACTTTTGTTGGGCCTGGAACTATAGACAAAGGTGTAATAATAACATGCCTTCCATTCTTTACTTCAGGAAAATAAATCAAGGGTTCTGAGCAGTATTCATGATTTCTGAGTAAGCAAAAGGTATGCCATAGTAGTACAGGCTATTAGAGTAAGCATTTTCTCAAAGTATGTCCAGACCTGCAGCCATAGTTCTGTCTTTTCATGCTGTGGTATGCATCTGTCTTAGAGCAACATTATCACTCAGGAGAATGGTTAATAAGTTGTGGGATCCAGGTCTAAACACAAAATTTAATTTATATCTCAAATGCACTGTATACATATAGCTTGAAAGTAATTTTGTACTATATTTTAAATAATTTTGTTTATGAAACAAAGTTTGTGAATATTGTACCATCAAAAAACAAAGGTATCCCTATCTCAGCCACTCATGAAAAAAAAGTTTTTGGATTATTTTGGAATTCTGGATAAGGAAGGCTCAACCTATAAGGGCTTTCAAGCCTCTGATTATTGTTTTCCTCATCCTGACGCAAGTGAGATTCAGCGATGTCTGTATCTCTCACTGAGTTAAGAGGGCTTTGTTTCTGTTATGCTTCAGGGAAGCATCTGCCATTACTTAGGAAGTCTTGCAATCTCTACCACCTTCTGCAGCAAGCAGTAGACTTGTAGGACTTTGATTTAAAAATCAGTACTGTCCTTCATGCAGTGATATGAATTTGGTTAACTTTGCCTTGGCTGAAGCATGCTTCAGACAACAGGTATCCCAGCGTGAAGTGGGTTTAGTGGGTGTGTATTTATATAGAGAGAGATGTCATTGACAAGAGGCCAGTTCTTTGTAGGCATGGTTGTATATCTCATCCAAGAATATCTTCCTTCATGACATTGGTTGGAGGATAACCTTTCTGTGCCAAGACTCAAGCTTTTCTTTCCAAGAAAAAATCTTTGTAAAAATTTTGCAAAAAGGTATTTTTTTTCTCCAACTCAAAAGTATTATTAAAAAATTCACAAAACTCTTATAATCTTGTTTAACAGAGAGAGAACTTGAAACTTTCGTTATTACAAGTGAAAAATAAATCAGCCAAGAGTCACATCTCTACTTGTATCACATGTCATGTTGCAGGCATAGTGGGTGCCCACAATGTACATCATCGCCACATCTATGGAAGTGTGATTTAGGATGCAGCTATGAAAAGGGGCCTGGGCTTTTCTTTGATTAATTACCTGTTTCCCCTTAAGCCTTCTAAATCAGAGCATTTTTACTAGCTGAATTATAATTGGAGCAGTAGTTGCTATGTTACTATTTATAATCATCCATAAGTGCCTTAAATTATTTTTTCTCCTTTGTTATTGTTTGTAATGATGGTTCCTAAGGAAATCTTCACTGAACCATTATGGGCCCTATTGTTTATTCAAAGGCAATGCAGTCCAGCTAGCTGTGATATTACAGATTTGAAACAAGTCTTGATTAAATGTCAGCTGTTGCTTCTTAGTTTAAAAAAAGCCACAACACCCAACTAGGACAAGAATATATATATATATATATATATATATTGTGCTAATATGCACAAGTTTCCTGTTTTTTATAGATTGTAAAATAGCATTTGATCTCTATGTTTAGCTCTTCCCTGTAGCATTTACAAGCAGTTAAAATTTTGTTGTTGTGTGTCTTCAAGTCATTTCTGACTTACAGAAACTCTAAGGTGAACCTATCACAAGGTTTTCTTGGGAGAATTTATTCAGAGGGGGTTTGCCCTTGCCTTCCACTGAGGCTGAGAGAGTATAACTCACCCAAGTTAACCAGTGAGTTTCCATGGCCAAGCAAGGAGTAAAACCCTGGTCTCCAGAGTCCTAGTCCAATCAGTGGTCAAGCCACCATACCACACTGGCTCCAAATTAAAAATCTAAGTCGCTAAAAATGTATTGGAGACAAAAATGGTTATAAATAGATGTTTTCACTAACTGAAAGCATATGCATATCTCTGTAGAAGTTAAGTATACACATTTAGTATACACTTCAAGCTCCACTGGAGACAGCAAGACCAACTTCAATTAAATATGAATAATATTTTTTTGGTCTTATTTTTTGCACAATAAGAAAGAACATAAGGAAGAACATTTGAGTGCAAACAATTCGTGCCTTATAGTAACTATATGGTGACTCGGAGTTTCATCCAGTGTTGGACATCTGCTATTGGAGTATTAGAATCCAGTATATGTATGGAGCATGTCCCCATCTCATTGTATCCCCTGAGCTGCCCAAAATCCAGAGGGAATCCTCTGAATCTAGTTGTTGAGAAACTCCTAAGGCTGCAAGGGAGAGTGGAAAGGAGAGAATTTGTGTGACACAGGCATGCTTCATACCTACAGTTGCCAGCAAATTTCTGTGAGATTTTCTCTGGATATGTTATCTGGAGCGAGTATAGCCAACCATCCTAATGTGCAACCACAATTTCATTTCACTTTTGGCTGCTTTTTCTCATTATGGCATTTATATCAAGCACACCGCTACTGTAGAACTCCTACTCTGGAACCTTAGATCACCCCTGCTATGAAATCTGTTTGAGTGGTATGTTCTCATGTATGAAAATATTCTTAATATTTACATTTAGGAATGGCTATATTTCAGAACTCAAAAAAGAGAAGAGGACATTGACAGAACACAATACTGTAAAGTTCTACTACAAAGTCCAACTGAGTGTGTAGCCACACTGCAGAAATAAAGCAGTTTGACACAGCTTTAACTGCCATGATTCTATTCTTCAGAATCCTGAGATTTGTAGTTTGGAGAGAGAGGCACCAGAGCTCTCTGACAGACCAGGATGAATACCTCACCAAAGTACAGATCCTAGAATTCCACAGGATAGAGCTATGACAGTTAAGTGCTGTCAAACTGCTTTTATTTCTGCAGTGTGGAAACCTGGTGAGTTCGGTGGGGTCAGTTTCCAGGCATGTGTTTACTGGACTGGAACCTGAAAGAATGACATGAAACAGTTAGGAATATAAAATTTGTTTTTGGTTTCTTTGCTTGTGCGATGTCTGTGTGTGTGTGTTTTAAATTTGATATATGCTGGGCTGATGGCTGTCTTCTTTTCCAGCTTGTACAAAGGATTAATTCTATCTATAGTGCAAAGAGAGGGAAGAAGAGATTGAAGAAACTCTCAATGTCTAATATTGAAACAGCATCGCTGAGAGGTATATGATTGAAACCTTTTGGATTAAGGAAAGAATGTTGAATATCTACCTATCATTATAGAAGTCACTATGATTTACAAATAGTTTTCCTAGACTAATAGTAAATAACACTGAACATCATAAATATATAAAAGTCACAAGATCAGAAGCTTATTTCCCATGGATGCATTGATTACTTCCTGGGAGCTGCATGCAACCACAGACTCCAGTGTATATTCTTGAGCATTTAAGAACTCAACTTTTATACTTTTCATGTTTACTGCTAGAGACACTGGAGAAAACTGATGTAAATCTAGCTAACAGTTTCTATGTAATGTGTGGAGTACTTGATTCTACCATAGCCTATGGTTTATCAGCTAATTTATGCAGAACTGCTATGCCCATGATAAAACCACCATGTTTTCTCAGCCATTTAGTTTTTCTGTTAACTTGTGTGCACACAAATATGAAAAGTGAGATGAACTAAAATGGAATTTGTGTATTTATTATTTCCAAATATATTTGTAATATCTATTTTGTGCACATTTTTGTATGTATGTGTAATGTATGTCCAGGTAATGGCTCTGCCCTAGGAGGTGTGTTGCTTTATCACTGGGACATGGTGTTAATTCTGCTGCTCAGAGAGGGACATGCTACTTTGGGTTTCATTGCAGATGCTCCCTACCCATGCTACAGCATAGTTATTTACTTGTTGAAGAAGCAGCTGACAAAGATACATATCACTTTAGTTAACGTTTGTTAACTGCTTAAGACCTGCATGCTATAATTTAGCTCCCACTGTGGTATAATACCCTATGCAAACTTTCAAGTTCGCCTTGGGCTTGTTGCAGAACCTCCTTTTAAAATGTAAAGGGATTTGAATAGATGATATTGAACCACTTGTCAAAATGATCCTAAGGCAACATGGAAATTGCTTCAGAATGTCTAAATATTTTCAGAATCATGAATAGTTTCCCCATAAAAATCACTTAGTATGAGATATGTTCATTGCAGTGCATTTTTGCTTACTTCAAGAGCAAGAGCAAGCCTGAAGTCTTCTGATGGTAAAATCCTTCTCTTTTTCAGATGAAAACAGTGAGAGTGAAAGTGATTCAGATGACAGGTTTAAAGGTGAGAAGCTCAGATCCTATCTTATCTTCTAGTCACTTTACAATCCAGTGAAGTCAGACTGATCGATGCCCCTTTTTGCCTCCAGAGAGTTCAAAACAGTTTGAAAGATGGATCACTTCTTGTGATGTGTACAACTCATTCTACTTTTATGTTTAGAAATCACAGTTAAGAGTTTTTGTGTCATTTCAAAAGCCTTCAAAACTCGTTTGAGCAAAGTTTACAGGGAGACAAAAGAATTTTGTGTCAATATAGTGGGAAATCACCCTTCTCAAACCACTTTCAGTGATTCTGAAAAGTATTGACTGGATCAAGCTCCTGTATTTCTTTCACTCTGTTTGTCTTATCTGAGAAAGTGATAACTATCTGCCTTTGAATACTAGGCCTTAAAGGACTCTGTTGTCCTATGTCGTTCAGGGAGAAATCTTGGATCTTACTACTTCAGTACATTTTGCAGAGCAGATGTACACAAATATAAGATGTATAAACGTGTATGTGAATGTAGATCAAAAAAATCATCTTAATTTTCAGTGATGGAATTCTGTCCTGAAATGTGGAATACCTAAATGGAGTAGTAATTATGTAACAGATATAAAAAATAGTGCTTAGAATATCTGGAACCGGCTCTTTAGCTTGCTATTCTGTGGAGTTTCTGAAAGTTGTCATATTTCAGCTGCCAATGCTGGAGTCTTTCGACTATATAATCCCAGAGTTCAGAAAACAACCCAGATGACTCACATATCATATTAAAATAAGATATAACCACTATTGTATATAGTTATGGTTTATGTTAACATCTTCGTCTGTGGATTCTGAATATTTTTGGGACTACCTTCTCCATTATATTCCTCTCACATCTTGAAATGAAAAGATGAAGCCCAGTTACAAGTTGCGTATGTAGTGTTTTGAGACCAATGATAGTACAGTGCTGTTTTTTTTAGAGTAGATACTATCCCTTAGGAAAAACTTTGGCTATTTTCCACTTATTGTAACTTTTTACAAACTAGACATTTGGTTTGCTGCATCTACTGCTAAGTCATTTTCTTGTTTTGTGGAGTTTGGGATGACAAAATATGGTCAGATATGTAGAATAAAAATAATTTAATAATATGTTTTCATTTACCAGTATATAAATTTCACTATTTATTCTATTATATACTGTTGTGGAGTGCTTATTTCAGGCTTTTATAGTAAAATAATATCATAGTATATAGTAGCAACTATGCTACATTAAATATCAAGATATTTAAAAAAGAAGTGCTGAGCAGAATTTCAATGCATACATACTAAGAATGTCAAGAATACAGTTTTATCATCAATGCTGAGTAAGCAGTCATTAAAAAATCACATCCCAAGATTTTTGCATTTTGTGACTTTTGATGTAAATAGTAATTTGCACAAAAATTAGTGCATTTTGCACAAATAGTGCATTTCACTGCAGAAGTGTCATGAAGCCGCCCCTGTGTAAAAGGTCAGATGGCTTCCAGGCGGCTTGGGCGCAAGCAGCGTGTAAACACCATGCTCCCAAGCTGCCCGGAAGGCATCATCAAAGGGCTGTCTTTTTCAGCCCTTAGTTTACAAGCTACTCTAAGCTCTCTGAATACTATAAGTCTTCTCCTTGCTGTCAGGCTACAATCTTATGCATGCATTTACGGAATTGCTGTGTAGTAAAATAGGTACAGAGGAAATCAGTGCTGAGCCTAGAGTTTATGAGAAAGGAGGTGACAGGGTTTGTAATATCTTTGTTGGTTAGTCATATTCTATTGCTTCTGTGTTTTGTTGTGCAGTGGCTCCAAAGAGGAACAGAAAATGGCTGGGCCTACTGTTAGGTGTAACTCATCTCCAATGGGTCTTCTGTTTTCCTACCCACTGCCATGCTATTTTCAGTGCTCTCCCAAGCCTCAGGAATGGCTTCTGGAGTTTATAGGAAAATGTAGTTAGAAGGAAGAAGCACAAAGCCTTGTTGCATGGTTCTTAGGATGCAACCTTCTGTTATCATTTGATTAGTCTTTATTCTAAGATGTGGCCTTATACATTCAGTCATTAATAGTATAATAAGTGGTAGTCAGTTTGATAAACAGAATAATTTGTACTTTGTAATTTTCTTATATGCTCAAAGCACTTTGTATATACATGATGGACAGCATCCAAGAGTGTCTACTGCCAGAGCAGATTTGGAGGGCATATGATGGTGTGTCTATGTGTATGTATGTAGAGGGGGGAAAGTGATTGTGTAAATAATATGCATAAACAGGCCTAGTTGCACACTATTTTAAGTTATGGTTTTATTTCAGTCATTGTTACAGCAAACTTATAAAATACACCAACATTTTTATCTCCTTGTTGGTCATCTATGATTCAGACAAAAGTCTGCCTGTCTCAGAAGATGGTCTTAATACTATGTAGTTCCTCTTTTTACAGTCTTTTGATGATGGAGTAATTTAAGATACATTGAAAGATAAACTTAAGTTGGAAGGACTAATAATATCTAACTCCATATCATACTGATAGAGATTATATACATTTTAAAGAAAATGAAAAGATTGTTGAATTGCTGGTCAAGGTTCTTGTCTTTAGCTGTCTTTGCTGCCTTTACTGTCTAGCACTCTCGTCCATCTGACTCTTCATTATCTAACCAGTAAACCTGTTTTTATGGACTTATTTCCCAACTTGTGCCAGATACTGCTTTTATTCCAGTGATTTTTTTGGCTTGAAGTTGATGCAGAATGCTGTGGTATTTGTAATCTGAGGTACAGCAGAAATAGATGGGTAAAACTGCAATGTGTTGCTGCTAGTTTTATGAGGTGTAGTATTAAGTATTTGTTATTCTACTTTTCTAAAAATTAATACCCTGCTGAATAACACAATGAATTCTTGATACAGGAAAGAACAAATGTCACTACACAACCAATAAAAATATCAACATTATCATATAATATGAGAAAGCCTTCCTATATAATTAATTAAAGCAATTCCAGCAGCCCAGTAGAATTTGATGGACAAAAATTGACGCATCTCATCTTCCTAGTTTAGTGTTTAAGTGTGATGCTTATTCTGTGTCAACAGAGGACAAATTCTGGTACTGTATGGCTTTTAGAGGACTGGAAGTTCTGAAAAATAATTTCTGATTGTTGCAAAGGGTCCCACATAGATTTGTGCCATTCTCATTCATTAGTGTACAATCTTATTTGCTTTAATAAGATTGTGAGGAAGCAAAAGTATGGGGACATGAAGACATTTGGAAGTGCATGTGATTCCATCACTTCATACTTTCTTAGCATCAAAAGTGAAACCTGTTTTGAACTATAGACTGATTTTATTTGCAACTGCTGATTAATAATGTTTGTGAATTAATAAAGTTCAGTTGGCCCTCCTTATCTACGGATTTTTTATCCATGGATTTGAGCATACACGGCTTCAAAATATTCCCAAAAAGTATAAATTCCAAATAGTAAACCTTGATTTTCCATTTTATATATGGGACCCCATTTTGTTGTGCCATTATATTTAATGAGACTTGAGCATCCACGGATTTTTTTATCCACGGAGGGTCCCGGAACCAAACCCCACCATATAACAAGGACCCACTGTATAAAGAAAGAATACATTATTAATAAAGTATGTGGATCTAAAAGGTCTGAAAACAGTTGGTCTTAATTTGTTACATATCTTAAGATGCTTTTCAATTACTTCTCCCACTGCCTGAAAGGTCTATATTTCTATCAGAAAGAGAAAGGATTCTAAGACAGCATACTTGGTGTTAACAGCACAGAACACCCACAGAACCATCAACTAATGCTTCTTGTTCTTTTGTAATACTAGCTCATACTCAGCGCCTTGTTCACATCCAGTCAATGCTGAAGAGGGCTCCTAGTTACCGGACTTTGGAACTGGAGCTGATTGAATGGCAGGAACGTGAACTATTTGAGTATTTTGTGGTAGTTTCCCTTAAGAAGAAACCCTCTAAAAACACTTATCTTCCTGAAGTCACATATCAGTTTCCAAAGGTAAGAATTGTATTGGTGGATAGCCGTTACTCATTGTTGTTAGACCTGTTCCCATTCTTATTATTGTATTTGTGCAGTTTGTCATTATTTCTCTTTAGCCCTTTTTTCTGGTATCAGATATGGGCATTTTTATATGTGTACTGATTAAATGAGTACAACAAAGAATCCTGATGAGATTGTGTGATCACATTTTCATTTCTTGGAATCATATGGTTGGAAGGGACCCCAAAGGCCATCTGTTTGTTTTAACTTTGTATTTATTTGGCATGTATATGCAGTACTGCACATCAGTATTTTGTAAGGATAATACCACTAATGTGGCAATCTGTGATGTGGACCATTCTGAACAAACCCTAGACACTCAAAATGGAAGAGTGGCAGATTGGTGGAACATCAGGGCCACTCTTGAAACATGAACAGGACATTTGGAACTCTACACCCTAGGGAGAACTCTGGATGGAGATAACTATGAAACTGTTTTCAGCTGGATCTGAGGTACAGTTGGCCCTTGGTATCCACTGGGATTTGGTTCCAGGACCTCCATGGGTGCCAAAATCCATGGATGCTCAAATCCCATTAAATACCATAGCGTAGTAAAATAGTGACCCTTATATAAAATGGCCAGGATTTGTATTTTCACTCAGCCATGGAAAGCTAGTAGCTGGCCTGGGGCATATCCTGCTTCCTCAGTCTCAGAGGAGGACAATGGCAAATCTCTGAATAAATCTTGCCAAGAAATATCTAGGATAGGGTGCTGGAAATTGGTGTTAAAGGTACATAACAACAACAAAAACTTTAAATGAAATTGACCTGCTGACAATGTGTTGGTGTGAGGTTTTCAAGAGTTGTGAAGCAGCGCAACTGACAATTAAAAAATTAAAAAGATGTATGTGCATTGGTGAAGGGCAGTATCCATTATTTCCTAACATAAACCTGAACAGCAGGAATGGCCTCAGAAGGGGATTCCTTTTCTTTTCTCCCCAGTACAGAGGACTTGGTAGAAACAGATGGGAAAATGTCAAATGAAGGCACTTTCCATGAAAAGAGTCATGCTTACAGAAGATGCCTTTGTCTGTTCTGGAAGTATTTCTCCTCTTCCAGCTTGTTTTTGTTTTTAAAGAGTCCAGGAAACTGTAGTGGAAAAGAAGGGATTTGAGATTTCAGAACTTTGATTTGGGTCTATGCTAGACTCTACTGATGTTGATCTATTCTACCACAGCTAGAAAGACCCACAAAACAAGTTCGTGAAGCAGAAGAACGTCTCAAAGCCATTCCCCAGTTTTGCTTTCCAGATGCCAAAGACTGGAATCCAGTGTCAGAATACAACAGGTAAACTGTCTTTTTAGTAGACCCAGCTGTGGGTTAGTGACAAGGCTCATATTATATTTTTCCCTTTGTTCCATGAATAATGTTGCTTTTTTTCACCATCCAGAACTCCATAATGTTTTGCTGGTCCAGGACACCTAGTTTGTGTCCCTTTTATCAACTCATGAAAGTGTAATTTGATTAGCATTGTAGAAGGACAGTGATGATGCCACATGAGTTTAAATTCTAAATGTTCTGGAAAATTTGACATTTTGGTATCTAATATTAGAGATGAGAACACTTGCCTATCTCCTTCTCATTTCTGATCAACCCGGATGCAAATTCTTCACAACATTTCAGAAAAAAATGTATATTTCCCAACCTCCACCCCAGGCTTAGAAAATAATTCCTTTAATGATTTCTGTCTTTAGTATATTCTATTTTCTCCTTAAAGCCCTCTTCTTTCCCCAGACAATGGTTGTAACAGCAGCAGCAGTAGCAGAGTAGAAGGGAGAGAGGGGAGCAAGGAGGTCAACCCCTTCCTCTTTTGAGTTGCCCTGATGCAGATCAGCCTTCTTAGAGGAAAGTCATGGTGGTCCTTGAAAACTAAGGTGACCTAGATCCACCACACTGAGTTGCCAAACAAGAAGAGAAAACCATTTATCCTACTACCTCCCAGGGTGGCCAGATGTCCTAACTGCAAGGGAGGACAAGGCATTGCAAAATGCAGGACATTCAAGAAAAATGTGAGGTATTACAAAATAAAAGCTAAAAACACTAATATAAATATAAATTCATGCTTCTTAGTCCTGCTCAAAATGGAGGACATTTTGTAATTCCTTCTGGACAGAAGTCTGAAATGTAGAACATATCCAGGAAAAGGAGGATGTCTGGTCACCCTGCTTGCGCCTCACTGCTGCTTTCGAAAGCTGTTGAGGGATGGTAGGGGTTAGGAAGACTGTGTTCTGGGCATTAGTATAGATTGTGAGGAGGGAAATTGGGCATCCTTCTCCAATTTGTATTGTAATCCAAGGGGGGGGGGGAATTTAGCACTTTCAGAGCATTCCTCTCATTTTATAAGATGCCAGTACTTTTCTTTGAACTCAGCTGAGGAGACCCTTATCAGCATGCCTGTATAATTTATGTTACATTATTACATTGTTTGTTCTTATACGGATCTGGGCACAGTTAGAAAGCTAACACCAAAAGAATGAGATGTTCAAGACTGCTAGGAGAGTCTTTACTTTACCTCTTAAGTTGACTTACTTCAACAAAAGATTTCAGTGTCAAATTCTAGCCTGAAATAGCTGAAGTTCTTTGAGATTTAACAGAAACCATGTTTTTTTAATTAGCATAACCTATGGCTTATATCAAGGGTGGAATTATTTGGCCCTCCAGAATTCCAAAATCTGGAATACTCCAAAATCCAAAAATTTCCACATGGGTGGCTGAAATAGTGTCACTTTTGCTTTCTGATAGTTCAGTGTACACAAACTTTGTTTCATTATTAAAAATATTGTGGATAAATGTGCATCTCATTAAGTATATGCAAATATTTCAAAATCCAAAAGCAAACAATCAAACAAACAAACTGAAATCCAAAACACTTCTGATCCCAAGTATTTTAAGATAAGAGAGACCTAGCCTATAGCTTTATGGCAAAAGAAGTGGAAGAGATGAATTAATTAAAAAATAGAACATACAAGACCTAGTTTCTTATTGCTTATGATTTTCAGTCATCATTTACATATGGAGAGAATAAATACAAATCCTTTGGTTAGTGTCAAAGCCTCACCAAGACTGTGGAGTAAAACCACGAGTTTTCTCTGTCTGGAAGATAGCTCAAGATATGTCAATAAAATTTGATTCATTGATTCATTGGTTTCCAGAGTGGATCTTAACACCTGCTTTAGAGCAATGCAGTAAAATCTGGGGTAATCTTTCTTATAGTGAGACATTCTCTTTCATGCTGACTGGAGAAGATGGCAGCAGAAGATTTGGTTATTGCAGACGATTACTAGTAAGTACATCTACTTTTCTCCCGAAAGTACTAAATTCCAACATGCTAAGCATTAGCCTGGATAAAAGACCATTAAGGGGAACAAAGATAGCAGCCTTCAGATATATAAAGGACTGTTATGCTAAAGATTAAGCAGATGTGTTCTCTCTTGATCCAGAAAATGGGAATAAAACCAATAAATTCAAATCCCAAGAAAGGATATTTCAGCTAAACTTCAAGAGATGTTTGTTAATGGGAAGAAATGTTCCCCAGGAGACTAGATTACTATGGTGATAGGCTCTTCTTTACTGGGGGTATTTTGTCTGTCAGGGATGCTGTAGTTGAATCCTATTTGCAGATACTATTTGAAATTGGCCTAGATCCCTTTCAGTTTTATGGTTCAGTGTAGCCTATTGTCAAAAGTGAGCTTGGGTGTCTTCTTCATACTAGAGAGAAATAAAACAAGCACATGTATCACATATGGTCTTGCAAGAGCATATATGGTCTTGCAGGGCTTTCTGTTTGGAAGAATTGTATTTTATTGTTTCATTTTAGCTATAGCTCTGCATAATTGAGAACTCTGCTAAGACTGGGTTTCCAATTTTGTCAGGTTTTGTAAAACATTTTGGCTGAACATTGTTACATTTTCCTTTTAGAAGGACAGGAATTACTTCCAAGGAGCCAGAGCTTTATCTCATAGAGTCAGGATGAGATATCCTGCTCCATATGGGTCATGTGCTACCAATACAATACAACTGGAGCATTAAAAAAATCCTACTGCTCAAAACAATCCCTCCTGCCAATACAGGGATGGTCATTACAGTTTGACAAGAGAACCATGTTTGCTCACAGGCCTGATCCAAATTGTGAGCAGGAATTCCTGCCTTTTGTTGCAAAGAGAGATGTACTACTGTCATACCATTCAGGACTGATAACCTCCACTGAAGGAAGACTAAGAAGGGATGATTGGATCGTATCACAACAGGGCTGATGCATGTAGAACATCCAGCTCTGCCACTGAACCTATAGGGCTGATATAGACCGCCCAAAAGGGGCGGTTTCTACCCGCCCCAGGAAGCAGCAGGATGGGGCCAAGGCTGCCACATCGGCAGCCTCTGCGGCCCCATCCCACTGCTTCCAGAAACCCCGGGGAAGCGGCAAACTGCCGGTTCCCCGCGGCTTCCAAGCGGGATGCAGCAGGCGCCCTGGGCGCCTGCTGCACCCCGCTTGCGGAGGCAGGGCTGAAGGGAGGAAGGGGCCGCCGCCATGGCCCCTTTCTCCCTGGGTCTTTGCTGTGGCTGTGTAAAAGCTGTGGCAAAGACCCGCCCACAAAAGGAGCTCCATTTGGAGCTCCTTTTTTGCGCCACGGAAAGGGCACGATTTGCGCCCTCCCATGGCACAAAGGCGTCATGTGCGCAGCGCGTCTAAAAGCTGCGCACATGATGACGCCATCATGGCACATCTGTATGGACGCCGCCATTTAATAATGGCAGCGTCCATAAACACTAGGGTTTGGGAGAGCGTAAAAGCTATGCCCTCCCGAACCCTATTCACGCCCTTTTGAGCCCTAGATGCGCCTCTTTTGGCGCGTCTAGATCGGCACATAGATCACTTGATAAGAGCCAAATGTACACATACAGTGCCAGGTACTAGAAGAAGATATTTTCTGCCTCTTGTCCATCTGCATACACACTCTGCCAAGTGTAGTAAGTTGATAAATGCATACAACCCAGGTCCTACATATGGACTAACACCATGCTGAATCATGGCTGGTTGTGTTTTTAATTGTTGTGATATGCATCAAGCAGCAAGTATAGTAGTTCTCTTGTCTCTGAAACAATTATGACGATAAATAATTAATAATAGCAGAATACTCTTTCCCAAGATTATAATCACAGTGCTGATATCAGTGTGGAGAATTTTCTCAGTATTTCTTAAGATTGTATGTACAGTGATATGCAAATTTACAGCACTAAATAAATAAATAAATAAATGCACTACAGCACTGACAGTGTTGGTTCAAACAAGTTATGCATGAAAGTGAAATGCAGGCATGGAGAGAACTTTATTTTAGATGAGCAAAGATTTCCACTTCTGAAATTCATGATTAAAACAACACCCCCAAAATCTTAATAGGTATGTAAATTAACAAAAATCTTGAGCCATTACATATAATCATGGAATAAAGTACACTAGGTGTGGCCAGCATGACACAGAATAGGACGCTGTTATCTTCCCAGTGAAGTGGTACCTATTTATCTATTAGCACTTTTACAGGCTTTCAAACTGCTAGCTTGGCAGAAACTGGGACTAGTGATGAGAGCTCACTCCATGACGCAGCACTTGGGCCTCAAATTGCTGACCTGCTGATATTGCAGTCATCAGAATCAACGTCTTAACAGCTGAGCCACCGCTACACAACTACACAATAATGCTAGAACTGCATAGTTGAATTTTCAAATTGATTCATTTTTTATTTTTTATTTTTTATTTTTTCATATTTTATATTTATACACTATAAATATAAAAATATGAATCAATTCAACCATGCCTGTTGTAAACAGAAAGCTTTGTTAGAGAGCAAATATCTCAGAGAGGGTGGATATTGAAATGTTTGGGGCTTTCTCAGAATCACAAGTTTGGAATGGAACTGAAAAGTCAGGTTGATTTTTAGCATCCCACTCCAATCCGTGCAGGAAGTGGCATTGTTGTTAGAAGCATAGATCTAGTAAATGGCTTTCTTGATCTAAGGCACTCCATTCCTTATGATTGTAATGTGTAAGTACAAATGGTAGTGTTAAATTGGGAAGAGGATAAGAACTGAAATAAATGTCATGAAGCAAGAGAGGTTTGGGGAGTGAAGATGCTTGTCATTATTTTTAAAATCAGTGGCACTGTAACCTTAAAAGGTTTTTAATTTGAAAAAAAAAAAAGACCAAGAGTAATATTTTATGAGGCCAGGGCCTTTGACTAAACTGTGAGCAACTATTATATATGACCTAGGAATGCAGTGTTTTTACTGGCACTTTGCAAGAGAGCTCTTAGCTGGTAGCTGTCCAGGATGCCTGGCATGGCTGCAACATTCCTGCAGATTTGACACAATGATTTTAACCCAAATCCCACATGCTAGATATAATCACTTGATGCTTGAGAAGGCGTTTTATACCTAATATGGACAAAGAAAGATCCTGCTTTTTCAGAAATCTGACGTCTGTTGAGGAGCAGGTCTTGCTCCAAAAATAGACTCATCTGTGTTCACTTAACTCCATTAAGTTTATTCATGGTTTTTTCACTGCAGGAGCACACACACCTGCTGGCCATACCAGTGATTCTCAGATTAAAACATTAATCTCTTGTTTCCCTTCCATTGTGTGCAGTTTGATCACCAAGGTATTCTCTGAAGAAGATATTTTTTAAGCTCTTAACAATGGAATTAATAACCAGTATATATATATATATATATATATATATATATATATAATAAAATCTTCTTTGTTTTAATTGGAAGCTGAGATAAATACTATACCTTTGGTACACAAAACTTGATATACAAGATCTGTTTTGATATAGAAGGGTCATTTTGGCTCTTGAAATAGAGCACCAACAGACATCCACTAGCATGATTGAACTTTCTTGTCCACTACATATATTCTTCCACAGTGCCTATGTGTTTCTAGAGTGCTTCCTAACTCCCAGAATTCATTTTGGTGAGTATGTAGGAAACATCAGAGGCAAAAGGAACTGCCTCTCTCCCAGTATTGCTGACATAAGCAGTTCCATCTGTGGAAGAACCCCATTGGGTCATGCCTGTCATTTGGGGGGGGGTGTTTTTTGGATTAGAGTTATATCCGACCCGTCCTTAAAGAAGCCCATATGATTAACAGGAGCCCAAGGCACACTGTTTTGCTACTTTAGACACATAATAAGGAAATGTACACCAGTGTTTCTCAGACTGTTGGATGGAGCTCCTGGTGTGTGCATGAGAGTCCCTGAAGAGGAGTGTGATACTTGGAAATCCTGATCCCTTCTCATCCACCACCACCTCTGCTTTCCAAACCTTTTTTGTCCAGGAGGGGAAGAGAAAGGCAAGGAGGGTGCTTGGCATAGCCACTTCTGACTGAGGAAGGTGAGGAAGAGGAGAGTGGAAAGGTTAACTGGATCATGGCTTCTGGCGGGACCCATCCTGAGCTGCCACTTCTTTTTCTACCTGTTCTGTCACTTCCTCAGCTTACTTACAGTGTGCTTACTTAGTCCAGTGGTCCCTAGGTGCACAGCAGTTAAAGGAGCACCAGCATCTATGATAGGCCTGGGCAGTGGCGAGGCCAGCAGCACCTCTTGCTAGGGGCTGCTGGTATCACCTGCTTTTGGCTGGGCCCCCTCAGAGGCAGAAGAGAAGCAGCCTCAGTGGCCCTGCTCCCAAACAAATGGCATGTCGGATTAGCCAGCCAAGGAGGAGCAGTACAAATGCACTACTTCCTGAGAACTACTGGAGCAGAGAATATGCCTGGGCTCACCACTGCCCTGTGCCACCATCTCCACCCTAACCCTGTATTAAATAGGGAGGGGTGTTCACATATATCTGTAAAAGGGGGTTACAAGGATAAAATGTTTGAGAACAAATTCTACAGAATAGTGAGGATAAGGTCAACTGGCTTGAGTCATGGCTTGTTTCCTAGGATTAGTCCTGTTACACTGAATTTTTCCTAGTTGCCTTCTGCTGTGCCCTGGTGGTGCAGTGGTTAAATGCTAGTATTGCAGCCAGAACATTGTGAGTTTGATCCCACAGGATTCCAGCTTGACTCAGCCTTCCGTCATTTTGTAGGTCAGTAAAATAGGTACCCAGCTTATTGTGGGCAATTGCCTTACATGTTGTAAACTGCTTAGAGAGTGCTTAGTTCACTATGAAGAGGTATAGAAATATAAATGCTACTGCTATTGCTGTTGATATTCCTATGCAAGAACCACATCATGGAGCCCAGGTTCATAATGGACTCAGCATGCTAACTCATTAAGGAAGATACAAGGTAGCAGTTTCAATGAGTGTGCTCTACAGCAGTAACATATTGAACACTGTTGAGTTCTTATTCCCAGATGTCTTCATATGTGGTCCTGGTGTCTTCATTTCATGTACTATGGTAAAAAGAAAAGTTTGAGCTTTAGATACTAAAATTAAGTGTCTCTTTTTTCAAGATTGCTTTGGCATGATGCTGGAGAGTATGTCTCCATTGTGTAGTGATCAATAAAGTCGATAAAAATTCCTCATGCCTTGCACCTATTTCTTAGTAAAAAGAGTAAGATAATTTTCCCAAGAGTGACTCATTAGGTTAAGAAAGGAATTATATCAATAAATGACAATTCAATTCTCCTTTCTTTTTCTTTCTTTAATTTTTTTGGTTGTCAGCCAAGTGGAAAAGGTCCACGCTTACCTGAAGTATATTGTGTCATCAGCCGCCTGGGTTGCTTTGACTTGTTTTCCAAGGTAAGCTGTTCTTTTTGCACTGACTTTGTGTTTGCTGCTCATAGAGAACCTTTCCACTTAGTGAATCAATAGGTATTCTTTGCTTGATAGGTGATAACAGTACACAGTATTTAAGAATTCTCATGTATGACAGATCATCTCTGTTATTGGTTTTATCAAAGAATGCTTTATTACTTCTGTGTCTGAAAAACATCTAGATGTGAAAAACATCTGTGTCTGTCAATGTTGGAGCACACACTCTTTGTCTCTCTCTCCCCTGCTTTCCTTGTTGTTTTTTAAAAGGTACTTTTGGCTGAGCTGTAATTCTTGGCACATAAGCCTGAGATGATGGGCCAGAATAACACTAACCCACTATCTGCTTATTGCCAGATATAGAGAATGCCTGCACAGACTTCCTTTTCCTGACTGTTGGATATTCAGCCAGTGCATATCTAATCCTCATAGTCTATACTGCCTCCATGTTCAGCTTCCATTAATCCCCAAGAGAGATTGTTTTGTGGCCAGTGCAACAAGAAGTATATGCACACCCAAAAGAATGATGTCAGACTTGGAATTCTCCGATTCCATATTGCCTCTCCTATTGTTTCCAGAGGCTATTCTACATACTGCCACTACAGAGTTAAAATATCAAGACTACAGTATGGAAAATTCACTATGCACAGATACCCACAAAGAAAAGATAATTCCATATTGCAGATTATTGCATATATGAGATCTGTTAGACTAGGCTGTTTCTCTCTCTGTCTCTCATTTTCTCTCTTTCTCCATCTCTTTCTTCCCCTCCTGCACACAGATTAAAGATATCATCAACACTTTTGCTGTTGTTTTGTACCTTTATGTCTTATGGTGACCCTAAGGTGACCCTAAGGCAACCCTGTAATGGGGTTTTCTTGGCACGATTTGTTCAGAAGGGGTTTCCCCTCGCCTTCCTATGAGACTGAGAGAATGTGACTTTCCCAAGGGTCAACCAGTGGGTTTCCATGGCTGAGCGGAGATTCAAACTCTGTTCTCCAGAGCCATAGTCCAGTGCTCAAACCATCATACCATACTGGCATCCACCATTATCAGAATTTCCTTAAATAAAAACAGGACAGGGAATGGTCACAGACTTTATTTTTCTTGAACACTGAAAGTCCCAGTTTCAAGCTTCTCTGAGCAATAATAATAATAATAATAATAATAATAATAATAATAATTTTGGTTGTTGTCTGCCTTCATTCATTTTCAAACTATCATAGGGTTATCTGGGGCTGAAAGTATGTGACTGGCCCAAGGTCACGCAGTGGGTTTCCATGGCTGAGTAGGGAACTAAACCCTCGTCTCCAGAGTTGTAGTCCTATGGTCAATAACTATTATTGTTTGCTTACAGTATATAGCGCCATCACTGTACATGGTGCTTTACAAATAGAAGGACAGCAAAGCAGTTACCTGTGGTCAGGCTTACAATCTAGTTAAGGCATGACACAAAATGATGGCAATGGGGGAGGGGATTAAGTCCAGCAGATATTGTCTCTTCTTCCCTCCCTCTGAGGCCACAGGAGTGGCAGTTGGGATGGAGGGATGGTCTTTAATCAGGGTGATCAGATGTGTCCTAACCACAGAGGAGGACAAGATACCGCAAAATGTAGGACATTACAGCATAAAATCTAACAGCACTAATATACATGTGAATTCATGCTTCTTAGTGATGCTCAAAATGGAGGACATTTTGAAATTCCTCCTGGGCAGAAGGATGAAGTGTAAAACATGTTATAGAAAAGGAGTACATCTGGTCACCCTGTTTTAATGCTTATCATGTAGCAATGCTGGATTCAAATTCATACACGCCTGGTTCCCTGGGGAATCAGGGAATCCAAGTCATTTGCTTGTGGCAACACAAAACAACTTCCTTTTCTTGTTTCTCTTTAAAAGAAGCTCTGTGCAGTACATGCACCTTCTTTCCAAGCTGCTCAGGAATCTGGTTTTTACTAGACGTAAGATGCACAGGGTGTATGCATGGCTGGCTTACAAGACTTTTGAGAGTGCTGTTAGCCCCTGAAGAAAGGTTCATGTGCAGAAATAAAAGAGCAAAGAGTTAGTTTTTGCAGCTGCCATCATGGCAAATTCAACAGTAGGAATGAGTGAGTATCTGGAGTGGGTGGGTGGATTGGATGGAAAGATTCAGATCACATACCTCTGTGATAGATAGTCATGGGCTGACAACATATGGTTCCTTCTTATGTCTGTACAGCCGTGGAGATGGTTCAGAAGCAGGCCAGTTTTGCAAAAAGGTTAATGTTTCTTATGCAGAAGTTAATGAGAACAATAAGTAACTTAACAATAAACAGCTTACTCAGGCTAATGAAATAACAGAAATAAAGCCTGGGCATTTTGAAAGATTTTCAGCAAATGACCTTTGTTGACAGTCCCACAGACATTCTCCTATGTCATATAAAGGTTTTGAAATATAAAGAAGCTTTCAAGATACAATTTGCTTACTGAAAGGGAATTTGAACTGTTTCTGCTGATGCTGCCTATGCCTGAATGACTGCTTGACTTGCTCCTCATTTTGATAACATTTTTGGTCTGCTAAGGTTGACTGAATGGAATGTGTGAGAGGGGGATTTCTCAGGACATTTATCCTTGCGTCACAGCAGAGAGATAAAAAATACAGTATTTCATACAAGAGGTATTTGTTTTAGTGGACTTGGATTTGTAGTGCCTTGATTCAAATGCCACATTTGCTACAGATAAATGTGCCACTGAATAGTCTTAACTAGAGCTTGGAAAAGTACTATCTTGGATGGCAGTTTCCAGAATCCTCTAGTGCTTATGTTAGGTGGAGGATTCTTATTTATTTATTTATTTATTCCCCACTCTTCAGCCCTAAAGGCTATCATAGCGGCTTACAATTATTATTTTTAATTAGACAGTTCCCTGCCCTCAGGCTTACAATCCAAAAAGACAGTCACAAAAGGAGAAGGGAATGGTGTTGGGGAAGGGGAACAGGTCCAGCAGTTCTTCTCTCCCTCTGAGGCCTGGACCAAGGCAGATGGACTGGAGGGAGGGCTCTGTTTCTTAATCTAGGACAGGCCTGATGGAGTTTGGTCCAGATGGTCTTGTCATGGAGGGAGGGCTCTTCCACTTGAGGCCAGGCCCGATGGAGTTTGGCCTGCCCTTTCACTCCATCCTTGGCCAGATGGTATTGTCAGGAAGGTGTTGTCTCTTCAACTCTCCAATTCTGGGAGCTCTGATCCAAAAAAAAAAAGGGGGGGGGGACTTTCCTAAGCTCTGTTCTTGACATAGGTTACACAGGAAGATTATTTGTCCATTGAGCTCAGTATTACTTACTTTGACTGGCAGCATCTCTCAGCGGCCTTGTAGAGAAATATTCCCCATCTGCTATATTATTCTTTTAGAGAGAATAGCCAGGGATTGGACATACAAAGTAATTGCAGTAGTACAAAGCTTATGGTTCTTCAGTTTTGGGCAGGTCATTATCTCAAGGTTGTTCTTTCCCTGCAAGAAAACAAGGATGTTATGCAATAAAAGGGATTTAGTTTCTTAAGACTTTTTTTGTTTTGGTAAAGTAAAAGTGCTATATATGTGCTGTTGCATTAACTGGTTTTAGGACCTACCAGTTCATCTTAGAAATGGTTTTCAAGCAAATAAGTTGAAAGTAGTTCTTTGGATCAGCTGAGAAAACGGCTGAATGGCTGCAGGTCAGCAAATGCCAAACCTGATTTGTGACATTGACAGAAGGTGTGATGGTGCAAGCTCAGCCCTGGGAGTATTGTTTACATTAGGCTACACATTGACAAAAAAGGCACAGAAAGAGGTAATTTGTGAAATAAGCGTGTTTCAAAGGGATTTGCTACAGGGACATCTTGTTCTGCTTATTTCTTTTTGTAAAAGTTCTGAAACTAAGTAGGTAGTTATTGCAATAACTTCATGGTTATCTCAAAAATTTGTTAACTGAACAATTTTTTAAAGCTGAAACAAAAGCAAAATGTTACTATTGAAAATCACAGAAACAGATCTTGAAAGCAAATTTCTCCCTGTTTTCTGTCTGATGTTGCTGTATGGCACGGGCATGACAAATTTCACTGCAGTTTCATCTGTGATGGGGGAGGGGGGGTAGAAGTTGAAACTGATAGTAAGACACAACAAAGTATAAGAGAATTCTGCTCTTGGCACTATGGTGCAAAACAGACTGTAGAAATAATCCAATTTGAGACTGCTTTAACTTCCCTGGCTCAGTGCTAGGGAATCCTGGGAACTGTTGGTTGACAGAGGAGTGGGCTTTAAATAAATTATTATTATTATTATTATTATTATTATTATTATTTGTGGCACCAAAGCTCTCTGACAGAGAAGGTTAAATGTCTTACAAAACTACAGTTCCCAGAATTCCCTAGCACTGAGCCAGGGCAGTAGAAGTGGTCTCAAACTAGCTTACTTCTGCAGTGTGTTTTGGACCTATGTCATGGGACCTTGAATATAAATCAAGGCAAATCCATGATATTAATCAAATTTTGGTAATACAGTGGTAGGTTTTGCATTAAAATAATGGAAATCATGAATTAAAATAACTGTCGTTTGCTTGTATGTGGGAATCAAAATTTCAGATGTTCATAATCATGCATATCGAATTAATTCCTGAAATTAGAATCATAGGTGAAATAGTTGTTGCACATTCCTAGACACATCAGTTCTTCTGTACATCCTATCATGTTTTTCTGTAGTGTTTCAATCTATTGTTTACCTAGAGAGAAGATACCAGGAAGGTTCAAAACCCCAGAATAATAAAAGTGAATTTACTGCTAGTGTCTTACAGGATCAGACCTTCAGTTGGATAGTTGGAAGGGCCATAGAGGCATAAATGGTGGCAGTATGGCCAAACAGTGAATGAAGGACAAGAGGCAGGTGGCTTGTAGCCAAAGTCAGGGAAATAGATGCCAAAAGGTGACAGTCTTGAGGAAAAGAAGGGTGAGACAAGACACAAGAATATGTATCACTGCTGTTCTGGTTGAGTTGGTCACACTGCGAGACCAAACCTGATAATAGTTATTCAAGATCAGCCATACCTTTTATTTCTCCCCAGATCACCTAGTCTGACTAGACTGAGCAGCTGCAATGCTCCCCTTTAGCTGTAATCTAAGTGGCCTGCAATGCAGCAAAGATAAAGCCAGCAACACTCTGCCTGTGAACTACTTGTCATTGTTATGTGCCTTCAAGTAATTTGTGACTTATGGCAACCCTAAGGTGACCTTATCATGGGGCTTTCTTGATAAAGTTTGTTCAGAAGGGGTTTGCTTTTGCCTTCCTTTGAGGCTGGGAGAATGTGACTTGCCTATGGTCAGTCAGTTGGTTTCCATGGCTGAGCAAGGATTTGAGCCTAGGTCTCCAGAGTCATAGTCCAGTACTCAAACCCTGATACTACACTGGCTCTCTGTGAACTGCTCCAGAGGTGCAGTAAATAAAGGGATTCATCCCTACTGTCCCACTTTGAATCCCCAGTTTGAGACCAGTTATGTGAATGAATGAATGTATTGAATTGTCATACAAATTGTCAAACTCAAAAAGAGAATTGGGAATATTTAACTATTTTGTTAAATTGAAACTCAGTCCATGCTTATCATACTATGACAGATCTGTGAAGCTGGTTTTCCAGATATGTACATTTTTTCACCATTCTTGTATTTGAGGAAGCTTGCCTTGTCTAGTTCTTGTTCAGATGGAATACTGGTGCCTGTCCTTCATAAAGAAGAACTTCTGGACAATAACTGTTCTCAAAGAGCCCCGGTGGCACAGTGGTTAAATGCCTGTACTGCAGCCAGTCATTCGTAAACCATAAGGTTGTGAGTTCAATACCAGACAGGGGCTCTGGATTGACTCAGCCTGGCATCCTTCCAAAGTCACTAAAATGAATACTCAGCTTGTTGGAGGCAATTAGCTTACACATTGTAAACTGCTTAGGGAGTGCTTAGTGGAATAGAAATGTCCTGGCTATTTCTATTGCTATTAATTGAAGGACTTCAGTGCTAGAGTTGCCATTTCTGAAAAAGAAAATTGGAAAGTGCTTATCTGTTAGGCTATAACTGAGATCCTTGTATACTTTAAACTTCCACAGGTGGAATAGTGTGTTGATTTTACTCCGTGATGCTTGTGCTGAATGGCAATATTTGCAGTCTAATGTGTAATGAAATATATAGCTGAATCTGGAACAGAAGGAATATGTTAATGCATACACAACTGTATGCACATTGACATTCCCAACTTTATTTCTGCAACTCTGAACTGAATGTGTATTTTGTATATGAGTCAAATATGTCCAACTGCTTCCATAGACAAACTTACACATGCATGAGACACCAACAGGATTCTACCCTGTGTAAAAATATATGCCATTTAGAACTGGCTGTTTCCTAGTATTTAGGATGAGTAGAGGCAATACAGCTGGGAGTGGACAATGCATGCATGATGCCCTGGGCTTAATTTACAGATCTCTCTGATAATGTGCAGATTTGGGTCAGGAACAACTTGTTCCTTTCCTTTGTCTTTTTAGGTGGGAAAGGGGTGGGGTGGGGGGAGAGATTACTCTGCCCACTTCATCCTCCTGCCTCACCCACTCATGAATGGGGGCCTTTAACAGATTACACCCAAAAGAATGCAAATGGACAAAAGTTTCTCTATGCCTCTAATGCAGTATATGATATCTGTCTTCTCTTTCACATTTGGCTGTGATGGATCAGATACTGGATGAAGTTGAAAGGAGGAGAGGAATATCTGCTGCACTGGTTTACCCATTTATGCGAAGTCTGATGGAATCTCCTTTCCCTGCACCTGGAAAGACCATTAAAGTCAAGACTTTTCTGCCTGGAGCTGGAAATGAGGTAAAAAGAAATGTTAAACTATGAAGTAAAATGCTACCAAATGCAGCCACTCTTGCAAACATTAAACGTAGGGAGACAGGAAGTAGATCTCACAGAGTTCTCACAATTCTGGAGATAACACCCTTGTAACAAGTTTTTTTTAAAGTAATGGTAATTTCCATTTGTAAACCATCTTGTTAGATAATTTACATTTCTGTGTGTTTGTGTGAGAGAGAGGGAGGAAAAGAGCTCTTGGAAATGTAATCTCTATTTGCTTAACAGCTTACCACTGTACTTCAGCGCCTCTTGGTTTTCTCTGTAAAAATGTATTGACAAGCTTTATCACAAGGTCAGCAACCGCCAGTCAGTCTCAAGGTGTTTTTTTTTTCCTTGACTGATTCCTTCATTGTTAAACCAGGAAGGCTGAAGTCACACAAGGCAAGAAGGATGGAATTAAAAGTTGTCACAAGAACTTAGATAGTTCTGTACTCTAGAATATGTTGTGCCTCTGCCTATATGTGGTCATTAAAACAACAGGAACTCTGAACAATGTGTTTCTGTCATTCAGAAAGAGAGAGAGAGAGAGATCTTTTATTATAGAAACCAAGCTAGCAAAGCAAGAGATAATACCTGGATTAGTAAAATGTGAACTAATTATTTTTATGTTGCAATGTATAAATCATGAAGTGAACATCTCTTTCATCTTATGATTTCAGCTTCATATATTCATGCCAAGGGTAGTTAAGGAAAAATTTACATTACTGTGCACATATATTGCATACACTGGGGGTAGATAACTGTGGCATGTTTGGGGGCCACTTTCCTACCCCTGGAATCACCTCTGGGCAGCATGGACCCCCAAAAATGTCACAAACATCCCAAACACAGAAGACCCAAAAATTCCACTTGTGGTTTTGAACAATGGGTACTTTTTAATGTTTAATAGTGCAGAGAGTCTCCTGCATCCTATTTAAAAGGTGAATAGTTGTTCGTGTAGGCTTCTAGAAGAGGCAGTTTGGCCTTTCCTCTTTTAGGGGACAGGGGGAGAGATGGTTACAAAGCAGGAAGAATTAGAAAAAGATCTTAAGAGTTACAAAAACAACAGGGTTGTACTTTGCTCACCCCTGGTATTTCTGTGACTTGAACATCATTGTGCATATTGCACATAGTAACACATGGGAGACCTTATTGCATGGCAAATGAAATCTGAGATGCAGAGAGACAGAAGCATCTTTCTCTCTGCATGTCATTGAACCACTTCCACTCTCTGCCTGAGGAAGACAGTTACAATAGAAAAATCCTTGGCAACAGGCAACCTTTTATGACTCTCCCCTCTGGAAGGAGAATGGAAGTACTACAATGGCATATAAAGATGCATGGAGAAAGCAACTTCTCTTTCTCTGTACCTTGGTTTTTTTGATCATGCAATAAGGGTATGAGCAGCCATAAGAAGGTGCTGCAAAATATGATGTTAATTCTCAAGGCAGCTAGGTGAAGCAGATGCTTTTAGAAATATTTTCCCTTCATTTTTAAACACATAATAATCAATCCAAGATCAGCCTAACATCCACATGAAAACCTGTCTAGTTGGAGCATGATTTATGTTTGTGAAATGTATTCAGGTGATAGAGCTTCGGCGGCCAATGGACTCTCGTCTGGAACATGTGGACTTTGAATGCCTTTTCAAATGTCTGAGTATTCGACAGATCATCAGGATCTTTGCTTCTCTCTTACTGGAACGGCGAGTGATCTTCGTAGCAGATAAACTCAGGTAGGCAATAAAGAACTTAATGAATGAAGTGACTTTGAAAGAAGGCACATTTAATATACAATATGACCCCCATATCTGCATGGGGATAAGTTCTCATACTATGCAAAAGCAAAACTGCAAATAATAGTGAACTTTGAAGGACCTCAATTCAGACCCAGAAGTCATCATTCTCCTAGCAGACAAAGGCAATGGCCACAGTAACATGGAAAAAGGAAAAAAAATCAAGGAACTCCTGGATCTTGCAATATACAAAAAAACTGAAACAAGACTCGACCAACAAAATCACCAGGAAAATGAACACCTTGATCAAAAACTCCTCAATTCTGCCAACTACATGCCAAAGTTTATGCAAATCTGTGGCTCCCCCACCAAGACTGTATGGACTTCCCAAGATCCACAAGGATTCCATTCCACTTTGACCCACAGTGAGTGCCATTGGATCCCCCACATATGACTTGACCAAGTTTCTGGCCACACAATTACAAACCCCTTATAGGGCAAACCTCCCATTATATCACGGACTCAGCTCACTTCATAGAAAAAATCAACAAACTCAAACTCAAACCCAGAGACATACTAATCAGGGTTGATTGGTTTCTTTGTTCACCAAAGTCCCCATAATGGACATCATGACACTCATCCGACAAATTTTGCCGGAAGACATCACACCCCTGTTTGAACATTGCCTCCCCACAAGTTACTTCCACTGGGACAATGGATTCCACAAGCAGAGAGATGGAGTAGCCATGGGAAGCCCTCTGAGCCCAACGATAGCAAACTTTTAATAATAATAATAATAATAATAATAATTTATTTCTAACCCGCCCCTCTACAAAGGGGGTTATCTGTAACCTGTATCCTGTATCCTGGTTATCTGTAAACTGAACCAATGGTGAGGCCACACAGTATATAGAAAACCTACAGCATGGAACACTTTTTACATGGAACACTTTAAAAAGCAAGCTCTGGAAACAGCACCAAAAACCCACCACATGGTTCTGATATGTGGATGACACTTTCACCATCTGGAGCCATGGTGAAGAAGATTTGACTGTGGTTTTGAACCATCTGAACAACATCCAACCAGACATCCAATTCACGATGGAAAAAGAAGAGAGGAACGTTGCCATTCTTGGATGTCCTGGTTATCTGTAAACCAAACCAATGGTGAGGCCACACAGTATATAGAAAACCTACAACGCACACAGAGAGATACCTACATAAGAACTCCAACCATCACCCAGGGGAAAAAAGAAGCACAATAAAAACACTGGTAGATTGGGCAAAAAGGATCTATGAACCCCACTTCCTGAAAGATGAATTGAAACACCTAGACTGGGTTCTACAGGCTAATAGTTACTCCAGCTCAGACATCAGAAGGGCTGCCAGATCCAGAAAAACACAGAGGAGTGAAGACAAACAACCACCCAAAGGGAAGGTATTTTTACCATACATTAAAGGAATCATAGACAGAATAGGGAAACTGGTGAGAAAACACAACCTCCAAATGGTCTACAAACCAACCAAGCAAATCCAGCAAATGCTGTGCTCAGCGAAGGACAGGGGAGACCCTCTCACAGCTGCAGGAGTTTACCGCATACCATGCAGCTGTGGACAAGTCTACATAGGGACCTCCAAATGCAGTGTTCAAACACAAATCAAGGAACATGAGTGACACTGCAGACTGGGTTAGCCAGAAAAATCAGCAGTAGCAGAACATGTTATAAACCATCCTGGGTATTAAATGCTGTTTGAAAACACTGAAATTCTGGACCATGCCAACAACTATCAGATCAGAATGGACAGGGAAGCCATTGAAATCCATAAACACCTGGTCAATTTCAGCAGGAAAAAAAACAAAGCAGAAAAAGTTTGGCTACCAGTCATGAAAAACATGAAAATCAAGACCCAGCAAAAGCAAATGAAAACCACCCAGGGTGAGGGGAATTTCTAGCAGACAATGGATTATTAAGTAAATGGACACCCTGTAGACCTTGCCATTCAACAACAGAACAATACACCGATTAACATGCAAATCACCTCTTCCTCAACCAACAGTATATATATCCCGCTCTCTTCCATTCCAGCATTTTCTCAAGATGCCAGCCACAGCTGCTGATGAAATGTCAGGAATAAACTCACAAAAAACAATAGTGAACTTTATTAAAATTAATGACTTCTGTTGAAAGTTGGCCATAGAGTCATGCTGGAGGACCTAGAGATTCCTAGCAGTCCCACAGATATGGGGCTCATATTGTATTTCCAGTAATTATGCCTCCCCTCTGATTTTTTAAAAAGAGATACTTTTATGTTAGGGTACTTTTCAGTGATTTTATTAACTATTAAAATGTGATGATCTTTGCAGTTCAACCACAACTGTTGGACCACAGACTGACCACTTTTATCCTAATATGTAAACCTAAGTTATTTGGATTGTGACATTTGCTATATTGCTTAGTTGATGGTACGGATGTATTTATTGGTGAGGGAAGAGAGGAAGACCGCTTTCTGCTTCAGAAATGAGTAAGAATAGCTTAAGCTATTCTTGAATGACATTCTGCTTGAATGACCTGTCTCATTTGGCTATCTCTCATTTCTGGAGATGCTATTAATATTCAATATGATGACTAGAAATATAGTAGAAAATAGTAGTGGGTCAGCTTAATACTTTTCTGGGGACATACCAGTGCCGTCAATTGGAGAGTGTGGGGTGTGTGGACTGCACCAGAGAGGATATGTATGCCCAGTGAGTTTAGTTCCTTTCTCGCTTACCTAGCAGCTGTGCAAGACTCCAATTAGGCCTCTGGAGGCCACAACACTGCCTGTCCTAGCAGTGGGGACTGCTAGGGAGGCAGTGTCCTTTGTTTGGGTTCCAGTGTGGCTGCTCCTCTGAGCAGCCGTGCCGGACCCTGAATGGCTGCCAGAGACTGAAGCACCCTTCTCAGCTTGCCAGTTGACAGTGGTCCAGCCAAGGGACAGGCTAGCAAGGCAATGGGAGGGAGGGAGGGAGGGCAGTGAGACAGTTTGCCCCTTGCTGTCTCCGCGTTGCACCCCCACACTGTGTGACACCGACCACAGGCAACCCACTGATTCATACTACACTCACCCAGCTGCAAGAGTGCAGTATGCTATTCTTGTATCATGGATGAGCACACAGCTGTGAGGTATCTCAGTCTTTCTCTTTTTTGTTTTAGTGATCTTTCCTCTTGATCTGTAAAGGGGGCAGGACAAAGAGCTCAAGGCAATTAAGACAAAGCATCACAAAATAGTGTGATAACCACTGCCATAGAAGAAAGATACTAACATTTAATTTCAAACTGTCTTGAGTCCCAACTTTAGAGAAAAGTTAGGGTATAAATAGAGATAACAACTTTGTAAAACTCTAGATTAATGCTCCTTGTTGCAGTGGCATTGCAGTAGTTAGCTGCTGAACTCTTTCTTTACTTTCTTTTAACACTTCAATACTTTCTTTAACAGACACACACACACATTTAAGAGCACAGATTGGAACATACATGGGTCTGGGAGAGTTAATAAGTGTCCATAAGATGACATTTCTGCAACCACATGCCATGCTTTACTCACATCTGGAATGGCTATAGTATCTTGCAGAGCAGGATCATTGTCTCAGCAAATAAGTATTGTAGCCTTGGTGCTGGAAAAAGGCCATTTCCTTACAAGTGATGTGCTATATATGCCTTTGTGTTGAGGTAGGTGTAAGGGGAACTGGATGGCATTTAGCAGCTGAATGATCATCTGAACATTTCCTGCATGAGCAGAAATCAACAAGAATTAATAAAATATTGATCACAAATTGAGAATTTTCTATAAGCTTAATGGTACCTACTCTTCTTTTTTCTTGCAAGCCAATAAATAAAGCAAACAGAAATAATTTATTAAGATATTTGGTTAGGATCAATGACACTTTCCATATATTGCTTGTTTTGGAACATTTATTGGGCCACAGAGAATTCCATCTGTCTGTTCCATTTACCTTCCAGATGTGATCCATTGATCTGAGGTGATTGCATTCTGAGGCCATCCTTGTTAAACATTTCAGTAGGAAAGATGCCATTAATTGTTATATGATCATTTTCAAAGAAGCCCTTGTGGGAGGTTGTTCTGAATTTCAAATGCACTAGTGATGAGTAGGGTGGTATGCAGCAGGGACTTTGTGGTAAAGCACATACTCTACAGGCATGTCTGAGGTCCAGTACCTGGCATCCCAGCTAGGGCTGAGAAAGGCCCCCATTTGAAATCCTGCACAACCTCTCCCAATCCTTTTACATGTTTACTGAGCAAGAAGGACCAGTGATCTCACTCATTATAAGGCAGTAACCTACATTCCTTTGTAATTAATAGCAAACACTGTTGATTGACAGTTCAGTGCCACAGTAATTTACCTGCACAAAAGCTGTCAGGAAGCTTGCAAGTAGATGATATAAGTAGTATCCGGAAACTGCTGTTCAAACTGGACTCTGCCCCACTGCTTTGCCATTGCTTAAACATAAAATGGGTGGGAAATACTACATAAAATTATTTTGGGATGTTTCTAGACTAGCGTTATTCTGTGTTTCCCACAATGGATTTTATGATAAAGAGACTGGTCACAAGAGTCAATAATTGATTCATGGTTGATTCCCACCCTGTCCCATATAAAAGACTTTAAAGATATAGTCATGTTAGTCTGGAAAATCAGTATTCAAAAGGATTTTGTTGCACCTTTGAGACTAACTGAAAGAATGGAGCTGGTGGCATGAAGTTTCATAGACTTGTGCCTATCAGTGGCCAGCTCAAGTCTATGGTGTTTATCACACTGGGGTTAATTTTGGCATTAAAGAGAGATTAAAGTGCATTTAAAGTATTCCCCTAACAAAGCAAAAATGGCAAGTAATTGTGCAAATGATTATCACACACAATTGCACAAATAAAGTGATATTGGAAATGCATTGTCTCTGAAATCCCTAAAGTAAAAAGATGCATGTTAATGCCTCTTTGTAACCACTTTAATGGTGGGTTTTGTGAGACATCGGGTGAAATAATTTTGTGTAATCACCCGATTTTTCCGGGATATTCAAGGGATAAATTCCTATGAAAGTTCATGCTACCAGCTTCTTTCTTTCATTTAGTCTCAAAGGTGCTACAAAATCCCTTTGCATACTGATCTAAAGACTTTGGGATTCCTAAGTGTCTTTGCATGATGGAAATCTGTTCAGATCCTCTTTAACAGCATATGTAACCTGCTGGATAATCTCACCTATATAGTGACCAGAAAAAGAAAGTAAAAATAATATTATTTTATTTCAAAGCCTACATTTCTCACTAATTATCATAACACATTTGATTTTGTTCATTCTTTTGGGCTCAGTGCCCAGCAAGATAAATCCTTAAACATGACTCATGTCTTTTCAACATGAGGTTTATGTTGGCTTGCGTTCATGGGAAAAAAATACTTGGTCAAAAGAAGAAGGGGTGAAGAGTTATTCTTTACGTTGTAACCATAGTTAGAACAGCTTTGTAAAAGGGATAGTTGATAATTAGCTGATGTGATATGGAAAGTATGCGCTTCCTTCTCACTTTTTTTGTGTCCCTACTCCAGCTTTATCATTTAAACCTTGCTTGTGTTCTGTAGTTTGTCTCCAAGTTCACTTGCTGCAATCAAGTCAACATGCAAATTAAAGCTTTGGCCTGTTGTGCAGTTTTAGAGTTCAATCAAAGCCATTTACTACCACAGATAAGGAGGAGTAATTTCTAAAAGAAAAAACAAAAACAAAGTTATTGTAAGGATTAGGTAGGCAGCAGAAAATATCTTTGACAGGACAATGCAACTCTATCCATTTAGACGTAGAAGAAAGTTTTGAATGTTGTTGTGCAAAATAAATTCATTGCATTACTTGTTTGAGACTGGCAAACTGATTCATTGTGTAACTTGGATCTGCTGTCTCCAAGTTACACAAGGACTCCATTCTATTCCTATATTCATTCCTTCTTATTTGAATTGTGTGTACATGGAAGTCTTGCCTCTTAGTAAAGAGGCTCTTACATCTTCACTATATGCGGTGACTGTGTGGGGAATTTAATCTGTTTTTAAAAAATGTTAACCTGTCCCTTTCCATTCAGTAATACTGGAGGAGGGTGACATAATGTGAGGTATGAAGTCCACACTCCCTGAACTTCCTTCCCCAACCCAGGCACCTTGTATAAGGAAGAAAATGCAAGAGCCTCTGTACTAAGAGACACTTGCCTCACTGGTAATGAAAAATGGTTAGCACACATTAGCTACTCTGCACTCACTGTATGGTTGTGTGTATGTTGAATTCTTTCCAGAAATAAATTATTCTATGGCCTTCTTAGCACCAAAAGTAATTTATCACAAGTGGTGGCATTTTGTGTAATGAATTAGTTCCAAGCTGTGACTGGGACATAAGTCCTACTGAATTCAGTGTAACTTATTCTGAAGTGTGTAAAAAGAGCTGGGAATCATATAGCCCTCCAGATGTTGAACTACAACTACCAGAAGCCCTAGCCATCTTAGCCAGTGACAAAGAATGCTGGAAGCTGCAGTCCAACAGCTTCTGAAAGGTCATATAGTTCCTATTGCTGGCTAAACAAATGAAACCTAAATGGTGGTTGTATCAGTTTTATTGCTTTATTTCCAGAAAACCTACACATCTGGCCCAATAATTGCCACCATATACAGTCAGCTGTCTGTATCCATGGATTCTTTAAACACAGATTTGAGCATCCACAGCTGTATTTAATGGGATTTGAGCATCAGATTTTGATACTGTATCTATGGGGGTCCTGGAACCAAACCCCAGTGGATACCAAGGGTCCACTGTATAGTACAGGCTGCAGGTGGCCATAGTTTCTTCCTTATTTGAATGGAACTGAACAGAGCATTCAGTGGAATGCAACATTGCCTCTTTAATATTCCCTCCCTTTTCTTTTTTTTTTTTAAAGGAGAGGAAGAAAATAATCCTTCATAACCCCCCAAAGGACACCTGTACAGCTCACCAGCCACATATGTCAGCTTCGTTGATATTGTTGTATGCCTTCCAGTCATTTCCATCTTAAATGGCATCTCTAAGGTGAACCTACCCAGGGCTTTCCTATCATAATTTGTTCATAATTTGTTGCCTCCCTCTGAGCCTGAGAGAATGTGACTTGCTGAAGGTCACCTAGTGAGTTTCCATGGCTGAGTGGGAATTTGAATCCTGGCCTCTAGAATCGTAGTCCAACTCTCAAACCACTACACCACAATGGCTCATCAGTGTCATCACTAGGGTTGGTGTCACCCAGTGCAGTAACTCATGGTGTCACCACCACCCCTCCCAGTGATCTCCCATCTCACCCCATACAGAATCTTTAGTAATGCTTTTTTTTGCACTAATTTCCATATACCACTGAATGTAATGCTAATAGTTGTGATATAAACAACTAGTAAAATTAAAATTATACCTTCAAATTACAGTATCATAAGCACAACCTAAATATATTTGCTTATACATAGTGAAGGTTTGGTTAAAATGTGATGTTTTTAAGGAAAATTGTAAAAGAATAAAAAAAACATTTAAAAAAATTGAAATTTTAATTTTAAAAAATTCTTGGGCCTCTCCTTTCTCCTCCCACTGAGATTCACCCCACTCCCACCATCTCTTAAAGCATTTTAAAGGAAAGCAGATGGATGCCACAGCCCATTTCTGCAAAAAGGGAGGTGTTTGAGGAGCAGTGGTCTCGCTCCCCCTTAAGGTGTCACCTGCTGTGGTCTGTGCTCTCTCTTATTATTATTCCTTTATTTAAACTGGGCTTGGACTGGGCAGCCCTTTCATACCTTCATACCCCTGCATTCCCCTAGTGACACCACTGGCTCATAAACCTAGTGCTTTGTATCTTTGAGACTATTGAAAACAGTGGTCTTTTAAAGCAGATCACATCACTGAGGGGCCTCTCCTGTGTTTAAAGACTGAGGATTGTGTATCTCTCAATGCCTGTCCAGCAATAATGAATATTTAATATACAGTAGTAGCACGTGTCATTGCAACAAAATTGAGTGGTGATGCGCAGATCACCAACTTCAACGAAGTGTGATGTAGTGGTTAGAATGCTTTACTGGGACCAAGAAAACCTCGATCCAGGTCCTCATTCACCCATAAAACTCACTGGTCATCTTGATCCATTCATTCTCTCTCAGTCTACCTTGCCTTACAGGGTTATTGTAAGGATAGGCGGCGGCGAGCCTTATGTGTCATCTTGAGCTCATTAGACAACAGGCAGGATGTAAATATAGCAAATAAATAAAATAAAAATTAAGTGTGGCCTTAAGGTAGCCACCTGTCATATTGTATGGAGAAGATACTTCTCTGTTTGGAGGGAAGCACTCTGTTTGAAGGTATGAAAGGGCTGCCCAGTCCAAGCCCAGTTTAAATAAAGGAATAATAAGAAGAGAGAGCAGCAGCCTTGAATTTGCATATCAGCTGTTAGCCCAACACTGTACTGGCACACAGCTCAGCTGTTCATTGTCTTCCCCTCAATAGTGACATATACAGTGGGGCACCAATTGTGCAAGTTCTCCCACTTAAAAAGATGAGAGGCCTCTCTCATCTTTTTAAGTGGGAGAACTTGCACAATTGGTAGCTGACTAAATACTTTTTTGCCGCACTGTATTCCATTGCCATTTAAGTTATAGCAATTACACCTGAATTTGTATTTATGCATGTCAGTTGGCATTTGCAAATTTTAAATCAATTTGTGTCGTCTTTCCTTTTCTTGGCAATATGGTACTTCCCTTTCGGCAATATGTCAATGGTCATGCCTGTGTGCCCTGAGCCAAATGATTGCATTTGCTTATAAGACATGTCACATCAAAAACAGCTTCTCAAACATTTGATGTTATGAAATATTTCAGCTTTTGTTTGGTTTTAAGTCACCTTCCTGCTCTGTTTGTCTTCTCTAACTGAAACATTATCCTTTAACTCTTCCTTAGCATCTGAGTTTCCTGTAAATCTTGCTACATCATCCTTTGCTGTGGTTTTGCTCTTAATCTGGGCACTCATTTCTTTTGATTCTGAATATAACTATTGTCCCTGAATGCATGTTTTAGCATATTCTGTATCTTGCGGACTTTTCTCACGGTCACAGCTATTCACTTCGCATTTTTGAAGAGGCATGTTTCTTTCATGGCTAGAAACAATGTCTCGTGGTCTTATTTTGATATTTTCAAGGGAAGAAATGTAACATAATATGTAACAAAATTGGAATAAGTTGGGAGGGGGGGAAGAGAATGGGTTCCAAGCTTTTAGTCTCTTTGTCCCATAGGACCAGAATGAGAAGCTACATTACAGTTCTTGTGTCTGTTTTTGAATTTATACTGTCTTTTCAGAGCATGTTACTAGAGTTTAAATGAGTTGTGGATTATAATAATCTGAGCTGGCATCACTCTTGGACTGTCAAGCTAAACAAACCCTTGCTTATAGTGGTGCCTGACATTTTCATGTGAAAGACTCATATTTGAATTCTGTGAGTGTTTCTAATGAGCCTGCTTGGAAACCACTTGTTTTCAACTGGAGTTCAAAATGTGCTTGTGGTGAAGGGGCAGTGGGAGCAGTACATCACAAACACAGGCCACGATTTTATATTCCACCACTCCATCCATTTTAGGAAGGTCTGTGGTTGTTTGCAAAATGGCATTTGCCTTGTGATGATCTGCTAAGATGAGTAATTAAGATTTTGGTGTGGGCTCAAACTACCCCGCTGCCCCCAAAGGGCTCTGACCATAAACACAGTTGTGACGCACAGTAGCATTTCAGGCTTCAGCCCCGTCTGAGTCTGCAAATATAAGATGAGCCATGCCTGGTTCTTTATGTTTATTTCACAGTATGAGGTATCTGTATCTGCTACATATCATCTCAACTTAGAAACAAGGCTAGAGTAATGGTAGGGTAAATTAAGGCAGGCTAATAAAGGGTCAAATGTCCTCCCTTATACTCCTTACACTATAAAGCATAGATGTTTGGAATTCTCCTTGTCCTCTGTTCAAAAAAGAGAGGGTTTTTTTTTGGGGGGGGGGGCTGTTTCCAATACTTGGTTTAATACTAGAGCTTGGAAAAGATACTTTTGTGGATTATAATTCCCAGAATCCTAGAAAAGGTGCCTTGTGGATTCTGGACACTAACTTTTCCAAGCTCTGCCTATAGACTGCTAACTGTTTAGAAGGCTTTTGTGTTGAAGTGTCAAAAAATTAAACACACTGGATTTGTATGAAACCACCTGTAAAGCTACTCAGAGTGGGCCATTCAAATTTAGCAAACTTTGTTTCTTATCACACTGAAACCAAATAAAAGAACAGGGTGTCCTGTAGCAACAGATCTTTTGTGTCATAAATGACCATGAACTAGAGCTCACTTCCTCCTTGGTGGAAGCTTATGACACAGTAAATCTGTTAATCTTTTAAGGTGCTAATGTTTGCTAGTTTTGCTAAAGCAGTCTGCCATGGCTGCTTCTCTGGAAGCTCAAATCAGAAAAGAATGTCATGTATGGATAACTGACCCCTTGCTAGTATTACCAAGCTGTCTCCCAGTGACTGTGCATGCTGGACAATTGGCAAAGGAAAGCTAGTAAGGGAGAAGGCCTGAAGCAGAAAGCTCCCTAAAGCGTGGGAACTGCGCAAGAGAGGATCGTGGTGCTGATTTACATCACAGTCCTTCCTTCAAGAGGAGGGCAAGTTACAAAAAGGCATTCTATAGAAAGCAAAGATTACATGCTGAACACTAAAGGAATGTTTGTGTTCCTCCTTTTAGATTAATGTAGCTGTCATTTTAGTTCCATTTGCTTATTGGGTTGACCAGTTCCACTTAAGACTTTCCACAATCATTAAAAGCAAGTTAAAGAATTATGCTTGGAAGCCTGAAGCATGCCCCACATTTTTCTTTCCCTGAATCTGATCATGGTTTGTTTTTCTTTTTTTCCCCCTTTTTTTCTTTTTAAATCTAATACGTTCTATTTGGTGAGATAAAAGACAAGGCCAACACCACACATTTTGCACAGCAGTGCTACAAGGGAAATATTTGATAAGGAGGCTGCATTAATCCTTGTGTAGGCAAGGTCAAGCAAGTAGGCAAAGGCAAGCCTTGGCCCAGAGCTTCCTGTGCTATTCAGTTCCTTTCAGTGGATGGAGGACTCCTTCTACAGTTCTCCCTTTACACTGAAGCAGATGGGAAAGGACCTTTGGGCAAGGACATTCCCTTTATGTGCTGTTAGGGACTGATGGATTGTCACTCACACATGGATTTAATTAAATTTATTTATGTATTGAATTCACCTTACTTACCCCTCAAATAAGGCTTAAAGTAAGTCACAATAAAATAGTACAGTTTTAAGCCAAAATGTAACATGAATAAAAACAAAAAATAGACAGTAAAAAGAAGAATACAATATCCATACAAGTTAAAAGCCCCTTCTGCAATAATCAAGGCTCATCACCAGTGGTAATGATTGCCAGCAGAAAGACAAAGAAGTTTATTCATTTTATAAATGAATGCTGTGAAAAAGCATAGCAAAATCAGAAAAAAACCCTATTAATGAAAACCAGCAAAATTTACATTGCCCTATCTAAAGTTTTCAGAGGTGACAAAATGCTAGCTAGGATGTGAGGGCAGAACATGGAAGTTACGTTTTAGACTCTAGCTCTCTGAATCATCAAGCCATTGACCATTCTGGCTGGGTGATTCTGGGAGTTCTAGTTCACAAAAGCAATTTCCAGACTTGGGCAGAGGAGAAAACAAATATTCCAAGCAGGAACTTCCAGAATGTGGATATCCTAATTGGGAAAGCCTTTTCACATGCTCCTTGACTGTGCCTGGGGTTTAGTGAGGAGATACAAGTTATCTTACATGAGAAGAGGATCCTGCAGGTGTTCCCACCCCAGATCATTTAGGACTTCAAAGGTGATACCTAGCAACTTAATAGCACCTTAATAGCTCCTTAAAACTCATCCTCTAGCTAGTCTCTTGTGCACTAGCTCCAATTGTTTAAATTGTTTTGAAGGGGAGACCCACAAGGAGTGCTTTACTGCTGTCCAGTCTGTGTGCAGCTAAAAGGCATGCATAACTGAGGCCAACGCCTATGGGCCAGAACAGACGGCCCTTTAAAACAGCTGTCCTGTTGGCTTGGGAGTACGGTGTTCATATGCCACACACTCTCACACTTCTCTGAAGCCACCAAAGACAGGAAGCCACCCAGACATGGGCGGTTTCAAGACAGTGTGGTGGCACAACATTTAACACACATCATGCCACTGGAGCATCTTCAAACTGGCTTTGGGCTGTGACAGTCCAGTTTGAGACCACTTTAACTGCCCTGGCTCAATGCTGGGGAATTCTGAGAACTAGAGTTTTATAGACATATAGCCTTTTCTGTCAGAAAGATCTGGTACCACAATAAACTACTGTTCCCAGGATTCCGTATCACTGAGCCAGGGCAGTTAAAGTTGTCTCAAACTGGATTATTTTACTTCAGCTTGAGTTACAGAAGCCCAGTGAGGAGAGACTGAGAGATCCAGTGCGAGAAAATATGCCCCCATAGGTGCCTACTCTTCCCATTCCCTAAAGAGAGTAGAAAAATAAGATTCCCAAACACAGGCAGGTATATTAGAATCATAGAATCATAGAATCATAGAATCATAGAGTTGGAAGAGACCACAAGGGCCATCCAGTCCAACCCCCTGCCATGCAGGAACTCCCAGTCAAAGCATCCCCGACAGATGGCTATCCAGCCTCTGCTTAAAGACCTCCAAGGATGGAGACTCTACCACACTCCGAGGGAGTGTGTTCCACCGTCGAACAGCCCTTACTGTCAGGAAGTTCCTCCTAATGTTGAGGTGGAATCTCTTTTCCTGCAGCTTGCATCCATTGCTCCGCGTTCTGGTCTCTGGAGCAGCAGAAAACAAGCCTGCTCCCTCCTCAATATGACATCCCTTCAAATATTTGAACAGGGCTATCATATCACCTCTTAACCTTCTCTTCTCCAGGCTAAACATCCCCAGGTCTCTAAGTCGTTCCTCATAGGGCATGGTTTCCAGACCCTTCACCATCTTAGTTGCCCTCCTTTGGACCCGCTCCAGTTTCTCCACATCCTTTTTGAATTGTGGTGCCCAGAACTGGACACAGTATTCCAGGTGGGGCCTCACCAAAGCAGAATAGAGAGGCACTATTACTTCCTTTGATCTAGACACTATACTTCTATTGATGCAACCTAAAATAGCATTGGCCTTTTTAGCTGCTGCATCACACTGCTGACTCATGTTCAACTTATGGTCTACTTGGACTCCTAGATCCCTTTCACACATAGTTTCATTCAGCCAGATGTCCCCCATCCTATATCTGTGCATTTCATTTTTCCTCCCTAGGTGCAGAACCTTACATTTCTCCACATTGAATTTCATTTTGTTAGCGTTGGCCCAGCTTTCTAGTCTATTCAGGTCATTCTGAATTTCAATCCTGTCTTCTGGAGTATTGGCTACTCCTCCTAATTTGGTGTCATCTGCAAATTTGATAAGTATGCCCCCAATTCTGTCATCCAAGTCATTAATAAAGATATTGAATAGCACTGGGCCCAGGACAGAACCCTGTGGGACCCCACTGGTCACTTCTTTCCAGGATGAAAGGGAGCCATTGTTGAGCACCCTTTGAGTTCGGTCAGTCAACCAGTTACAAATCCATGTAATGGTTACCTTGTCTAGCCCACATTTTACGAGCTTGTTTGCAAGAATGTCATGGGGAACCTTGTCAAAGGCCTTACTGAAATCAAGATATACTATATCCACAGCATTCCCTTCATCTACCAAACTGGTAATTTTATCAAAAAAAGAGATCAGATTTGTCTGGCAAGACTTGTTTCTCTGAAACCCATGTTGGCTTTTTGTGATTATGGCATTGGCCTCTAAATGTTCACAGACTCTCTGCTTAATGATCTGCTCTAGAATCTTTCCTGGAATTGATGTCAGACTAACTGGACGATAATTGTTGGGATCCTCTTTTTTCCCCTTTTTGAAGATGGGCACAACCAATCGAACTCACAAGGTTGCCTAACATGCCTGTAACTATTGACCAAAACTGTTTAGTATGTTTTTAATAAGGAAGAATTTATCAAAATATTCAATTGCCTACACATGACTTCCTTCTTTTTCTGTGCAATGAGCGCCTTGTGATGTCTTTTGCTAAGATAGTATGGTTGAAGCAAAGTTCTACAGTTATCTCTTTTATACTGGCAATATATTGTGCTTAAGCTTTTTTTTTTTTTGCCTGAATACATTCCTTGTCAAACCAAGCTACCCTACCCTTATGTCTTAAGATTTTCAGACCTCATCTCAGTACTTCTCAGTGATATAGCCAAAACAGAAATCAGCTGGGTATAGTTTTCCAGTGCAGCTTGTACTATGCCAGCAGTATTGCCCCAGTTAAGAAAGAAGTTTTGTATCTTTTCACATGTTATCTTTTCAGAATGCTTTTGCTTAGAGAGATGGCAGAATGTCTCCAAACAGTTGTTTGATGCCATCTAGGGTCTCCAAGTGGATTGCACATGAGTAGATTATGAATAAGGGGAAAATACTCTAAGAATGATCATAATTTTTTGGAATGAATAGGATCCAGCAAATTTGAATTTAATGTTTGCTTAGCTGCACTGATGGGTGTTAAATTCCCAACATATTGTTATCTGAAGTTTGAGAAGAAAAATTCCAAACATTAGTCCCAGTTACAGAAGATTCATTAAATGAATGGGAGTTAAAGCAATTTGTTGTCATGTGCCTTCAAATAATTTCTGAATTATAGTAACCCTAAGGCAAATCTATCATGGGGTTTTCTGGGGCTGAGAGTGTGTGATTCACCCAAGATCATCAAATAGGTTTCCAAAGCCAAGTGGCAGTTGAACCCTGATCTCCAGAGTTGTTTTCCAATACTCAAAACAGTACATCATGCTAGCTCTCAGTTAGGGCAACACTTAGTCCCATTAGCTCAGTGGGTCTACTTGAATTGGGACTAGCAATTGGATTTAGCCACTCTTAAAAAGCCTCTTCTTTTGTTCCCTGACAATTGATTGGGTGAAGAAGCTATAAACTGCTGTGGTTAAAATTAAGGGAATTTCCACAAAAGATAAATAATCATTTTTGAGTGCAAAGGGTCAGTTTCTTTGAAAAGGGCTCAACAAATGAGGGAACTTGTAATTATTCTGCTACATCCTTTAGGGTGGAGGAACCTGAGAATGAGTGCTAACAAACACATTTGCACTTGGCCAAGGTCAAGGATGTTAGGAGAGTTGATCTTCCCATTTCCAAACTGCTGTACTGCACAAGGACATGGCTTTTTTCCAGGGCTTACGTATGGTGTGAAAAATGTAAGCAGAGATGTACAACAAGGAGCCTAGTTGAAAGTGGTTGTAAAGAAAGCTGCCACACAATTTCAGAAAGAAAGCAGCTGTTAAGCTAATAATAGCCTTTTTAATAGAATTGCCTTGGCAAGTGGCCTTGACAGGATTCCTGTGCAGTAGAAATTCAGCAGCCCCCTCCCCACCTCTTCAGGTTGAGGAGAACTGCTAGGTAGCTGTTGATGGACCAAAAGTGGCAATTCCCCTGTTAGTGCTCTCAGGAACAATTGTGTTTGACAGATTTTGGCCTGAATGTCATTACATATCTCAAAAACATTGAGAATAGGAAGTCCTTTTTGCCATTTTGTGTCAGATAAACCTGTGTATCAAGATGTATGAGCTATTCTGCTTCTGGAGTGTACACATCCCATTGTGGGAGAAAGGCACATATTTTCCCTCTATGTGCTGCACTGGAAATGAAGTTCATTTGTCTCCTCTTTGATGGATAAGATGCAGAATCTCCCTGTGGACCCTAAAAGAATGAGAAACATCCAAAGGCCCTTCTGGCCCAACATTCCCTTCCTGCAGTGGCCAGCTAGATGCTTTAGAAAGCTCATAAGTAGCATATAAGGTCAACACGCCACTGCATTTTCTTACCTGTGTTCACAAGCAACTGGAATTCAGAGCCATTTTGCCTGCAGTACTCGAATTAATAAATGGACTTCTTGACTACTTTGTTAGATTTATCCACCATGAAACTGTCTTATCTTCCTTTAAAGCTGTCCAAACTGTTGTTGGTGGTGGTGATGGTGGTATGCCTTCAAGTCATTTCTAACTTATGGTGAACCTAAGGCCATGGGATTTTTTTCTTGGCAAGATTTGTCTGGAGGGGGATTGTCATTGCCTTTTTCTGAGGTGGAGAGCCCAGTGGGTTTCATGGCTGAGATGAGAATTGAACCCTGGTCTTCAGAAGCATAGTCCAGCACTCAAACCACTTTGCCATGCTAGCTGTCTCCAATTTGGGTGTAGTGAGTTCCATTGTTTAACTATGCACCCATGTATCAGGTATCTATGTATCATGAAGCCCCTTATCTAACAAAAAACTGTATTTTTTAAACATGTACTAATGTCATTTATTTCCTTTCCAGCACTCTCTCCAGCTGCTCTCATGCAGTGGTGGCTTTGCTGTATCCCTTCTCCTGGCAACACACCTTCATTCCTGTCCTCCCTTCTTCCATGATTGACATTGTGTGTTGCCCTACTCCATTTCTGGTTGGATTATTGTCCAGCTCATTGCCCAAACTAAAAGAGCTACCAGTAGAAGAGGTAAGATTAGAGCCAATAGTGCACTTTCTATGCTAAAGGAATTTCTCAGGAGAGAATTTGACAATAATTTGAACCTATATTTGTAGCTGAATCTTTACTTGTAACATACTGAAGGGGCTGCAGGTACTTTATCCCGCCTCCTTCCTTTTCTAAACATAAAACCAACCTATAATGGTTGAACAGACCTTCCTCTCTGAGTGTGGTTGAGGCCCAATAATATAGGTTTGGAAGGGCATTTAAAATTGTGGCAATACTGCCATGATTGTGACTATGCAGTGTTAGTTATTATGGAGCAGTCACAAATCCGTAACACTGGTTTATGAATCCATAGCTGCAGTACAGAATGTTAACCATTATGTTTTACATGTCTTGGCATATTTTCTCCCAAGAGACAGAAAGACATCAAACAGTACATTATTTTACTATTTAATATGAGAATTAAAATACTAACACAAGACTGGAGGATGATATTATTTTCAAATGCACAGTCTTCTAGGAGGACATACTGGCACTGTGTTGAGTGGAGATACGATCAAAATGCTTTCACCAGCATCTCTTCTGTTTGGAGTTGGATTCCGAGATCCTTTTTGGAGCTGGATTGAGTCCTCTTCTGCATTGTTTCACCTACAATCAAACCAGCTCAGTCTGAAAGCTGCAGTAGTAGTTGTTGTACCAGTAGTTGTTATTTGTCCATGAAACTGGGATCAAGGACTACTGAGGTCCTGATAGTGTTGTTCCCTTTTGAGGTGTCATGATAACAGAGGGAGAAACAGAGAAACAGAGAAACAGCTGGAGTCAATGTGTGAATTCGGCCTTCATCTCTTTTTTCCCCCTTCTTGCTCTCACTTTTCATATGATATTATTGTTATGAGGCTTAGTAACATATGCAAGGACAGCTTCATTAGTTATTAGAGAGGTTACCATTTAGACCCTATCAGACTCTGGGAATCTCTGTTTGTAGAAACCACTCAACAGAATAACATGCTTTGAGGTCACTGCCCTCAGCTTTCACTTGTTAAGCATTTTATTCTGTTAGTTTCTATGAAAGTGAATGTGCAGGACATGCCACACACTCAGGATCATTTTCTCCCCCATACCTTACTGGTGCAGAATTAAATTCTTTGGGTCTGCATGACAGTATATTGGAACTTTATTGTGAGACAAATCTTGATTTAGAGCTTCCCTTTCTGGAATGTCAAACAGTGATAAAATGTTTCCAAGCATCCATATAAAACCTTTCTGTGTTAATTCTCTTTAGGCATTGATGGTGAATCTCGGATCTGATCGTTTCATCAGACAGGTACTAAGTTTTTGTTTAGTGCTTTGAAATGAACAAATCACTCCATTGCCCATTACAAAAAACTCCCAGCAAGACTTAATTGTGAAATTTCCCCCTGAGAATGAGAAAATTGTGGTGGTGGTGGTGGTGGTGGTGGTGGTGGTGGTAGGAGCTCGCAAATAAATACCGTTCCATAGGGAAGTGAAGGATCTTGCCAAGACATCAGGCAATTTTATGCCATAGGGCTAGAATAAGGAATCTCAAGTCCTAAAGTTAAATCCAATCCTAGGAGCTAAATCCAGCCCTCTTTTTTTTTACACCTGTCACGTAGAACTTCCACTTAATAATGATGGGTATACTACACATTGTGGGATTTCACCAGCATTGAAAATTCTATTCTTTGAGAGGCATTTGCCTTAGAAAAGATACTGCTCATGGATATCAGGTCTCCTACCAAGTTTCATTATTTTGTACAGTCATCCCTTTGAGAGCTCCTACGTCACCTGTCCTTCCTTCCTACAGTGGAAGCACTTTGAAGCAGCATCTTCCCTCCATTCTTCCTGTGCTTGGACAAGGAGGGCAATGGAGATCAAGGAGTTGCGCTGGATGAGAGCATTGGAATGGGCCTCCCTAGAAGCAGATTACAACAAATATTAAAACAGAGTACAATTAAAATCACAATCAAATTAAGATCCCCCTTTCCTCCCCTTCCCTCCCCCCCCCCCCAGTAATATAAAATTAAACCCTTAAAAAAGAATTAAACAGTAAGAATGCATATTCATGAAGCATGTAGACTGATGGGGTTGATGCTCTACAGAACTGTAGTGGAGTGTTATTTCCTGTTTTTGGTATCAGTTTGATTTTTGTTCATATTAAACTTGCCATAAAATTGCATCCAGTCTGAAACACATAGAAATGTTTTGTAATATTTTTGCAGTATGCATTGGTATTAAATATCTAAGCATTCTGAAATGTTAAAGTATAAAATTAGAACTGGAAATATGCATAAAAGGAAAATTGAAGTCCTGGTTTTATTTTCCCCCTTTTAGATGGATGATGAAGACACACTTTTGCCTAGGAAACTGCAAGCAGCTCTGGAGCAGGCTCTAGAGAGGAAAAATGATTTAATAAACCAGGATTCAGACAGTGAATCAGATGAGGGTAAGAAAGATTGGGAACAAATTGTGTTTACAGCAAAGTATTTGCAAGATGGGGAATAACATGTCCTTGGAAGCTAAAGAGGCAAATAAGAATGTTATATGTAAATGGATCACCTTATTGCAAAAAGTATATTTTTCAACATTAAAAATGCATTTCGCAACAGCAAACAATTCATGAGAGTATTTAATGATGACACAAATTATTTTTCAAAACATTGTCACACATTACTAATCATTTGATTAAGTAAGAATTCTAGGCCAGCTATTCTGGGGAGTCACTTCTGGCAAATTTATTTTGTTTGTGGGAATTTAATTACAAGCTTGGATGCTGTGATATTCCCAAAGGAAGGAAAGAAGAAACTGCATGTGGTTCAGAGAATTTTGCTGTGTTGATCTCAATCATTGTAGCTTCCCTAGGAAAACACTGGATAACATCAGGCTGTACCTATCTAGCTTCATATTTAAAGGGCTGTAGAATTGTTTTAATATCCCTTAGGCACAGTATAGCTGCATGCCATTTGTTTTTGCAGAATTTGGCACAGCAATTTGTTGCATGAATATTGGTGGAATTGTGCTATTTGCTTCAAGTAAGGTCCTGCATAGACAGGTCTGAAAGATCAGCATGGGGGCAGAGTTGGGGCGTAGAGTCCTCATGACACAGACACGACTCCACACTCCCCCCAGATCGCTCCACACAGCGCATGGCATTATGGTGCACCTCTGGCGCTGTGTCCATACAACACAGTGCCAAAGAAGTGCCATATAGTTGTGTGACCACAGCTGTGGCGCCCTTTTGAGGGTGCAAAAAGGAGCCACTTTTTGCAGCTCCTTTTTGCATCTTCAAAAGGCTAGATGAGGGCTGCAGTGTGAGGTTGCTGCACCTGATGTGGCTAGGATCCCGCCGCCCCTTGGGGTGGTCTGTCAAGTTCCTCAGTCTTTCTAAGACTAAAATGTCTATCTTCATCTAGAGCAAGATAGGGAAAAACTCAAGATCTTTTTGCCCTGCCTTCATTTGATGCTGCTGCCACAGCTTCCTCTGATGGTGTTGCAACTTTTACAGCCCAAAGTGGTGGTGTTCCCACAATCATTGACAATAGTACTGCTTGGAATCAGTGGTAGTTTCACACACACACCTGGACTTTTTGGTTTCTCTTCCCTTCTGGAACAGAAAGAGACACTCTGCCCCGTAGACAGCCAGAGCTCTGTGATGCAGGATTGTACTCTGGCATATTCCTACACCATGGCAAGCAAATGCATGAGTTTGGTGGGCAACTGTAGCACCCACTGAAATTTGGTGGCAGCAGCAGTAGCTTCAGAAATTCTAGGGGTAGGATATCCAACATGGCCTCCCTGACCCTGGGAAGCCCACTTCCAAATTAGAGGCACAACCATGGCAAAGAACGCTGTGGTGTCTACATTGATGATGTCTTTGTTGATGGTGTCTTGAAATTTTTTCTAATCAAATAAGCTTTTTTCTTGGTTTTTATAATTCAGAAGGCTTCTTGTTAAATTGATTATTATTGTTAATGAACAAGCTAATTCTACTGTGAATGGGGTATGAAAAGGATGTCTTAGCTTTGTTTCCACAAATAATTGAAAGAAATTGATGTCTTTATCACTGTTTAAACTGTGTGAACTTGGTTTGACATTGTACCAGCTTTTCTTGGTTAAACTGTTCATGTGAGAGAGGGAAGATCTCACTGGCCCAGTTTGTATGAAAATCAGCTTATCCTTGAAGATATTTTTGTGTGTGTGTGTGTTACTGTAATTTCCTCAAGTCAGACAAAACTAAATGCACTAAAAAAATTCTGACCCAGAAAGAAATAAGCCAGAATCTGAATCCATCTGCAGATTGTGGTTTAAGATCCTGGTTTGTTCTAATTTTGGTATCTATACTCTCCCAGTTTAGATGAAATACGAGACTATAGGGATTTATTGATGCAGGAAGTATTCAGTTGTGGGAAATCAGGTGGGAAAGAGGGAGGGCAGTGTGAGGACATAATATGTGGACACAAGGCTTGAGCATAATAGAATGAATTAAATCTATGTCCTAATGATGAACAGAAAATGCAGGAAAATACAACTATAAGGGGAAATCGAGAATTCAGGAAAATAAATAAATAATATACACCCAGTTTTATTGTGCAGTTTTGGCTATAGTGTCTCTTCTTTCTTGCAGAATGTAATACCTTAAATGGATTAGTATCAGAAGTTTTCATCCGTTTCTTTGTGGAGACCATTGGACATTATTCCCTTTTCCTAACCCAAAATGAAAAGGCTGAGAGAGTCTTCCAGAGAGAGGCCTTCCGTAAATCTGTAGCTTCAAAAAGCATCCGTCGTTTTCTAGAGGTCTTTATGGAATCTCAAATGTTTGCTGGGTTTATCCAAGATAGAGAACTGAGAAAATGTAGGGCAAAAGGTAAGGCACTACTCATTTATCTGTAGAAGAGAATTGAATTTTACTAATTAATACACCTGAATACATATTTAGCTGATGAACAGAGCTTGGAAAATCCCTAAGGCAGTTCAGGGGATTCCAGGAGCCATAGTCTAAAACAGTGATTCCCAAACTTTAGTCCTCCAGGTGTTTTAGACTTCAGCTCCAAGAATCTCCAGCCAAATTTGCCAAGAGTCAGGAATTCTGGGGGATCAAATCCAAAACATTTGGAGGACTAAAATCTGGGAACCACTGATCTAAAGGGTAACTTTTCCAAACTCTATCCTAAAGGAAAGCATTTGGTACATCAGCAAAATTTATGCTTGTTAGTTGCCTTGCCCAAACCTCAGTGAAGTTTCCATCCTGATTTGTATGGACATATTAGTACTGTGCAACTTACAAGAGTTAGGACTGTAAAAAGCACTGTAAGTATTACTAGCAGAAGTATCCAGTTTTGCAAGGGTGGGGAATTCCTTAATTCCCATTTTATTCTCTTTCTCTTCTCTCCTTCCCCTTTCTTCCTCACTGATCTTTCTCTTCATCCTGGCTTCTTCATCTTTTCCCCCTGCTTAAGAGTTCAGGGACCCTGTGGAAGCCCTTAGAGGCCCACTGGAGAAATGAGTAATGGATATACTCAACTATAAATTGACTGCATGTATAAATTGAGGGCAGGTTTGGGGGCCAAAATTATGGATATTGATATGACCTGTGGATAAATCGAGAGTAAAACTCAGTGGCATGTAACAAATGGTGTAAAGGATGAACCAAAGGAAAATGATGCTAAAGATCTTTTAAAAATTTGACAGGCATCATTCTAAAGGCTGGATGGATGAGAGAGTAGAGGGGGTTGGTGCTTCTTTTAGGTGCTCCAAGAAGAGATTAAGCTCTCACCTTTCACCAAAGCATGGCTCCCTTTTTGATAAAAGTACAGTACTTGTATTTGGGTCAATTTTTTTTTACCAAAATTTCTAGACTTATACATGACTATATACAGTAATTTTTTCCATCCTGCAAGGTCCTCTCTTTTAGGGAACATTAAAGAGGTTTGCCACATAAAGACCTACAATTGCAGTGCAGGATCAATCCATTTTAAAACAAATTAATCAACGGGTGCAACCCTGTGCATCACTGCCACATTTCAGGTGTCTTGAGTTTCATTGTCTTGGGACTATGAAGTAAGCAGGCACACCCAGACACACATTTTCTTTTATTATTATAGATTATGTAATTAATCAATTAAGTTTTTATGAGAATGAGAAGTCTGGACATTAGAATGATAATTATATCTGCTGGAGGCATCTGGTTTGAAAAAGTATTTTGGAAAAGTTCCACAAGTCACTCAAAGAAACACAGTTAGTAGATAAACCTCAGTACTAGGAGAGAATCCAGCAACCCTAGTAACTTGTAAAAGATGTAGGAAACCTTTTACCAACTAAAAAAGTACAGTTGCAGATTTATCAGTTTTTCAGACTTGTTGGATGGCTTACTGTTTGGACTTGGTATGACTGTAGTACCGTTTTGTATGTCTGCCTTGATAAATGCCAGAAAGAAGTGAACAAAGCTTGAAGTTGCTTGCTAAGAATCAATATTGGTGTTAGAAGTGTAATTGCACAACAATGCCATCTGCTGGGGCTCTGGGTTGACTATAGCTCTGCTTTCTAGCTCAGGATCAAACATAATGAAAAAGTTTAGAAAGACAAGGGATGGAAGCATTATTTCAGCATTTTCTCTTCTGAATACAGGGAGAAAGATATTGAGGTTTCTTAGTACTTTGGCCAGATTGTGTAGGGGTGCCCTGTAATGGTAGTCAGGTCAGTAATGCTTCATTGAAGTTTTAAGTAATAATGTCTTCTGGAATGTGGTGGTAAGGGTATGATGGATGTTTTTTGTTTATACTCAAAGATGAATTAACACAGATTTCAGATGTGCAGACAGCTTATGCATCTTCCCCTTTGGAACAAGCATAAAATGAAAACATGAAGTGTTTGTGAGTCCACCATCCGTTCTTAGGGCCCTTTCACACTACAGACAGGGTGACCAGATGTCCTAACTGCAAAGGACAAAGGCACTGCAAAATGTAGGGCATTCAAGAAAATTTTAAAACATTACAAAACAAAAGCACTGATATAAATGTAAAATCTTGCTTCTTAGTCATGCTCAAAATGAAGGACATTTTTTTCATATTATAGTTGGCATGCATTCTTGTACTATGATAAAATAAAAGTAAATAAAGAGTTTGTCTCACATTATATAAGGAAAGCTTTATATAAAGAATGGATGAGCTATAAAAGACAATTTTATACTGAAATGCCAACATGGACCTAGGTACACGAAGCCTTCCACAGAAGAGAAAATTTATTCAAGGGTAAATGGCTCATGTATGAAAATATTCTGATGAAAACAAATGAAGGATATAGGGTAAGACTTAGAGGAGGACTATATGAAGAAGAAATAGAAATACATTGGTTCCCCCATAAACAACTAGTAGAAAAGTTCAAAAAAGATATGAAAACTTACAGAATAGAAAAGGAGACAAAAGAACTAGAGAAAATTCTGCAGAGAAACCTATGATAACCAAGATTTATAAACTATTATTAGATTATGATCTGAAAAAACAAACAATTAAAACAAGCATGATAAAATGGATGCAGAATATAGGGGATCCAATACCATTAGCGAGCTGGAAGAACGCAGGGAAAGAAAATCTTAACTTTACGAAATGCAACAACTTTAAAGAAAATGATAATAAAGTATTCCTCAGATGGTATATGACTCCATCTAAATTAGTGAAGATACAGAGGAATAACAATAACACCTTTTGGAAATGTAAAAGAAAACTAGGGATACTATATCACATGCGGTAGCAAAAAAGCAAAAGCATTTGGAAGGACAGCCACAGGAACATCATAGAAACAACGCCCAAGAACATGCCTTTAAGACCTGAACTGCATGTCCTGGAAAAGGAGGAATTCTGGTCACCCCGACTACAGAGTTATAGCACTATGGTTCTATTTCAACTGTCCTGGCTGCATCCTATGGGATCTTGGGATTTGTAATTGAAGGAGGGGCATGTAGAATTCTCAGACACAGCATTCCTCTAGTACCTCTCCAATGTCAGATCCCAGGATTCCATAGGAGGGTGGGATAGCAATTAAGTGGAATTCTAGTACTGTAACTGTGTGATGTGAAATGACCCCTAATCTTACCTTAATAGACACATTTCATGGACTCTTAAGGGAGTAAAAAACCCATCAATTGTTTTGTGTCCAAAGCATCCATAATTAGATAATATGAGAGGATGCTTGCTAAATATATTATAGTCTTGAAAGTTAAGAAACAGAATTAAGCCAGTGTACCATTTTTGATTCCCTTCCACAGGAAGCTAGGGTGCCCCTTCGTGTTGCCCTTACCCTGGCAGGTTAAGATATTTTTATACAAGTTACCTTTTGGTAATGGACCAGCTACTAAGGAAGCAGTTTTCAGTTGAGGCTGCTATACTTTTTTTTTTTTGTCCATGTTATGTTCCTAAAATTTTAAAATTCTTGATTCAGTTGTTTACTTTAGCCACATTTTAATATAATAACATAACTGTTTTTAGTGATATCTATTTCTTAATCATGGAGCCACCTTGGAAGCTAATATTGAGAGAAAGGCTGAATTAAGTCAAAACACAATTGAATAAATGTGGTACTTGTTAAAAGTTAAATCACAGCTTCTCATTTAGGGGTATAGCACACTCTAGACACAAAGTATTTACATGAGTTTTGTTCAATTCACATTTTTGTATCGGTAAGCTCCCTCTTTGTGGATTGTGACATCAAAAACATTGCATTTACTGGGCACATTCTGCTGCTTATAAGACTGCTGATTCCATTGTGGGTGTTATGCTGAATTCAACAAGAAACTGTTCTCCTAAGAAAATGTTTGAATGTGTCTGATTGTATTAAGAAGATAAGAAGGTGTTTGATAAGGAGAAAAGGCTGATGGACTAGGATGAAGGAAGGCATAGAACTCTATAAAGGACAGGACTTCACAAGGACTTTGAAAATACCTTATAAAAAGCAATACTGAAAAAAGAGCTCTTTAAACAGTAGTTCTTTGGCTGTGACAGAGACAAAAGGCTTGGTTCTCCTGACTCTTGGGAGGAAAACCCAGTGATTTCTTTTTGATCCAATTCCCTTAGGACTCTTTGAACAGCGGGTTGAACAATATTTGGAAGAGCTTCCAGACACTGAACAAAGTGGAGTTAATAAGTTTCTACGAGGCCTTGGTAAGGAACTTGGTTTTGACATATTTAACATACTTGTGTGCATATTGAGAAAATTGTAGAAAAAATATGCTATAAGGCACATTCTGTTCCTGTAGGCTACTTCACTGCAGTAACTGCTAGCTATACAAGAGAAGCAGGGATATATTAAAAACAGAAGAGCTAATATTCCCAGGAAATCGATGAACTATTTAAAAGTGTTGGTGACACGTTTTGTTTCATCATGAAATGTGTAAAACAGTTGCATATTTTAAAGAATGGCTCCTGTTGGTCAAATGAAATGCTGAAAATGATGTTTCTACAGAACTGAATAAGGCTTTTCCCAGAGTATTTTCTTAAGCCCTAAGAAGAATGCTTTTGCTCTCAGCTTTGAAAGATCTGCCCCAATTACAGTGCACTGTGAAGTAATTTGTCCTGGAATTTCAAAAGAAACCCATGCACACAAAGAGAGAATTTCAAAATATTACCGCTACATGTGCACATATGGTTATGTATGCAGATTCTGCAAGCTGTTATTGGTATTCTCAAAGAATAGGCATACAAAATATACAAATCTCTTCCCTTCCCCAATGTTCTGTCTGCATGACCGATCTATCATACAGTACAGTTAGCTTTTTAGACTTGAAGGAAGCTCTTGGTACCAGTGGTATGCATGCATCAGGCTCAGGAATAGCTAGCACCAATCCCAAGCATGCAACAGACAAGGGACAAGTCAGCTAGATAGTTCTCCCTCTACCTGGAAACCATTAATACAGTACTTGTTGTTAGCTGTTGTTGGACATACAAATTTTTCTCCTCCTGATGCCATTACCCCCAGACCAAAACTCCCATAGGCCTCAAAGAAACAGAACATTTTGATTAGATGTCGGTTATTCTATTTTTTTTAATAACAACATGAAACAAAAACAACCTGATAAGAACAGCTACAAAGCCTGCAAAATCCTGGATGAACCCTGAGATAACCACTCTACCAGATATATTTTCTTTTGTCTAGGGTAGTTTCCTGGGGCAAATCAAGAGGAACTGGTTTTTAGCTTATTAAGGGGGCTTTCTTAAGAGTTGCCCATAACCTTGTGCAGCTTTCCAGCCTGGATATCTGCTAAGAAGTTTCTGACACTGTATCTGTCAGTCTCTCTCTTCATTGCTGAGCAGCAACTGGGAAAGAGCACATAAAGTGTCATTATTTAAATACGTTGGAGTACCCTTCCCCTTCACTTGAGCTGGTGGGAGTGAGGTGAGGAGGGTCCTTAAAGAAACCACTCATCAAAAATTGTTAGTGGGAGGGACCTTGAGTCTCTGAAATTGCATTTCTGTTGTCCACCCATTGCCCTTTCTGACACAAAAGTAAGATAATTGGGAACCATCACTTCAGGGTGCTGGGAGTGCCAACACAGGGAGAGGCGGGATACAAATAAATATATATATATATTATTATTATAAGCAGCAGTAACTAAGCTTCTCTCATCCCTTCACCTTCCCAATACCATAGTAGTACTGTGGGGAAGGTCACAGCACTTGCTCCCCAGAACTGTCAGTGTATGTGTTAGATAATATTTCTCTGATTAGTTTGGAAATGATTTTAGTATAATTTAGAAGTTGAAATTTTTAAAACAAAACGTGAAAGAAAATGTAGCATTGTTTCATCTGATTTACTCACAAACCAAGATCCTTTGAGTAGGTTGTCTGCATGGCTGATGTGCAGTGACCTTTCAGATGTTGTCAGACATCCCCTTATTACCCTTACCAATTGGTTGTGCTGAAGGCCATTCATTCCTTGCCACTGCTGTACTACTTTTAAAACTCTGAGAAACCAGATAGCATACTACAGATATGTTGGGTGCCACAATCTCATTACAGATGTAGCGTTGAAGGCTGGTGGATTTAAATGCATGTTCATAACTGTGTGTGTGTGTGTCTTTTTTCAATGCAGGAAATAAAATGAAGTTTCTTCACAAGAAGAATTGATTTCTTTCTACTGAGGTATTGATCCCAAAGACTATTTATGACACAGGGCACAGAGCAGCTTTTTCGATGCTGCTGCCAGAGGGTAGAAAATGAGCTGGTCCAAGTTTAAGTGACTGCAAATGCTGGTTGATGGTGTGCCAGCAAAATAATAATTATTATTATGTCCTTGGATAGTTACTGTAAATAATGTGCTGTAAGTGTCCCTATTTTTCTTCTGTCAAGGGCAGGGATGAATGTGGTATTATTTGTATATTCCTGAAAATAACAGGTGCTTCTTTCTTTAGTACGAACTGAGTGATGCTTGATGCAAACTAAATAGCTAATTATGTGCAGCTGACTGTCTCAGCAAAACCACTGACTTCAATGGATGTTTGTAAGAGCTCTGTGGTGAACTGTGGAAGTGAAAGAATTCCAATGTGAGAAATTTGGGGTGGGGTGGGTAAAAGAAAGAGGGCCCCTTTATACATACATATATATATATGGCAGAGTTTATATTTTTCTTTAGATTGTCTTCTAATTCATTTTTCAAAGAAAATAGCCAGTTACTCTGTAAAAGGTACTTGATTCACAGTCACAGATTATCTGCTTTGTTTTAAATGATGGTCAGTAAGTTGTAATGCATCCTGCACTATGATTGCTAAATGTGGATAAATCTCTGGCCTTTTGACACACAGGCTGCAAGTGATTTGGTACAGTCCGTCCTTTCCTAATGTATGATTTCTAATAAATTGTGTAAATATTTATGTCAAATATCCACATTTGTTGAATTCTTACCAGATTTTGGCTTTTGAGTAATACCATTTTGGAGTGCTATTCACTAACTACTTATTATCAGAAAACATATCCAGGGTAGCTGTGTTGGCATACAGTGAAGTACAAGAACATCCAAAATAAAGGTATTACTGTTTTGTGGATTTGGATGTTATTATATTTTATTATTATGTTATTAAGCTGAGATCTTTTATCTTCAACTCTCTTCCCCCACTTGCCTTCAGCACCCCAACTGAATCACTTCCAAGACACTGGAGACTGGAGGACTGGGAAATAACATCCGTATCATTCTCCCAGTCAGAAGGTGCCTTGAAAATAGGCAACTAAGTCCTGCTATAATTGATTGGTTTCTCTCTTGGTCTGGGAGGTTGCAGGATACATCCACAAACAGGCACACCCACATTTTTATTAGTAAATGTAGATGAATGTATACAATTTTTCTCCTATGTGATCAAAATCAGATCACAATAGCTATATGGTTCTTGAAGGCAAGATTTCTCAATCTCCCAAGATTGTTCCCTCAGCCGTGACTATGGAAACTTTTGCAAGTTCAGTATTTACTCATACATCCCCTCCCATTTTCACATATAAATATACATAAAAGAAATTGTAGTCTTGGGGCTCTCTTGTATTTTTTCCCTTACTCATAAGAGTTCAATTACAATAGCAGTTTTTCCCACCTGAACACTTGTTTTTAGTACACTTATGGTTGATCATTCCTGTGTCATTGGAGATGAAAAGTGTACAGCATTGTTAGAGTGAAAACTGGAGACAGTTTTTGTACCTCTAATGGTTCAGTAGAAGGGGAAATGTTTGGCAAGTGTTGCTTCTTACCTGGTTGCATGACAAACAACATCTCTAAAATTTCCTTCTTTATACAATCATTAAAGGTATAGGAGCTACCTCAGTCCTGTTTTGCCTGATCATGGGGGTTAGAGGAGGTATCCAGCTCATTTAACTGCTCCCTTCTCCATTGTGGGGTTCAGCAGTATCTCGCTGTTCTCTGGGATTGTTCTAGAAGGTAAGCCTGAAGCTCAGTATTCTGAAAATGTAAAAGCAAGAGTCCTCAGTCAGTGTGGTGCAACCCACATCAGGTAACAACCTAAGGGGAGGTGACACCACTGCTCCCCAAATATCTGCATTTGCTGTGCCATTCACCTGCATCTTTAAAATGCTGACAAGATGGTGTGAGTGAGGTGAGGCTCATTAGGAAGAGAAAAAAGAGGCCCCACGGTTTCATTGAAATTTTAATTTTAAAATTTTAATTAAAATAATTTTAATTGTTTTAAAAAACATTCTTTTAAATTTTTCACTAAAAACATATTTTATCAAATTTTCATTTTAACCACATGGTACTATGTAGGTGTGAATACATCAAGGCTGTGCATATGGTAATGTAATTTAAAGGTATCATTTTAAATTGTGATAGTTATTTCTGTCACAACTATTACCATGACATTTAGTGATATACGGGAATTACTAAGGATTCTGTATGGTGTGGGATAGGAGGTCAGTGGGGGGATGACACCAACTGTAGGGGCGCCACTGTCCTCAGTAAATTGTGATTTTGCTTGTAGAGCCTTGGAACACTTGAAAGATTAACAAGCTTTTATGGATGCTAGCCCACTTCATCAGATGTATTCTTATGCTAGGACTTCCGGCCGGCAAGTGGAGGCATAATGAGCTCTGCAGGAAACGCTCTTCAGTGAAGGGTTTTCCACCCTGCCAAGGGAGAAAAAAGCACTGGCAGTACTTCACCTTGGTAGAGGGGACACAAAGGACCTCCACAGAGGCTCCACTGCAGCTGACTGTTAAGCCAGAAGGAGGAGGAAGAAGGGAAGGCTGACGAGCCTGGTGGGGAGTTGCGGGGAAGCCAAGCCCCAGCTGAGAGGCTTTGCCTTTGAATGCAGTTTGTGTGGTTCCAAATGCTTGCAATGTAATAAGGAAAAATACTTTCTCTTCTGGCATGGCGGAGAAGGGAACAAAGAAAGTTGGTCTGAGAGGCAAATTTTGGGGCTTATTCCAAGCCGAACCCCATGATGTTTATTTTTCTTTTTTATACCCTTTCTGGGCTGGAGAATATTTAGAGTGATCCAAGTGGAAATAGCCACTGAATTATAAGACGACTAAGAGACCTTAGTGGGGAAGACAGATACCCAACAATAAAATCTTCTATGCCAGCTTGCCATAACAAAAACTAAAAAAAGAGTTTAAAAATACTAGATGTATTCTTATGCCAGATAAAATGTGCTTTTTTCACAACAGGCTAAAATGGCAACAGTGCCCTTCAAAGTATTTGCAGAACTTATCACAATTCTCCACATGCGCAAAAGAGCTTTACTACCTAAAGCAAAGCTTCCCTCCAGCTTTATTATGGGGTCACAACAGCAAATTAAATTACTTCAAAAGCAAAATATCTCTGGCTATCTTCAAAAAGAGGCTAACCTGCTGAGAGATAATTGAACTGGGGGTTGCACTCAATGATCTGTGAGGCCTCTACCAAATCTGTGATTCTGATTCTGAGAACCTCAGTGTTCATTAACTCCAACATTAGTCCTACAACTGAGCACAAAAGTTAAAACTGTCCAAAACATTGTATTCCATGTACTGGTGCAAGAGCTGGACAGTGAAAAAAAGCCAACAAAGAAAATAAGCTCATTTGAGATGTAATGCTGAAGAAGAGTGCTGTGGATACTGTGGAGTGCCAAAAAGACAAACAAATGGGTCAAACCAGAAGTCTACCTGGAATCAAAGATGATGAAGCTGAGGCTGTCGTACTTTGGCCCCATCATGAGATGGCATGACCCATTAGAAAAGCCTATAATACTAGGCAAGGTAGAGGGAAGCAGAGAGGAAGACCACATACCAGATGGCCAGACACAGTCAGGAAGGCCACTGGCCTGAACTTGCAGGATCTAAGCAGAGCAGTTGAGGATAGGGAGGATTGGAGATGTCTCATCCACAGGGTCACCATGAGTCAAGGCCAACTTGAGGGCAGTTAACAACAACAAGGTAGATCCACTGAAATGAACAGAACTTAATAAGCAGTAATTTAGGCTTTATTGGCTTTATAACAGGATAAATAAAGTGAGAGAGGAGTGCCCTTTATTCAGAATTTTAAAGCTATTATACATATCATGAGCATGGTAAAAAGTAGGTTGTTAATTATTTGGTTTTTCCTGGAAATTCTTCCTTTTCTCCTGCTAGCAATATTGTCTGGTGCCAAAGGAGCTTCCCCACTGTCCAAAGTAATAGAAAAATAACATCCCCATCAGATTCTTGGCAGGTTAAATGCTAGCCTGTGAAACACTGCTTTAAGCTTTCTAGGCTTGGGAAGGCTTAGGAAAATTAATGGCCACATCACTCATGGCTATACTGGTAATTATGATAGATACAAAATTTCTAGAAATGTTGCTACTAAAGAGGGGAAATGACATGAGGGCAAATATATGTGGTTATTTACTCAGAAGCAAGGCCCATTTTAGTGCAAAAAGGATTAATAATAATAATAATAATAATAATAATAATAATAATAATAGTTTATTTATAGCCCGCTCCTCTGTACATACACTCGGAGTGGGGTACAAGTAAAAAAAAAATAGATTAAAACAATCCCATGACCCGTTTCCAAACCTCCCACCCCTTAAAAATAGATTAAACTGGCAGTGATTAAAACAGTAATTATTTAAAAACATATAACGACATCCTAACCCTTCCTTATGCGGCCACGTCATAAGTGTGGATCAGAAACAAGGGAGTAGGCAGGAAATCAAAGTCTGGAACCAAGCCGGGGATAGGGAATTTCAGGGGAAGGCCTGCCGGAAGAGATGCGTCTTTAGGGCTTTTTTGAAGCAATCTAAAGATGTCATGAGACGCATCTCATCCGGCAGACCATTCCAGAGCTTGGGAGCGGTCGCAGAAAAGGCCCTCTGGGAGGTCTGTGCCAGCCTGGTCTTGATAGGCTGTAGTAGGTTCCTCCCAGAGGATCGAAGTGTGCGGGGAGGATCGTACGGGGAGAGGCGGTCCCTGAGATAAGATGAGCCCGAGCCATGTAGGGCTTTAAAGGTTAAAACCAGCACCTTGTACTGTGCCCGGAAACTAATTGGCAGCCAGTGGAGAGATTTAAGCACTGGTGTTATATGTTCTCTCATCGATGTCCCAGTAACTAATCTGGCTGCCATGTTTTGAACCAATTGAAGTTTTCGGGTTAGGCACAAGGGCAGCCCCATGTAGAGCGCGTTGCAGTAGTCTAGTCGTGAGGTGACCAAAGCGTGTACCACAGTTTCCAAATCCCTCATCTCCAGGAAAGGGCGTAGCTAGCGTATCAGCCGAAGCTGATAACAGGCACTCCTGACCGTCGCATTCACCTGACTAGTCATGTGGAGTGACGAGTCTAGGAGTACCCCCAGACTGCGAACAGGGTCCTTCGAGGATAGTGTGATTCCATCTAGGACCGGGAGTTGTATTCCCAGACCTGGTTTCGGGCCGGTGACTGTCAGTACCTCCGTTTTGTCTGGATTCAGTCTCAATCTGTTTTCCCTCATCCAATCCATTACCGCTGCCAGGCAGTCATTGAGAGAGGAGACGCCATCTGAGGTCTGAGCAGATGATCTGGTCATGGAGAAATATATCTGAGTGTCATCAGCGTACTGATGACACTAATCTCCATGCCTCCAAATGATCTCACCCAGCGGCTTCATGTAAATATTAAATAGCATCGGGGACAGAATGGCGCCTTGCGGGACGCCACAGCTTAGCTCAATTTTGGAGGAGCAGCTGTCCCCGAGCCTCACCCTTTGGGTCCTGCCGGAGAGAAAGGAACGGAACCACTGTAAGGCGGTGCCTCCGATCCCCATCCCTCTCAGCCGGTCCAAAAGGATGGCATGATCTATGGTGTCAAAGGCCGCTGAGAGATCCAAGAGCACCAGCAGGGTCACACTACCCCTATCAATGCTCAAGCGGAGGTCATCTGTCAGAGCAACCATGGCAGTCTCAACTCCATATCCTGCCTGGAAGCTGGTTTGAAATGGATCAAGATAATCGGTTTCATCCAAGACAGCTTGGAGTTGGGAGGCGACTGCTCTCTCGATCACCTTGCTTAAAAATGGCAGCAAGGAAACTGGTCTATAGTTGTTTCAGTCCAGGGGATCAAGGGAAGGTTTCTTCAGGAAGGGCTTTACGGCCGCCTCCTTCAGACAAGAAGGAACAGTGCCTTCCCTGAGGGATGCATTGATTACATCCCTAAGGAATGTCTTCAATGCGTCCCCTCCCTGGACGACTAGCCATGATGGACATGGATCGAGAGGGCAGGTTGTTTTCCTCACGCTTCCAAGGAGCTTGTCCACATCATCAGTACTTACAGATTGAAACTCATCCAATAAAGTAACAGTAACGGAGTTGCTAGGTGCCTCATTTACAGATGCTGCTAAAACATTGGCGTCTAAGTCGGCCCTTATCCGAGAGATTTTGTCTGCAAAGTAGATGTTAAATGCATCACAGCAGGCCACTGTAGGGTTAAGTAGGGGATTTGGCACAGGGGGAACCTGCGTCAGCTCCCCAACCACCTTAAAAAGCTCCGCTGGACGGGACTCTGCAGACGCAATGCGTGCAGAGTAGAAGGATCTCCGCGCTGCACGCAAAGCCTCCCGATAGGCACGAAGATGCTGCCTATGGCGAGTTCTGTCGGACAAGAGCAGAGTCTTCCGCCATTTGCGTTCTAGTCATCGTCCAACCCGCTTCATCTCCCTGAGTTCCTTGGAGAACCAGGGCTTACGGTTGGAAGCGGGTTGGAGAGGACGCTCGGGAGCGATAGTATCGAGGGCCTTGGGAAGGATGGTGTTTCAAGTATTCACCAAGGTCTCGGTAGAGTCGCCGGTACTACCAACCATTAAACCCTCTAAGGCATTCTGGAAGCCTGTTGGTTCCATCAGCCTTCGAGGGCGGACCATTCTAATGGGTCCGCCACCCCCGGGGGGGGGGGTGGAAAGTGGCCTTGAGTTCCATCTTGATCAGAAAGTGATCCGTCCATGACAATGCGGAGGTTTTGGTTACCTCCGCCCACGGATACTCCTGTTCCGTACTAAAAATCCCATCGAGTGTATGACCCGCACAATGAGTAGGCCCGTCGACCAATTGGGATAGGTTCATGCTTGTCATGGATTCCATGAACTCCTGAGCCGCTCCAGATAGATTGGATGGGCTGGTCTCTAGAGGGATGTTGAAGTCGCCCAAGACCAAAAGTCTGGGTGAGTCCAACAACAACTCAGAGACCAGCTGAGTCAGCTCGGTTAGGGAGTCCGTTAGGCAACGGGGTGGCCGGTATACCAACAGAATCCCCAAACTATCCCTGGTCTTCAGGCTAAGGTACACACACTCGATGTGGGTTGTTTTCCGGACAGGCTTTCTGATCAAGGTCAGGTTGGTTTTATAGACTAAAGCCACACCGCCCCCTCGCCCACTTTCCCTTATCTGCTCAGTGACCGTGTAACCGGCTGGGAGAGCTTGCGCCCATGTTACAGTGCTAGCATCTCCCAGCCAGGTCTCAGTAAAGCATGCCAGGTTGGCCTGTTCATCCACGAGGAGGTCGTGGATGATGTGGGTTTTCCCCTTGGCTGACCTGACATTGCAGAGGAGCAGATTAAGGGATTGTGGAACGATTGGTGCACTCCCCACATTATCCTGAGAAACAGAGTGAACAGAAGAAGGGATAGATATCAAACATCGATCCCTTCTTCTTTTGTAACATGTGTTCACTCTGTTACTGCCATATCTTCCCTGACCCCGCACAACTTCAATAGCCGCTCCCGTTACTTCCGGCTCCATTATCAGATGATAAAAGTGGGTAATCCAGCTAAATTTCCTGTCCCAGTATAGATGTAAAATCTCAAACACATAAGAGACTGGGGTTACAGCAGGCATCCCTTCAGGCTTCCTTCAGGGTCAGCTGATGTTGGGAAGGGGTGGGAAGGCAGAGACTTAAGTCCTCCAAAAGACCACACCCCCTGGCTTGCCCTGCCTTGCCTGGCCTTGGCTGTGGAGCCTCAGGTGGAAGAATGGCTTCAGGCTGCAGCAGGCGTCCCTTCAGGCTTCCTTCAGGATCAGCAGATGTTGGGAAGGAGTGGGAGGGTAGAGACTTAAGTCCTTCCAAAGGACCACACCCCCTGGCTTGCCCTGCCTTGCCTGGCCTTGGCTGTGGAGCCTCAGGTGGAAGAATGGCTTCAGGCTGCAGCAGGCGTCCCTTCAGGCTTCCTTCAGGATCAGCAGATGTTGGGAAGGAGTGGGAGGGTAGAGACTTAAGTCCTTCCAAAGGACCACACCCCCTGGCTTGCCCTGCCTTGCCTGGCCTTGGCTGTGGAGCCTCAGGTGGAAGAATGGCTTCAGGCTGCAGCAGGCGTCCCTTCAGGCTTCCTTCAGGGTCAGCAGATGTGTATAATAAAATGATAATCAAAAAACCAGCAGATGAAGGATACTTGCTTTGAATATCAGAAAGTCATAGGAACTCCAAGGTCCTTTATGAGCTCCTTAATGAGGATAGCATCTACAACTAGAAAAAGTAAAGTAGTGAAGCAGACTGAGCTGCCTGCTCAAAGAGCTCTTTTCAAGCCCATTGTTTAGCTGAGAATGCTCTCCTTTGTCTATGGGGTGAGAAGTCACATGATGTGTAAATTCATCTTTAGCTTCAGAGGTGTGTATGTGCAGTTCTGGGTACGCCCATGCTGCCACCAAATGTAAAGACACACTTACCTCATTCACTGCCACCAAATGTGAGGGATCTCTTAACCTCACTTCTCCTTCCAGTGTCAAAAGCTCTTCCTGTTCCATTGTCATGGCCAACATCCTTATGAATCCCACGTGAGATACTACTCATTCATTCATTTATTTATATGCCACCTTTCTCCCAAGGCGGGACCCAAGTGGTTTCAAGAACAATCTACTATCTCCACTGGACACCACCCCTTTATTAGCTGATGCCATTACAAACATGCTTGAACTCAAGTTCTCTCACAGTGTTCCCAGAGGCCAAAAGTATGTAATACCAAAATACTTTAACAGAATTTTAACAAAACTATTTAAAACATTTAAAGCACATCTCTCTCTCATCTCCAGCTAACTCAAACCCTCTATAACTCTCCTAACCACACACACTCTTCAACCCACTAACCCCGACAGACTACTACCTCTTATTTGTTGTTGTGTGCCTTCAAGTCATTTCCAACTTACGGAGACCCTAAACTAAACCTATCACCAAGATTTGTTGAGGGGTTTGCCTTTGCGTTCCCCTGAGGATGAGAGAGTATGACTAGCCTAAGGTCAGCTAATGAGTTTCAATGGTCAAGTGGGGGATCGAATCGTGGTCTCCATAGACTACGCTCAAACCACATCACACTAGCTCTCTTACACCACCAGCCTTGAATATTGGAAGTGAGTGGTGATTATGGGGACTTGAATATCACCACTCACTTCCAATATACCATCCCTTCCCCCCTCAGCCAGATCCTTTCCTTATTACCTCTAATAAATGAAACATATGTTCCCCTGAACAATACATAACATCACAGTATTCTGTGATGTAACAGTGGGGAAACTTTTTACTTCCATGTTTTGCACTACAATTTCCACATTTTATTGACCATACTGGCTGAGACCTCTGGGGGCTGAAGTCCTAAACACCTGGAGGACAGAAGGCTTTCTACCTTTCTGCTATAATGTTATAAGCTAGTGGTTTCCAAACTCTGGTCTTCTAGGTGTTTTGGACTTTAACAACAAGAAGGCCTAGTCAGATTGGCCAACAGACAGGAATTCTGGAAACTGAAGTTCAAAACATTTGGCAGTCCAACGTTTGGGAACCACTGCATAGACTTTTTCATAAAAATCTTTATGTTGCACATCTTGAACATACAGAAACCTTGTCTTATATGTGTATTTAAAAAAAGGAAGGGCCTAAAACAGCATATAATTGTGAAAGCACATTTTTGTAGCAAATGAAAAATGTTGGTGGAGCCTCTGTGTTTGTGGCATAATTTTAAAAAATGTATCTTGGAACAAAAACATTGTTTCAAGTTTTAGACAGTTTTAAGTCTAAAGCTAGTAATTTTTACAATACTAATGCTCAAGCAGCTGCATTTAATTTATGAAGATCATTTCAGGGGGCAACAGATTGGAAACTATTAATATGCATCCCCATCCACAAAAGACTGCAGCAGTTATAGAACAATAGCATTAATTTCCCACAGAAGCAAAATTATATTCAAAATTCTGCAGCACAGCCTCCAATCGTACATGGAGAGAAAATTGTCATATGTCCAAGCAGGGTTCAGGAAAAGGAGAGGCACTAGGGACTACATTGCAAACATACAGTGGATAATGGAGAGAGCCAAAGACTTCCAGAAAAAAATATCATGTGCTTTGGAGACTACAGCAAGGCTTTTGACTGCATAGATCACAAAAAACTATGGAATGCCAAAAAATGGGATGCCACTACATTTGATAGTCATGAAGAATCTGTACTTAGGGCAAGAGGCTACTGTTTGAACATATTATGGAGAAACAGAATGGTTACCAAAAATGTATATGGACAGATTCCATGAAAATAAATGGAAACCAAGCAGTTTGGGATTTTATAGACTTTTTATTAAGCTATCAGTTACATACATACAGAAACACACACACACCCAAACACATACCATCTGTGCTACTGAATGTTTGATTCCTATCACCACTTCAAATTAAGTCTAAGCTTTGCCTCTCAGGGAACAACATTTGTTGCTTTTCTGAGAGTCAGGTAACCTGTAACAATATCTGAAGGAAGCATTCGAACGTAGGCAAATTCCTCAATGGTACTAAATCTCAGTTTGCTCTGTGGATCAGTGTAATTTGCAGGAAGTCCTGAAATATCAGAGTATTTCTTGTGTGGTTTAAATGAAGGAGGAGCATCAATACTGAAGTAATTTGGATCATTCGCCTGCCATGGCAATGTCTTTTCTGATGCAAGAATTTGTTTCAGATTTTTCCAGGTTCTGTTCTTCTTACCAGCTGCAGCTCCACCAATCCCAGAATGAATGAAGCTTGGAGCTTTAAACGGCAATGGCTTACTAGAAGTTTCTACCGATCCTGTGCTGGAATCGGTGTTCAGAGTTTTATTTTCATTTACTGTCTCTGTACTTGTACTTTGAAAGAAATTTCCACTGCCAGCCAAAGCTGCCAACCGCTTCTTCTTACCCAAGCTACCATTACCAGGACTGGAGGGTCGCTTTTTACCACGAGCCACTGAAGTTCCTGCCCCTGGTCCAGGAGGGGTAGCAGACAAGGGTGCTGGTGGCATCGGTGTGATTGATGCAGAAACAGCAACAGGGCTTAAGGCTGCCATAACAGTGGCTTCCCAGAATTCTCCTTTCATTTACACATAATTCATGCCTGATGAAAAGAAGGGGGAAAAGATATTGCTATGCAACATGTGCAATGCAATGCCAGCAACACACATTTTAAATCACTATCCTGTAATTTAGCTCATTTGATCTTCTCTGTCTCGTTCTAACTACTTTAGCTGTCCAAATCACGTTGAGGTTAACATCTTTAGATGCCAAAAAAGAGCCAACTGCCTGGACATACAAAACCAGTTTTCTATCATTGCAAAAATGTATTCAGTTTAAGACATTAAAACTGTTATTGACACATGAAATGCTTTTCTATGAGAGCTATGCATGTTAAAAACAATGAACATTTCAGAATGTGACTCTGGCCTCAGTGTCAACAAATCTTTGGAACACTATGAATAGGGCTCAAAAATATTCTTTAGAGAGCAACCAGAGAGTTTCAGATGCCACAATGATTAGCACAGCATTATGTTCCACTTTCAGTAAAGGGACAAATCTGGACAGTTCTGTTGGTCAACAACATATTATCTATATAGGATAATATAGAAAATATAGGAAAAGTACAGATCATGCTAGTAGCTACCTTTAAAAGCTACTTTAAATGCATTTGTGGTGGGCACAGTGCAGCCCCATCTAGGTGTTAAGACAAAAACTCCCCTCAATGGGCAAAAGTGAGGGATGCTGAGAAGGGAAGATGAGTAAGATCTGGAGGATTGCACTTTGCCAAACTTTGACAATATTTTTAGACTGAAAACAGAAACTGGTGCACATACAAGAAACAGCTACCACAGGACGATCTTTTACATCCAAATGTTACAGCTTTTTACGATGCTCCCTGACAATGTTCATAGGTAAGGACAGATATATCTAGGACACTTAACATTTAAATAAGTGCAAGTGATTTGGCAAGGCAAATCCAGTTGTTAATACTTCACTTTTAAAATATATTTACTGTAAACAAATGTTAACAAATAAAGGTTTGGATGACAATGGATTACTGTCCATAGATTTTAAGACTGTGTAGAATAGTATAATCCAAAGTCTATGTTATTTTCTCACACACCTAGCAAACATTCAACAGCAACAAGAGGGGCTAATTAACCTTAATTTCAAGCACAATCAGTTTCTTCTACTCACTAAGAAACATTGTTTGTCTGATATTGTTATTTTCTCCAAACTCTTGGACCTATATTTCCAAAATAAACAGAATGGCTAGAAAGCAAAAAGAAACATGACTAAAGTTCTTGTGTGGAATACACAGAAAAATATTTACAACATACTTGGAAGTCTGTATTAGTTAGCATTTTTTTTTTAAAAAAGAACTTTTGTTCTTGCTCACATTCCTTTTAAGAACATGAACCACTTGAGCAAGGGCTATTTTGCTTCCCAAAGCCACTGGAGGTTCAGGGGAACTGAGGTGCAGCCTTGTGACAAACCTGGAGACTGACTTTGCTACTGAATAAACCAGTCAGTGAATAAAGGCCAGTGATTTCTCTCCGAGTACTATAGCACACTATGATGACTGATAACATCTAAATGTGACTCTAGTCTCGGTATATAGGTTCCTCATTCAGGTATTATTCACAACACAATAGCTTAATTCCACTTGGAACTATGTGGTGTGTTATAAAACATGATATCGTTTACTTTTACTTCTATTAAGAATGAAAACGTAATGGAAAATATTTTCACTAATGACAATGGAAGTCCATGTTTTTAAAGTAAAATACTGACCTGGCAAATATGCTCCTGGTAACTCACTGAATTGTCTCAGCAGTTCACTCAATGGTACTATACCCCTCCAGCATTATCCTCACCTTCCAGATATTTCATGTTGATCTAAAAGAAAAAACAAATGATGAAAATGTAAAGAATATTTCTCAGAATACTGAAACAGCACTACAGTGGACCTTTCCCATGTGCAGGGATCTGTTCCAGACACACGCACACCCGCATAAAAGGAAAAATACGTATACTTAAGCCCTGTTTAAAACAATGAGTGCATGCTCCCATGCTCGGTGGGGCACACGCATGGTGGGCGCGTGCATCATTATTTTAAGCAGGGCTTGCCTTTCATGTAAGGTCAAAGCCCTGTATGGCGCAGGAGCACTGTATAATGCGTGTGTACAAATGAAGCCAGAGAATCTAGCATACCAAGATGTTACACATTTTTTAAAAAGGACCAAAATTAAGCAAGTTAAACGTGTATGTAGCCACTTAGTTGATCTACTTACAAGATTTTAAAAACAGCAGAACAGCATACCAGAAGCAAGTATGAAGGAGCCAAAAGACTTTTAGATTATGGGTAGATGGCCCAAAATGGTCCAAAACATACTGCAGAAATAATCCAGTTTGAGGCCACTTTAACTGTGCTGGTTCAGTGCTAAAGAATCCTGGGAACGATAGCTTATTGTGGCACCAGACTTCTCTGATGACAGAGGAGGCTAAATGTCTCACAAAACTACAGTTCCCAGTATTCCCTAGCATTGAGCCAGGGCAGTTAAAGCGATCCCAAACTGGATTATTTCTGCAGCGTGTTTTGTACCTGACCCACACATAACAGGAACAGAAATCAGGTATAGATTTCTGTGTGTTTTTCAGGCGATATGTGGCCATGTTCTAGGAGAGTTTATTCCCGACGTTTCCCCAGCATCTGTGGCTGGCGTCTTCTCTGAAAATCTATGGACGCCGGCCGTGAAAGCCTTCAGGTTCTTCCTCAACTCACTCGAAGCCTTCGTGGACGTTTTCTCCCCCCGATTTCCGTGTTTCTTCTGCAAAGAACAGAAAAAAATTATTTCACTTATTTCATTTCTCCCAGAAAGGGACCCAGAAAGGCACCTCACGAATAAATAAATTAAAAACATTAAAAGCTTTACAATAAATAAATAGGTAAATAAATAAATAACATATTAAAGTCAAGTAGCTAAAAAATAATATGAATTTACATAAAGATACAAAAGCTGAAAGCATAACTAGTTAAGAGTGGAGAGAACATGAGTTATATTTTAAAATAACTCACAGGCTGCGTCTACATTGGAGAAATAATCCGGATTGACACCAGTTTAACGGGGGGGGCGCCCTGCTGTGGAATTCTGGGAAGTGTTGTTTGATGCGGCACCTTCGGTGCCGCAACAAACAACACTTCCCAGAATTCCACAGCAGGGCGCCCCCCCCGTTAAACTGGTGTCAATCCGGATTATTTCTCCAGTGTGGACGCAGCCAGTCTCATACTCACAAGAGACCGACCCAAAAAACACTCCTAATAGCTAAACCACACACGGGAAATGACGTCAACGGACTTCCGGCGTGCCACTGTCCGCCATTTTCTCATCTCGGTCCCGAGCTTGTGTTACTTACGCGAGCCGCTCTAGCCCTCCTTCCTTTGCAACTCAGTGGTCGCTCTGGTCATTCTCGTGTGCTCCTAACAAGCCACGCCCCTTCCTTCTCTCCATCCAAGCCCCTCCCCTCCCTCGTGATTGAAATATCGCGAGCTTTTGAGTGGGTTTTATAGGCAGTCTCGCGAGAACAGGGCCTCCTTTTTCTCTCCGAGGCCAGGCGAGATGGTAGGTTGGTGGCTTTGGGACTCGGGAGGTGATATTCTATTAAATAGTTGTTGCTGGTTTAGATGAGCCTCCTCCATTCAGAGTTCCTGCAGCTCTTAATTCGGTTGTCGAATGCATCTGAGGAAGTAGCTCATGCTACCAATTTATTACTATTATTATTATTAACCTTTATTTATATAGCTCTGTAAATTTACACAATACTGTACGCAGAATCTTATATTTAGAATATTTAGTATGGCGTCATTGCCTTTCAAATAAGAATTCTGCCTTCGTGAAACTTTCCCTCGGTCCCTAAATTTATAGCATCTCAGAGAGTGAGACCTTTAAAGTCAAGTCTAAAACACTTCTGTTTGCTGTGTTTGTATCCCTTTAGTCACTTTGCTTTCTCCTTTTTTTGTTTTTGGGTAGTTAAACTGCATTTCTAAGCCATTTAGTTGATCTGCTTACAAGATTTTTAAAACAGCAGAATAGCATACCAGAAGGGAGTGTGAAGGAGCCAAAAGACCTTTAGATTAAGAGTGGATGACCAACATAGGTCCAAACACACTGTGGAAATAATCCAGTTTAAGGCCACTTTGGCTGTGTTCACACTGGAGAAATGAACCGGTTTAATTGCCATGGCTCAATGCTGTGAAATTCTGGGAATTGTAGATTGTTGTGGGGCCCAGAGCGGAGCGGAGCTCCGCTCTGGGCCCCACAACAAACTACAATTCCCAGAATTTCACAGCATTGAGCCATGGCAATTAAACCGGTTCATTTCTCCAGTGTGAACACAGCCCCAAACTGCCCTGGCTCAGTGCTGAAGAATCCTGGAAACACTAGTTTATTGTGGCACCAAACGTCTCTGACCAAAGCAGAATACTTGCTTTGATTTGGATACGATTGTCTTATTGATCCTATCCAAAAACGCATTGGCCTTTTTGGCCACTGCATCACACTATGGACTCATGACATCAAACTGGCATTATTTCTACAGTGGTTCCCAAATTATAATCCTCAAGCTGTTTTGGACTTCCGTTCCCAGAAGTCCCAACCAGTTTAGGAATCTGGGAGTTGAAATGAAAAAGTCATTTCTGTTTTTTGCTGTGGTTGCGTCCCCTTAATCACTTTGCTTGCCCCTTTCTTTGTCTTTGGATAGTTAAACTGCATTTCTTAATAATATACAGGGATAGCTGTGTTGGGCCATGTAGCAAAGTACAAGAACATCCAAAATCCACAAAACAGTGATACCTTTGTCAGGTCAACCAGATGCAAAAAATACATGTTGTAAGCTTTTGAAGCTTCACTGACTTCTTCATCAGGCAAAGATTTCTTAAAAAGATCTTTGAACATTTTTTTAAAAGATGTTTTAAAAGATTTTAAATATCTTTGCCTGGTTGTATAATACGCATGGTTGTATAAGGAAGATACTAAACAAATTTTGATTAGTATTTCTTAAATATATTATTTAGGAATCCTGTTTGCAAAGCTCTGTAGCACCAAATGATTTATATTTTTCTCATGTAAAACTTTTTTCACACAAGTTTTATCTTTTAAGCCTTCTAGGCTGAGGAAAACCAGGAAACTGAGAGGCCATGTCAGTCATGGCCATGGCCGTATTGGTAAGTACTAGAGATGTAATATTTCTAGAAATGTTGATTATGTGGGAGGGGATAACTTTCCTTCTGCAGGGAAGCAGCATTTGATAAGAAATGTAAAAAATATGCTATATTTTAGGATCAAAGTTAATCTTATTTTACTAGCGGAGTGCTGGACTATGACTCAAAATGAGGATTCGATTCCCTGCTTGGCCATGAAATTCACCTTGGGCAGGTTGCATGAATTCAGCTTTGGGGGAAGGCAATACCAGTGGCAATCTTCTGAACAAATCTTGCCTAGAAAACCTTATGATAGTTTCACCTTAGGGTTGCCATAACTCAGAAATGGCTTGAAAGCACAAAACAACAAACTATTTAGCATAGTTATGAAGTCTGTAGGTCAGTGTTAATGCTTTTTGAATCAAAAGCAAGATCTTTCGTTTGAGGGCTAAAGGATAAATACTTTACATTGCAGGCCTATACAGTTCCATTGAGTTTATTGGGATTTAATTTCCACATAACTTTGTGTAGGATAGTAATCATTCTTTTGTACAATCCAAAAAGACAGCAGATGCTCTGAATAGCAATAGCAAGTACATTTTTATACTGAACTAGCACTCCCTAACTATATTACAATGTGTAAACAAGCTGGATACTCATTTATCGATCTACGAAAGGAAGCAAGGCTGAGTGGACCTTGGAGACCTCCTCTAGGATCAAAATTACAAGATTCTGAAGGCTGCTGCCATTTACTTTGCCTGTTGTAAACAGGCACACACCGCTACAGTAGGATACTGCTGCAGTCTGGCACTGAAAGTCTGTATTTCTCAACCTTGGTTCATTATGCCAATGTTACTAAAAAACAAACAGACAACTAAGCAACTTCCGACTAGACAGAATAGAGGAAAGGAGGACATAGATGTATAAAAAGCTTTTATAAAAAGGAGTGTTACCTGTACCTAAAAGCTCCAATGTTCAGTTCAACAAAGATTTTAATCATAGCTATAATGAAGACAATAAATATCTGTGTTAGGGACAGAACTTCAGGAAATGTTAAGGAAATTGTTTCTTTAGACCAAATAAACTTTCTAAAAAAAATATTCACTTCTCATAGGCAAACACAGAAAACATCCTGGAGGCCGAGGTAATGCTGGGGGTATGCACCACCACAGGATTAATTTCGACAAATAGTAAGCTTATTTTTCTTTTTACATAGATGTGATAAGCATTGTAATATTTTATAATATAAAGAGCAGGTTCATTTTGTTAATGTATTCAGAAACAGACTCAAGCTTGGAGCCAGGTGTAGGGAAGTATACTGTTTCTCTGGTAGACTTAAAGTTAGTGGGACTGATTTAGTTTAAGACTGAAGCTTCCATATAAAGCTTGACTTGAAGCTATAGATCTGCAGATTGCCGAGACTAGAGTCACATCTAGATATTGCCCGTTATCATGGTGTGCTATAGTACTCGGAGAGTAAAATCTAACCTTTATTCACTGACTGTCCTCTTAATAGTCCAGTCAGTTGCCTGGTTAGTAACAGTATCTCTCATTGAGGAGAATGCAGGTCATCAGGATGACATGGATAATAGCATTTCATGTTTTGGTGACTATAATCAGCATTCAGGGTTTTCTATCTGGTGTAGTGACCTGCTAGGATTATTGGGAGGAAATGCAAATTGCATGTGGTGTCTAAAACAAACAAAAAGCCCCAGGATTTTAGCAGACTATCACTAGTATTTTGTAAAGAAAATACAATAATAATAATTTATTGTTAGAGTTAATGGTAATTTATTATATTGGAATAAAATATTTTAAGAAGTTGCGTGTAGCCTTGCCGTAAACTATGCTATGGCATGTAGTATAATTTGGTACATGGTTTATGTCTGATGCCAAAACCCTTTCTAGTAAATAATGTAATTTGGGCTTTGTTGTGTGCAACTTTGTTTGCAATAACATCTTTCATTGTACTCAGGCAGTGTCTGAGGCAACTAGTGAGGCAACTGCTTAAGTGCACATAAAAATAAAGTGTAAAAATTTTCTTCTAACTATATCGAGGCATGATCCCTATATAAATCAATTTCTTAAGTGAAATTATGTCAACTGACAAAATGGTGGAATCCAGCAGAACTATCACTGGGGGGAGGGAGACAATTTCCTTTCATCAGCCCCACATACACTTCCAACACCAGCTCTGGGGGGCTGGGTAACCTTTTGGAGGCAGTTTTGTGGCTACAGAATGAGGAGAAGGGGCTTAAGGTCTGCTAGTGGAAATTGGATATAGGCCTTTGACAGTTTGATATCCTGTGGTCATTTTTTTTCTACTGACTGCTGTAGACCTTTATACTCACATTGGAAATTGAAGCTGGCGGTCAGAAATGGCATTGAGATACAGGAAACAAACAGCACATAGCTGTACCTATTTATCTCATGAGGCTCTTAGACAAGCAATAATAAATCTGAGCTTGAGACCATTTGCAGAGAGAAAGACCATATTCTGTCAGCTTTAAAATTTTCATTCTTTTTATGAGCTCTAGCTGGGTAGTGATGAAGATGCATTGCAAGATTATTCAGACCATGACTTTCTTTGCCAATATTTTTCCCCCTAGTCATCCTGGTTATTTTGGAAAAGTTGGTATGAGACATTACCATCTGAAAAAAAATCAGCACTTCTGCCCTACACTGAATTTGGATAAACTGTGGACGCTGGTTAGTGAGCAGACCAGGCTCAATTATGCCAAGAATCCTGCAGGATTAGCTCCAGTGATTGATGTTGTACGCGCAGTAAGTGTCATTGATTCTTGTCTTTCATTTGATTCTAGATTATGACAGAACTAATTTGGTTGTCTAGTACAGTGGTCCCCCGGGTTACGAAGGTAATCCGTTCCGGGATTACCTTCGTAACCCGGAAGTCATTCGTTACCCGGGGGGACCGCTTTAACCAGTGCACAGCGCGCCGGAAGCGCGCTGTTTTAAAGCGTCCGGCGAATTTTTTTCGCAACCCGGGGTTTTTTTCGTTGGCCGGGGCCGTTTTTCCAGCCCCGGCGGTTTCGGGTCCCAGGGATTTCGGATCCCGAGGGATTCGTATCCCAGGGGACCACTGTATTTTAATGTCCTTAGTATCTTCAGAGATCAAGAATGAACTGTTTCTGAAGTTATTTTCATAGCCATTCAGTGGCTGACACCCTTGTTAGTGTCCTTACACCTATGTGTATCTTTTTAGTTGCTGCAGAGGTTAGTATTTTCTTCCATCTTCTGAAATGATTAAAGCCCCTCCAGGACTCATGATTTTCTGAATTATTCCCTCTAAATTGTGATTCTATGGCTGGTGGAGAGCATAGGGGATTGGAGAAGCATCTGACTATGCTTCATAGCCAGACGTAGACTGATGTCAATGTTTGCTGAGACCTTGGCAGAAGATGTGACCAGTCTGTATCTTGCTATGCCCCCAAATCTTCAGGGAGCTATTGCAGAAAAAAAAAGATGGGTCCTGAGAGTGTAAGCAGAGCAAACTTGCAGAATCCCACCTGCAGAAGTCTTACATTACAGGATCTGAGTCTTAGTCTGCATTTTGTGTCCTTTCTGAGAATGAGGATACATTATTATTATTATTATTATTATTATTAACCTTTATATAGCGCTGTAAATTTACACAGTAAATTTACCTTAAAAAAAGTAAATTGTGAATTACCAGTAAATTACCTTAAAAAAAACCCACCACCTGGAAGCATCTGCTTTCCTTGCCTTTCTGAGACATAGCCTGGGGGGCAGGAATAGACGTCTGTGTTTAAAAGTGCAATCCCTTCATTGCTGCTAATGTTACCACTACTGTTAAGAAGTGAAGCCAGCAAAGCAGGCTGATACTGTGGGCTGTATAAAATTCAGCTAGCTTCTCCTGTCCTGACCTAGATGAGGTTGAGAGAGAGAGATGTCAACTAGGTCAGGACAGGAGAAGCTAGCTGAATTTTATACAGCCCACGTTGGATCCTCAGTGTGCCATCTACAAATTGCAGAGGTCCTTTCATTGAGAGAAGACCTTGGAAGATCCTTCTGGCAGGTTGCTCTTCACTAATGGCAGAGTCCTGTGGATGGAATTCAACTTAAGTTGCTTCCAGCAGCAAGAGCTAATGCAACATTGGAACCATTCATTGTGTGCTTGGGTAGAGGGGACAAGATGTGAGATACGGCAACTTATACACCTTGCACCAGTCCTGATTTAGTGACTACGTGCTAGTGTTCCCCAACAGAAGATTCGCACCTGCTGAAACGTTCAATAAACCAACATTACAGAAATAGATGCTGGATAAGATTGTGTAGTTCCTACTTATTTATGGTCATGCCTTATAGTCCTTAGTTTACATGTATCACTAAAGCGGATAGTTATTTGGATAGAATTAGTATGTAGTATCTCCAAATCTTTTGTCCATGGATTTTATTTAGTATTTCCCAAAGGTAGTGGTTTCAAGAAACAGTATATTATTGTAGAACTTGTGTTAACAATGGATTATCTTTTCAGGGTTATTACAAAGTCCTGGGCAAAGGGAAGCTGCCAAAACAGCCTGTAATTGTGAAAGCAAAATTTTTCAGCAGAAGAGCAGAAGAAAAAATCAAAGGAGTTGGTGGAGCCTGCGTGTTAGTGGCATAAAAGGTTTTTTTATCTTTGAATAAACAGGCATGAACAAACAATTTAAGTCTGTTTTGTTTTGATAAGCATAAGATGAAGACAGCCTTGCTGCTGATTCTGAAACTGCTAATTTCATTATGGGCAGAAAACATGTATTTAAAGTGATATAGAATACAAAATTGAATTTCTGCTTCTGTTAAAATTGTCCAAAAACATCTGTGAAGATAGTGTTTTCTGCATGTTCAAATAAGCTGCCTGTGGGATATGAAAAAGAACTAAACAACTGACTTTAGGAAAAGGGAACATGTAACTCTGATCTTCACTTACTGGAGGCTTCATTCAGGTGTCTGCACCCATCCGCTGTGGTTCAATAATTCAGGTTCAGAACTTAATTCCACCAACCAAATTATTTTTAATCATCCTACCTCTCTTGAGGGAGTATTGGTGGCATGAGAGGGAATAATAAAATGCCGTGAATAAATAAGAGGTGTGTTACATCCATGGAAAACCTCATCAGTAGTAAATTCCAAAATGGAAAAAGGAAGAAGCAGCCTTGTTTATCTATTTATTTTGAGTATTTATGCCCTGCTCTTCAGCCACAAAGGTGCACAGAGCAGCTTGCAAATGTTTAAATTAGACAGTTCTCTGCCCTCAGACTTAACAGTCTAAAACATGACACAGAAGAAGAGAATGGTGGTGGGGAAGGGGATCAAGTCCAGCGGTTCTCTCCCTTGGAGGCCAGGACCAAGGCAGATGGACTGGAAGCAAGGCTCTTCTTACTCTGGCTAGGCCCAATGGAATTGTCCTGCCTTTCTCTCCCTCCAAGGACAGGAGGGATGGCCCTTTTCTTGGCTCCAGAGATGCTTCTATATTAGCCTTACTCCTATGTACGATCCTGTAGCACAGGGACCACTGAAACCAGTGAAGGGGGATTAAGGCAAATCAAGCCACACAACCTTTAAAAAAGTGAGATGCCCCATCCGCATTTGCCCAGGCTATCATGTCCCTGTGGGGTTTGGGAAATGGGACAATCTGCCACTCTGAAGTCCCCCTCCTTCCCCATTGCATACGATACCTTGTGAAAACTGCCACTTAAGCATAAGTCTAAAACACCTTCAGGATAAATGTGATCTTCAACACCAGACAGGAGACAGTTCAATTTTGTAGTTAGTTAGCTCTATGTAGAGGCATCCACATAATTCTCAAAAATGCAAAACCTCATGGACTGCATGTGGGCATCCCAACTGGCATCTAGAAAACCTGTTCAATTGCTCTAGTCTATATTAATGTAGGGCCTCAAAGTGAGGCAATCACTGCAGAGTTGGAGATGTCACTTTTCTATGTGTGGCATTCTGATTATATTAGTTAAACTAAACATGTTTGCTATTCCCCTTAGTAACTGTGCAGCTTATGGTATATCAGCAAATATGTCCTAATGATTTTTTACAAGTTTAATACCCATATAGTTCAGTTTAGTTTGAAAAAAAGCTAGGAATGTAGTGCTAGACAACTGTTAATAGTACTATAGTAATCCTTAAATGACTGGCAATATTTAGATTATGACTTTGAGACCCAGTGTGGCGTAATGGTTTGAGCATTGGACTGTGATTGGAGAGCAGGATTGGATACCTTGCTTGGCCGTGTAACCCCACTAGGCAAGTAACAGCCTCAGGATTGCAATGGCAAACCCACTCTGAAGAAACTTGCTAAGAAAATCCCATGGTAGGTTTGCAGAGTAAGGTGCGAAACACACTGGAGAAATAATCCAGTATAAGACTGTGTTAACTGCGCTAGGAATTGTAGTTTATTGTGGCACCAGAGCTCTCTGACAGAGAAGGCTAAATGTCTCACAAAACTACAGTTCCCAGAATTCCCTAGCATTGAGCCAGGGCAGTGAAAGCGGTCTCAAACTGCATCATTTCTGATCTCAGAAGTGGTGCTAATTCTCTTTGCTTACTGATGTTCTATCTAGATCAACATGGCTATGTCTTTGAATTCTACCCCTATGGACAGCACCATTAATACATTGGATTATTCTAGTTGGTGATAATTTCTCAATTTTAGAGGTAGCTCAAAACTCCTTTAACTGCATTAAGGAGCTTTCACAGTGGCAAGGAGTTCCACATGCCCGAAGCACCGCTTTAGCTCTTTGTCTGACTCACCTGCTGTGGAATTCTGGGAGTTGGAGTTTGTTGTGGGGTCCAGAGCGGAGCTCTGCTCCGCTCTGGACCCCACAACAAACTCCAACTCCCAGAATTCCACAGCAGGTGAGTCAGACAAAGAGCTAAAGCGGTGCCAAACCGGGTTATCTCTGCAGTGTGGATGCAGCCTAACAGTCCCCTCAGAATAGGAGAAGCGGCGGAAGTGACGTACACACCACACTTCCGGTTCCCCGGGCGCCATTTTCTGACGCCACCTGGCGTCTCCGAGCCGCTCTAGCACTTTTCGACTCAGTGGTACTCCCTCCCTTTGGTGGAAAACGAGTCCGAGGTCCGCACCGGAAGTGCGTCATGCTAGAGCTCCACCTCTCGCTCCTTCGGTCTGTGAGGTTGCGGGCAGGGAAGAAGCGGCGGCCATTTTGGAGGCGGGAAAAGGGAGGACTTCCGGTGATGGTGGTCGAATTGAATTGAATTGAAGCGATGATGATGATGAGATGCACCAGAAGAAGAGAAGATTTTCTGTGTTTTTTCAGTGCTCGGCCGCACTACATAAATAATCCAGTTTGACACCGCTTTAACTGTCATGGCTCTAAGCTATGGCATTCTGGGAACTGTTGTTTTGTGAGAAATTTAACCTCCTCTGTCAGAGAGCTCTGGTGCCACAACAAACTACAGATCCCAGAACTCCATAGCACTGAGTCAGGGCAGTTAAAGTGATGTCAAACCTGATTTATTTCTGCAGTGAAGGTGCAGCTTATGTTCCCCTACTTTCAGTCACATTCAGGAAATATTGCTAAAAGTTGTGGTATGAAGTATTGTTGCGTAGTGGTTTAAGTGTTGGACCAAGACTCTGGAGAGCAGGGTTCGAATCCCAGTTCGGCCATTAAACCCACTGGGTGACCTTGGGCAAGTCACACTCTCTCAGCCTGAGAGGACAGCAAAGGCAAACCCACCCTGAAGAAAATCTGGCCAAGAAAATTCAGTGATAATTTCGCCCTGAGGGCAGGGAACCGTTTCATTAAAATAATAATTGTAAGCCGCTCTGATAGTCTTTAGGGCTGAAGAGCGGGGTATAAATAAATAGTATTAAATATTATACTGTAATTGAGAAAGAACCTCAAGGTACACACCAACAACAAATTTAGGCACTGAATTATCTAGTTGTGAGTTGCGTAATAAAAAGTCATAGCTGACTTTCCAGACTGGAAGTGGATGCAGCATTACTTCTGCTTGGAATGGGCCCTCCATATCTACGGATTCAGCCATCCACAGCTTGAAAATATTCCTCAATAAATAAAACCCCCAAAAGCAAACCTTGATTTTGCCATTTTATACAAGGCACACCATTTCACTGCCATTGTACTGAATGGGACTTGAGCATCCAAGGGGGGGGGGTCGGTCCTGGAACTGAACCCCGGCAGATACCAAGAGCCTGTTGTATAAGATGTGCTTAAGAACATTATAAAAATGAAACGTGACAAAGTCATGTTTATTAATAATATTCAGAAACCCTCTAGAATGAAAGAAAAGGGTCCAGAACGTCAACTTCTCAGTCTACAGCCACCAAATTCACCAGCCACACACACAGGACTAGGCAACCCTGATGCAGCTAGCCATAGAAATTCCACAAAAATCACTTATATCCATTCCAGGCTAAATATCTGTGTTTGGAAACCGGCCCAGAACACTTTCCAAATGGCCAGAGTGCTAAATTCAGCAGTCAGACAAGGTTAGGGGGAGAGGTCCAGCAGATGGGCATATTTCCCAAGATTTCACATTTAAAAATGGGGCAAAAATAGCCAAGCAACAGCAGAATGTGGTCAAGGTGGCAAAAAAAAACAACCACTATTCATGAGAAAAAACATAGCAGCTAGGACAGGCTGTAGCAGCAGTTTGCTTTTGCTAGAGCCGACTGGGAAGGGCAAAATTCTGTTCCTCCTCTTTTCTTCCTGCTGAGTTGCTTGAGTGTAAACTACTTTTGCACTTGGAACTCAGTTAGTTTGCAGCAATGGAGTTGAGGGCAAAAGATGGGGAGGGGAAAGAAGCTGGGGCATTTCAAAAGCAGCTGAAAAAAATGAGATATTAGAAGGTTAACTGGGATTGTTCCTGCAAAACTGGGACAGCAAGCTACAAAAATCCCACAGGAATCACTTTTCTACTGCTGGTACAAACATGTATTCCAACAAAACAGTATAGAAATGACAGTTTCCAAATAGCCACATGCACCAAACTGACCAGTTGGCATGAATGCATGGCAGTGATGCAACGAGACACAAATTCTGCAGATAACCACTATTATTATCCATTCAGGTCCACGAAAAAATATGGGGAAACATCTCTCACTCTAAGGCTTACCGTTGAGGTGAAAATTCTTAAGAGACAGGTTTCAAAACAAGATTCTCTTTTACCCTGGGGAAGATTTCGGGGGGGGGGGGGGGAATGTAAATATACAAAAAGTTTGTAGAAGTGACAGGGCTAATAGTTGATGGATTGGCAAGGGCAGCTGTGCTTTCTTCCCTTAACAGTTTTAAAAACAATCCCCTTTCTCTCCATCCCTTACCTTTTAAAAGTCCCACCAGCTGCCATTTTTTTCTCCCCAAGAGTACCCCAAATATGGCATAGTATGTGTGCTGGTCCATGAAAGGAAAAAATAAACAGTTACGCAATACTTTTTTTATTAGAATGACCATCTGAAATGCTACAATAGTGTGGAAGCTTTCAAGATATTCAGTATTCCTCATCCTTGTGGCTGGAAGAATTCTCAACAACTTGAAGAATGACACCATTTTTGTTGGCATTTTTGGTCTTAATAAATCCTCAACTGAGAATTTTATAATTATTTCTATTCCACTTTTCAACACTGAGTGTAGTCAAGGGAATGTGTAACAACAACAACAATCCCCTGAAATTATAAACATTTTAGGACATGATAGTTACAAAACCTAGTAAACAAATAAGACAAGGTAATTCTTGTGTGGTATTCCATAATGGAAAGTCTGAATATTTAACATCTTTTTAAAAAAATAATCGTCTGCTTCTAACAAGTTCATAGTGTGTTTAATAACTGCAGTTATGTGCATCCCACAGAGAGAATAGTTTATTCCCTGAGTAAAATCTAGTGGAATTGCTCTGTTGAGATGCTACAAAACTATCACATTTGCTAGTTGTTTCAGATCATTGCTTTATGACTGGATCTTTTATTCTCTGCCAGAGAGCTCAAGTGCTTCATCAACCCCCAAATACCAGATTTCTTTAAGATACATCCATGGTATGTAAAGTGGTATCATATCAAAATGCTATAATTGTGTAGTGTAAAAACACAGTAGTAACCATACTAACCAGATGGTGAAGCTGAAAGTTACAGAAATCAGACATCACAATCCTCATCTCAAGTGCCACTGTTCAGTGGTTTGCCTGTGAAATGCTTATGCAATATTGACAAATTTCTATAAACACTTGAAATTCTTCATGTGGCCCGAGACAATAAAAAGATAATTGTGTTATTCAAATGCTATCACAAGAAAAGAAAAAAAAAGAAAGCTCTACACTGTATAGCAAACAGGTACCTCCAAACACATGATACTCAATAACTCAGTGTTCTGACTTGACAACTCATGATTTACCTGAAGGAATTTTGGCACATCAAAGCAACAATTCTAAACATTTCTCAAGTACACTACAAATATGTCTTTCACTAATCCAGTTTTCATTACATAGCTGGTAAAATTTAAGATTTAACATTTGTCCTATTGAGTGTGCAACTTTTCTCCTTTTAGGCCATCTGTTGGGCTCATGGATTGTTATATTACCTTTGCACTCCCCAAAGGTTTTGATCTTGTGTTCTGCCAAAGGCATGAGAAGCAAGCAGCGTGAACAAACAGCCTTACAGCATTTGTTAAATCGCCAACCCCTGCATGTTTTCTGTATTGTGAGATACAGTACTGCTTTGTAGCTGCAACAGGGGAACCATGAAGAGTAGTCTGTGGACTGGGATTTCAACCAAGGTAAAACAATTTTTTTCTTCTTAAATTTGGACTGAATTCACATGTTTTACCTCTACATCACCAAAATGTTCCTGATGTAAAAACACGGAGACTTCTTCAGGAATCCATTGTTCTCTGCCTACAAAGAGGCCTGTGACCTCACTGGAATGGAGACATATTGGATTGCAAAAGAGGGGTCCCTGTTGAGATGCAAATACAGTGGTCCCCCGGTTTACGAATCCCCCGGGGAACGAAATCCCCGGGACCCAAAACCGCCGGGACCAAAAAACATCCCCCGGGATCCGAAGAAATCCCCGGGATCCGAAGAAGAAAAACCGCACGGCCCCTTTAAATTGGCCGCGCGGTCCGTCCCTTAAAGCGGTCCCCCGGGAAACAAAGATTTCCGGGTTACGAAAGGTAATCCGGAACGGATTACCTTCGTAACCCGGGGGACCACTGTAGACTTTAACTTTCCTGACTTTGAAAATCTCCCTATTGCCGCATAGCCAGAAGGAGGAGGAGCTGGCCTGCAGAAGATATCCTCCCATCATAACATCTTTACTAATGTCACGCCCAGCCTGGAGGATGACTTGGAGGACTCAGAGGATTAGCCAGAGCCTCTGGAACCCGAGGCTGCAATTGCAGAGCCTGAGGCAGGCCCTAACTCTGCTGTAGCAGAGTCTGGTGCCTCTCCAGAGGTTCAGCAGCCAAGTCTGCCTGTGGCTGAGTCTGTGGACATAGAGGAGGATCAGGGAAGTGTGCCTACCTTCAGGGAGTGTCTAGCCAAAAAGGAGGGCCTTTGACAGTCACTCATGGAGGCTTTACCAGGAACGAGCTGCTAATCAGACACACCTGACCTGAACGCCTGCTGCCTGCCTGCAGCTGACGTTGAGGAAAGACTCTGTCGCTGGCTCCTGAACCCTTGCTTCTTGGACTTCTGACCTATCTTGATTATCTGGAACCCTTGACCTTGGACTGCCTTATTGACCTGCCTATCTGATATCCTGGACCTCAGACTTCTTGACAACTCTTTTGGTAATACCTCTTCTGATACTGCACTTAGGAGTTTATCAGACGAGGGAAATTAGAAGTATAATCCTAATGGCAATCCGAACGCAATCATGGGGTTTCACGTTATTGTGTATTAAAGTATCGCATGCAATTTGGGGCAAAAGGGAAGTCATTCCGAATGCAATAATGGGTTTTACATTATTGCGTATTAAAGCATCTCAGGCAATTTTGGGCAATGGGCAGTCATTTTTGGGTAATGGGAAGTCATTCTGAATGCATTCCGAACGCAATTGGAATTCACATAAATTTGCTAAACTAGCGAATTCATGTGAATTCAAATTGGTGCCAATAGGCTCCATTTGAAATACAGTAAAGAGAAATTCCTCCCGTCTGATAAACTCCACAGACTCAAAGAGTCTAAAGTTAGTTAACTTTGGCTCTGCCAGTCGGGGGTTGGTTTGTTTGGGAACTGCAGCCTTTTGGCCACTTTCTCAGACAACTAAGGACTGAAACAAGATGCAGGCATCTAACATCCCCAATTGGTCTTTTCCCACCTGTTTGGTTTGTAACATTTTGCCTGATGAAGAAGCCCATGAAGGTTTGAAAGCTTGCAACAAGTATATTGTGCACTTTGGTTGGCCAATAAAGGTATCACTGATGGTTTTTTGTTTGTATTTGTTAAATGGCCAACACAGCTACCCCTGCACATTTCTAGAACTATGGTTTTGCTTTAACTGCCATGGCTGTATCCTGGGGAATTCTCAGGTTTGCACGTTGGTCAGAAGCACCAGAGGAGCTGTCTGGGTGAGGACTCTAAATGCCGCTCCCCAAACTGCCAGTCTCAAGATCCCATTGGATGAGTTCAAGGGGAGTCATAGCACTATAACTCTGTAGTGGGAAAAGGTCTCTTGTCTTTTGTTGACATAACTTTAAGCCATTGCTGGGGACAGAAGTAACATATGCATGTGCCTAGCTGCATTCTGAAGAAGCTTCATATTCTTCCCTTATTCAAAATGACTTTAACTGATTGGAGAGTTGAGGGAAAATTAGCAAACTGAATTTTAACAGGGAGAAATGTAAGGTACTACACTTAGGGAGAAAAAAATGGAAATGCACAGATATGGGATAGAAACACCTGGCTTGACAACAATACATGTGAAAGGGACTTAGGAGTCTTAGTAGACCACAAGCTGAACATGAGTCTTTCCTCTCATGTCATCTCTCCCTTCCAGAAAACTTCTCTCTTCTCAGAACTTACTCAGACCAGCATGGTGTAGCAGCTTAAAAAGCCAATGCAATTCTAGGCTACATCAGTAGGAGAATAGAGTTTAGAGAGGGAAGTAATAGTGCCTCTTTTTTTGATCAGTCCTCACCTGGAATGATTTGTACAGTTCTGAGCACTGCAATTTAAAAAAGGATATTGGCAACCTGGAACATGTCCAGAGGAGGGCGACCAAAATAAAGCTCTGCAAGACATACCTTATGAGGAGCAGCTTAGGAAGCTGGGTAGGTCTAGCCTGGATAACAGGTTACCGTAAGTGGTGACGTGATGGCCATACATGTGTATAATACTGAAGAAGGAGCAAGGTTGTTTTTTCTGCTGTTCTAGAGACTAGGACATGGAGCAATAGATTAAAACTAAAGAAAAAGTGATCCTTTTCCTAAAGGAAAAGAGACCTATACATTAGGAAGAACGGTAAGAGCTGTTCAACAAGGGAATAGTCTGCCTTGGAATGTGGTGGAATCTCCTCCTTTGGAGGATTTTAAACAGGCTGGATGGCCATTTGTTCAGCTATGATTGTGTATTCCTGCATGTCTGGGGGATGGACTGTATGGCACTTGGGGTCTCTTTCCACTCTATGATTCATATATTCTACTGATTCTTGCCACTTTTGCTAGTGTTTTTAACCAGCTTAACTGACATGCTAATATCGCTTAATGCTAATTCAATTTCAAGACCATGTTGGTTGATATCCACTACACTGGTGCAGTTTCATGTTCTGTCAGCATGAGGGATCTGGTACAAATCCTGTGGCAACCAAGTGCCTTTTAACTTGAGGACAGAATCACACTGTCTTGGATTGTGTGTGCCCATGCATAATTGTTATGTGTATCCCTGGGCTTGCTTTTTCCTGTAAGTATCCCTGGGCACTAAATCCCAAGGTAACTTTTAAATTAAAGAGCATCTTAGCTAGTTCAGTGCTGTGAGCTGCTGTAGCCAAAACTAATTGGGAAAAAGCAGACATGAGTATGAACCTGTTGTGCACATTTTAAATCTACCGGTCTTTTCTGGAGTGGAAAGCCTGACCAGCAGAGATGGTAGTGACATTGTAAAACTTGCCCTGTAGTCAGTTCAGAAAATGTCAGTCTGATGGTCTGTGCCAAAAGATTGGGCAGTTCTGTAATACAGGTTGTGATATCACTTTCTCATCTTATGGCTCTCACACATTTTATTTTGTTATAAATCAGGAACAATTATGTAAACATAAGAGAGAGGAGGGGGGAAGAGAAAAGGAGAGAAGAAAAGAAAAAAGGAATCAGGAGAAAGGACGAGAAAGAATCAATCAGCAGCAATATTCTCATTGGCCCTCACAATGCACCAGGTGCAAATCTCTAATTAATATGTCAGTAAAATGAAGAGGAAAGAAAACACATCTGAATCTTGTATAAATCATACTGCTTTAGGAAGAGTGTTAAGTTAGAACATTATCTTTTTCATGTATTCTTTTAATTGATAGTTATCTGATACAATCCTAGAAAATGTTTCTGGACATTACATTTGTTAGGTGTGATTGCACAGTTCTGACAAGAATAAGCAGAAACAAAAAATAAATTACAGTATTTGACATGAAGAATTCACACTGTCCTGGCAGCAAGGCATTTTCAGGTCTGAGTAAGTTCTGAGTAGGAAGTAGTTTTTTGAAAGAAGGAGGAAATGAAAGGACAGAGCATATAGAAATCCTAGGCTCATAGAGATAGGAGAGAACTACAAGGGCTATCTACTCCAACTTCCTATCTTGCAGGAATATACAACAACTGAGAGGTAGCCATCCAGCCTCTGTTTAAAAATCTCTAAAGAAGGGGAATCTACCACCTTCCAAGGCAATCTCTTCCATTCTTGATCAGCTTTTAAAATGCTCTTCCTATTGTTTTGGTCGACTCTCTCTTCTTGTAATTAGAATACTTTGCTCATGTTCTAGTGCAGAAAACAAGTTTGCCCCATCTTCCCCATGACATTCCTTCAGCTACTAAAAGATGGCTATCATGTCATTTCTCAGTCTTCTCTTCTTGAACCTATCTAGCTTCTTTGGCAGTTCCTCATAGGGTTTGGTCTCTAGACCTTTTATCATCTTGGTTACCTCTATCTGTTTGTTAATATCCTTCTTGAACTGTGTGGCTTAGAAATGGCCACCGTATTCCAGGACAGGTCTGAACAAAGCAGAATAGAGTGGCACTGACAAGGTCTCTCAGTTGCAACACTATGCTCCTATTGATGAAGCCTAGAATTGTGTTGTCTTTTTTTGGCTGTTGTACCACACTCATGTTTAGTTTGTGGTCTACTAATACCCCTAGATACTTTTCACATGCACTTCATATTTATTGTACACGATCCTAGAGGTGGTGTTCAACTAATCTCATATTATGTGGAAGTAGCTGCACATGTGATATACATTGTTGAGCAGAAGAGCAAGGCAGGAACACAGATCTCTGCTGAGAGGGAGTCTTATGATGTTTTCAGATGTGAGCATTAAATTGCATTATCATATAAATATAAAATTTTGACCTAGTTTGCAGCTGCTGCAAAAAAGACCAGTTCTGTGCTGGGCATAATTAGAAAAGAAATAGAAAATAAAACTGTCAGTATCATACTGCCCTTATGTAAACCTATGGCCCAATTACACAGGAATACTCTGTGGACAGTTCTGGTCACCACATCTGAAAAATGATGATATAGAGGTGGAAAACAGGCAAGAAAGGCCACCCATAATGGTAATAGGTACAAATGCTGGAGCAACTCCCACATAAAAAATATTATAATGCTTGGAGCTGTTTAGCTTGAAAGAAAGACAAATAAGGGGTGATATGACAAACGTAGAAAATTACTCATGGTGTGAAGAAATTGGATAATGAGAATCTCTCTCTCTCTCTCTCTCTTCCCTTTCTCGTATCAGTAGAGCCAAGGGTCATCTAATGAAGTTGGATGGTGGGATATTCACAAAAGAAAATACTTCTTGTGTGAAATTCATTGTTACAAGGTTTGGCCAGCAGCCTGGGCAGCTTGAAAAGGGATTAGGCAAAGTCATATAAGTCTTATAATTATTCTTATAATGGCTATTATTTAAGGTGGCTGTATATCATCTTCTGGCATGGGAGGCCCTACCGGTCACAACCAAAGGGTCTGACCAAGAGCGTCAAAGGGCAGGACAGGCTCTTTAGCCTTATGGCAACCATCCTAGGAGAAGGAAAACTCCAATCCCAAACCTGGGCAGATGGTGCTCGTCTAACCCTGTAAGGTAAACCATCTAAGAGAAGGAAACTCTAATCAAACCTACAACCCGAGGATCTTGCTGCCCCGGCAGACAAACCTCTTGTTTTAAGGGTGAGGCCAGTTCTGTGCACGCTGTTCTCCACCAGAAAAATCCATTGCACAGGCTCGAAGGATACATCCGATTCCCCCCCCCCCAAAAGTCCTGTAGCGATAGGTGAGGGACGAAACGGTAGGTGAAAAGATGCACTGGAAGCTGCAGACCCAACCCTGACCGGGAGATGACAGTCTTGTTCGGCAACATCCTGAACGACCAAGCAACCTTTTTCAAGGAGAGCATTGCTTGCTCCATACGGAGAGGAGCCTAGAAAAGGTGGCCTAAAGAAAGCTCATTTACATCTACCCGGCTGGCGAGCTGCGGTCAACAGCATCTTCTGATGCAGTCAAACAAAAACAAAGATACAACGTTACGCACCGGCCTCCAAAGGTGCAAACAGACTGATGCTTGCATGCTGGAACATCAGAACCATGCAAGATTCTGCAGATAGTGGATGTCCTGAGCTTCATTCTGCTCTAATAGCCCATGAACTATCACGACTTAATATGGACATCTCTGCTGTTAGTGAAGTTCGTCTCCATGAGGAAGGCAGCCTTAAAGAACACGGTGCCAGCTATACACTCGACTGGTCTGGCAAACCAAAAACTGAAAAACATCTTTCAGGAGTAAGCTTTATGATTAAAAACTCCATTGCCTCCAAACTCAAAACCCTGCCAACAGGTCACTCTGATTGCATTATCTCCTTACACCTCCCACATGTTGTTCTTTTCAGTATATATGTCCCAACTATGCAACCCGACCCTGTGGAGAAAGACAAATTCTACTCAGACCTACGCCACCTCATACAAAAAGTCCCTGCAGAAGATAAAATCATTATTCTTGGTGACTTCAATGCCAGAGTAGGAAAGAACTTCGAAGCCTGGAAAGGTGTTCTAGGCAAGCATGGTGTTGGAAATGATAACGGATGCCTCCTACTAGAGTTTTGTGCAGAACAGCAGCTGAATATTACAAACACTATCTTTCAGCAGAAAGATAGCTTGAAGACAACCTGGATGCATACCCTATCCAAACACTGGCACCTCATTGACTATGTTCTAGTGTGTCATATTCCAGTGATGCCCAGTGCAGAATGTCAAACAGATCATCACCTCGTAAGATGCAAACTAAATCTTCATCTTAAGCTCAAACCTAATAGGGGTGGCATCTTAAAGAGGAGACTCCAATTCAACAATCTTCAACAAGCTGCTATAACTTCCAGGCAAATCTGCAATCAAAACTTGAAGACCATCCTATAGATTCTTCTCCTACAGTGCTTTGGCAACATATTAAAAACAGTATCCTACAGTCTGCGGAAGAATCCCTCGGGTTCTTCTGAAGAAAAACCAAGATTGGTTTGATGAAAACAACCAAGAGATCCAGGAGCTTTTGACAAAGAAGAGAACTGCTCATCAGGCACACTTTGCTCAGCCATCTTGCCATGGAAGAAAAGCAGTCTTCCGTCTTGCATGTAGTAAACTCCAACAAAAACTCAGAGACATTCAGAACAATTGGTAGATCAATTTAGCAGAAAAGACACAATGTTGTGCTGATCTGGGTGATTCCAAAGGATTCTACGAAGCTCTTAAAGCAGTGTTTGGATCTACTTATCAGTTCCAAAGCTCCTTATATAGTACAGATGGTCAAACGCTAATCACAGACAAAGCCTCCATCCTGAATTAATGGGCTGAACATTTCCAAAGTCTCTTCAGTGCCAACCGAGCAGTCCAAGGCTCAGCTATCCAACATATGATACAACAACCAATGAAAAATGAATTGGACATGGCTTCCACTTTGGACAAGACCATTAAGGCCGTACAGCAGATGAAAAATGGCAAGGCAGCCGGGATTGATGGAATACCACCTGAAACTTGGAAACACGGAGGTCATGTACTCCATGCTAAATTCCACGAGCTCCTTGTGAATTGCTGGAAAAAAGGTGAACTGCCATCAGATCTCCGAGATGCAGTTATCATCACCCTGTATAAGAAAAAAGGAGTGAAATCTGACTGCTCAAACTATCAAGGTATAACACTGCTCTCCATTGCTGGAAAAATCCTTGCAAGGATACTCCTGAACAGATTAGTTCCTGCTATTGCAGAAGAACTTCTCCCTGAAAGCCAGTGCGGCTTCAGAACTAATAGGAGCCCTACAGATATGGTATTTGCTCTTAGACAACTGCAAGAGAAGTGCAGAGAGCAAAACAAAGGACTCTATGTAACATTTGTTGACCTTACCAAAGTCTTTGACACTGTGAGTAGAAAAGGACTGTGGCAGATCCTGGAACGACTAGGATGTCCCCCCAAATTCCTCAAAATGATTATCTTGCTACATGAGGGACAGCACAGTCAAGTCAGATATGGCAATGCTCTCTCAGAGCCCTTTGTATTAACGGTGTGAAACAAGGTTGTGTTCTCGCTCTAATTCTATTTACAATCTTCTTCAGCATGATGCTCCAAAAGGCTACGGTAGATCCCGAAGAAGAAGACGGCATCTATATACATTACTGTACTGATGGTAACTTGTTTAACTTAAGCTGTCTGAGGGCTCGCACAAAGACTCTAATCTAGTCCGTGAGCTGCTTTTCACTGACGATGCTGCCCTTGTTGCCCATACAGAAACAGCTCTGCAGCGCCTAACATCCTCCTTTGTAGTGGCTGCAGAGCTGTTTGGGCTGGAAGTCAGCCTGAAGAAAACAGAAGTTCTCTACCAGCTTGCACCACAGGAGGAGCCCTATCATCCCCACATCACCATAGGCAAATCTGTACTTTAAGTCCGTTCAGCAGTTCACCTACCTGGGAAGCATCATCTCCTCACATGCCAAGATTGATAAAGAGATTGATCACAGATTAGCAAAGGCATATAGTGCATTTGGAAGGCTTCACAAAAGAGTCTGGAGTAACAAACACCTGAGGTGAAGCACCAAAATCAGTGTGTACAGAGCCATTGTACTGTCCATTCTCCTCTATGGGGCTGAAACATAGATCACCTATTGCCACCATCTACGACTCCTCGAATGCTTTCATCAGCGCTGTCTACGTACAATCCTAAATATACACTGGACTGACTATGTGACGAATGTTGCTGTCCTGGAGCAAGCAGGACTCACCAGCATTGAGGCCATGCTACTGAAAACACAGCTGCGCTGGGCAGGTCACATTTCTAGGATGGAGGACCACCGCCTTCCAAAAAAAGTACTCTACAGTGAACTCGCCCCGAGTCAGTGTAAGAGGGGCACCCCAAAGAAGAGATACAAGGACTCCCTGAAACAAAATCTCAAGCTCCGCCAAATTGATCACCAACAATGGTCTGCCCTGGCCTCACATCGGGAGGCATGGAGACGCACTATCCACAATGCTGCAGCTGCTTTCGGGAACTCACGCCGAACGAGTCTCGAAGAGAAACGACAATGCAGAAAGAAGAACAACTTGGAAACATCACCCAAAGAGACTTTCTGCTGTGCTTTCCACAACCAGACTTGTTTATCTCGGATCGGCCTTTTTAGTCATCAGCGTGCTTGTAGAAAGTGTGGGGTGAGTCCTTCCTGAATCTTCGTTAGCGAAGAAAAGCCAGAGAGAGAGATATATCGTCTTCAGTTTACCGTAATAAGAAGTTGACAAATCCTGCTGGATCATATCAAGGTCCTCTCTGGCCCACCATTCTCTTCTCATATGGCCACCTCTTTTAGCGCTGCAACTGCGCCACAGCAACTAGCTACTGTGGTGCAGTTGTGCCACTAAAAAGGAGTGGGGAAACTGTGCTCCTTTTTAGGTACAGTGGTCCCCCGGTTTACGAATACCCCGGCCTACGAAAACCCCGGTCTACGAAAGAGCTGGGGCCAGAAAAACGGCCCCGGTTTACAGAAAAAAACCCGGTTTACGAAGAAAAAAGTGGCGGGAAATTCAAATGGTGCTATTGGCTAAGGGGGCTGGTTTAAGGGGCCCCAGTTTACGAACTTTTCGGTTTAAGAAAGGGGTGCTGGAACGAATTAATTTCGTAAACCGGGGGACCACTGTACATAGTTGCAGTGCAATTAAGTAAAAAAGTGCCATTTGGCACCTTTCCAGAGCCGCGACTGCACAGCTCTGTGCGGAACTTGTGCAGTTGCAGTAGCGCCATTATGTACGCTGTCTAAACAACGTTACATAATGGCGCTGGCACCATTATGTAGCAGAGTTCGGGAGCGTGCGAATGCTGTGTGCTCCTGAACACTAATGGCACTGCCTAGGCACCTCTTCAGGCCCATCTGTTTTGGGCCATAGCATTTATCTATAGGAAGCTCCTCAGTATGAATGCAACTGCACCTTGGAGCTTGCATGCCTTAGCAACTATCTGTGATACTGGAAGGAACATATATCCATCATGTCCTGTAACCACCTGTAGCCACTGTCTGTGAGTTTTTAATCTGAGGCTTTTGGTGCATCTTGTGGTAGTGAATTCCAAAATACCATGGAATGGAGGGCTGCCGGGGCTGACCCAAGACATTTGACTGAGACAAGGGACAAGATTCCCCTAAGCTCACTGGCAGCTGAATCTTACTTTGACACATGATGGCACAATGTCGTTTTGAAAGCAGCAGGCTAGCTGAGGGGAAACAAAGCAGGCCACATGTCTCACGTAACCCCACTTTCTGCACCTGTCCACTGCTGCATCCCAGCCTCACCTACCACCTCAGGCATCTGCATTGCTTTGCCTAATGGCTGCAATGGCTCTGAAGCCCCCAGTCTTGCTATTGCTCCTGATCGCAGAGTGGAAAGGTGAGATGTGGGTGGTGACTGACCCCTGCTATCCATGTGGCTTTGAAGAGTTTGGAGGTGCCAGATGTACATTCCTGAACTGAAAAAACAACAACAAAAGAACTTTTCACATCCAATCTGTGAATATCAGGTTCAATATTTTCTATTATTGTTTACAACTCATGGAAGAACATTTCTGAACAAATTGTTTTTGAGAGCAGATAGCATCACCTTCTGGAGTATTAAAATACTCTCTAGTGAAACAAGTGGGTTGTCCTTTTTGGTGATTCACTAGATGTGATTTTATGTATATTATATTTTATTCCTATGCTGAGTGGGACTCGCCCAGAAGGCTGTTATGTACTGGTGGTGAAAAGGGAACTGAGCTTCACTCTGGATGATAAAGAAACAGAAGTGCTTACTTATCTGGCAGCCGAGCTGCATCTGCTGTTCCCTGCTGCTTCATGATTGTTTGAGATGCTGGGTTTCACCCCAGGGGACTGCTCAACTGTTGCTGAACCTTTCAGATGATGTCATTGTGTGTACTTTTGCAAGGGTATTACTGGTTAACTTAAAAGTAAGCAGTTAATTGGAATTGCTAGCAGCCATTCTTTTCCCAGTCATTGCAAAAGATGTAGCAGTCTTCCTGTGTGGATGGTGGCTCTTGCAATACCATCACAGGCACAGTATGTCCAATGGCGTCTCTATTCCACCCTTCTTTTTTTGTACTGGGCTTATGTGATCAGTGGGATAGTGGCAAATTTGGAAATGCAACTTATCAGCATGATTAACTCTATAGCCACGTGCCCAGAAAGAGTCCCAAAATGTAGGCAGCTGTGTTGATCCTTATCAGCAAACACGGCAACAATCTGGGGCAGAAAGGGGTGGCGTCTCACCGCCCCTTCCTGCCTGTCTGTACAGGGCCTTACTCTCTAAATTGGTCCTCATAGGTCCAAAACACACTGCAGAAACAATCCAGTTTGAGACCGCTTTAGCTGCCCTGGCTCAATGCTGGGGAAAACTGTAGTTTTGTGAGGCATTTAGCCTCTGTCTGAGAGCTCTGGTGCCACAATAAATTACAGTACAATTCCCAGGATTCCCTAGCACTCAGCCAAGGCAGTCAAAGCGGTCTGAAACTAGATTATTTCTGCAGTGTGTTTTGAACCATAATGTGCTTTCCAGACTTCCAGACTTGGTTGCCTTTCTCAGGATACATTCCAGCTTGTCAATATCTTTCTTAAACAGGGGAGGAGAATTGGACACAGTATTCCAGGTGAGATGTAACCCAAGCAGAATAGAGTATGACTATTACTTTCTTTGATCTGGATACTATACTCCTATTGATGCAACCCAGAATTGCATGGGCCTTTAAGCCTCTATGTTACACGGTTGACTCATGTTAGCTTGTAACTTACTTAAAAGACTTCTAGATCCCTTTCACATGTACTGCTTTCAAGCCAGGTGTCATGCATTTTATGTTTTTGTGTTTTGCTTTTCCTGCCTAGATGTAGTACCTTACATTTATCTCAATTGAAATACATTTTATTAATTTTGGCCTTGTTCTCAAATTTGTGAATGTTATTTTAAATTCTAACCCTGTCCTCTGGGGTATTAGCTACACTTCCTAATTTGGTGTCATCTGCAGTATGATATGCATGCCTTCTAGCCGCCCTGAGTCCCAATTTTGGGAGAAGGGTGGATAATAATTTCTGTTTCATCAGCTAAATCATTTTATCTGCCACTCAGTAAGCAGAGACTGGAATATTACTCGGCTGTAATTACAGTCCCTCCCCTAAAGTACAGTAGTTATCATTACTGTTATAATTTCTGAATAAACTTTATCCATTTCTTAAAAGTAACTAATTGGTTAATTTTAGTTACTTTAAAAAGCCATCTGAAAGCTACCAGAATGTTGGCCAAAATCTCTACCTTTTCATTTTGTTTCAATATTCATAGGAGAGCCTGAAGCCAGGAGCATGATGCATATAGTGATCCAAAACTTGAACCAGGTGATAGACCTTCTCAGCCATTTAGTGGGAACAGAGTATTACAACTACAAAAGTAACTTTCATAAAAGAGAGTTTGCTGTTGTTGTTGAATGCCTTCATGTCGTTTCTGACTTATGTCAATCGTAAGACAACCCTATCATGGGGTTTTCTTGACAAGTTTCTTCAAAGGGAGTTTGCCATGGCCATCCTTTGAGGCTGAGAGAGTGTGATTTGTCCAAGGTCACTCATTGGGTTTACATGGTTGAGTTGGACTTTGAACCCTGGTCTCCAGTCATGGTCCAATGCTCAAACCATTACTTCATGCTGGTCTAAAAGATAGAGTTACACAAAAAGAAATCTCTTATCTCACATTTAGTTACAATCTGAATGCAATATTGATTTCATTACTCGGAAAAGGGAAATCACTTCCTGTCTTAACAGAAGTATTACAACATACAGTTGACCCTCAACTTTTGTTGGGGCTAGGGATTCAGGATCCCTGCAAAAGTGGAAAAACCACAAATATAGGTCCACTATTTTATTTTATTTTTAACCTGAGAGAGCACTTCTCCAGGCATTTCTACCATGTTTCCCTGAAAATAAGACAGTATTAATTAATTTTTGCTCCCAAAGATGCACTAGGTCTTATTTTCAGGGGATGTCTTATTTTTCCTTGAAGAAGAATATTCACATTTATTGTTGAACAACAAAAAAAAGAAAATTTATTATATACAGTCCAGCGGAACTGTTCTGAGTTGTCAAGGGTCTACTAAATCTGCCGCAAAGTGAGATTCTAGTTGACTCGGCGGACTGCTGTGAAGAGTTTTCTCGGTTCTTTGCGGATAAAGTTGCCCTGATCCGTTCCAATTTCGACAACACTTTTACGGCAGTCTCTGGAGATGTGACTCGAGCAGCTGCTTGTCCAGTTTTGATGGATTCATTTCAATTGGTTCAGCTCGAGGATGTGGACAGGATCCTTGGAGAGGCAAGACCCACCACATGTATCCTAGACCCCTGCCCATCCTGGCTGATAACGGAAGCCAGAGGGGGTTTGGCAGAGTGGGTTAAGATGGTGGTTAATGCCTCCCTTCGGGAAGGCAACATTCCAGCCAGCTTAAAACAAGCTGTTATAAAACCGCTGTTGAAAAAACCTTCACTATATCCCACTCAATTAGTCAACTATCGGCCAGTTTCCAATCTTCCCTTTTTGGGCAAAGTCATGGAAAGTGTGGTGGCCTCGCAACTCCAGGGATTTCTGGTAGACACTGATTATCTTGATCCGGCACAGTTTGGCTTTAGGCCGGGACATGGAACAGAAACAGCCTTGGTCGTCTTAGTAGATGATCTACGTCAGGAGCTCGGCAGGGGGAGTGTGTCCCTGTTGGTTCTGTTGGACCTCTCAGTGGCTTTCAATACCGTTGACCACAGTATCCTTCTGGGACGCCTCGCAGATATGGGGCTCGGAGGTACTGCTCTGCAGGGGCTCTGATCCTTTCTGGAGGGTTGGTCTCAAAAGGTGTTATTGGGTGACACCTGTTCGACCCCATAGCCGTTGTCTTGTGGAGTCCCTCAGGGTTCAGTACTGTCCCCGATGTTATTTAACATCTACATGAAACCGCTGGGGGAGATCATCTGGAGTTTTGGAGTAAGGTGTTATCTGTATGCAGATGACGTCCAGATCTGTCACTCCTTTCCGCCTTTTACTAAGGAGGCTGTCCAGACCTTAAACCGGTGCTTGGTCGCTGTGTCAGACTGGATGAGGGCTAACAAATTGAAACTTAATCCAGACAAGACAGAGGCCCTCCTAGTCAGTCGAAAGACCGAACAGGGCATAGGGTTACAGCCTGTGCTTGAAGGGGTCACACTCCCCCTGAAGGTGCAGGTTCGCAGCTTGGGAGTGATCCTACACTCATCGCTGAGCCTGCAATCCCAGGTTTCGGCAGTGACCAGAGGAGCTTTTGCACAGTTAAGACTCGTGTGCCAGCTGCGTCCGTACCTTGGGAAGTCTGATCTGGCGACGGTGGTCCATGCTCTGATCACATCTTGAATAGATTACTGCAATGCACTCTATGTGGGGCTGCCTTTGAAGACGGTTCGGAAACTTCAACTAGTCCAACAGACGGCAGCAAGACTAATAACTGGAGCTTCATACAGGGAGCATACTACCCCCCTGTTATGTCAGCTCCACTGGCTACCGGTCCATTTCCTAGCTCAATTCAAAGTGCTGTTTTTGACCTTTAAAGCTCTATACGGTTCTGGCCCAGCTTACTTGTCCGAACGCATCTGCCCCTACGTCCCGCCTCGTAACTTAAGATCTTCCGGGGAGGCCCTGCTCTCGCTCCTGTCAGCCTCGCAATTGCGTCTGGTGGGAACGAGAAACAGGGCCTTCTCAGCAGTGCTCCCCTGCCTGTGGAATGCACTTCCGAGTGAGATACGATCAACCCCATCCCTCCTGGCCTTTAGGAAGAAAGTAAAATCATGGTTGTGGGACCAGGCTTTTGCACATTAATGTAATGCAGCACTTCACTGGGACTGGCTAACGTTGATGGTCATAAGAACACGGATTACCGCTTTGGGATATGGAAGGATCATATATTGAGATCTTAAACTGTTTGATTGTTAATTATTGTTGATTGTGCTTGTTTTAACTTTGTTGTATTTATGTTTTAAATTGTATACTGTCGGCATCTAATGATTGCCTTGTAAGCTGCTCTGAGTCCCCCCTTGGGGGTTGAGAAGAGCGGGTTAGAAATACTGTAAATAAATGTATATATATTTATATACAAAAACTTTGCTAGGTCTTACTTTCAGGGGAGGCCTTATATTTAGCAATTCAACAAAACCTCTACTAGGTCTTTTTTTAAGAGGATGTTTTATTTTCGGGGAAACAGTGTAGGTGGAAGTTGACCCTATAATTGTGCTGGTGGACCTTACAAATGGGCTGGAAGCACCTTACAAAGTTCCATATAGGGCAGCAGCAGATGTGGCAGCAAATATAGTAATTTGTGAAAAATCAAATCTGCAAATGCAGGGGTATAACTGCACATGGAACAAACATGAGAGCAGGCACACTATTATTATTATTATTAAGCTTTATTTATGTAGCGCTGTAAATTTACACAGCACTGTACATAGAATCAGTTAAATAGATGGTTCCCTGCCCTCAGGCTCACAGTCTAAAAAGGCATGACACAGGGAATAATGGTGGGGAAAGGGATCAAGTCCAGTGGTTTTTCAATCCCTCTGAGGCATGGACCACTACAATAATACTTTATGGAAAGCACTGTTTGGGGGGAAAATGGGGAAAGCTAAAACAAAATATCCACTAAACAGACTAGCTTCACTTACTGCTCAGTTGAAAATTCTCAAAACAAAGATTAGGAGATTATCCTCGGGCTCTGGGAGGATTTTAGGGTGTGTATTGGAAATATCTCAAAAGTTTGTGGGAGATGAGGGGGCTAATTGCATACTGTACCTTTCAACTGTCCTGATTTGATAGTGACAGTCTCTATTAATCCTCTGTCATCCCAATTCTTGAGCTGTTTTTAAAATGTTGCAGTTTCTCTCTCCTTCTCCCACTTTCCCTCTTCATCCTCAGTTTATTTCAGTTGCTGCAGTCTGAGTC